>OX384039.1:14340050-14985050 GCA_947534325.1 Agonum fuliginosum
CTAGCTTCGGACAACAATGAGATAATCAAATTTACCGTTTACTTCTAAATAAAGTAGGTATTCGCCTTTCGCGCGCTTTTTCAAACAAATTATTATGTCAATTACTGCTAAATTAAATTAATTAAAAGTTAGGGCTAGTGTCAACATAGCCTTGCCTAACTTATTCTCTAAATTATGGCAAAATTAGAGCAGCGCAAAAAAATTATTGATGAAGCAATAAAGCGCAATACGAGCACAAACTAGACTAATATTTTTTTTATAGAAATATTTAAGTGGGAGGTGAGTGAGTACAACTATATTTATATTAGTAGTTAAAAGCGTACGGTATGGCGAGCGGTCATGTGCTGGCCACATCAGATTTTTAAATAAATTATTCAAATCATTCCGAAATTGGTATCAAATTAAAGCTTTCGGAAAGATAAGTTTAATGGAAATGTAAAAAATTACGTCTATGCGGTAATGCGGTTGATAATAATTATTGATTCTCCAACAGAAAAGAATTTTAGTCGAACATCAAATACAACATTTAAACGAAATAAGACAAATCTTTGTGACTAATGTTTATTGGTAATACTATAACAGATTTTATTGTGATTTTAAACTAACTATAAGTGTTTCAAATTATTTTTGAATAAAAAACATAGTATTAGGTATATTTTGTGCCATATTGACAGGGTACAGAAGCAAACTTTTAAATATTTTTTATTATAATTTGGTTTCGGAAAGGCTTACATTTTTATTAATTCAGCACAATTTGAACAAAATTTTTAAATAAATCAAACTTTTGCAAATATAATTTTTAAACTATTTTATTTAACTTGATCTTGATTCCGTCAGTCATGGGTCATATCTTACACACATACGTGTTTAAAACGTCATATAAACATAATAAAAATATATAGTTAAAATCGCGAACTATCATAAAATCATGATCACGATATTTTCTTCTATTATATAGGCCGGGGAAGTAAAAAGTGCACCGAGCGTTTTGACGAACAAGTGTAGGTACTGTTTTGAAAAATGCGTGCAGTCTGCCGGTTTAGTGATGAGTCTCGGTGCAAATTAGGTGCACAAATAAAAAGAAGATGATTTTCGTGTTGCACAGTTTGTGCACAGTTTTATAGAAGCTTTCATTTTATTTGTGCATATTTGGGTCATGCTCGCGTGAATTTGGCATGACCCATTTAAAGTATAAAAAAATGGTTAAGGATCGGTGCACAATTAAAAACAAGAGTTCTGTAGTGCTGCACAGTTAGTGCACAGTTATTTCGAGTCTGCCATTTTAATTGTGCATACTTGGGTCATGCTCGCGTGAATTTAGCATAACCCATTTAAAGTGTAAATTAAATGGTTAAGGATCGGTGCACAATTAAAAACAAGGTGTCTATTGTGCTGCACAGTTTGTGCACAGTTTCATAGAAGCTTTCATTTTAATTGTGCATATTTGGGTCATGCCAGCTTCACGCAGCTAGTTTTTCGCATTTTTCTCAAACAAAAGAAAATCAAAAACAATTGAACTATACAAAGGTTTTTGCGTCTCGACACCCTCTATCACCTCGTAAAAAAATCATGAAAATCGGATAATTCGTTCATAACGTTGTGCAGTTCTAAATGCGTTGCTAGTTTGGCTAAAAATCAACAACTTTAAGCCTTTTAGTATATAAGATATACATATAGATTAAAGAAAGAGAAAACGCTGATGAACTGATGCTTGCATCCCTTAGTGAATAATTTGTTTTGATAGTTGTACTCTTCATTACAAACTACTTATACCTTACTTTTGTAAATCGGTGATAAATTTAATATTTCATCCAGTATATGTATTATTTTGTTTATTTATAATATAATCACATTTATTTATTATAATCCCGTGTAATATAATTCGATAAACAACATGAATTATATAAATAATAATGGAAAATATATTAATTTATTTAAATTCTATGTAAATAAATAAAACAAATCATACACCATTCAAAACAAAAATAGTGCGGACTATTTTAAACTGACATCCAAATATTCATAAATCAATCTGTATGTAAATGAGTATTTTACCCAGGGATATCTGGAATATTTATTATAGGTGAATATAATTTGAAGCAAAAAATTTAAAAATAATGACTTCATTAAATTGCGCACGAACATTAATTTATCTATGAATTATATTTATGCAGTTTGCTAAATAATTACTCATTTTATACTATCAATTTTGCAAACCATTTGTCAAAATATCATGCGAAACGTATTTTATACGTTACATAAATAATTTATTATTATTTATACGAGTGTAGTGTAAGTAGTTAAGTAGTGGATTGAATTTGGCCAAAGTAATTTGCGATTCATGATAGCTTTGTTTAGTTGTTCAAAGTCGTTTGATTTGGTTTTCATTTTTAAGTAATACATCCGTTTTTTTTTAAAAATAAGCAATAGATACATTTAATCATTACATTTTTCATATAATAATTCATTCTATATTACCAAAAGTAAGAAAAATGTCAATTGTATAAATATTAAAATCTAGAAAATTAGAAACAAGTATGGCATCTTATATCTTAATGAGAAGAATAATTATTATAATAAGAAGTTGTTTTCCTACAAGTAAACCTACCTAGTACCTATACCTAGTTTTTTACTTCCTTGTACACGGAGTAAAGGAAGTATTGTAATCCCGAAAATTTTCGGTTTTCAGATTTTGATGGAAATATCCGTTTTGAGCCTTTCTGAATCCATTATGACTAGTTTCGTCGTGACGTCTGTACGTACGGACGGACGTACGTACGTATGTATGTCGCATAACTCAAATACGGTTAGACGTAGAAAGTTGAATTTTTGTATTTAGGACTGTTATAGCATCTAGTTGAGCACCTCCTATTTTTGGTTTCAATCTATAAACCGGAAGTAGTACTTTTTTCAAATATTTCGATAAATATTTAATTTAAGACAAATTTTTTTATTTCAAATGAAAGATTATGTGATTATTACCTACAATCGGTATTTTATAAATATTTTTGTATCTGGTATGATTTAAGAATAATTAAAGTATATATTTATAATTTAGTATTTCGGTATCTTGTAGTCCATGATCGATTAACATTTGTTACTACGTAAAATTTAAATGATTATGACATGACTGTGACAGTGGCAGTGACAATAGTAAAATATCGTTATATCTTCTACTGCACTAATAAATAATTTTATGATTACTGAAATGGATTTTTGTAAGTAGCGGTCCGAAAATATTTTCAGACCGTCACTAGTAGCAACGGTCTGCAAAGAAGCATTGGTCTGCATACCTAAATTGTTTATTTTCATGTAAGCAAGTCAAGTCTAAAAAGTCTACTTTTAATACCGATCGTATAAAAATATGAATGAATGAAGTTTTGTTACAAAGTTAAAATATTTTGATTAAAATTAAAACTATATGTTACCGTTTAAACCCGAAGTCATATAAAACTCGTTTTAACTAGTTAAAACTCGAAGTAACGAAGGGTATTTTGTGTAAACTAGTTTTGACTAGTCAAAACGAGAAGTTGCTAAACGCTTTGGAAAAAATTCGAATAGCTTTTGTTTTCTTACTTAAATTCGGGTTTTTACTGAAGAAAATAATAAAAACTAGTTCTTGCTAACTGCCTATTTGACATACCTAGTTTTAACTATTATTTTTCAGGAAAAAGCCGAACTTTGGTTGTTTGGTTGTCGCGTAAAATAACACATCACACATAATCTAAAGCATCAAACATTATATAAGTAGCTTGTACAAACTGTCGGCTATTAATAATAAATATGACAAACTGGAAGGAACGTTTTACCTCAAAACTTATATAGAAATAAAAGATTATTCCAAAGAGAATCACTTTAGAATAATGACACGTGAAGATTATAAATCACTTCTAAAAGAGGTTAGTAAATACACTTTACATGTTTCATAAATAACAAGAGAAATTACCCAAGCAGATACTATTTATTTATCTTTTGTTAACAATTAGATTGTTATTTTCGTTTCAGGTTGAAATTGCTAAGTTTGCACCGATAAAATCATCTTTACAATATAGACTTTTAAACCGATTTGATATCATGGCAGTTACTGGAATTAAAAAGATAATTAAGAAGACAAATAGTGATGGTATTCTATACTACCTATATGTTGATGAAATTTTGACGTCATTAATTCGGTACATACAGCCATTGGACACGGTGGACGCGATCGTTTAAAATTTGAATTAAAAAAACGCTAATATTATAGTTGCTATGATTAATTTGTTTTCATCAATGTGCGAAGCATGTCAATTAAAAAGAAAAGAAAAAGAAAGGTCTCCAAACCAATTCTTCATACGCAGTTAAATAGTCGATGTCAAATAGGTTTTATTGATATGCAGACGCTGAAATTAATATTATTAACTATAAACCAAGATGGTTCATCGTAAATTATAAATCTAACTTTGTAAATTAAATCCATAATAAACCAGCCATAAACCTGAAATTTTTCAGTACCTACTTAATTATAAATAAGTTTTTGAAGTTTAGCATAAGTGTATTTAAAGTTTTTTTATAGGCATATACTATAATATAACTATGAATAAACACATTTAAATCAATTTGTAACTTTTTTACGCGAGAATGTTGTCCTTTTAGTCCAGTCAAAATAAGAAAAATGACGGTTCAAAATCCGAAATTTTTAATTTTTTTTCTTTAATTTTTGTGATTTTCTTACTATAATTTCTGAACTAATTGAAATAATGACCTCCGGTTTTCGGAATTGAATTTCTTAGACAATTTCCTATAATATACATTATATTAAAAATTTTTATAGGCCTTGGTTAAGCTAAAATTTTAAGTTTTTTTCGAAGAGAAAATGGTAAAATTTTGGCATTTTAAAAATTTCTTGTGTTTAATCAGCTCTGTATTATAAACGAATTGAGATTGAGATTTCATATTATTGATGAATAAAATCTGTCTAAGAAATTCAATTCCGGAAACCGGAGGTCATTATCTCAATTAGTTCAGAAATTATAGTAAGAAAATCACAAAAATTAAAGACAAAAAATTAAAAATTATTTACATTCTTTGTTAAAAATGTTGCTATACAAAGGTCCCCAAAATCTGAAAATTTTAATTTGGATAGAAAAATGTCTGCTAAATTGAATATTTAAAACCGGAAGTCGATATGTTCATCTGTTTGAAAGTTACAGTTGCAATAGGAAAAATTCAACATTTTTGCAAAGAGCAAACAAAACGCTCCGCTTGTCTTTATCATAACTTGCGAACCATTGATCTGGGGAAAAATTATTTTATATCAAAATTGTAGCAAATTTTATTCTCTACAACTTTGTAATAAGTACTTGTACTCTACAATGCAGCGATAATGAGATATTATAGAAAAACCAGATTTTGGCAGCCATTTTGTGGTCCCCACGCCCCCGCTCACCACCTACGGGTCAGGACTTTTGATATGTTCATTACTAGACCTTCCCGAACAATGCTACAAAGTTTCAAAACTTTCGGATTTTGAACCGTCATTTGCCCAAAATGATCCTTCGTTGACTGGACTATTTCTTCGACTTTTTACTAAAAAATTATAGCTAAACTAGGTTTGTCAAATGGACAGTTAGTAAGAACTAGTTCTTAGTATTTTCTTCAATTAAAACCTGTATTGAAGTAGAAAACAAAAATTATTCGGGTTTTGACTAGTCATAACTAGTTTACACAAATATCCTTCGTTACTTCGAGTTTTAACTAGGTACCTAGTAAAAACTAGTTTTTACTGATTTCGAGTTTAGACGGTAACACATACAACTATACCCAAATAAAATAATTCATTTATCATTATGGGTTCTGAAAACTTATATCAATCTAGAAAAATAAATTTTAGGAAATGTGTACTAGGTAATGGAAAAATGTATAATCATTCTTAAAATCATAATTCGTCATCTAAGTTACATACCAAAAACTTTGTATGAAAGCTACATACTGTTAGTACCAAGATTATTGGCGTTTCTTAATTAAATGATTTTCATTCCATTATTATAATTTACCCTCCATTCATTAGGCTAACCGAGACAAAACCTTTGAAATTGCTACTCGGTTTTCATTTTCATATTTACCATTCATCTTCATATTAAAATTTTCAAATAAACCACCCCGCTTAATAACCGCTTATAAAATCGCCCGTGGCTCATTCCAGCACAGCCTGCATGTAGTAATCAGGCTGTCCAACCCCTGGTTGGGGAGAAACAACATCCCTTGGCGTTTGTTTCCACCCTGTAGTGCACTGTCTAACGAAGCAGCGCGAGCTTCGAATGCACTGGCGATTCAGAAGAAGCTTCCAGCGGAACTAATACATTAAGTAAGTAATTAATAAAGGAAAACAGTGACAAGGGAGCCCGACTAGAGACGAGTTTTGTCTTTAGTGGATGAAATGTGCAAGTTGATGTGTACTGCAGTGGAAAATTTGATTTTTGTAGGGAAACTCTACTGAGTTTCGTAATTGAAGATGGTAACTACGTTGCGAAACAAAGAAAATTCATTATTATATTAATTTAACTCATTCAGAAACATTCTTACGATGAATTAATCAGTGAAAACTAAGAAGTCAAGTTCTTTGATTATAAATTTAATTTATGTTGTGTTCCGAGACCATACTGAAAAATTATCAATAGTTATCCCGAGTGCTATGAATTTGACATGTCTTGCTTATGTAATAAATTTTGCTTCAGAGGTTCGTCTACCTCCTAAAATCCAGCATAAAATGTACTAACGTAGCGATTTGTGGCCACTACAAGAATGGTAAAATTTCATTCCAACAAGGATTATATAATGTTAGGCTCAATTGCCGAATTCGGCCATTGGGCAAAATAAACGGCTACAACGCGATCTGGAAAACGCAAAACAGCCACAAAATTTAGAATTTGTTTGAAAAAATCGACAAAAGAGTTATTGGTAAACTACGATTTTAATGGTTTTCTAGACTTTCCATTATTCAAAGTGTGGACAATTGGAAAAGAATATAATAAGCTAGTATACTGTTACCAAAATTTGGTACAAAAGGAAATCGAAATACACGCTAAGTGTTCTGGCCCCTTAAACAATATGACCATTTTTAAAAAAGGTATGCTGAGTACAATTGTGACCTTGATGTTTGATGTAATTATGACTTAGTACTTCCATGTTGTGTGCTGTGTATGTCACGTTTTTATTGATTTTAAATTATTTATTATTAATTTATGTTTTAATGTTAATTTTAATATGTTACACTATACAAACAATGTTTTGACTTTCACGTAAGTTTTCAATTGTGTTTTTTCGTAGTGTTTCAGTTTTTTTAAATTTTTTCTGTATTTTAATTGTAGCTCCTAATGATGACCCAGGTGGGATGTGAAACAGGTTGAGGTTGAAATAAAGCAAATAAAGTTTACTGAATTTTCAGTAATTGTTTTTATGAAATTAAGAGCCACGGCCAAGAAAATTACATTTTTAAATATGACCATCTTCACTGCAACGTGTTCCATGAATCCTACAATAGAACAGATTTTAATGACACATTGAAACATTGTATTGATAGCCTGATTAAACCAAGTACAAATTACGGGTTGTAATAAGTACAAAAATATCCCTTGTGATATATAATATCTCTACTAACAGCCTTGCAAATAATCGGTTCCTAACGGTTTCTCGGTGGTCGGTACATACCTATTTTTATATTTAAATCGATTTAAATGCAAAAGTTTCTCTTGAAATCTTATAGGACTTTGAAATATTGTAAATAATGGAACTCGTCTTTTAGAAAAGTCGGAACCGTAAGCACGAGAGTACTTTTGAAGTGAAGAGGTTGTGTAAATTACTAATTTTGATGAAAAAAAAGAAAACTTTTCTACACTCTAAGTGTGGAATTCATAATAGCAAAAAGTAATGGTAGGTCAAAGTGTGTAATATGTGTTTATGTGTAGTACCTACACAAAAATTATCTCCGCCCGTTCACGCAGCTGAACCAACTCTTCATTTCAAACTTACTTTAATGCTACTTTTGTAACTCTTGACAAACTTTCAGCAAATACTAGTTCAATAGGGTACCTAACGCACTCAGCACTCTTAAAAACAAACACTACTCTATGTAAACGTTACTTTGTACAATCTCAACTTCATACAATAAAGCTCTAAAATTCAAAAAGCAAAGAGGCAAACCAAACCTGTAGATTCAAATGACCTGCTTGACTGTCAGCGATACTGAAACTATGATCCTTGTTTCATTGTCACCGCCCGCCTAGTGACAGTCTCACATGGAATACAGTGCACTCCTTTAAATCGCCTCCCTCGTGATAGTCCCACAAGCTGCGCGCAGCGGCATGTTCAATATGTTACGAAAAAGCTTACAGCGAGTTTGTTTTAATTCCCCGTTGTTACAGTAACGCTAAAAAATTAACACGATCTGACAAACCACTGTAGGTACTGCAATATATCAGAAGTAACTTGAAGGCAGTTTTTGAAGTTTTGGTTTGCATCTCTGCTGTTTTGGGCTATTGAATTTTAGAGATTTGTATGTTGTAACAAAAGTAACATTTGCATAAAGTAGTGTTTGCATTTTAGAATGTTATATAGTCATTCGTTAAATAGATAAATGCTATATTATACTGAGTAAAGTGGACTGAACCAAATAAAGGTAGGATATAATAATAAATTATTTCTTTCAATTTATCACAGTACTGTATAGTATATAGTTATTCATTTTAAATGTTTCACATTTACCTGAAGCGAATACCTACTCGGTGCATTTTCAGAATTTTGAAAGTAAACTTCAATTTAATCTATTATCTGAAAAGTCAAACATCCTGTATAATATATGATCTAACATCCAAACTAGAACGAACGGAGCTCATGTAACATATATACAGCACACAGGTCCAAGTGTATGTATATTTTAATGTGAATGTTCACTACTTTTGTATACTATTACATAATTTGATTATCTTCATCAGCCGATACGTTCTCTGTACATCTCGTGTTTTGAATAATTACATTAGTGGAAGTAAGTTTTGACTATGTCACTCCAAGGGAGTACTCTAGAATCTATCTACCCTTTCTTCTTCTCGGTTAACGTTCTCGGCGAGTTAATGTTATAATATATGTGCCGTAGCTCATGTGCTTGTATATCAATGCATATAGAACATCATAATGTTGGATAGTATACAGTTTGCATTTGGTCACAATTTACATGATATAACTCCTCCGGTTATATTATTTATGCGTCCGACTATCTGACGACTGAATTTTAATTACGAAGCTTTGTTTTGTATTTAATTCGTACTTTATGATGAAGAGAATATAGTGCAGATTATGTGGAACATTTGTCTCTGGTACAAGTTTTAATCGTGTTACTAAATCACTAAGCATTTAAATTGTTTTATTTCCACTAGTTTACTTAGCTTTGAGTTAGAATCATATGAAGAAAGAGGTAGAAACAAATTTACAGTTTTCGTGAGTATTTGATAATATAGTTCAGAAAGTTATAGATAGCATTCTTATTCTTTCCAAAATTATCGGTAAAAAAGATAACGATATTATATAAACGGACTTTCTTAACTAATAAAATAAAATAATTCATTACGTGTCATGTAATAAAGACCTTAGCTTTTAGCTCGTTATATACTTGTTAGTACATACCACATAGGTAAGTACCATTTTATTATATGGCGTTTTAGAAAAAACTCTCAAGGGTAAGTTTTTATTTAAATTAATCTCTCATTTTTATATTGGAATTAAAATTATATCATTATCATTAAATAAAAGTAATTAATTATGAATTGCTAAATCCCAATGCTTGCCCCCTCCACCCGCGACGTCAACATAACCCGACATTACCGCCACCACGTGATAACATCTCTAACTAGCGCCGCAACGGCCACGAGAAGATTTATATCATCTGTCGGACGCACCCCATTCAGAATGAATTCGTTCTGCATGCGCTCGGTAGTCTGTACTGTACACTGCCTCTGACATCCACGCATGAAATATGACTGTATCGACGTTGATCGGATAGTAGAATATCGGATAGAGATAGGGACCATCCTAACTAGCATTTTACTACTGACCCTAACGAAAAAATATGACGGATGATAGGTAATAAATACATAACATTGAAGAGTGTGAGCCAAAACCCGAGGATTATAGATTTTCATCAGGATTGTCGAAAGAAGTACCTATTTGTTTTAATATAAGACACATAAATTTGAATTATTTTAATTATTTTAAATAAACTACATATATTAATATCAAAATATGATTCAAGATATTATTCTATCTTCTAAAATCTAGTTGGTAACATTCCGTTGTTAATATTTGAGTTGAGAAATAAAACAATTGTTTTACTCTTTTCGAGATTTCCGATGTTCCCGAGTACCTCGTATCTTCATTTTGTTATTATATGTAGGTATACACAAGATGCAATCAGAAATATTTTATTCTCGATCATTAAAAAAATGTTTGAAACATAAACGTTCAAATTTATTAAGATCAATTTTAGATTTTAATTATTGCATGGCATTTATCAAATAGTTATTTATGTATCGAGGTTGTTTATAGAGCCGAAGCGTCTAGCCCAGGTCGGAATTATAATGACACTTTTGGTTTGATATACATACAAAAATTTATTTCATATATTCAATAAATATCTATAAAATTATATTTTGCGGCCTAGACCTTTGAAGTAAAATTTTGCAGTCTAGGTCTTTAATATTCTGTTATGCGGGATACAAATAGTCCAAAAAACAGTTGATATATCACAGTATGATATAAAATATATTTTGACTGGACATCCGTTAATGTGTACCTTTATGTGAAGTAAGAAGCTACACTCTAATTACATACCGTAAGCTGCTCACTTCGCTCGGCTTGTATCATAAACCCGTACACACATGGATTCTTTGAGGATTCTTTAATACTTCTGAATTCTGGAAAAAAGCTTTGAAGCTAGGTATCAATTATAAATTCTTCTTTTCCTCAGACACATTGAGAATACAGTTTAGCGACACCACTATTTGACAAGCGATTCTCACCAGGATTATTTTTCTTAAGAGGAATCCCCACTAGTTTTGAAGATCCATTTAAGCGATGCCGTCACTAACCATTTTTACCCATTGTGACGACATCGGTTGATTCGATGAATGAACCGTATTTAGCCATTTTCTACTACAAAAGGGGTTTCGTTGGGCACATGAAATTACCACTAATTTTAAATATTTTTAAACAATTTTTTTTTAAATGAAAGATTAAAGTCTAGGCTATGTCCGCTTAGTGTCACTTTTTTAATTTTTACTTTAGTTTTTTAATATTTTATCTTCAAAGTTCTTAAAATTTTACTAACTTTGCAGCTTAAAAAATACATGTAAAAATTTAAATTAAAAAAAAATGGCACTAGACAGACCTAGAGACATCTTTTATCTTTAAATTTAAAAAAGAGCAAACAAATCGGACCAAAATTAAAGTCAATTTCATGGGCCCAACGAGAACATATGTTTGCTTAATTTTGTAGGGGTTGGCATTCCTCTTAATATTCAGAAGCATTAGAGAATTCCCAAAGAATAAATGTGTAGTAGTAGTTCGGTGTAATTAATTGGATTATTTTCAAATAAAAATTAAAATACGATTAAAATAACAATGAATATAAATACTAACATCATAATTAAAATTAACACAGTCCATACTACAAAGAATCGAAGTCGTTTTAAGAGTCAAAGGTGCACTAAAAATATAAACATAATACATAATAATTCGTCTAATACTTCAGAAAATTATTTATTTATTTTTTTAACTTACCAATTTCACTTTTAGTGTAGTAAATTTACATTCAACATACCTAACTTGTTTAATAGAGAAATTCAGAATGACGTCATAGAAAAGGGGTATAGTACTATATAAAAAGGACAGCAAACCTATCCGCCATCTTGGAGTTAAGTAATTTAATGCGAATGACTAATTATTTAAGACTTTGTTGATAACTTATTAATCAAGAATGTAAATTAATAAACTCACGGTACATAAGCAATCAGCTATACCTAGTTTTGGCTTAGATTCCAGTTTTGTCACCTACAGTTTATTATTATTATTATGTAGGTACTTATTTTTTTCCTCTTTCTGAAGCCGATTGCACAAATCTGTTGTTGGTATGATGTGTCAAATAGCTGTGGGCTCCAATATGGCGGACGAGTCAGCTATCCGTTTATATAGTGCTGTAGCCAGGATGCAACCTACTATCCCGACCTCACTTTTGCATATATTTTTATTAAATTTGGAACAGTTTCTGTCAAAACGTAATTTAAATAATTTTTTCATGATACAAAATACCTATAAAACTGTATATCAAATAGTATTATGTTGACAGTTACATTTAAAGTTAATATAAAACACAATTTTGTCAGCTGCCCCCTGACAAACTCATTTGTTATGGTGTTATGGATTCGTCTTTTTCATATCTTAAATTACCTATGTTAGTTGGTTGTGTGCTCACGCTGTCAAACTGTTGCCAACATTGTTAAACTAAAAATCAAATGCACTAAATTTATTATTTTAAAATTAAATTTCACTTAATATTCCAATATTTTCTGTTACCATTATTAGGCAATAGGGTATTTAAGACACTATAGTATTTTATTTTGAATATAGCATTTTAATATATGTTTTTTAAATAGGTGTGATTTTTTCGAAAATCTGGTGGAGACTTAACATTAATTAACATTCCTGACGTTGCTTAGGTGGCGCGAAACAAGAAATTTCAATACAAAAAGAACCATTTAACAACCTATCTTGGTGTAATGAAAATACAGAATAAAAAATCTCTAATCTGTGTTCTATCAAAGAACATACTGAATAAATTTATTATCAGAAAAACAAATCATTTAAAAAATTCATCGGATGTATATAACATAATTGGCTCTTATCATCCTAGCGCATAAAATATTCCTGACTGAAGCTCAAATTAGAAGGTATCGAGTTTCCATGAATTATTATTCCGTAAATAATTCATCGTTAAATTGGAAAACAAAGCAAAAAACGAATTTGACCGACTTTGCTTTGTAATTACAGTCAGGGTTAGGAATAATGCAAGAGAAAAAGTCTTCAATTAAATCTCAGACAAAATTATAGAACAGCGGACCTGCGAAGCAGTTTCAGGTAACATATTAATTTTAAAATTGACCTTTTATCAGGAAATTCGTTTAAAGCTATTATTTTATTATTATTGATACTCATATACGTACAGTTCATTATTTGTTTTGTGTTATTGTTGACGTATCATGAAATTTACCCACACATTTGAAAAAATCTATATTATTTAATCAGTTTTATTTATAATGTACGAGTACATCAATAGGTACCTATTCAGTAACAATTTAGGCCTTTTGAAGTTCTGTCTCGAAGTTTTGTTGTTTTGTTTACATTGTTACATTAAAGATATGTTTTGATATCTATTTAAATATCATCAAATTCTATTATACGAGTATAAATAAATAAATACATGTCAGATTAAGTTTCAGTGTATTTTAGAATTAAATTATGATGATTAAAAAATGTTGATTGTACAATTTTTTAGGTAGGTATTTATTAAAAACTATGTATTGTTGCTTCGAAATTATAAATTATAGTAGACTAAATTTGTGAACAGAAATATGATAGCATAATACCCTCACTTTTATTTATTTATTATTTATTTTGTCTTTTGATACCATGGTACAAAATATGTGAAATTTGTTAAGATTTCCCCATCATCTCTGGTGATCAATTTTTCCTTTTCATGGTCTTGAATTTACAATTCAAATTGAAATTTTTTTCCAGTAGGTACAGGAAAAATATATTTACCATTTCCTGACTTTGTCACCTCCTGCACTCACTGTATTAAATACAAGGAACATTTCATAGGCGGGGACAGAATTTTTAAATGTGGGAATCTACTATAGGTTAGTTACTACTTTTAATTTACATTAAATAAAAATGATATTGTTGATAAAGTCGCTTTAAGAAATTTGTAATAAGGCAAACCAAAAATAAACTGAAGTATAATTGATTGCTATATTAAACCAACGTTCCATAATCAATCAACATCACCTACTATTTTTGATGTGACCGACTGTAGTTTTGATAATATGATTCGAATTCACTAACTCACTAAAAATCTAAGTAAAGGTACTCGTAAGTTGACGGCGACAGTACAATATAATAAAAAGGCGTTAAAGGCCGTTGGTATGGCGGGCTGTACAATCTAAACTTTAAATTTTAATGAAGTTAATACATTCTAAATGCAAAAATTTACTATCAAATAATGGAATTGCACATTAAAATTGTACCTACATATGTAAGTTTATAAATAGCTTCATAATTCAGAGTGAAGTCCAGATTGGATTATAGTATCTTTAAGCTGTTGTCATCTGGAATTTTAAGGAAATATCGTCACTTTCGTCGTTACGCCCATGATCATCTTCTATAAAAGAAATTTAAATCACACGCAAAACTAACCTTCAAAATGCACTTTCCACCCCTAAGCTCAAGGCTGCACCCCTCACCGCTATTGCCTCCTAGGCAAACGGTTGAGAAGTAGATTAAGCGCGCACTCGATCGTAGCGCTCCTTTATGAAAACTCAGAATTAATCTTGTGTGAATCTTCAAATGCTAAAGTATCGTGAATAATTCACTCGATATCCGCTGCTATATTTAATCAGCATACATTAATTTATCATGTAAATAGGGATAGAGGGTGCGCGAACGTGAATATGTGCAGGGGTGCATAGGAAATTTGAGGTATGCGTCAAACGTTGACGTTATAAGTATTTTTGCTATATGAAAATTTGGCAATTTTACATGAAAGTGATGTACCATCTATAAATAAATAGTATATTAAGTATCAAGGGCGGTATGTGCAATTTACCGGTTGAGGATAATGTGAGATCGAAACGTAGTTTCTAATATTATCCGAAACCGGTACAAAATGTACATAACGTCCGTGATGTTTATAATAGTTTTTGCTCGATCGATATAATAAAAGTAGGTAAATTTGAAAATTATGTTTATTTTTAGTTTATGTAGGTTTAGTTTTCATTTTGATTCTGTTGCCTTGGTTTCTGTTGTTGTTTAGTGCTTACCGCCTTCTTCATAAGTTCTTACCGCCTTCTAAGATTGCTTACCGCGTTCTAATGTGTAAACAAAATCTACTACCTTGCAAACATATTATTAAGGTTTATCATGACTTTATAAATAATACCGAAATGACATTTCATATTTTCAATTTCAATTTGTCAAGAAGTCAAAACTTTATTTGACATTAACACTCAAATATTTTATTTTTGGTTTTCATTGGTAGGCAGATAAATCAAAATTGTATCAAATTTGTAGAATTTTTAACTTCTTGTAATTGGAAAATGGTGCTAGATAAAACAACGTTTTGAATACAAATTGTAGATAGTAACATTTAGTATACATTGTTATTAAAAAAATTTCTATTAATCCATAAATAGATAGATATTTCAAAAAACTCTTCATATCTTCAAGAAAAATATAAGTTTGTCTGATAAAACCTAAACCTTTTGTGATATTTATATTACTCCCGATAAAATTTTATAAAACCATAGTAGGTATATCTATGGTATTTAAACTTTTTATACTTAAAATGTATTATTTTGATATTTGTGAAATAATCAGGCAAATATTATTCGAACCATAACATACTTTGGTAAAATTACTCATAATTCCTAGCGTAGAAATATCAACTTGGGTGCGTTACTGCGCAACGACTTTTCGTAATATTACCATAGAAAATTATTTTATAAGTATTATAATTTCTAAATAAATAAATAATACACATTTTTGATTTTATAACCCAGAATTTTTTTTTAAATGAATCAACATTATTTAGTTTTTTCCGTAAAATTCGTTTAAATAATACGATTTTTTAAACAAAAATAATTTGTTGAAATTCGTAAAATTAACTGTTGTTTGCAAAACATTCATTTTGGGTACCTCTGGTTGTCACATTTAAATACAAAAAAGTTAAACAATAGTTATGCAGCGTAATTAATCATAATTACATTATTGTAATAATAATTTTACAAACATTAAAAAAGAAATTTGTAGGTACCTACTTACAGAATGTCTCATTTGCTTGGACCCATTTTTAATTTGCGAATTTCAAATAAATTCTTTTTGATTCATGATCAGTGCGTCCAATACTACCATCTAGCCGAGTCAATAAAGGAAATTAACCGCAATAAATCGTGTAGTCCGGTTTTTTTAACTGGTAGGGCGGACCTCCTCGACCAACATAACTAAAAGTCCTGACCTGTGGGGTTTGTGCGTTACGTGGGAGGAGGGTGTAAAGATCCCTCTTTTCAGTATTTCGAGAATATGCCGAAAACTATGCTTCCTACCGAAAAAGTTACCGTATACAAAATGAAAGTAAATTAAATTTCCAACAACAGGAGCAATATTTAACGAGGTACGGGGGGTGGAAAAGTAAAAAAAAGTCTTAAAAACGTGTTTTTCCGTGTAAAATGAATGTATAATGAATTTATAATGATTAACGATCATTTATATAATGTTAGTGGGTGGAGGTGTGGGGGTGGTGTTGAAGTTAACATATTTTGATTTTTCGTGAATATCTCGAAAGCTATGCGTCCTAGTGAAAATGTCACCCTATACAAAATGAAAGCAAATTTCCTACCCCTTAGGGAGTTCCCAACCTACTTAATTCTTTTCTCCTTTTAAGTATGTTGGGAACCCCTTAAGGGGTTATTATTATTATGTCCAAGTAAAGTTTTCAGTAAACATTCATTTTTAAGACTTTTTTTTACTTTTGCACACCCCGTGTCTCGTTAAATATTGCTCCTAACTAAAAAACGCAAGGCACACACCCCTAGTGATGCCGTTTGTCGAGAGTAGTCGAGAGTGCACCCGACTCTCGTCTCGACTCGGAATTTCCAAAACTAATAAAAGTCACTCTCGTCTCGTCTCGAAATTTCTCGACTAATCTCGACATGGTGTCGAGAGTCTCGAAAATCTCGAATCAACTTGGGTTGTGTGGTATTTATTTATTTGACACGCAAAACAAATCAGTATTAGTTTGTTAGTGTTAGTGCGGCCTAGGTCCAGTCTTATGGGATTACTTATACGTATTTTGAACGAAATAACTCTTTTGTGATATATTTAACTCTAACTAATACATGTTTATTTTATTCCACGGTACTTCATCTATACTTGACTAGTTAGGTACCTAAATTTATAATTTTTAAAATTAAAATTAATTTTTGTTAATTAATAAAAATGTTTCGTATACCTATATCTTTACTAAACTTATTATTTTGTTAATAACTGTTACATAATTTTAGGAATAGGTATTATTTTTATTAAATATCTAATTGATTTATGTAGATCAAAATAAAGATTTTATTTTTAAACATGTAAGTTTGTATACATTTATTGCTTGTTGATGTTGGGAATATTACTTCAAATACAACTTTTTTGTGAAAGATTCCATTTATGATCTGGTCCTGATATTCCAGCATCATTAGCATCTAAAAATGCGTCACAGACAAGAAGTGAAAATTTTTTGAGAGTAATAAATTGTTTAATTCTATCATATTCACAAAAACATATTTTTGCTAATTTTAATTTTAAGCAAATAGTTACTAATCAATTATATAAGACGAGAATCGAGAGTCTCGACGAGACTCTCGGCGAGGCTTGATATTGGTCTCGTCTCGGTTCGAATTTGTAGTCGAGAGTTGCCTCATGGTCTCGTCTCGATTTTCTCGACAAGACGAGACGAGACCGAGACTAGTCTCGACTCTCGCGGCAACACTACACACCCCACATGTCAGGACTTTTAGTATGTTGATCGTGGGGGTCCTCCCTAACAACTTAAAAAAATCCGGACTTCGCTGACTGGGCTACTCTTAAATTTTGTTACACAGGTTGGATTACACCCTGTATAGTAGTATATAGTATAAAAATACATAAACTATTAACAAAATAGGCATGTATCGCCATGCACATACAAAAAATTTAAAAACAAAACAAAACAAAAACTAAATTAGAGCAAAGAGGGAGCATCTTTAAACTATTCAAAAATGTGTTACTTATTTAGAAAATTTCAACTTTTACTTAAATTTCAAGGGGCAAACTAATAGTAGGTATATTATCATAGGTGCAACTAGGGGTGGTCTAGGGAGACTTAGCCCCCCAAAATGAAAATTACCGCTCGAAAATAATGTACCTAAAATACAAAATTTGTAACACATAGGTAGAGGTACTGAAAGATTTAAGGTAAAATTAATGTTATTGTTATTTTTGTGTAATATTTTGGTAATTTTTATTTATTTTTCTTTATTTTTGATAGTAATTAATCAATCTACATGATTAACTCTCAATTAGAGAATGGTAGATGTTATTATAGTGGAATCCAACCACTCGGACCCAGTGGTATTATTGTCGGTTGGGCCTGAGAGATCCTTTATCGCTGAATTAATCATATTTACCTTAATTCTTTGCGAAATGTAATTACTCATTAAGAATCAAATAATAGTGGACGAAATGACTTTAAAAAGTAAATATTTAGAAGAAAACTAGGTATGCGAATTTTTAGAAATACGCTTGATGCAGTAAATTTAAAAAATATACAAATAACTTGTTGTAATTTGTGCACAATTTAATATAATGTAAGCGTTATGCGTGAAATCCAGCCTCCGCTCATCTCATCACCAATCACCAACTTTCACTTACGATGATACATCCCTATTATCTCTCTTCTAACTTTGAGCCTCCTCCTTCTCTACCCTAAGATTGATGCGTTCTGATCAGAAGCGACAGACCGACAAGATCGCTCATAACACCCTTGCTATCCTTCGATTCCCAGGACGTCCCGGACAGCTCTCGAGGTCCAGACGGACTCCAGACCCGCCGTCTGGAGTCAGGATCCATTAGGGACCACTCAGCAACAGACGCCGGGATGCTGCTGCTGGAAAAGGGGCGCAAATGAGGTGCTAAGGTGGGAAAAAATTGATGTGATTGAGGGTGTTTGATTGATTTGGTTTTAATAAGAGAAGGAGATTGGATATTAAGTGGGTAATTTACTCAGGAGATCATAAGTAAGTAACAATAACTTAGTTTTAAATGTACGATTGACACATAATGGATTCTGCAGAATTTATTGGCATTACCTACATAGCTAAAAAAACAGGTCACATATTTTTTTAAAGAAAAAATGCCAATAACATTTAATTTAAGAACGAATGACAAAATATTACTATTGCTATGTGATAACTACACATTCATTAATTCGCTTCCTTTACGAACTCTTAAAAACATTAACAATTTCCTTTTATATGCGCATCATACCGTAATCACGAAATTTATAAAATGCATAGTTATTGTTTATACCAGTATTATTTGGTTGCATTATTTGTTTTATTGTTTATCTGTCATTTTGATGTGATCCATGTGTTTAAAATGGCATTGAGTGCAGAATCTTAACACAAACAGAAGTCAAATTTCGTAGCCAAACGGTACAATGTATCACTTAGTACTATTTAACGCGTTTATACATGTTTTCTGGAAGAAGATTTGTACACCAGAAGACCTGAAATAGGCCTCAGAAGACGACGAAAAGCAACAGAATTGATATATTTTTTGTTTTGACATCTCATCGAAATAGCATTATAATTGTCATGGTCATGGAGACCCATAAATTATTACTACAGTTGCTTACTGTGAATTAGTGAACGTAATGTTCGAGGAAGGGTAAAAGAAGCAGATTTTCTGGCACGAAGGTCCGCCAAGAGACCAGACTTCCTCCAACATCACTGAGTAGCTCGCTTACAATTTTAGGGACTCATGTAAATTGGGATTAAGGTAATTAGACTCGTGTTCTAGTCACTGTCGAATCCCGATATTGCTTAAAGTCACCATATGGACTACCAATTGGAAAACTTGTGCATTCAGCAATACTGTAAGATTCTTGGGAGGATCAGTAATGGTGTGAACTGGGATATCAGTGGAGTTGCGGATAGATCTATTCCTTGTTTCTATGGGAGTATTCAATGTTGTCCTTTATACACCATTTGCTGCAGCAATTGTGAACGGTTTCATAAATGATGTTAACATCAATCGTATGATGTGTCCAGCGCGGAGTACAGATCTGAATCGTGAATCCAATTATGTGTGGTATATGCTCGATATAAAGTCGTGTACCCGGTCCTAATAGGTTTAGTACACGTTGGAATAACTCAGAGAAGCACTGTTAGAAGCATAGTATAATATTCCTCAAGATGGTGTTAGGAACCTCATTTTGAGAATGCCTCTAAGATTGACCGAGACCATAAGAATACGCGGAGGAAACACGCGTTATAAGTATAAACGAATTGTGCTTATTTGTGTTTATAATTTTTTTAAATAACTTTTTCTTGTGGTTATGTCCATAATTTTTACATTTGATAATAAACAATTAGTAAATATTGAAAACTATAATGCCATTTAATAAAATATATCATAGTTATATACAATAATCAAGGGATAACAACAATTTTTTTCAAAAGAAAAAGTGACCAGTTTATTGTGCCGGTTAGTGTACAAAAATATAGGAATTAAACTATATTATGTATCTACTCTACTCAAATATCGAATCCAAATAATAGTAATACCGGATATCGGCTAGGTTAACTAAATTACGAATTCTGATTTTATTGTATATTATTTAATCAATACATAATATAGGACTTAAACACGACGTTTTAAATAACATATTTCTTTACAAATTTGTATTCATTAAAATATTAACCTAACCTCAAATTTTGGTGTGATGACAGTTGTACTCATAATACAATAGTGTTGAATTATTATGAATTCATGATACAATTGTTACGAGATGTTATTTTAATAAGAGTACTACAAACAAATTAGATAACTCTTGAGACAATAAAACTCATTAGCTAGCCTCTTGGTTTCAGTTTAATGGTAGTGTTCGAAAAGAACAGATCATAAATCAGTAAAGTGTATATGGTTATGTGAAATAGATCCGTGTTGATCTGGCCTGGTGAGTTGTTGGTGTGATTTGTAAGCGAGCGGATCGGCAGTTATTTAGTTATAAATTGTGACAGTTATTAAAACGTGTGATACAGACTATATTGGTGAGTAGAGACTATTATCATTGCTATTCTTTGTATGTTATGTGTTGTTTCCTGAGAGAGACCACCAAAGCGATGACTCTCAGAAGACTTGATAGAGACCACCATAGCGATGACTATCAAGTGTACGTCAGTGTATGTTATGTGTTGTACCTGAGAGAGATCACCAAAGCGATGACTCTCAGAAGGCTTGAGAGAGACCACCATAGCGATGACTCTCAAGCGTGCGTCGAGTTTCCTGAGAGAGACCACCAAAGCGATGACTCTCAGAAGGCTTGAGAGAGACCACCATAGCGATGACTCTCAGAAGGCTTGAGAGAGACCACCATAGCGATGACTCTCAAGCGTGCGTCGATAACACATGTTATGTGTTGTTTCCTGAGAGAGACTACCATAGCGGTGACTCTCAGAAGGCTTGAGAGAGACCACCGTAAATTTAAGGAGATATTCAAGTTTTTGTTTAACGTGAACTAGGGTAGGAACATTATGAGTCTTGTCTCAAGGTCCTCAGTTGTCCCAGTGTAGTTTATTCATCCCGCAAAGTTCTGAAAGAAGTTTTGGGACTGTCTCCTTTCATTTGAACCCGGTGTGCGTGTGATTTAGTCACTCTCTTGGCCGATTTCTTCACTTGATTTTAAAATCAAAATGTAATTTGAGGTTTTTGCAATCAATCATGCTCTTCATTTAATAAGTGATTAAGTAGTGAGACATAAACATGTAACGTAATGCTTTGTAAAGTAATAATCTGTAGTTACGCAATGACTTGTCTAAAAGGTATTCGTAATAACTTACACCCATACATCGCACCAGAATCTACATTCCTTTTGAAATAAACATTAAACTGTTCGCAGCCTACATTGCATTTTTGCTTATCTAAATCCCTATTAAATTGTCTACTTTACATCTCTTCTGGATACACTATACCACCGAGCACCGATACCAAAAACCAACTGTAATTAACGTATTTCTCTATTTAAACCTAGAAGTTGCTTTTTTTGTTACTTTATTGAAATTAATAATTCTTCTTCTCGATTCCGTTGTTATCTGATACAAAGTCATGAACTTTATGCCGTTTAGAAAATGATGTTAGTAGATATAAATCATTGCAGAGACAAATTTAGAAAACATAATAAAGAATCAGAAATAGATACTAACCGTCTTAAGTTTAGCTTGTTGAAAACATTAAGTTTTATTATTTGTCAAAATGTAGAATTAACTGAGCAGAAAGGTCTGTTATTGTTGTAAAAAGTATGAAATGAACTGAAGATACTGAGGGAAGAATTTGAAGAATGTATCATGTGTTTTAAAAATTATTTGAATGGCGAGAGATTATTTTAAAAGTACGGTGTTCCGGAAAAATTGTATTTGCGTTAAGAAGAGAATTAATTTCCAATTTTGATTTAAGTATTTCGTACCTTTCTAGTAAGATTAAATTATGATATTTTGATTCGGAATGTAAAAGTGTAGCATTTTCTATTGTAGCTTTATTCTTATTGTTTTTAAGATTTAAGATGTTGTATACATCTGTTGAATAATTAGATGCGGCAGAACACACAACACCTGCAATAATTGAGATCCTTAAGTTATGTTCAGATTTCTCTTTATAAATATGTGAGTATTTCATCTTGACATTTATTTTCAAGGGCCATATTTAATATTAATGAATGCAGTATATATCCCCTACAACTCTATATCGTACTGAAAGACGTTTATCTAATTTCTCCTCTCTGGATACGTTGCTGCCGTTTTAGCTGTTGTTATTTTACGAGAGAGGTAGATGAGGCCACACACACTTTCGCCTTTACTCATTGTTTTACCCGTGATACTAGAATGCTCTAACATAGTCCTGTTGCTTCAATTAAGTTAGCTAGTCTACTGCAACTTGCAAGAGACGCTTTGAATGTTACGTTGCTCTAGAAATAGAACCTGCAAATTCCTTTCTCTGGTGACCACTAAAGCCACAGTCTCTGAGAACGTGTTCCGTCAATTACTCGACAATACCGAATTTTCTGCACAACTCGTAATCTACTACGTTGATTGTCGTTAGATGTTTACTGAGGAGATGTTCTGTGAACAAATCTATACGCATACTCTGAGTCTCTTTTTCTACTAAGATGTGAACATAATCTTGCCATGACTCTCAGTGTTGCTTCTGAACTTCTACTGGTTAATTTGTGTTAACTCACTGTCGCAGCCACAGTCGCAGCCATTGCCTGTTCTTTCACAAGGTAGAGTGGTGCAAGATCTAACAAGGCCTTATTGTCGTAGTACGCATTGCCCTGGTAATACCTAGATCATCTTTAGATGTATGCGAATTTGATAAGTAATAGTTATCTTTTTGAGCATTTAGGTACTTCTGTCAGGAGAGTGTCCCATATTGCTGTACAATTAAGAAAGCCAAACGTCCCCTTGTTGTCGACAATGATCGGGTAGATCAAAACGTTAGTATTTTGAAATTATTCCGGAGTATTTAATTGAAGGTGCGGTTAGGTAGTCAGCCAGCATATTATAATATTTCTGTCTTAAATTCTAATTTTGTTTACTGATAATGATATTGTGTACAAATAATTTATTGTATTATTATAGATATGAAATATCTGGATCTTTGGGAAACAAGCTACTACCTATTAATTTATGTGAGTGTGGTCTGTGATTCATCATCATCTTATGTATTCTGTGTTACGCCTGCGAATATTGTGTAAGTTGGTTTGCACACTCTTGTGTATATCATCGGACATGAAACTAGAGAGTCGGCGCATCTCTAAATCACTCATGGACACAAAGTTCTGACAAATGACTCGGAAACCGTGAACGATGCATTTATTTTTAATGTCCGTATCCCAAATCCCATCGTGTACAGTTAAGACCCGGACCTTGTGGATGATCCGTTCATGAACAACAGATTTATAATGTATTATAGTCCCTTCTCGTCAAATCGTGATGACATAATTGTAAATGGTATCCGATCACATGCTTCCGCAACAGTTAGGGCATTCGTCAAGTTTTATAATATAAAGCACTGTTTGTTAAAAACTGCAAATTATCCTGAGGTTCAATAGAGTCGTATTTATAGTAGAATGTCAACATGTAACTTGTTATGAAATTTCGGGTGTTTGGTTGTAAGGACATGGAGACTTATTAGGATTCTAATACACACAATATCAGTCATATGACGCAAGTATCGCTTAAATGCAATTCTAGTCTTTTCAACTGTTCGTTGATTCAAATAATACAATAATAAAGTAAGTTTTATTTGTTATATAATTGTTTTGATAGTTTTAATAACTTTATAGATCATGTAATTTCAATTAAATGTTTTCATATCTGTCTATTCAAAAAAATTAAGAGTTTAACGATGATGCTGAACTTATTTGTGATTGATTATTTTAACGTGTACGATATTTGTACTAAATATTATTTTATTGTAGTCTGTACCAGATCCGAAGATGAGAATCTAAATTGTCGAAACCGCGGTCGTCATTTTTATAGTATATGAGTGAAAATATAAGACAACTACTACTCAACCAGGAGAATTATTTTATTATCAAATAATACTCTAAACACCATTATTCAAGTCAATAGGAGAACATTCGACAATGTTTCTTTAATTTATTAATCATATTGTTTTAATGACTACGAAGCTTGTTATTGCCTAGTGTACATATTGTCAGTGTCATCTGTAAAAAGGTAAGAAAGAAATAAGAAACTGTTATGCTTGAAGAGTAGCGGTGATTATAAGTTCTTTGATTATGTCCTTTGGGGCCATCTAAATTACTGTTATATATTTCTCTAATATCTTCGAGTTTATGATCTATTGGTACATTTGTCTACAATTCTGAATTGTCTACTTTCTAGCACTCGCAGTAAACTAAATAATCTTTTACAAATTTTAAATTCAGTGAATTATTTGTATAACAGTACAATACGATCATCAGAAAATAAGTACTATAAAAATAAAATCTGTATAAGATATAAGTTTGTACCACCCACTTTAGCATTTTATTCGACCTTAACAATAAATTTCCACATTAACACCTCACGTTATTAAACGAGTTACTTCAACTATCGTGAAACAATTCCGTTTGCTCTGTTTCTGCTGTTCCAGTAGGTGCACATACTGGGGTGGCAGACTTCAGTGTTGAAGCGAGTTGTGGTAAACGATGGCTACTTAGGCTTTATGTTCTTTTCTTATTCATCAATATGTCACCTTTGTGAATTTTTTCACCAAATACGTTCTCCTACTCGTTTAACGACATCCTCGAGGACGAGGATTAAGTCAGGTTGGCCGAATGTTACGAGATGTTATTTTAATAAGAGTACTACAAACAAATTAGATAACTCTTGAGACAATAAAACTCATTAGCTAGCCTCTTGGTTTCAGTTTAATGGTAGTGTTCGAGAAGAACAGATCATAAATCAGTAAAGTGTATATGGTTATGTGAAATAGATCCGTGTTGATCTGGCCTGGTGAGTTGTTGGTGTGATTTGTAAGCGAGCGGATCGGCAGTTATTTAGTTATAAATTGTGACAGTTATTAAAACGTGTGATACAGACTATATTGGTGAGTAGAGACTATTATCATTGCTATTCTTTGTATGTTATGTGTTGTTTCCTGAGAGAGACCACCAAAGCGATGACTCTCAGAAGACTTGAGAGAGACCACCATAGCGATGACTCTCAAGTGTACGTCAGTGTATGTTATGTGTTGTGCCTGAGAGAGACCACCAAAGCGATGACTCTCAGAAGGCTTGAGAGAGACCACCATAGCGATGACTCTCAAGCGTGCGTCGAGTTTCCTGAGAGAGACCACCAAAGCGATGACTCTCAGAAGGCTTGAGAGAGACCACCATAGCGATGACTCTCAAGCGTGCGTCGAGTTTCCTGAGAGAGTCCACCATAGCGATGACTCTCAGAAGGCTTGAGAGAGACCACCATAGCGATGACTCTCAAGCGTGCGTCGATAACACATGTTATGTGTTGTTTCCTGAGAGAGACCACCATAGCGATGACTCTCAGAAGGCTTGAGAGAGACCACCGTAGCGATGACTCTCAAGTGTGCGTCGATAACACATGTTATGTGTTATGTCCTGAGATAGACCACCAAAGCGATGACTCTCGGAAGACTTGAGAGAGACCACCAAAGCGATGACTTTCAAGTGTATGTTTCTGATTTAATAGTATAACGTTAATGTCTCCAGGATTTGATATATAGATATATGTTCCATCCGTGCATTCATATGTGAATGTCTCTTTTCCTCACTGAGTATTTTCTCATGTTAGTTCTCTTTTCCAGTCAGTATCTGCGCGCCGTTGAGGGTATCGCCGGACGCTCCTCTATTCGGTCTTTTGGGATACTACATAATTAATTATTTTCAGCCCACTGAAAAGGTATTTAACACAATAGTGGGACTTATGGAGAGGTTTATCTTAGTAAAGTTATCTACATAATGAATGTATTATTCAGCAGTCGTAGATAAAATCTGTAACAATATAAAGTTATCGTTTTATGTAATTCTGTTTTTTGATATTTTAAAAATGTTTCCAAGTCTGAACGTTCAAAAAACAATTCAACAGGATTAACTTCCAATGACAGAATGGTAGATGTTATTATAGTGGAATCCAACACATCCTATCGGGATCAGTAGTATACTAGGCGGACACTCTAATATTGAGCTAACGTAGGTAGGTAACGTAAATTTAATAATTTTTGAACTGATAATTTCCGAATGTTTCGTAAAGGTACAAATCAATTTATTTGGATTCAATATAAACATCCGCAACCAACATCGAAATTCGTGTCTGAATATACTACCTATTATAGAACTCTGATATTCGATAATAGATTCTGATTCAAATTCAAACATGAATTTTTTCGTATAAAGATAAGAACAACAATATGCAGAATATTTGTAAAAAAAATTATTTATTTCCCTTGATATTGTGTGTACCTTTTTTGAGCTGTTATGTAAAATGATGAGAATGAATAATCCTAGAATGTATGCAGACAGAAAGAATAAAGTAAATACACAATATCTTGTCAGGCATGAAGAAGATTCTTCCAAGAAAAAACTTTCAAAATCTCGTTTCATAGTGTAAATATAAAATATTTTTCAAACTATATTGCTTGTCTGATAAGAAATAATCCGGAGAACCCGTCTGGTAGTCTGGATATTTCAGAGGTTAGTCGAGTCCTGCCGTCATCCGCGTCCATATCGTCCGTCATCCCAATCGGTAAAGAAGGGACTTGTATACCATGTCTCTATTTACGTACGTGTGTATGTACACAGGCTGGGTGGCTGGTCCTCTACATGACATAAGAGCTTGTTTACATAATGTGATGAATGTGTTTATGGACGGAACGTTGAACTGACGGGAACGTGAATCGATGCAACAAACCCGCTGAAGCGCTGAAGGAGAACGTATTAATATTGGCAATTGGAAATGTTCTGTTTGTAGGACGAGGAGTCTTTTGTGTTGTGTTTGTGTGTTACAACGATGTAGCGATGTGAAGCGACAATTATTACGATATTGGGAATATTAACATAAATGTTGATTTACATAATATAGTCCGTCAACATTCCATATGCATATACGAGTATATCATGAGGAAATGTAGAAACATTTTCAAGAGGAGACATTGTAGTAAGCTGTAATAACATATTTGCAGTTCTCATAATTAGAGCGCGGATTATAATGCATTTGCATATATTTTATAATTTTGCAAATGTTTGCATTTCATTCAAAAAAGATCAAAATATGATATATTATTTTCGCATATTTTGCATAAATATCTATAGTTTTTATATATTTTAATATTTTTTACATATATTTATTATAAATGCATATAACTGCATATTTTGTACTTTTTAAACCAAAATTTTAATTTTTAAAATTAGAAATGTGGTATAAAATTTCTATTCGGGATATATCGTTAATATTCGCTCTTTGATACCATCTAACTCAGTACTTTATGTTACGTTCCAGAATATTATGTAAACAGTAGCTCAAGTAAATGCATACTGCTCTTTTGAAAAATGATTTGCTCATTTTTACATTTATTTTGAAGGTGAGAGAAACGGAGAGAAATGATATTATTTATGTATAGTTACACAAGTCGTATTCCAGAAGTTATACACGTTGTTTTGTTTATTTTATGTAATATTCTTGTCTGAAATAACATTTAGTTATTTTTTATACGAGACGGTAAAATTATATTTTATCGACGAAAGAAAAGCGTTAATACACAAGCGACTAAGGACCGAGTGAATTATTTTTCTCGAGTCGATAATTTTATTTTAACGGCGTGTATAAAATTCAATTTTATCTATATTTATTTACAAAAAATATTAGAAAGCCAATTTTAATTAAATTATTCATTAAAACACAATTTCAGAGTTTGTTTCTACTTTTTTCACAAAATGAATGTAGAAATGTGTGAAAAGAAATTAAAAAATCAAATTAAAAAAATTAAAGTACTTTATCTACCCTTGCTGCTATAATTTTACTTTATCTACTCTAATTTTACTTTAATTTTAAATTAAATTATTATTAAAACACAATTTCAGAGTTTGTTTCTACTTTTTCCACAAAGCGAATGTAGAAATGTGTGAAAAGAAATTTAAAAATCAAATTAAAAAAATTAAAGTAGGTACTCTATCTAGCCTTGTTGTTATAATTTTACTGTATCTACTCTAATTTTAATTTAATTTTAAATCAAATTATCATTAAAACACAATTTCAGAGTTTGTTTCTACTTTTTTCACAAAGTGAATGTAGAAATGTGTGAAAAGAAATTAAAAAAATTAAATTACTTTATCTTTACCCTTGCTGTTATAATTTTACTTTATCTACGGTTAAAGTGTTACTTTATCGACACAAACTAGTCTATTAAGTAGCACTTTAACATCAGCAATAGAAAAAATGTAGTTTATTTTGCTACCAATACGTTTGAGAGCCAATCAGGATTTCAGGATACATGAAACCACGTGGCCATGTGTCCTTCTAACGAAAGCTCTTGTGGAATTTAGTATAGAATATGATGCATGTCTATAAAAATATTTGATGAGAGTTTGCTGTGATCAGGTAAACGGCAGTAACTGACACTTTTTGAAAAATCAGTTTTTTATGTTAAACTAAAAGGCAGTAAGTGATACATATAATAAGCTTACATTGGCTCAACATTTCTAACCCGATTGGGAGAAATTTTAGTATGGAATGTAGCAGTAAATGACAATTTGTACAACAATGTTATGGTGAAAAGCAGTATCTTAGTTCGTGTACTCACACAAAGGTAGGAGCTTTAGGTCACATTTTTTGAAAATATATAATTATTATGAATGTAAAAGACAGTATCTTTTCTTACTTTATTACTTGCCAGAAGATGATGTCGAGGATTTAATAAATAATTTTTAAGACAAAAATTTATAATCATATTAATTATACTTAAAATTGTACTTCTTTATATTATAATGGAAATGGTAATATACATATTATGGCAAATGGTAGAAAGTGACTTTTTTATTTTGATAAACAACTCTCGTATGAATTGATTAGACATACTAAATAACAAGTGCTTAAATAACATATTTTACTTTTTATTGCATACAAATATCTAAAAGTGGCTACATGCAAACATTTAAATCTCAATTTACTTGAAACTTTCTTTTCATCAGTTGCTGCCTTTTGCTTTATTACAACAAGCAACGCATAATAATTAGGAAACATGCAATAATTGTACATAAATTAAGCTAAATAAAAGAAAATAAGTTATTCAACTAGATTTGTTCATTTTGTAAATAGCCGTCTATTGACGTTGGTAAACATGCAAATTATATAGTTTAATTTGTTGGCATATTAATTCTACTGAAGCAAAAAATGCTAAAAATGGGGTGATTTATAATTTTGGTATTCAGTAAATTTGTATGTTTTTATTTAGGTAATTCACACTATTATTCAGAGAATAGAGAAAAACAAATATCGTATCAAAATTGTCATATGATTACAAAAAACAAAAACAGTTTTATTTTAAACTTCACTGTAACCCTGAAAAAGAAACACGTTTCTGACAAAGTGATCGCCGATCGCTCTCAAAAAACAGCATATTGAAATACTTTCAGTTTTGTATTGTTATTGTTCATTTTAAGCCCATGTGCAGATCCCTTTTGTGGAAGCAAACATGCGTACATACAACCATGTATGCGGACATACCAACCGCTTTGCCCGTTCTATTCGTAAAGTGTAAAGTGATAGATTACTGGTTACGCACGCGTCAAATTTCGCGCGGAGTTGGCTGTGAGAGTGTGTGAGAGGGTGAGTTTATGGGAGATCGGTTATGTTACATTAGTGAGGCAGCGAGAGTGAGGGTATTTGTGTGTGAGTGTGTAGGATTACAGTTTGGCATTGTTCAAACGATGGCCACTTAAAGGTTCGTTTTACTTTTGTAATTGACAAGCTATGAACCAGCGCTTTGACGTGACAACAGTTTACTGCAAATGTATTTTACTTTGTGCTACAAAGCTACAAGGCAATAAAAATAGACTATACAGGTACAGTATGATCGACTACAGTTAGGTATGTATGATCAAGAAGAATATTTAGTTTATTTCGTGCAATAACATAATATTTACAAATAAAGTTATAAGAATATCGTGTCACTTCCGGTTTAAGTATTAATAACTGTTTCCAGTTGTAACCAGTAAAAGGTAAACTAAATTATATTATATCATTAATTATTATAAAAGTCTAGACAAATGAAATTAATATAATATTGCAATTATAAACCGGTAGGTAATATGTAAAATAGTGCTAAAACTTACCACCTAAAATTTAACAATAAATATTAAATAAAAATTAAGAAAGATTGATTGAAATAAACATTTTTTAAAGCGTGTAGGTTAAAAGCACTTAAGTTTAAATTTTGTATGAATTGTAGTAATAAGATCCATAATAGACTGATAATAGTTATAAATTGGAAAGTAAAAAGGCTTGCTGAATCTGTTCATAATATTTATTTTATTGCAGGACGTTTCGGACGTAAAAATTCATCCATCTTCAGCTGAGATAATGTAAGTAAAGACATAACCAAAAGTTGTCAAAAAATAAATCAGCCAAAGCCTCAGTCAATTCTTTGGCTATTCCATATTTCCTATTATTTTATTTTAAAAAATCCTTTGGTATTAAATTTTCTTCAAGTCCTTCAAGTTGTTTATTTAAATAGATACGTAACTTTTTTATTTGTATTTATAATTTAAATGAAACATTGAAGAGTAAAAAACTGGAATAAATTAAATTATTGAAGAGAAATTTTAAATCTTCATATTTTAGTTTAATCAGCAACTAATTATTGGAAATATTAAGATAGGTAGGTATTTATTAATATTATATATGTCTTGTTTTGTTTTAATATTACTAAGATAAGAAAACTGTACTAATGAAGTTTACTCTAGAAAGAATATTAAACAAACGAAACCACTCCACCCAGAGTTATTAATTTCTGGATAACAATTTATTCCAGTCAAGCTACCCAATACTTGAGTCAGGGCACGAAAACATAAATGAACATTCTCTTTGAAGGAATTTCATCATAACAGATAATTGCAATGTTTTAAGTATTCGATGCTATGCCGGAAGAAATAAAACAAGAAGCCTTCGACTACCTTTTTAATAATGTGCAAAGGAACTCTTTTTAATCTTTAACAGTGAACCAGAGAATAGAGAACACTGAACAGATTCACAAAGACGTCGAGTTTGGAGTCTCGCTTGAAGCTTGACTGTCTTTCTAAAGCTTTTATGATCAAAGATTCTGGTTTCATTTTATGTGAAACACGTGACGATGAGCGAAAACTGACCGCAAACATACACTGAGAAATTGTTAAATGGACGAAGCATGTAGCATGTACCAAGGCTTTCTTTTCAAGTTCAATTGTAAAGAAACATTTTCATTGTTCGTTTTTATAGTGTATTATGTGAGTTTTTGAGAACAGGAATAAATTATCCCTTACATTTTTTTAGTTATTCTAATTAAGATACGGGTTGACATTCATCAGAAAGATTTTCTTTTACGGTCTTTTGAAAACAAACATTGTTTATATAAATGAAACTTGCTTGAAATTTGCATAATTTTGAAAAACACAAAAATATTTTTTGGAAAATTTAAGCTATATTGTGCCTGAAATGAGATATAGTCTGTGGGTCCGCCGACATAAAGTTTCATTTATACATAACCGGCTGCAACTTCTTGAGATGCTTCATTGAGGTGAGTCTACCACATCTTTCCCTATGAAAATTTTCGATCTCGCGGCGTTTCCTCAATAATTCTTCCGGAAGTCGACTATTCGTATTAATTGCAAAATTTATACATACTCTAATTTTGAATGAGGGAATCGAATAAGAAACAACTGAAACGCATGAAAAAAAAGTTGTCCGACAAAATATATGCAGCATCAGGCGTGTCTACCAAGAGAAACATGCAAAAAAAATTTCCTCGAAAAATTTATTGATAGCGTTCCAATTTTTTTACAATTTGTTGATGAAAACGTACCTAAATCAAATATTCAATTGTCCGACAAAAATCTTTTTGTGATTTTTCAGTCCGACGCTTGAAAATTGTCCGTTTCCTGAGGACCAAAAATTTATTAATAGCTGTCGGACGAAACTAAATTTATATTTCTAAGAGATGTATTTGATAAGTAGGTACTACAAGTGTCGGACAAATAAATCGTGGTTATTTTGAAGTCGGACAAAAAACAGTTTTCAATGCATTTGAAATTACATTACTCGATCTTTTTCATCAAATTTCTTCAATATTTTAATTTTTTGTGGTATTAATATCCATTAGTTCATCATAAATTAGTTAAGATATAAATGTAGTTGATAGTATATCAAGTTTGATAAAAAAATTCATCGATACATTAGAAAACAATAGAATGGGTCACCATTGAAATCTTGAAAACTATAGGTGCTACGAGGACGGTTAAATAGGCAATGTTATGCAGTTTTTAGAGCATATTTAAATTCCGTTGAGAAATATTTAAAATTCCGAACAGTTTGAAAGTTATTAAAAAAAACTGAAAATCGTGATTTTAAAAAACGTTAAATTACTCCGTTATTATAAAAGATACAAAAAAATGTTTCGAATAAAAGTTACATGATTTGATGAGAGAAACCAGTGAGTATAATCTTACTCACTGGAGAAACTAAAAAATGATGTCAGAATAAAATTCAAGACGGCGGTTTCCGAGATATTGATAGGAACTTTCTTATTTTAAATGTACGCCATATTGCATTTTCACATAGTTAAATAGGATTTTTTTCTCTTTGCAACGATTTATAACATGTGTTTACAAAAAAATATTTAAATTCGAAAGCAAGTATAGGGTGGGCCAACTAGTGGTTTCTTTTTAAATCATAGGTTATTTTGACACTGACAGCTTTTTCCCACTAGAAATCTTGATAGAAAGTAAGTATCATACCTCCGCGGTACGAAATGAGTCGCTTTACGCTTGAGCCACGTTGAGAAATATTGCAAACTTATTTCCAAAGTGAGTGCTGTGTAGCCCAAACAGTGCATTTGTTGAAAAGAAGATTTTTATTTTACAGAGCCATGGTATCCGACTTTTTTTTTACTGAAATTGAAGACATGGATTTGGACTACCTCTGGTTCATGCAGGATGGCGCGCCATGCCACACAGCCCATGCCACAATCGATCTTTTCGGCACCAAATTTCCAAATCATGTTATCATCCATCTTGGCGATGTCAATTGGCTGCCTAGGAGCTGCGATTTGACCCCTTTTTTGTGGGGAACCGTGAAGGACCGAAGTTATGCTAACAATCCAGAAACGATTCAGGCCAATATCATCCAAGCAATCCGTGAGCTACAGCCCGAAACAATCAACCAGGTCTTGGAAAATTGGGTGACAGAATGCGCTACTGCGAAGCCAGCCGAGGCAGCCACTTGAACGAAGTTGTGTTCCATAATAAATGGGAATGTTTGCTCTTACTAATGAAGCCATAATACATGGAAAAAAAATTAATTTTGTTAATTTTATTGCATTTTCAAAAAAAACTTGTATTTGGCCCACCCTATACAACAATAATGAATAACAATAAATAACAATAATAAAAAAATAATCAAGAAGAAAACAAATTTCATTTGTATATTATTGTTATGTTTTTTTTTGAATAACTTTCAAACTATTTGGAATTTTAAATATTTCTCAACGGAATTTAAATATGCACTAAAACTGCACAACACTGCCCATTTAACCGACCTCGTAGCTCCTATAGTTTCTATTTGGGACACCCTGCATGTATGTATGTAGGTATATATATATATATATATATATATATATATATATATATATATATATATATATATATATATATATATATATATATATATATATGTATATATATATATATATATATATACAGGGTGAGTCATCGAAATGCCCGTCGTCGATATCTCCCTTGTCGTTAAAAATACAGCATAAATTTATTAACAGAATTTTTCGTTTACTCAAGGAGCATAACTTAAAATTATTTTCACATATACAGGCTGTTGCATAACGACTTGGCAATAATTGTTCGTCTTTTTTTAAATGAAACACCCTATATATTTTTATATATTTTGAATTGTATTTTATATACTTTCATTTTAGTTTTCCGCGGCGTTGTCAAGTTATTCAATTTTTTCCCTAAAAAAAGCCGAATACACGTATTGTTTTATAAAGGCGTACTGAAGTTATTTTAATAGTAAAAATTATGAATTTATTTTTCTGTACAGCTGTAACTATACTCTTTGTTCTGACATAACTTTTTTTAAATGTTATTATACAGGGTGTTCAATACAGAGAATCAAATTTACTCAATTTCAAATGGCCATAACTCGTCATTTTCAAATGGAACACCCTATATTTTATTATTATGTTGTGTGTATTTTTGCATCTTCTTATGTTATAAAGGGTGTCGTATGCCTAAAAACATTAATTTCGAAATTAATTAAATTCAGGAAACGGACAATTTCCACGCGTCGGACTGAAAAATCGCAAAATGATTTTTGTCGGACAATTGAATATTTGATTTAGATACGTTTTCATCAACAAATTAAGAAAAAATTGGAACGCTATCAATAAATTTTTCGACGTCGAAATTTTTGCATGTCTATATTTTGTCGGGCAACTTTTTTTTCATGCGTTTCAGTTAATTCTTATTCGATTCCCTCATTCAAAATTAGAGTATGTATAAATTTTGCAATTAATAGGAAAAGTCGACGTCCGGTAGAATTATTGAGGAAACGCCGCGAGATCGAAAATTTTCATAGGGAAAGATGTGGTAGACTCACCTCAATGAAGCATCTCAAGAAGTTGCAGCCGGATATGTATAAATGAAACTTTATGTCGGCGGGCCCACGGACTAATACCTATCACTTTTTAAAATTATGATTGCAGTTTTATTTATCAGAAAAAATATATGTTATTATTAAACCATTTGTACAAGAATAGATAAATCTAATATAAAAACAACAAAATAGTATCATACTTTATAAAACAGTGCAAATTTTTAAATATAGGTATTAAAAATATACCTGCTGTCATTTTTTGTTGAAGTAGTTTTTTAAAGGCTTGCATATGTTACACATACATTATTTCTAGATTTCGCACAAACACGTTCTAAAAGAAACAATAAACGAGAACATTTAACAATATATGGGTAAAATGTAATTTTATACAAGTATTTACTGTCTTCAAATTCAAAATAGTGAGCAAACCATAACATAAAATAAACTTTAAGGTAGATATTCTATGGTTTTTTACTACCCAAGAAACAAACAATCATGAACGGTATTGAAAAAAATAAAATGTTAGTTTATAGTGCTGATTGAAAATAAGTTTGTAGGTACTGACTTAAGAAATATTTTCTCACTAAAATAATTATACATTATTTTCACATTGCAACGAGCTGACCTATGCGTTTCTGTTGTTACGTTGTTATAGTCAATACATTTTCTTCAGATGGCCGATATCGTACAATAGAAATTCGAATCGTATGTTTTGCCAAATTCGAGAAATGGCTGGCCAGGACCTATGTCATTTTACCTTAGTATGTCATTTTAGGCACATCTCCCCTATCTAGACCGGCAGAAAAGGAGGCAACTAATTTGCAAATTTACCAGTGACAAAATTAAAAATTAAATTTTAATAATCCTCTTAGTATGTGTATTTTTACTGTTCCGACGAACGATCATTTTCGATTCTTCTGCTCGTAAAACTTTTACAATTAACGATTTCAGAGAATAGATAATTGCTGCGGAAATTATTTCCATTGAAACTGATAATCATCACAATCAATGTTATATGATGATGAGAAAATTGACACATTTGTTGAATAGAAAGCAAAACGTGTTCAGTTTTAGTCACAGTTAAAGAATAATTATGTTTACCGAATTGCAACGTTTTTCATTGGCAACCCCGGTCAGAAGTTGTATTAGTTCATAGGTGTTTCTTGGGTTTCTAGGTGTCTCTGCTGGTCACTGCCGCTGCTAATATTCATTCTGTCACTGAAAAGTACTTATTTTTAAAATTCAATAATTTGTGCGTTATAGTGTTATAGAAATATATGTAAAATATACAGAACACGCAACCATATTAGTACTTAAGTAAAAAGTAACAGGTAAAAAGTGCTGTGAAATAATGAAATTGTGTTTCGGAAAAACTGGATGTAGATATAGGTTATTTTAATTTTAGGAGAAATGAGTAAAAATCAACATGTTTTATAAACAGAATAAGTAGTAATGAAGATTAATAGAGACTGTGTTCATATATTGTGAAATTATTTATTTATAACGACGATCTCCTTCGTAGAAAATGCAGGATATTCAAACACGTTTTGTCATAATATTTTCGATCTACAGGTAAATTATGGAACATAACCACTTAGATATATCTAAATTTCAATTTTAGTTACTATTTATAGTATTAAAGTATAATTTTACATTTAAATCAGTGTCAATATAGTATCCCTGATACAGCCAGAGATATCTAGATCATGCCTAGATTCTATTACACATTCTGACCGCTAGAAATGATCATGTTGGCAAACCTAATTATTCTTTAAACGTAGTTTTACTCAACTGCAAGCTACAACCTATAACAACAATAGTACAGTTTTATTACCTACATTCAATTGAATTATTATTACAATGAATTTGTTGCCTATAACAATTTTATCAGGTATGTTATGAAAATCATCAGCGTTATTTTCCATTTACATCCATCCCTTCTTGTCTGTGCTTCTTGAACATCTTTATTAATCCTGTTCGTAATTCTGAGCTATGAATTTGCTAAATCCCTAAGATGTGAAATTTACGAGATGAAATTAACACTTGTTACAGTATTTAAGTGATCAAATCTGTCTTCATATTGCAAAGTTCTCACCAGAACAAGTAATAATGAACGTACTTTCGACGTCTGTTTATACTACATAACTCGTTGCTCTTGGGATACACTGGAAGCTGAGCTAGTGGAGATCTCTCCGCGCAACGGAAATGCCATCAAACTTGTTAATCTATTCTTGTTCCCCTTAGTCATCGGGTTTAGCAGGAGAAGACGAAGACGAAGGAAGAGGATGAGGTAGGAGCGTCTCCGTCTGCTACGGAGGTCACTGCAATGTACTTTCTTAATTAGTTCACGGAAGTTTGTTAATTTCACTGGTGCGTTGTCACCAACCAGCCAGCGACAATGTTGTACAGATGCATGAATTCTGCTATGGAGATTAATTTTAAATGATGTTTTCCTATAGTTTTACAAAATTACTAACTTTAGCCAACTATACGGGGTGCTAAAACATTCATAGTGAAGTCAGGCTTTTTATGATGCTTTGTAACCTAATTGAAACGTTCGTTCCATTATACTATCGTAAGTAAATACTTTATTGCTGACATTATTATATCTTTTATTATGTTGTACCGTTAACTTTTATTAAAACTTATCATCACTTAATATTAATAGTTAAATCAAAGTGTGGCACACCACTCCACTATAATAATAAAATAAAATCTTTGTACAATTTAAACAAAAATCTTTCAAAATATTTGAATTAAAAACACTGTCTCATTTATTTCTTTATTTTTTAATTTTATTTTTTTTGTGAAATAGATTTAAATCTGCAAAAATCATAAATTGATTATAAAATCTTTCATAAATTGGTTCAAGTTCGGTTAAAGTCTTATAATACGAGTATCTCAGTAATCTTGTATATTTTGTTACATTCTCAAGAAAAATCCGTAAAAGTTTTTGACTCTATGTAAAATCTTTAAAACTTTCTAAACTTATCAAAGTTAAAACGCTGCAGTCTAGCGTGTCATATTTTTAAATTTTTAATGAATTGGTAGATTACTTACAGAATTAATTTATTTAGGGGGAAAGTAGATAATATAGTCATCTAAATCAATGTTAAAAATAATATAAAAACTAAAATGGAAAATAAGTCGTTTAGCTTATTAAGAGCATTGCCGGTCACTGAGCGATGTCAGATTTGTAGTTTGTACGACATTAGTACAGACAAACTTGCCACCTTCCCCTTCTACTTTTAAGAAATGCAAAGCCAACTTCTCTGAAGTAAATATATACATCCGTATATATTTTTTCCGTTGTACAAGTGGTAGTTAGGCAACAAATTTACGGCAATCTGTAGATTTCGCTAACTACTACCTATTCTATTAGTTAAGTTGTAGTTAACCGATTTGACATAATATAATTATATTATTTCATGAAGTACGCCAATTTTCTATAATATTCAATTTAGATTTTGATGCATATTTCGATCATGACATTTAAAAAATTGTTCGAGACCTAATATATCACTTTTAGAAATGGAATCTACAAGATATTCACGAGATTTTGGCTTTTTCCCACGAACTTTATAGAAAATATATTAGAAGAAGTGGAAAAAGCAATAACACTTCCAAGAAATAGCTTGTTCATTATAAAGTTGTTTTAAGTAATATTGAACAGTGAAGCCTCACATTTGCTTCGGCTATTAAATTATTTTCCAATTTGTGACTACCCAAAATTTTTTGAGTTCCAAGTAATTTAGCCACTTTTGTTATTTTCTAAAACGCTTTTATATTTTTTATCAATAATTGCGTTAGTATACTTCTTGTTCTGTAATATTACTAATTTTCTACTTTACTTTATCAACTTAAGGGTACCCATTTTAATTACAATAAAATATTACTCAAACGTCATCAAAAACAAAACAGAAAAGTAAGGTTAACGAAGGTTAGATTATGTCAGATTACGTGCTTTTTGACAGCGGAAGTAATGCGCAATGTTCAAAATACTTACCAACATTAGAAATATAATATTTATAAAATTTCTGATTACGTAACTAACACTTTAAAATGTATTGATAAATACAACATTTAACTAATAATTAACTACTTCTTAAATATAACTAATATAGTTACTGAACTACAAGTTAAAAATCAAATTGAAAAACCGGGCCTTAGTTGGGAACGCACTTATCAGCAGAAAATGCAAACGTCAGAAAGTGTTCTGGCATCAGAACGCGCAAATTACAGAAAGTGCAATTTTCAGAAAATCGCACACAACAGAAAGTGCAAACGTCAGAAAGTGCAAGCGTCAGAAAGTGCAAACGTCAGAAAGTGCAAGCGTCAGAAAGTGCAAACGTCAGAAAGTGCAAGCGTCAGAAAGTGCAAACGTCAGAAAGTGCATTGTCAGAAAATAGTAGGGATAAGGCAATCTAGTAAAGACACAAACCTAACACAAAAGTTAGGTTAGGTCCGATGAAGTGCTTTGTGCAAATATGTGTATTTTTACTTATATTTTTTACAGCAAAATTCTTTCGTTCGCATGCTATAATCCAACTTATTATAAATTTAAAAAGTTTTCGTGACACTACCACTGCGCCATCGTACGTAACAATTGACATCCAAAAACATTCAATCTTTGGGTTAGGTTTGTGTCTTTACTAGATTGCCTTATCCCTACTATTTTCTGACAATGCACGTTCTGACGTTTGCATTTTCTGACATTTGCACGTTATGACGTTTGCATTTTCTGATGTTTGCACTTTCTGACGTTTGCACTTTCTGGCTCTTGCACTTTCTGACGTTTGCACTTTCTGTTGTGTGCGATTTTCTGAAAATTGCATTTTCTGTAATTTGCGCGTTCTGATGCTTGCACTTTCTGACGCTTGCACTTTCTGACGTTTGCACTTTCTGACGTTTGCACTTTCTGACGCTTGCACTTTCTGATGTTTGCACTTTCTGTTGTGTGCGATTTTCTGAAAATTGCACTTTCTGTAATTTGCGCGTTCTGATGCTTGCACTTTCTGAAGTTTGCACTTTCTGACGCTTGCACTTTCTGACGTTTGCATTTTCTGCTGTTGCATATGCACCCCCTTAGTTTATATACAAATCAGTCCTACCACGGCGTAATTTTACCGTGTTACCTACTATTGCTAAAAAATAGGACATGATAAATAGTTCTAATTTTCCTTTACATTAAATGTAAACAATTTCATTATATACTGACGCACATATAAAATACAACAAAAAATAATACAATTAATCTTTACCAATTAGACCAGCCGTCTGTCCCGTAAATTTATACCCCGCGGCATTAGAAATTATCTGTCGCAAAGCAAGCCTTGAAACAAACGCCCATCAAAAAAAAAACTGCAGGCTACTTCCAAACTTCACGAAGATACAATATAATTAAAGAGTTTCGGCCGTGACCACGTCACTGAACCAGCAAAAAATGACACTTCTTAAAGGGTCGCACAAAAAGTGGGTATCATTTTTCTAAGGGACGTGACACACAGCGGGGTGGGGTGGGGACAGTGTCGCGACTAAGCGGTCAGCTGCAGGTGACAGGCGCCTGCGGAGGCGGCCATGACTAGTTGTACGACACACAGTTGCCGATTATTCACGGCAGCTTGGGGTGCAGACGGTGAAAACCACTGACGGAGTGGGTTTAATTGTTTGTGAACAGGAAATGTGGGAAGAAATTAATGGTGGCGAATGCAGGGATGAAATGCTTTGCGATTCTAGGGGTAGTTGTAGTTATCACACTGAATAAACACTTTAGACGGGTAGGTTAGTCGCTTGGGTAGTTTTGCTTCTATAGATTTTTCTTCGACATTTAGGTAATCAGGGAAAATGGTGTGGAAGGAAATAAGAAATAATAACCTTTTTGTTGTTTTTACGCTTCGTTATTTTCCTTGTCCATCAATTTGATTATTAATGCCATAGTTTGCCAAAACAAATGGTAACATGTCATTTATATTCAACAATCAATGTCGACTCACAGCAATAACACCTATACCTCATTTCAGTTAAGAAAAAAGTGTTGGGTAAGATGATATCCTTGAATCTGATTGATCGAGATGCAAACATTTTCATTTCTGTTCACATTTCTTATACCAATCTTATTTTGAATTTCACAGTTACCTACTTTTAAGTACTAGGTAGAGTACATTATTCTATAGCTGACAGTTTTATTCACAAAAAATACCTTCTTTAAGTCAAATTTTGAACTGATAAAATGTGAGTGTAAAACGGAATGCATTCGAAATGCCATCTTCTTTTTTCTTAACTGAAATGGACTGTAGTGTTGCAATGTTCTTATGTTTTATGGGATGACAATAATTGACAATTAATATAACTGATAAGAAACAAATTTATTTTGTTCTCTTCGACAATGATTTAAAATTATTATTTGTAAATAAAAGTCCCTAATTAATGTTTCTTAATAATATAAGAAGATATCTAGTCTATTTTTAAACTAGAGGAGGAGTAAAAAGTCAGATTTAAATAAGTACCTACTTAAAAAATCCAAAAAGTCACTACGATTTTCTTTTCCATAATTTCAGTGTCTCAAATCACCTAAACTATAATTAGAGCTTAAACTTTACTTAAGTACTGTGAAATTTTACTTGAAAATAATACTAGTATATAAGTATATAGTTTCGATACTGTTCCAGCTCTGACTATAATTCACAAATTATTTAAATTATACTGATGTCAAATAAGAATGAATTTTTAATTATATTCAATTTGTAGAATGAATTTCAATAAATACCATTTTGAAATTATTTTATTTTCTTATCAAAAGTTTTTATCGTAATTTAGATACTATTTCAGTTTGTATAAATGATGGGTTTTTTAACTTTTCATCTGTTGAAGTATTTTCGAGGACAACGTTCGCTAGATAATTATTTTATTATGTCAAGTGAATCTTTCTTAAATCTTTCAATAATATCAAAATCAAATTAAAGTTACAAATTAATTCAAGAAGTGGTTTGTTTAATTTATGTTAATACGTCACTGAACTTATCACCAGACACTAACGCTCATAACAAGCATCAACACTGTCATACTCAGCATAAAGTAACGTGCTCGAAAACTAAGGAATAGTATATTTTATAAATAAAATAAGAATGCTCTTTGTGTTCAACTTAAGTTCATAAAATTTATGATAAATAATTATTACAAATTGTGCACTGCAAAATTTTGATAGATTAGTAGATATCATATGTATTTAAGGCGGAAATAAAGTTTATCCGCGTTGTGATAACCGGTGGGTACGTCATTAGTTTCTGAACTCATAATAATAAACAGGCATTATGTATATCTCTCATTGTCACATGCATTCGTTGATTAATTTAATGTTACATCTGTCTAATATGTTTCTTTTCCATTAGTATACTTAAAAAGAGAACGGTACCTCAAGAGAAATGTCAAACATTGATTTATCATTTCAGGTTATGTATTGTAAGAAATTTAAGAATATTCACAACGTTGTACAAGAAACAGACACTACAAATAATAATAATAATAATAAAACGATACTCACCAGCAGAGAGCAAAACACAACCGTAAACTACAAATTACTTAATAACCTCAAATAGAATATTGCAAATATCAAAACATATTCAGTGAATCTAAAACAATGGTTCTCGTTGTTAAATATGAAAGAAACCCATTGTCATCAGAATTCATTTTGTAGGTAATTTATAATGACTTGAATGAAAATTTATTACTATTTAATTTTTTTATTACATAATTCTTAATTTAAAGTTTATATTTACTTATAGTTCTTGTTCATCATGAATGACTGGTTGAGAGCCTGTATGACGTCAATCAATTTTCGCCCACTTAAAAATTTTAACCCAGACGAATATGTTTGATGACGTACCGGTCACTACAACGCGGACAAACTATATAACAACTGAACGAACCATGTCCTTCTGCTAGTTTAGTTCCTTTTCCTGTGTAATTTCTCCCCTGATTACAACCCTGCCCTCATGCTTGTATGCATCGGTCCCACAATAATCGAAACAAGTCATATGACCATGATATCTGTCACCATCAACTGTTCCTGCGAAGCTAGAAAATTACCCGGTCAACGAGTAATGTTTGTCTGGCCGCACTACACAGCGCAACGTTCGAGTTGTGTGACGTAAGTCTGTGCTTGGTCCTGCTGGACGGGGCTACAGCAGCTCTATGGCTGCAGGATGTCCTGGCCTGATGTTTCACGCTGTTGTAAATTAGATACTGGGTAGGCGGATGGCGGATGGTGGACGGGATGATAACCCTAGTTTGTAACTAGTTGCGTGTGAATGTGGAGAATGGAAAATGGAAATGAAAGATGATGATCTGTGATATATGAAGTTTGGTGCAGGATTGCTACATTGATTGCCTGTTCTGTGTATGGGTTTGTTACGTCATCGTCATTATTGCTAGATTACAACAATCTAAGGACAAAGTGTATTTTTATCATTAAAAGAATATCAAAATCTATATGTTTAAATCCTACTGCATTTGATATTTCATATGTTTGCATTTTGCATTTATACCGAATCTAAAATTCTTGATTTGAATTTTCCTGTGAATGAATCTTTTGATTCAGGTGATGCAGATTTCTGTGTTTGAATATTTTAGATTTTTATTTGTTGGTATGTTTTAAATGGGCCGGATTTTACGTATACATAAATCATTTTTCTAAATCTGACGGGAGGTTGTGTGTTTGCCACATCAGATTTTTTTGAATAGTTATTGTAATATACCTAATGAAAATAAAATAATGCAATCATATAGTTAAAAATCTGACGTGGACACCTCATGACTTGTACGCCTATTAAATTGTTCATACTTTTCTTAATAACTAAAATGTAGAATAATAATATAAAATCTGACTTTATTCTTTTAACTTATTATACAAATATATTAATATATAAGTACTACTACTACTGCTACTATACTCACAAATATATTTTAGTCATTTTATTTAAACTGCAGAAGAAGATATAAAGCATATTTTACTATTGTCACTGTCATGTCATAATCATTTAAATTTTACGTAGTAACAAATAATGTTAATCGATCGTGGACTACAAGATACCGAAATACTAAATTATAAATATATACTTTAATTATTCTTAAATGATACCAGATACAAAAATATTTATAAAATACCGATTGTAGGTAATAATCACATAATCTTTCATTTAAAATAAAAAAATTGTCTCAAATTAAATATTTATCGAAATATTTGAAAACAGTATTACTTCCGGTTTATAGATTGAAACCAAAAATAGGAGGTGCACAACTAGATGCTATAACAGAGTCCTAAATACAAAATTTCAACTTTCTACGTCTAACCGTATTTGAGTTATGCGACATACATACGTCCGTACGTACGTACGTACGTACGTACGTACAGACGTCACGACGAAACTAGTCATAATGGATTCAGAAAAGGTCAAAACGGATATTTCCATCAAAATCTGAAAACCGAAACTATCTTGTGCCTAGGTACTGTCCAATCCAGAAGTATTCTTGTCATTTAATGGAGTTATATAGAAAAAATGCTCGAGTTCACCACAGCCTCAACGTTAATGGTAAATGCTATTCCTAATATTGTAATTAAATATTGCAAATGGTAAATGTTCACTTCTTCCGCAAACAGGAATCATGTAGCATTTTATTTAATCACTATAGGTTACTCTGTCATTATACACACAGATCATTGAAACTTGATGTTAATAAGTTGTATAAAGAGCTAACCTAACCAATTCGCACGCAGGTTATTGCATTCTATCATGAAACCTCTTGAAACATTCGTGTCTTTGGTTACTAGCCTAAGTAATCTTGTAAATGTAGCTGCGAATTCGAAGCCGGGGCAAATTTCCGAGAGCGTTCATCACAAGAACGCGGAAACTCCGTAGAAAAACATGGAAAATAAATCAGCGACAAACAGATAAGAGTCGTACGGACGAGTTCAGTTCTCCACCGCAGCCTCTTGTTGTTGCCTCGTGTTGTTTGTTGTTGTTGCCTTGTCGTTGTATCTTTCACCGCCTCCACTCTCCTGTGTACGACGTGACGTCACACAAACAAATGAATAACACATTTCGTACATTACGGCGCGGAAACTTTTAGCGGCTCCTCCGTACAATGGCACAAAGATATTTAAATTATTTCACACTAGTGCCATTGTTCCCGGCGCCGACGCTGGCGGCGTTTGTGTGGGCGGCGGCGGTGTTGGTGACGTCACAGAGGGACTAATGGGAGCTATCTTGTCACAGGGTATGGACGTGGACATAGAGACACCCGACATCGTGATGAGCATACTGTATGGAGAATTTTCTTAAGTGTGCTAATTATTTATTTCTAGCGTAAGCGTGTAAGGACTAGTATTCGTATAAAGGTGACGAAAAGAAAGACGACGTTAAATAAGGTCTAAGTTAGCTCTTAAAATAGCGAAAAGACAAATAATTAAATCATTAAATCGTTTTATCCGACTGAGTATGAAGATTCGAATAATTATTTATGAGTATATTAGCCTAAAAACACTTTTCTAACGCAAAAAATTGGCGGAATAGGTAATTATGTCTGCGATACTGCGGTAGTTAATAGATGTATTTTGATGCAGGTACCTACTTATTAAGATTAATTTATATCTCGAGCCCCATATCCTGTATTCTCATTTACTCCCCTAATTGTCAAAATTCACAAATTTTCGCATTTATCTCCTTAAGGGCCAATAGTTACTATTTCTAGTAAAATTGTCATGTGAAGATGTGTTGAACATACAGTTTTCTAAAAAATCGTAATAACATAATATTTGGTTTATATCTAATTTAAAGTTAAAAAAATTGTTGATCCAGATATTTATTCTAATAATTATGTAGAATTTGCGTGTGGATCTTCATAGTATAAATGAGAAGTCATAAAATGTTGACGCCTATCATTTATCATATTATTTTAAAACGTTTCGAAGCGTATGGTGCCTTTCTTCAGCTGCAATAAGTGAAATTGTTGTTAAAATATCAAAACATAAATATATGTCTTATTACTTATTAAGGTTGTGTGCTGGCCACGCAAGATTTTTATCAATGGTATTATATAGTATATTTCATAATGAGCGAAGAAAGTGAACGATATCGTATTTTACCCACGAATATAAATATTAAACATTTTGTTTATGAATATATTTAGTGTCAACTGTCACTGGTAGGTATCATTTTAATTCTACGAAGAAACAAATATACCATGATTATGGAATATGATACAAGATTTTCATTAACAAGAATATAGATTCTATACCTATTTAAATTTTTAAATTATATTATACAGAGTGTTTCACAACTTAGAGCAAAAAATTAAAGGGTATATTCTGTACAACGTGCTGATCATGAAACAAAAAGAATTTTTAAAAAATTCGCAAAGTTAAGGGTAGGTAGTTTACTTGAAGTAGACATTTTTTGAACCACTGGAGTAGCATACGTCATAGAAAAAAAATTTTAAATGACATTAATTTATCAAACACTTTATTAGTATTAGATATTATGTAAACAATTACTTTCATTGTAGACGATTTGAAAACAATTATTAAAAATAACTATCGACCAGTGGCAAAAAAAATGTTTACTTGAAATACGATGCAATTTTTTTGCGAATTTAAAAAAAATTCTTTTTGTTTCATGATCAGCACGTCGTACATAATATACCCTTTAATTTTTTGCTCTAAGTTGTGAAACACCCTGTATACAGCAAAGGTACATCTTTAATTTAAGTGGATAAATCACTTTCATTGTCGTGTTTCTCAGTATTAATAGAATAATGCAATTTATCACGAAATACTTAATGACAGAAAAAATTATCAAATGTCAGAAAGACAACACACGCCTACTAAAATATATCGAACGGCTTGAACGCAAGTATAGTATTCTTTATTTTCTTAGCTGTGTAACTGTACGGAAATTGTTAGTTTCGTATACGGTCGCCGGATAATAAACTATGAGATAGAGTAATTTATTCCAGATAATTTTTACAGTTTTCTTCCCTGATCAATAATTTTCAATAAATTTACAGAGAACATATTAAAGTTTATTAGTCAGATGTCTTGTGCAGCAAAAATATGGTTTGGTAATGCGAGTAATTCAAGATGAAAATTACATACAACACCAACACGTTTACCCTGCACAAAATAAATTACAGGAGAAGAAAAAGAATATCGCATGAGATTAAAAATTATCCACAACATTAAATGGGCTGCAGTGGTGAGAAATGTGCGAAAACACACGTTAACAAGATTTATTTCTAGTTTATTCTTTCTCTATTATAAAAATATGATTTACTCAGAAAGAAAATTCAAATTTATGCTAGTTACAGCCATAAAAGCACAGCGTTTTTAGGTTTTGATTAATAAAACAGTATTTTTTTTCTTAATTTTACTAGATTCTCTTTGAAATGAAACGGTAACCGATTTTCAAAAAGTGATACAATTTTATTAATTTAGAAGTTAGCAATCAATTTTTAAATATTCGTTCCAGTTTTGGACTAAAATGTAAGAAATTTCTAAAATCAAATATGAAATTTGACTAGACTAATATAAGGAACAAACAATTTTCATAAAACAATTATATATCTATTTAACGTAAGAAAACGGTAAAGTTTAATAAATGCTTTAAACCATTCCAAGCCGAACCGGTGCACAAAACTTTCGATTCTGCTAATATAGCAGCGGTTTGTTCCACTTTTTAAACCGTGCGGTTCCGGTTCGGTTCGACGGATTCTAGATATTGGTAATTAATATTAAAAATTTGTACGAAATTTCGAAATAAATAGGTAAGGTGGTTTCAAGAGTTTTTAATGATTTGAATTTATAATTTTAATCCTGCTTTTATAAGTGATATTGTAGCACTGTTAGAGCAATTTATTTATATTACTGATATTACCAAACATTATAATTAACTATATTATTACACTTTAGGTACTAAAGAAAACTATTTTCGAAAGTTGTTTTAAATTAGTAGTTGAACAAACTAGTGGAACAAAAGAATCATTGTTCATTGACATGGTGGTAAATGTTATGTCCTGTGAAGTCGTGTAGTGGGGGGCAACTAACCACAATCCGGAAACACAGCGGCGTCCGTACCGCTACTTTATTACGTCTGAAACTTCGTGTTTCCAGCCAGTTTTTTGCGATGAAAAACCACCCTACATCGACCCGCTGCTACCCCCTTCCATTTCAACAGCCCGTGATGGTAGGGGGTAGCAGAGCTCACTAGGATCCCGTAAAGACAGCGAACATTATAAATACATTTATATTCATTTGGCTTTCAGAATGTTTGCCACAATTTAATTCTTTGTACTCTGCTTGCTGAAAGTTCCCCGCAGTTTGTTCCCCTTCCCTCCCTACAACAGATGCGTAAACAGGAAAGAAAAAAGGGCCCTGCCCGCAGAGAATAATTTCCAAGTTTCGCTCCTTGATTAAAATATCTTGACATTTATCAGTGTTGTAAAGAAAATGTATAAGCCAGCTCGCTGTGTGAAATATTTTTGCGTTTTTTACTCTTTCGCGGCGGTAATTGGACGCCGTTTAGAGGTGTATTACGTGTGAGATTGTGTTTCATTCACCTCGAACTTTGCATGTCCGTTTATCTACTAATTGTTGCTGTACTTTGTGATTAAATGAAATTGTGCTGCTAGAGGAAAATTTTATGGTTTGGCTGATTTTGTTTGTTTGTTTGTTGGAAAACTTTGCTGTTCTGGGTTATTTTATCAGATTATAGTTTGTTTCGTTTTTTTGAAGCTAATCGGTTTTTAAATAATTATAGTGTGACAGGGGGGATGATGTTAACCTCACTAAATATATTATTTTCGTCCAGATATATATGTTTTACAAATTGTGATATAATTTTATGTCAAAATAGAATTTACGAGAAATATTATATTAAATTTACTAAAAGTAATTCTATACTTTACACTCAGTGTAGGAACGATAGTCGACGCTATTCTTATGGACGTTTTGCTGTGCCATGTTATGTTACCAAATTGTATCTCTTAAGGCATCTCATTTGCTCTTTCTATCTTGGAGATTCCAAGTAGTGCATCCCTGTATTCTATAAGAACCCACACTGAACCTAGGGGTGTGGTATTGTACGAATATAAAGCTGGATTGCTGAATTTTGATTTATAATCCATTGGGTATCCAGAGAAAAAGTCCCCAGCATATCGTCTCCAAACACGGATGTCCCCGCACGCAAAAAGTCCCCTCTCAATTAGTCCCCGGCAAAATATCCTTAAGGGAAAGGTCTCCATGCAAAACTCTCTCCATACAAATGATCCCCAGCAAAATGTCCCCTTGCAATTTATTTTTACAGTTTCGTAAAGTACATATCTTTGGTATCCTGCAAATTCATCGCAATGGGAAATAAAACGCAAGAAAAACCGTGTATGTGATGGGACTCATATAAAGGATATTATTTGGTTCTTTATTTAGTTCAGTTCAATCAGATTTTCTACCAAAATTGAATATGTGAGACTCAAGAAAGGTATAATGTTCTTTATTTAGTTCCGTTAAATTAGATTTTCTACAAAAGAAGAGTATATGGGACTCAAGAAGGGTATTAAGATCTTTATTTAGTTCAGTTCAATTAGAGTTTCTATCAAAATCTAGTAGGTATGTAGGACTCGAGAAGGGTATAAGGTTCTTTATTCAGTTCAGATCAGAGTTTATACCACCAACAGATCAACACCGAGTATGTGGAAACTCAAGAAAGGTATAAGGTTATGTAGTTAGTTCAGTTAAATCAGGTGAGTTTCTACAAAACCGTGTATGTGAGACTCAAGAAGAGTATAAGGTTTTTATTTAGTTCAGTTAAACCACACTGAAGTAGCATATATTGTATTAAGAGGACATAATTCCACTCGAAAAATAGACTATTTTTCTGGAACAAATCCTGACTGCATGGTACAACATATAGTATTAATTTTTTACTATTATGTGCATAAGAGATGAAAATAGTGCGCTAACTCCAAATTATTCATTTTTCAATGTTGGTAAAATGTTTAATTGCATTAAAAAATACACCAATTTTTGACAATAAATTAAGTATATAAAAAAATTAAATATTGATACATTACTGAGATAGCGGACTGTACACAACCTTTATCTAGAAGTATACAAAATTTCAAACTTGTAAGTTTGATTTTGCGGCTGTATTTTGTTCCAGAAAATTATCACTTTTGAACAAATTTTGCCTATTTTACGGCGTAACTCACGATAGTGTCACAAAAGGGCTGGGTTTTAACTTGTGTTTATCTCTGACGTAAATTTCTGACCGTTTTGGAAGGAGGGGGGTGGGGTAAACTGAATTTGTCAAAATGAAAATTCGGAATTCATGTTAGGAATAATATCCTCTTAAAACAACATAATTGAAATGAATTGCACAGGGACCTTTTGTATCGGGACGTTTTGCTGGGAACAAATTGCATGGGGATCTTTTCCGTGGGGATATTTTGTCGGGAACGTTTTTCTGGAGACGATTTGCCGGCCACCAATTGCGAGGGGACCTTTTGCGTGGGGACATAAGTGTTTGGGGATATTTTGCTGGGCATCTTTTATCCGTGAATCATACCATTCATATTATTTTTGTTTTACTTTCCACTTGTGAAAATGATAGCAGCGCCGTACCCAAAATTTTATAATAGAGGATGTTACATTCCTCCTTCTTCATGATCAATAATAAACAATAGATTTAAAATCCTCTTTGTATTGTATTAGTTGGTTTTTGTGCACCTATTGCCTGGTTATTGCCATTTAAAACACTTAAACTCCAGACAATGACATCGAAATAACTATTTTTAAGATCTTAATCTTACATTGGCATATTGCCGATAGGTAGGGTGAAGAGCATAATATGGCGTCTGGCCATTGTTGTCCCGACGCCCGACGTCATCAATATGCATGAGGATTTACAGTGGCTTATCTTGTAGGCGGCGGTGACGGCAATCTCGGTAGACGTGAGTCGTCATCGCTGCAGTCGGGAAACTTCTCCGTGTATAAGAAATACACTAACATAATATGAAAAAATCTGCTGTGGCCAGCACAGTACTTCCCCGACTATAAGTTTTAATAACTTACTTTCGTAACGCTTTTAATTTTATGTTTCATATTCTGAATTATTAACAATAATTTATTTTGTAAATAGTATCATGTAGGTACAGATATAAATTTTAAATACGATTTGTAGATGACAAAAATATAATCCATCATTTGAAATAGAAAATTTTGTGATAAATTAATTATTTATCGAAATATTTAGCAAAATACTACGTCCGGTTTGGGGATTGCTAAAAAAAAATAACTGCATTCTTAAGATTTGTATTAAAACCATAAATGTAAAATTTGGTTGTTAAATGTTTGATATTTTTTGAGTTATCGTCCACAAAATATTGTAACACACACACACAAACGCGCACAGACATCATCTCGAAAATACTTTATTCGTATTCTATAGATTGTAAAACGTACTTATTCATGCATTAAAAACTCACACTCGAAAATTTTAACTCCTCACAATACCTCCCCTTATAGAATATAATGCGGGAGGTAAAAACAACTGACCATCGTTTAAATGTTGTTATTGATTCTCCGACTAAATTTTTTCCCCCAGAGAACTTTTAATAATACACTTTGAATTTGAATAATTTTTTGAGAAAAAATTGAATATCGCATAAATGTCATTTTTTACATTTTTACTAAACTTATCTCCCCGAGCGCTTTAAATTGACACCAAACTCGGTACAATTTGAATAATTTATAAAAAAAAAAACAATTGACGATCGGTTAAATGTTATTTTTATTTTTCTACTAAAATTCTTTTTCCGAAATCTTTAATTTGATACCACACACGATAGTATTATAATAAAAATAAAATATTATAAAGTTGGTACCACTGGTTGAATAAAAAAAATTGAATAATTGTTTGAGAAACAATTGAAAATAACATAAATGTCATTTTTTACATTTTTACTAAACTTATCTCGCCGAGCGCTTTAAATTGACACCAAACTCGGTATAATTTGAATAATTTATAAAAAAAAAACAATTGCCGATCGTTTATATGTTATTTTTGTTTTTCTACTAGAATCCTTTTCCCGAGGGCTTTAATTTAATACCACACACGATAGTATTTTGATAAAAATAAAAAAAATTATGTTTATAAAGTTGGTACCACTGTTTGAATAAAGCTCATTAACGAACTTGAAGTCAGATTTTGGCTGGCTATACACTTGCTATAAAAATCAAAGCAAAAAAAGATGCTACAATATTCAAGATTGTGACTTTGTTTTTGAAATTTATAAACTCATATTTGACATGTACGTTAGTAAAGAGTGGCTCTAGGGTGCTACATGACGATATTTTTGAAATACCTAATAGTCTGCTGGTAATTAATTAGTGAAATCAATCGATTTCGTCAATTTTTAAATGTTTCTTAACTTACTTCTTTCATATTTTTCAAAAAAAATCGTCTTGTGGCACTCTTCAGAATTACGCAAGGAATCGATAACACCAATAAAAATTTTATTGTGTGCATTAATAAGGTAATAATCTTGAATATTAAAATGCAAAAAAATACTCTCCACAGATGGCACCACGGCATCGCCTTGGCGTTCGGCTCACGTGGGCCCGGCCGGGCACAGCCTACTGTTGTACTCTAGGCAGGGTAAGAGGGGTATTATACGGCACGCAGGCGGGTGAAGCGTATTTGTTGTCGTTCGAATTTAGTTTTTAGCCAGGAAATTTAACATTTTACAAAATTTTCTTTTTAATGTTGATATTAAAATTGTTTTTAATTGAATAAAAAAAAAATTATAATTTATTATACATAATTTAGGTATATAATTATATAATATAATTATTTTAAATCTGTATTTTCATTGTTCTCTATTTTCGCTGTTCTTTTTTTATTTTCTGTTCTTTCATGTTCTGTTCTGTCCGGTCACCATTTAGTACAACTTGTACATAACCCTGGTTAGAATGCCACATAGAAATACATAAAAAAAATTATACGATTCTATGGTAGTCAATATGTGTATTGAAACACCTCTTTTACCATAAACTGCTGGAAATCCAGATATATATTTTATTGGTTTTTATCCGCATATACGAATGTAAGTCTATTCGATCTTATGAGTTTTAATGGTACACAGGTAGAACGGATTTTATACGATTCTATGGTAATCAATATGTGTATTGAAACACCTCTTTTACCATAAACTGCTGGAAATCTAGATATATATTTTATTGGTTTTTATCCGCATTTACGAATGTAAGTCTATCCGTTCGTATGAGATATAATGGTACACAGGTCGAACGGATTTTATACGATTCTATGGTAATCAATATGTGTATTGAAACACCTCTTTTACCATAAACTGCTGGAAATCCAGATATATATTTTATTGGTTTTTATCCGCATTTACGAATGTAAGTCTATCCGTTCGTATAAGATATAATGGTACACAAGTAGAACGGATTTTATTGGAATCTATGGTACTTAATATGTATTTTACCATTCATTGCTGGTTACAGTCTATCTGTTTCTATACGAATATCGGTAGAAGGTATAAGTTAGAAGCCACAGGTAAAAATAGCGGAGAAGTAAGCACTTCGAAAATTAGACACTTATTGATTCGGATCCGGATTGATACGGTTTTATAGTAACTTCGCTATTAACTTTTAATTGGATTTTATCCGTTTCTATGTGATACACATTCTATTTGATCCTATGAGCAAAGTGGGATACTATTTTCTATGAGAATTTATACGCATTACACACCTTGTGATTTCTATACGATTTTATAGTAATTTCGCTATTAACTTTTAATTGGATTTTATCTGTTTCTATGTGACACACATTCTATTTGATCCTATGAGCAAAGTGGGATACTATTTTCTATGAGAATTTATACGCATTACACACCTTGTGATTTCTATACGGTTTTATAGTAATTTCGCTATTAACTTTTAATTGGATTTTATCTGTTTCTATGTGACACACATTCTATTTGATTCTATGAGCAAAGTGGCATACTATTTTCTATGAGAATTTATACGCATTACACACTTTGTTATTTCTATACGGATTTATAATAATTTCGCTATTAACTTTTAATTGGATTTTATCCGTTTCTATGTGACACACATTATATTTGATCCTATGAGCAAAGTGGCATGCAATTTTCTATGAGAATTTATACGCATTACACACTTTGTTATTTCTATACGGTTTTATAGTAATTTCGCTATTAACTTTTAATTGGATTTTATCTGTTTCTATGTGACACATTCTATTTGATCCTATGAGCAAAGTGGGATACTATTTTCTATGAGAATTTATACGCATTACACACTTTGTTATTTCTATACTGATTTATAGTAATTTCGCTATTAACTTTTAATTGGATTTTATCCGTTTCTATGTGACACACATTCTATTTGGTCCTATGAGCAAAGTGGGATACTAATTTTTATGAGAATTTATACGCATTACACACATTGTGATTTCTATACGGTTTTATAGTAAGTTCGCTATTAACTTTTAATTGGATTTTATCCGTTTCTATGTGACACACATTCGATTTGATTCTATGAGCAAAGTGGCATACTATTTTCTATGAGAATTTATACGCATTACACACTTTGTGATTTCTATACGGTTTTACAGTAATTTCGCTATTAACTTTTAATTGGATTTTATCCGTTTCTATGTGACACATTCTGTTTGATCCTATGAGCAAAGTGGGATACTATTTTCTATGAGAATTTATACGCATTACACACTTTGTGATTTCTATACGGTTTTATAGTAATTTCGCTATTAACTTTTAATTGGATTTTATCCGTTTCTATGTGACACATTCTGTTTGATCCTATGAGCAAAGTGGGATACTATTTTCTATGAGAATTTATACGCATTACACACTTTGTGATTTCTATACGGTTTTACAGTAATTTCGCTATTAACTTTTAATTGGATTTTATCCGTTTCTATGTGACACATTCTGTTTGATCCTATGAGCAAAGTGGAATACTATTTTCTATGAGAATTTATACGCATTACACACTTTGTGATTTCTATACGATTTTAAAGTAATTTCGCTTTTAACTTTTAATTGGATTTTACCCGTTTCTATATGACACACATTCTATTTGATTCTATAAGCAAAGTGGCATACTATTTTCTATGAGAATTTATACGCATTACACACTTTGTGATTCCTATACGGTATTATAGTAATTTCGCTATTAACTTTTAATTGGATTTTATCTGTTTCTATGTGACACACATTCTATTTGATCCTATGAGCAAAGTGGCATGCAATTTAGTAAATTAGTATCCCACTTTGCTCATAGGATCAAATAGAATGTGTATCACAAAGAAACGAATAAAATTCAATTAAAAGTTAATAGCGAAATTAGTATAAAACCGTATAGAAATCACAAAGTGTGTAATGCGTATAAATTCTCATAGAAAATTGCATGACACTTTGCTCATAGGATCAAATAGAATGTGTGTCACATAGAAACGGATATAATCCAATTAAAAGTTAATAGCGAAATTACTATAAAATCGTATAGAAATCACAAAGTGTGTAATGCGTGTAAATTCTCATAGAAAATAGTATCCCACTTTGCTCATAGGATCAAACAGAATGTGTCACATAGAAACGGATAAAATCCAATTAAAAGTTAATAGCGAAATTACTATAAAACCGTATAGAAATCACAAAGTGTGTAATGCGTATAAATTCACATAGAAAATAGTATGCCACTTTGCTCATAGAATCAAATAGAATATGTGTCACATAGAAACGGATAAAATCCAATTAAAAGTTAATAGCGAAATTACTATAAAACCGTATAGAAATCACAAAGTGTATAATGCGTATAAATTCTCATAGAAAATAGAATGCCACTTTGCTCATAGGATCAAATAGAATGTTTGTCACATAGAAACGGATAAAATCCAATTAAAAGTTAATAGCGAAATTACTATAAAACCGTATAGAAATCACAAAGTGTGTAATGCGTATAAATTCTCATAGAAAATTGTATGCCACTTTGCTCATAGAATCAAATAGAATGTGTGTCACATAGAAACGGATAAAATCCAATTAAAAGTAAATAGCGAAATTACTATAAAACCGTATAGAAATCACAAAGTGTGTAATGCGTATAAATTCACATAGAAAATAGTATGCCAAATTGCTCATAGAATCAAATAGAATATGTGTCACATAGAAACGGATAAAATCCAATTAAAAGTTAATAGCGAAATTACTATAAAATCGTATAGAAATCACAAAGTGTGTAATGCGTATAAATTCTCATAGAAAATAGCATGCCACTTTGCTCATAGGATCAAATAGAATGTTTGTCACATAGAAACGGATAAAATCCAATTAAAAGTTAATAGCGGAATTACTATAAAACCGTATAGAAATCACAAAGTGTGTAATGAGTATAAATTCACATAGAAAATAGTATGCCACTTTGCTCATAGAATCAAATAGAATGTGTGTCACATAGAAACGGATAAAATCCAATTAAAAGTTAATAGCGAAGTTACTATAAAACCGTATAGAAATCACAAAGTGTGTAATGCGTATAAATTCTCATAGAAAATAGCATGCCACTTTGCTCATAGGATCATATAGAATGTGTGTCACATAGAAACGGATAAAATCCAATTAAAAGTTAATAGCGAAATTACTATAAAACCGTATAGAAATCACAAAGTGTGTAATGCGTATAAATTCTCATAGAAAATTGTATGCCACTTTGCTCATAGAATCAAATAGAATGTGTGTCACATAGAAACGGATAAAATCCAATTAAAAGTTAATAGCGAAATTACTATAAAACCGTATAGAAATCACAAAGTGTGTAATGCGTATAAATTCACATAGAAAATAGTATGCCACTTTGCTCATAGAATCAAATAGAATATGTGTCACATAGAAACGGATAAAATCCAATTAAAAGTTAATAGCGAAATTACTATAAAATCGTATAGAAATCACAAAGTGTGTAATGCGTATAAATTCTCATAGAAAATAGCATGCCACTTTGCTCATAGGATCAAATAGAATGTTTGTCACATAGAAACGGATAAAATCCAATTAAAAGTTAATAGCGGAATTACTATAAAACCGTATAGAAATCACAAAGTGTGTAATGCGTATAAATTCACATAGAAAATAGTATGCCACTTTGCTCATAGAATCAAATAGAATGTGTGTCACATAGAAACGGATAAAATCCAATTAAAAGTTAATAGCGAAGTTACTATAAAACCGTATAGAAATCACAAAGTGTGTAATGCGTATAAATTCTCATAGAAAATAGCATGCCACTTTGCTCATAGGATCATATAGAATGTGTGTCACATAGAAACGGATAAAATCCAATTAAAAGTTAATAGCCAAATTACTATAAAACCGTATAGAAATCACAAAGTGTGTAATGCGTATAAATTCTCATAGAAAATTGTATGCCACTTTGCTCATAGAATCAAATAGAATGTGTGTCACATAGAAACGGATAAAATCCAATTAAAAGTTAATAGCGAAATTACTATAAAACCGTATAGAAATCACAAAGTGTGTAATGCGTATAAATTCACATAGAAAATAGTATGCCACTTTGCTCATAGAATCAAATAGAATGTGTGTCACATAGAAACGGATAAAATAAAATTAAAAGTTAATAGCGAAATTACTATAAAACCGTATAGAAATCACAAAGTGTGTAATGCGTATAAATTCTCATAGAAAATAGCATGCCACTTTGCTCATAGGATCATATAGAATGTGTGTCACATAGAAACGGATAAAATCCAATTAAAAGTTAATAGCGAAATTACTATAAAACCGTATAGAAATCACAAAGTGTGTAATGCGTATAAATTCTCATAGAAAATAGTATGCCACTTTGCTCATAGAATCAAATAGAATGTGTGTCACATAGAAACGGATAAAATCCAATTAAAAGTTAATAGCGAAATTACTATAAAACCGTATAGAAAACATAATGTGGGTAATGCGTATAAATTCTCATAAAAATTAGTATCCCACTTTGCTCATAGGACCAAATAAAATGTGTGTCACATAGAAATGGATAAAATCCAATTAAAAGTTAATAGCGAAATTACTATAAAACCGTATAGAAATCACAAAGTGTGTAATGCGTATAAATTCTCATAAAAATTAGTATCCCACTTTGCTCATAGGACCAAATAGAATGTGTGTCACATAGAAACGGATAAAATCCAATTAAAAGTTAATAGCGAAATTACTATAAAACCGTATAGAAATCACAAAGTGTGTAATGCGTATAAATTCTCATAGAAAATAGCATGCCACTTTGCTCATAGGATCATATAGAATGTGTGTCACATAGAAACGGATAAAATCCAATTAAAATTTAATAGCGAAATTACTATAAAACCGTATAAAAATAACGAATTGTGTATTTGCGTATTAATTCTTATAGAAAATTAATTGCCATTCTGCGTATAGAACCGAATAGATTACATTTCTCATAGAAGCATATAAAATCCGTTAAGAATTTTATCGTAAATTTACAATTATTGCAGATAAAATATGTTCCGAATTGATCCAGATTAAAACCCAATAGAATATATTACCACATTGCGTATAAAATGACAATAGAAATATTACGGCTCATAGAATCCCATAAATTCTCATAAAGTTTTTATTACAACTTTGTGCATGGCGGATAAAATTCGGCGTGTGCACATAAGTTACGATAAATTCTCATTAAAACTTTATCTGTATTAACTACCATTTTATCTGGCATTTTAACCAGGGAAGTGACTTGTTTCTTATGGCGATATATACGTCAGTGTGTTCTAAATTCCTGAATGTGACGTTTCTCAATACTCATTGAGTGAAATTTTAAGTGTTTTGTGCAACATGGCAAATGGTAGCAAAGATGAAATTTAAAAACCTAGACTCTCGAAGGTACGTAACCTGCGTTTGAGAAAAGGTGCTACTACAATAATTATTTGTAAAAATGTGTATATTGCACCTTCATCACTGTTACGAAGTATTTCACAGAAGGAACTCGATGAAGTTGGATGTGATTTTTTACCAGATATTCCAGAAACTCAGGTAGAAACTCAGGCGCAATTAATTTCTAAAATTTTGGATATTTCGAAAATGACCGATTTAAATTAAAAAAGAACCACAGTTACTAGTAGCAAATAACTTAACTAGGCTTATAAATATACTATACCAAAATTTGATTTTTTTGCATGATGTATATTGACAGTAGACGTCATTAAAGTTAACAGTTTCTAAAAATGTGTCAAAATCATAGCTCATTTTTGCTATAAATTTTTGTTATTTCTACACATATACATTTAAAATTTTGAAATTTTATACAATAACGTAGAAATGTGCATACTTTAGTATAAGGTTTTATTTAAGTTTTTTGGATTATTTTTAAACAAGTTATTCAACTTTACATCCGAGTGACTATACTTATTACTCCAATAGTAGATATTATTCTTTACAGATTCATCGTGATGACCATTTTTTGTATCAAACTATGGTACCGAAATTACAAGATTTTAATTTCCAATTTCTCTTACCGGAAATAATAGACAGCCGTAACCGGCGTAATTTAGCTATTAGAAATAAACCTGTAATTATGTAATTTTAATATTATGTGGAATTTATAAATAAATATTATTGTATTATAATAATTATTATTGTTGTGTGTTGTTTCGTTTCATATTCATACACATTGTTGTTGTTGTTGTTTAAATTGTTCGATGAACATTATCTCCCCCAAATCACGATTCAGTAATACTGAGAAATTCGAAATTAGTAAGTGTGTGGATTTCGTTTTCGTTGAAATAATAATCATAGTTTTTATACTAATTAATTTGAAGACGTTATTATTTCACTTAAAATAATTTTGAACCTTTCTTTATATTTGACTCACTGCATAATGTACAAAAATTCTGAACCGTATAGATGATTTTACAGCATGCTTTATTTTACATTAGGTAGGTACATTGAATTTGTATCATTAAATAAATTATTTATTTTCTCTATTTTTTAAAGTAGGTATCTACTTAATTTCATATTTTTAATCAAACAGTATTGTGCTATATAAATAAATCTGCATTTATTTTACATTTCAATTCGGTTCTGCGAAAAGGTTATGATATAATGCAAGATATATGTTTAGAATATTATGAAATTTTAAATTTCTATCAACGAATGTGTATTTATTTTGCTACTCTCTTCTGATTGGCTGATTTAAAACGTCGGGAGTAGGGGCAATGCCAGCCTTCTTGCTACCTCGCCGCTTACACTTACAAAATCGTAGATGGTTTGTGATCACAAGCGTAGCGCCTTAAATATAAAATTTCAGCCCAAAATTCCAACGCGTTTTCAAGTTATGCAACATCCAGACAGACCTACAGACCGACTTTTTTTAAAATTATGTTTTTTGGGTTCTGTAGGGTCTAAAACGTGAAGATTCACCAAAATCTCGAACTGTCAAAAAATCACGATTACAATACTTCCCTCTATTACATAGATCGGGGAAGTAAAAATAGAAGGACGTTAGAGTAACAAAAATTATCTGTATTTTACTAAATTATTTTAAAGTCAGCATTTAAACTCTGTAGACAAATATAAATTATGGTAACAAAAAATAAATACTAGGTAGTGTAGACAATACATCCACATCCACGTACTCTATTTTGAATAAAAATGCATTCATTTATTTGTGTCTCTCACTTCTCAAATATCAAACAAATTCCGTGTATGATATACGCGCTGCGAATTTAGTCTGACATTTGATATAAACAAAGAATAAAAACAAAGCAGCATAACAATCAAACGCAGTCGGAAGGAAAGCAGTATTTAAAACCAGAATACAAACAACGGCGTTCTACTGTATTACCACATTATAGTACTGCATCCGTCCATCGCTGCCATCATAGCCAGTATAGTGGTGTTTTGTTCGTAGGATTTCGTCCAAGGGATTCCATTTGTAGTACCGAAATATAAAATATAACAATTGCCTTGTAATTGTTACACTTCAAACAAACACAAATCAAATTGTGAATAAGTAGTCACTATGATTTGCCTGGAAAAATTTATAGCCGAATTAAGAGGAAAAGTTGTCACAGGTGATACTTGTCATATAAATTAACAATGTAGTAACAATATAATGACATTGACAATGATGTGTTCAAAACGGTAATAGTTTTGCTAATTGAGATTACAGTTAAAATTATTGTTATTTTGGGGCAAAAATAATATTACCTACTTTATTTCCTAAAAATAAATAAAAACAAACGTTAGATTTATATACCTATATACTCTTTAATCCTGAAAATCACTAGAATTTATTTTTTGTTATCTTCATTTTAATGTAGGTACTTAGTATTATTTATGAGGAAAAGCTGCAAAACCCGAAAATATATATTGATCGAAAGTGCATGTCCCGAAAATGCATTGAATGAAAGTGTAAAAACCGATAATACATCTTTTCTGTCGCATCATTCAGTTTTTGCACTTTCGATCAAGGCGTATTCGGGAAAGGCACTTTTTGTCAATGCATTTTCGAGAAATGTATTTTCGGTCGAAAATTTTTCGGAATTTGCTACATTCGGTTTTTACACTTTCGGTCGATGCATTTTCGGGTTTTGCATATGTACCCTAATTTATGTATACTTTAATAATTTTAAATCATCCAACGGACACAATATGTTTGAAAAGTCCTTATCCTTGTTATAAGGTATTATGAAGTGAAGAGTCAGTTCAACTAATTTTTGTGTACCTACTACATGTATTACACAATTTTTCCTAGTAGTAGACTAATTACATTTAACACCATAACAATATAAGTACTGTATAATTAACTACAACTACAAACAGAACACTGAACACAGTACAACTATTAAAAATTAAAACAAATTATTCACTAAAGGATGCAAATATCAGTATGATAAAATTCCTGACTGATGTTTTTGAGATATAGAGTAGAGAAGTTTTCTCTTTCTTCCATCTATATAATATCTTTCTGTAAGACCAAAATTAGCAGTTCGCGCAACCGACTCTTCATTTCAATTGTAAGTAATATTGATAATAATTGTGGACAAACTCTAAAGAACAAAACAGCGAATAACAATAACACTAGCCTACCAACAAGTATCCATTAACATCCCGTGTGATATTTCAATCGGTTTGTTCATGACGGATTCCTGTTTCTCTTTTTTCCAGCGTTTTTCTCTGTAGATAAAGCCACGACTTTTTTGTCCAACAACGTGCGTTATTATAGCACGAGGCCGAAGGCTATTATCGACCTGTTATATATAGTTAATATTTTTTGCGCTAAAGTTCGTTATACCGTCGTGGTGAATTTGCAAGTCATATTTTGCAAACGATACATGCTATAGGAGCAGAGACGTTACGGATAGTGTTTACACTTTCAGTTTGTTTTTTCTTTGCTGTGTTTACATAGGTGTCTGAGTATATTGCACAAGGATTTTTTAATTTATTTTTTGAATTTAAAGTATGTGGAAAATTTGCGCATTGAATTTAAAATTTCGGTGTGAGCGCCCGACAGAATATTAGCAGTCATTAATCAAGTTTGTTAATTAGCAGATTTTCTGCAAAAAACTTTTGTTTCTAATAAGCAAAAAACTTACAAATTAATGCAATAAAAAATGAAAAGTAATTAGTTTTGAAACAATGTTACCGATTGCACTTTTTACACTTCTTATATTTTTTTATTCTCAGCGGACTAATTATATTCTAGAAAAGTATTTAATAAGATAAACATGATAATAAATCACTACGAGGAATATTTAAGAAATATACCTACAATTTTATCCTAGATTCACGAAATCAATTATTGTTTCCTTTTCTGCTAGTATATTTATGAAACATTTGTAGTAGGTAGAATCTAGCTATTTAATTAATTTGTTTCTAAAAATTGCTATATCAATCAGTTTAACAGATTTTTTCTAGTTAATTTGTGGATTAAAAAAATTGTTTTACTCTTTCGAAAAAATGTAAATAGTCAATTTTGTAAATATTAATTTACGTAGGTAGGTACTTACCTACCTTTATTATTATTATTAAGCATATAATGTAGTACATAAATTGGTAAAAATTATTCTCAAGTTTTACTCATTATAGTAGATTTAATAAAGAGTCATGATTCTTCGCGTCACATTTTAGATTTAAATTTACAATTACCTCTGTATTCAGAATCGTTCAAGTTTTGTAACAAATTACACCAGTTTAAAATGGATTGAACTACATTGACAACCTTTGTAAGTAGTTTGATATAATTTAACTTTCGACTAGCTATCAATGTAAATTAGTGTTTCAAAAAACAAATACTCCATATTTATAGACTTAAGGAGGTTGGGGACGCCTGCAGTGGCGTACCCAGACATTAGCCTTAGAGGGAGGATATGAAAATAAAAATATTTTTGATAATGTAAAACAAAATTAGCTCAACGCTTCAACGCACGTTGGCTGATGTCATTGCATTGCTGTGATATTTATTTTTACAATAATTACTAATTCCCTAATCAAAAATGCTTGACTTGCTTACATTTTTTTTTAAATAACTTGCAAATGGTTTAGACAAAGTACACAAAATCTTCAAGAACTTATTTTTAAAGGTTTATTGGAAATATTAATACAAGTTCTGTGAATTTTTCATCATTTTATCATATAGTTTAAACAAAAATTTAGTGAATTGCCATAAGAGTCCATGTAAAACGAGCGAATTTCAACATTTAATTACTCAAAAACCGGATAGACGAAAATTTAAAAAAAATAATTTTAGAATCTATATAGTGAAATGAAGGCACTGTATAAATTTCAGCCTCTCATCATCATTTTAATAAACGGTCACCAACCTCCTTAATACTAGGCTTGTCAAAATGTTCGAACAGTTCATAATTTTAAGGTTCAACATGTTCGAACATGTTCTACGGCATTGAACAATTGAACTGTTCGAACAGTTCAAAAGATGGAATATTTGAACTGTTCGAACTGTTCAAAAGTTCGAACTCTTGAACAGTTCCAAAGTTCAAAATTTTTCTACTTTATACTGTACGAGTATTTAATAACCATGTTCAAGGTTTATACATCTCTTAAGGTAGAAAATTAATTACATTACATTTTTTTTACTATATTGAGACCCCATTTTATCTACACTCTACACATCTACACAACATCTGATCTGCTTTTCTTGCAATACTATTTCACCTAAATTTTTGTTTCTTGTAGTAGGTACAAGTCACAAGTCAGTTTTCATGCAAGGCGCAAGGGCAAGACAATATCAAAATAAAAGAAACTAGATTCGTGAACTATTAGATAATAATTTAAATAAAATATCAAACAAAGCTTAAGTTAGGACACTATTCTAATCTAGTGGGTGCGGTACGCAAAAAAACCTTGCATTTCGGGTTAGAAGCATGAGATTTGGCACACATGTTCTTTAGGTGCAAATGAAATTTTTTGCCCGCAGTTCCATTGAAAATGTCCCTTCGGAAACGAAATTTGGACATTTTTGTGAAAAATGGGTAAAATTTTGTATAGGCCGATTTCAATGTTCCAACAGTGCTTACCGCATGAATTTGCAATGTTGAGTCGATATATATATATATATATATATATATATATATATATATATATATATATATATATATATATATATAGCCAACTATAATCTATTTGTCAAATTAAGGCCACTAAAAGTGAATTTTCTAAAAAAAAGGCCCAAATTTTTGATTTGGGCAATATTTTAATTGCAATACTTACTAGGGTATCGAATTCGACTAATTCTAACCCACCAAGCATGTTGGTAATATCTGGTAATCGATAAAATTGACGGTAGACCAGTGGCGTAGTCAGAATCGACCAAAGAGGGTAAGTTCAATTTTCTATATTTAGTTAATAAACCAATTTTATAGTTCAAACCTTACTTTTTGCATAAATTTGCAACGTGAATTCTATATTTGTAGCAATTTGTCTTGTATTTATTAAAATAAAGGCACTAATAACGGGTTTTCTAAAAAAAAATCAATATTTTAATTTCGGCATTGACCTGCACTTTCAAGGGTATTAGTTTACAATTTTGTTATAGGGCTAGATAAAGGTTGATGAAGTATCAAAACTGATACGAAATATTCATGAGTATAATTAATTAGTACGTTACAATAATAATTAAGTCTGTGCTGCAATTTCTTCGGAATCATCCTCGGATAATCGTAAACTGTAGAAGAGAGAGGAAATATAATTAAAATATAATGTTAGCGTATTTGCATTGTAGTTTGTGAACACAGTGTATACATATAGCTTTACCCTCGGCTTTACCTTTGATTAGAGCAAGTTCCTTTGCACGCCCTACACACTGGAGTGCATGGCAGAGTAAATCGGCGCCAGCAACACTGTAGTGTCTTACAGTCTGACTTGCAGCCACATTTGTCTAGCTCTCTTAAAGCAGACCAAATGGGTGGCAATTCTGACCATAAAGGAACCAGACCAGCCTCGGTCTTAGACCAACCCCATTGTAATGGTGAAGGTGGCGGCTCAGAATTAAATTTATCTGCTTGGCCCCATAAATACCCAGCTTGGTAAGCAACCCTCTTTATATGCTGTTTTAAAGAATCTGAGGTAGGAGGAATCATGGTGCTTGACTTTTCACCACTACAGAAAATTTCCTGCATCGTCTCATCAACACCTTTGCAAGAACAGTGAGCATCGTACATCTTTACTGTAAACTCCTCCAGGCTCAGTATGTTGACTGCAGAAAGCTGTTAATTAAGGGACAATGGCTGACCTAACTTTATAAAAGAAGTTGTCACATGGTCTTCTGTCCAGGCTATCCATGCTCTTTTCTTTCCTTTTGAGGTGAAGAATGAGACCGAGTCACAGCTAGTGAAGACGTGGAATCCCCGAAGAGCCTCAGACTTCTTCAGACCAAGAGCGCATGCAATTTTGTGGATAGCTATATATCGCCGTTTAGACCCCATACCAAACTGGATCCACAGACCTGTAAGTCCCTGATTCTTCAGAGAATGGAAGAATTAAACGGCAATAGCAAGAACATCGGTATCAGAGCATCGAATTACGACAGATGTAGCTCCTCTACAGTTCACGATTATCCGAGGATGATTATTCCGAAGAAATTTCAACACAGTCTTAATCATTGTTACTCCGTACTAATTGTTACTACGTACTAATTATTTGATTTAATACTAATCTTATTATTATAAATATTCTTATTAACTTGTAAATTCTATGTTAACTTGTAAACTACCTAATACTAATAAATATATCTGTGGACGAGAAAATTTGTTCTGTACACTGGAATTAGTGAGTTATTCACGAAAACCCTCTACCCTCCTCTGGCCATTTTTGGCTACGCCACTGCATTATCATAATTTTTAACGGTAATCCAACATGACCAATGTGATCTTCGGGTTGAAATTAGTCGAATTCGATACCCTTGAAAGTGCAAGTCAATCCCGAAATTAAAATTTAGATTTTTTTTGAAAACTCGTTTTTAGTGCCTTTATTTTAATAAATACAAGACAAATTGCTACAAATATAGAATTCACGTTGCAAATTTATGCAAAAAGTAAGGTTTGAACTATAAAATTGGTTTATTAACTAAACATAGAAAATTGAATTTACCCTCTTTGGTCGATTCTGACTACGCCACTGGTCTACCGTCTATTTGATTGATTACCAGATATTACCAACATGCTTGGTGGGTTAGAATTAGTCGAATTCGATACCCTAGTAAGGACTGCAATTAAAATATTGCCCAAATCAAAAATTTGGGCCTTTTTTTAGAAAATTCGTTTTTAGTGGCCTTAATTTGACAAATAGATGATAGTTGGCTATATATATCGACTCAACGTTGCAAATTCATGCGGTAAGAACTGTTGGAACATTGAAATCGGCCTATTATCAAGTGATACAAAATTTTATCCATTTTTCACAAAAATGTCCAAATTTCGAATCCGAAGGAACATTTTCAAAGGAACTGCGGTCAAAAAATTTCATTTTCACCTAAAGAACATGTGTGCCAAATCTCATGCTTCTAACCCGAAATGCAAGGTTTTTACGTTTTCTCGTGTGTACCGCTTGTACTAATCATGATAATTCCAGTAAAACATACTACACCGTCACAATACCTCATATCTCATTTTGGATATCCAACCCATAATGAACCTATAAATCGTAAAAAGTAAAACTCTTTATCTATACTAATAATTAAGTAAGAAAAATGATGTTTATTTACTTTATTAATAGCAAACCACAAATTTTTAAATAAACATTGCTTCATTGATTTATCAAACAGGAAAATACCGTTTATATTTATATTTAACAATAATTTCAACCACAATATTACTTCACAACTAATATCGTTTAACTCAAAATAAACTATAACAGCTTTCTTGGAAACTCTTCGTAACATAACCACAAAATTCTTATTCAAATCATTGCTATTACTGCTACAATAAAACTCAGCAGACGAACGTGTTTTATTACGAAGCAAGTAGTGCTGTACTGGCGCAGTAGTTTTCCTATTAAATCACGGTCTCCATTATTCGCAGACACAATTTCCTTCTGTGCATATAATTCATCTTCGCCCGACAATTCAAAGGATCACTTCTGCACTTTACTTCTCTAGTAGAAGTTCGCTGGTCGGTGTACCGCGCATGCCACGCTATTGTAGGAGGAAGCAATGCACTATTGGAGAGCAAGTGCATTCACTTTACTTTTTACCGAGTGTGTGCATATTTCACACGTAGTATGATAACAAAACTGTACAAATAAATCGTATCGATTTTTATGTTTTCTTGAATATTTTGCTTCTTGCTTTAGATGATCATTTCAGGAAACTTTTTATTTCGGGATCTCACCGAGTGACATGATCTGATCCCTCTGTAGTACACTTGACCAAATAAATTTTTGTAAATGCTACTTCAAACTGCAAGACATTGATGCGGTGAGCTGTTTCTAGTGATGCCGTGAGACGAGACGAGAAATAATGAATTCTCGTCTCGTATCAAATTTTCAAGACGAGAAATTTAAGTATTCTCGTCTCAGTCAGTCCCGGCTGTTCAATTCTCGTCTCAAAGAACTCGATTTTTGTCTCGTCTCAATTTCTCGAAAAAATTTTGCTGTCATTTGTTTGAAAAGCTAGAAGTAAATTTAGGAACTTTTTTGTACCTACGTTTCTATTAAATTTGCACTCAATTCTGGTTTTAGCAATAAAAATATTTGTGTCAAAACCCAAAATACTAATAATTTGTAGAATTCTTGATTTCTCGAGAACTACTTATTTTTCGTCTCGTAGTAGTGTATTCTTGTCTCATCTCAAAAATCCGAGATGAGAAATTTATTGGTTCTACTCTCGTAGTTTCGACACGAGACGATATTCAGACGGGAAATTTCTCGTCTCGACGGCATCACTAGCTGTTTCGAAATCAAAAATTTTATAAAATACTATAAACCAATAGTTTCGTGTAATAAGTAATATTAATAATCTTATTATTGAAATGAAATTAAAATTTTAGTAAATTATAGAAGTTTTTGCTTACTTATAATAAATTAGAAACTTAGTCGAGTATTCAGCTACCTACCCATGGTATACATAGACGCCGGCTACGTGAAGCTTCAGAGCTCGAGCCCCCACAGGAAAATATTCGTGAAGGCTTCGCCCCCACACGGGCATAAGACACATTAAATTTTATATAACTATAATTTCAAATTATCATTACCTAACTTAACTTTCATTTAAAGGCAAGCAAATTGTCATCTGCTTTTCCCCAACGAATTCTCAAAACTCGGCACCTATACCATGGATTATTATAAAATTTGAATATATAATAAAAGAAATAAGTAAAAAGTAAAATTGGTTTAATCTTAAAAATTGTATCAATTGTCTTATTTTTTACTGTTTAAAGGAGAACGTAATTTATTATGATATTTTAGTTTAAATTTGATGAAAATTTAAAATATGAAAACAGTTATTGTTAATTTATTTCATTTTATATGATTTTATTTTTTATTTATTAATGAGGAATTGCTTGTAAATGGAAATCCTATAAGATTAAATATATGGATTTATAAAAAATGTGTAATAATTGTGTATGCGTGAATTAGAGACCAGAAGAAAATAAAAGTCAGATGTTTTACATTATTTAATCAATAAAACCAATATTTCAGATCCAGGGTTACATACCATGCATATTAATTGTAAAACTGGCATAAGACATGGTATAAAAATTTTCGATCGTTGAGTACCATATAAAAACATGTTAAAAATAAAGAATCATATTTACGAGTAAGTCGTATCTTTGTATATATCTGGCCTGACCAAATACCTTTTCTTGAATCTACGAATAATAAATATATGATTAGGACTTGTTTTATTAAAACCATTCTAAAGGAAATTAAAATTAATTTTATATTTTAAATAATATACAGCGTTCTATGCGCAGTGAGTTATAATATAAAGATTTTATAATACAATACGCCCTTTGTATTGTTAGTATATTTAATACTATGTATACATTACAGGGGCGTACTGTCCATAAGGTCTACCGGTCTGATTGAGAGGCCGAGAGATCACGCTTTGTACAAATTCTTTTAAAATTTAATAAGTCTAAATATAATATCTAATAAATAAATTGGCGTCGGTCTTCCTTCTACGGCGCTATTCTCAGGGTTTGTACAATGGTGGCCGATTACTTGAAAGCCCGGTAAAAATTTAAGTTCCAGTCCGCCCCTGATACATTACTCTTAATCAATGCTGCTGTTTTGTAATTAAAAGGCACTTTAGTTAATGTTTACGAGTTTCTTGTATCTAGAAAACTATACATGATAAAATTTCTTTGTGTTTTTGAGTATATAGTCTCTTCTTATCAAATCATTACAATACCAATCATTCGTCATACATTTATTCCGTCAAGTAAAGTATCACACAACGCTAAGTACCAACTTCTGTTTCCTTCCTATCTGCAACCAGCCAACAATTAACATTCTATGGTTGTCCGCTAATCCTAACCGTAACTGCAACCTGTAGTTATCGACATAGACCACCTAGCACCTAGCCAAGCCACTAAGACAATCTAGATTCTAAAGTCTCGTATGTATGGCTAGTTCGGGAAACTAGCATTATCACGTGATGGCGTCGTGATCACTTTCCTGACAGAATGATCCACTTCCAATCACCAGCTAGCCAGGATTAGAACATCAAGATTCAGGGGTCCGTCGGCAGATGCAATGAGAATGTCAAATGAGGATGAGGAGTTAAGGATAGTAAAATAAAATATAAATAAATAAAGGAACTATCAAACTGTTTTCTCCAGATAAGGGATTTGTTATCTTTTCTGTTTGCTTACACGATAATGTAATCATTAAACGGTCTGTGGAAATATGTACATAGAGGAATCATAAGGATATAATGACGTAAATTTATACATATCGCAATTTTATTAGGTAAACCGATCAACAAAATCCCAAATACTATAATTAGTATAAATTATAATCCAACCACTCGAAGATTCAATGGCATTTTTGTTAGTTTCTGGGATTGAACTAGAGATCGCCACCCACCTAGGCGGACGGACATAGTGCTTAATCAATATATGTTCAAAATTACTAATATGAGAATAACAAGATTCAGATAAAATTACAAATTATTAAAAGTCGTGAAAATACAACGTGCTAATGTATTACCTAAAATATCCAGGTACAATTTATTTGCGATGTGGTGATACTCACGTCATCAGTTTCTGAACTAAGAAAAAACAAACATTGTCATTCATATTCTTGTTCACTCCTTATAAATGAAACGTCTGCGTTATAACTTGCTTTCTTAGTTCAGAAACTGATGACGTGAGTATCACCACTTTGCAAATAAACTGTAACTCTGCCTGAGTATTAATCCTTCTTATTTTTTTAAACATTATGCTTCTTTACAATATTATTATCTATTCTTCTAAAATAGTATTACAACTTTCGTGACTCATACGTAAGGCAAAATTACTGCCTGTTTACGACTGTCAACGTTTTAACCTTTTCATGAACCATACACCAACGGTACGGATTTTCAAACAAGTAAATATTTTCTAATTATGCTGATAAACTTATACCCAAATATTTTGAGTTAAAAAAATGGTTGAATAGTATATAATTTCAGTTACGTACGTTTCGTACAAGTTAATATTTAAGTATTAATATCAAATTAATAAATTATAATCAATTAAAACATGCGGTCATCTTCTAACTTATCTACCTAGATCTCTAGTTTGAGTTAGTTTAAATGCGAATCAGTTGAACCCTGGCGGCCAAGGGACAGTGTCCTCAAGTCATCCTGGGTTCGCAAGTAATTAGGACAAGTTTCGATGATTTATATTCATAGTTTCCGCATTGCGTACGAGGTAACTGGACTCTCGGCGAGATCTTCTGTCCGTGTACGCGTACGTGTGGTCCTTGATGTCTGATGGCGATCTCGGGGATGTTTGTTTGGGTCCTCTGAGTCCTGTGCGTAGCTCAAGCCTCCGGTAATGCGTATGTGATGTTGAGGAGGCGATGTGTCTTGCTTAAAGGAGGATATAAAGCAAGGGATGTTTGTGGAATTTGAATTTATTAAAATTAGTCCGTTGGTATGTAATATGTTAATAACTATAGGACTATAACATGAAATTAACAAACAGGAAATAATATGCATTACTAAATAACGCGTTTAATTTTGATGATATTCTCATTAAGTATAAAAACAAAAATAATAATGTCAACTTTAAAACCACATGTAGGTAAAGGTAGTAGGTACATCCAAATATTTAAAGAACTTTTATTGCAGAATATGTTAAACTTTATACAAATGACGTACATGACATATCTCTTTATAACAGGTTGTTATCATAACTTCGAATACATAGATTAAGGGTATTATGCATTTCGCTATGCTGATTATGAATCAGAATTTTTTTTTTACATAGTTATTCGAAAATTATTATTATTATTATTAACACCAAATAATATCTATAAGTGCAGGTTTGTAGTAAGAAAGCACGTTTTTTTTTTCAGTAAACATAATAATATCTTAAAAACAACGAATGCAATCAAAATTATGTTTGAAAAATACTGTAGAGCTTGAATTTCTGAGTAAAATGAGAACCCGCACTTTACATTTTTATTGAACATTAGGTCTACAATTCGATTTCAAAGTTTTGCCTTAATCGTTAATCAAGCACTTGAAACCACAACGGACCAAGTTTATTATTTACTGTTTTTAATCAACTCTAATTTCTGACTGGACAAAGATATCTACATCCGGTTTCCGGCACTAAACAAATAAAGTTGTAAGTCTAATGTTAAAAAAATATAATGTGTGTGTACTCATTATACTCAGAATTTCAAGCTCTACAACATTTTTAGACAGAATTTTGATTGCAATCGTTTTTAATATATTATTATGTTTACTAAAAAAATCTGCTGTGGCCAGCACACGACCTCTCGTCTATTTCTGCTTATTCTACTAATGTAATAAATAGTTTTACTTACATTTTAATATTTTCATGTTCATGTAATAATATGTAAACGATAATGTAAACCAAGATGCAAGCAATAGATGTCAACTGTACTGTCATAATAATTCACATTTTGTATACCGTGCACAGGGAATTGAACAAATTTTAGTGCACTTTTGGTGGATCAAAAAAATGTTGAAACACATCGTCAAAGTTGGATATTTTTAAAATTAAAATTCTTTTTTTTTCACATGGGTGCTAGAGAGGGGCGGAAGGGGTTGCGCTTAAGTTTGCATGCATGACTTCAAAGTAGACACTTCAAAATTTCTCGCTCACGAAGATTCATCGAAATCGATTGAAAATATACCGAGTTATGGCGGTTTGAAAATGGTCGATATTTTTAAGAATTTCAAGTGTTTCATTTTTTTTCGCCATTGTATTTAAGGAAAACTATATCAAGCTTCAAAAAGTACTACTTCCGGTTTGCGGATTTGTACCAAAATCTTCTCCCGTGTTAAGATCCTTATTAAAACCGTAAATATGAAATTTGGTTATAAAAGGTTTGATACTTTTTAAGTTATCGTGGACGAAAAATCGTCACATAATTCATAAGTCCATACATTCATTAATTTTAAAATCTCACACTCGAAAATTTTGACCCATCACAATACCTCTCTTATAGAATATGAGGCGAGAGGTAAAAACGTACTTTCTTACTACAAACATGTACGCAACGGCTAAAGCTCTCCTAGCAGGAGGGGGAAAACTTAATATGTTCATTCCAGACTAAAACAGAATGGATTCAAACAATTTCCAGCTTTTCCCTAATTAATTCCGAATTCAAACCCCCAACCACTGGGTTATAAATGAGTGAAATCTAATTTATTTTAATATCATAATAACATTTTGTAAAAAAAATCTTGTTCAGTTTAGTTGATTCAACCGGTCATAAAGTCATAAAGTAGGAAAGTATTATATAAGTATAAAGAAAGATTACAAAGAAGGACAAAGCTTTACTTTACTTCAAAGATAAAGGTATTTTAGTTAGGTACCTGCTCTTTTATTAGACAGTATACCTACTAACTCACCCTTATATTTAATTTTTAAGTAGATATAGCTGGAATTGCAGAGCTATACAGAGATGTTCCCAAAATATAAAATTTTATAGCATATTGCAGCTGAAAAAGCTGGTACTAGCACTACATTAAAATCAAATCAACTTTGATTAAAATACATTTCTACAGCCAACGTTTATGTTTGCACGTTATGTATAATAATTAATCTGTGAGACATACAAATTAAATTTTGATTAAACTAAATGTGCATATAACAGATCGTTTTTAATTTGATTAATGATTGATGACTGGAACTTCAAGGGATTTAGATAATCTGCATAATGTGTTCCAAATAAAAACTAATTAATTAATATTTATGTAACTACTCTAATTTTGGGGTAAACACGTCAACAGCTCATAAGTCAAAACACACAATCTGATTTATAATTTGTCAACTATGACATGGCGGAAAACTAACACAAATCAACGAAATTCCTTGTTAAAATAGTATCATTATAAACAGAACGTATTATAAGAACTTTTTTAGAATATCTGCCTATCTGGTAATATACGAAGTAAATTTGTTTTACATGAATTATGTATCAATATTATCTAATAATTAATTAGGTAAACATTTTATACTTTATAACATAATATATTACAAAAATTATACAAAAAGTTTATATAATTTGCGCCTGTGAAACTCAGGAAGACAAAGGATTGTATAATAGGTATTGTTTTAGTTTAAGTTATTGTATGTTTGAGAACTATATATGAACCTAAAAAGACAATTTGTTATTTAAAAAACAGTGTGTAGGATAAATATAATATTTTATTTATTTATTCATATCATATAAAATTTTCATGAATTTGTGTTTTATTTCCGTTCTTAAATTTAATAGTTTTCCATAATATAAGAATGATTTTTATTAGTGCAATTATTTCTATATCTAATGTTTTTAAAGAATTCTGTATTTGAAATACTAGTTTTATATTTTTAAGGTAAATAATTTATGATAATTTCACTTAAGCAACCGACAGCAGTTCTAAATATTTATCAATATTTTTCTTGTTATGTACTTTTTGATTTACGATTGACAAATAATAGGGTAGAAAACTTTACAAAATGCGAAATTTGAAAAAAATAAGTTTACTCGTAGTATGGATGGATTAATATAACTAATAAAAAAAACAAGAATAACTGAAAAATTAATTTAGTTTCTTCATTACGATACAATAATGAAAAATAAATATGCTTTATGATTATTTTGCAAGAAATGTAATTATAGACTATTTATAGGTACATACATATCATATCATAACAAAAAATGTTTTCAAACAATTAAATATACTTTATAAAATTCTGCAAACAAATTCATCCGGTGATTGATTGTTTTTAAGAATAATTTCCATGAAACTCAATTAAAATCACATAATGAGTAAATTAAATAATAACAAAACACGAGAAGATAATTGTTCCACTCCAGTACACAATGTTATGTATTGTGTTTTATGTTTGTTTACAATTTTTTTGTTCCTAAAACATTAAGTAAAATCGTTATACCTTTGTAGGTTGTGGCAGATTGAAATAATTATTTTTCCACTAAGTCGACAATTAAATTGTGATAAACTAGTGAAGTAAATTAAGTTGAATGATTATCTCTTATTTTTAGATTTAATCATATTTACAACAATTGATGTATACCTACATATGATGATGAGAATTTTTTCTGATAATTTTCTTATTAAATAATTACAACAATGTCGTTTATTTTGCTAGAACAAAACAACATATTATTAAAACAAATTAAAGAAATTATTAGTGGTTATGTAATTTTTAATTTTGTCGCATTCTGACTTAATTTGCGACCTCCATTATGAAGCTAAAAAATATTCTATATTCTCATTTCCATATTGAACCGTTAAAGATCCATAAATATCTTGCTAATGATCAATGCAAAAACCATCAATAAAACGTTTCATTATCGTTAAGAAGTGTTCCGATTCTAATCTGACGTACAGTTTCCGAATGAACTCGATTTAATACTGTAATATAGGTACTTCGTTATGTAACGCATAAGATGGTGACGAAATTAACATTATTAAAATTTTATGTGCGATATGATAATGAAAATATGATAAATCAAGAATGTAATTTAAAAAAAATTGCAATATCAGTGATAATATTTATTTATGTGTTTAGTAATCCTACATAAATCAGTATGTTCTGGTTTGTTTGAATGTACCTACTTAGGTAGGTACTCAGTTACAAAACTGTCATCAAAAAATTGTCTATAAATTTGACTATCATTTTATTGTAGTTCAATTGGCTAACTACTAACTGCTAAGTTCTAAAGATAAAAATAACTTTTTAGATAAGTAAATAGATAAAAGTTTTTTATGAGATCATTTAAAGCGGTCATTTCAATTCCAACTGTCAGTTATAATAACTGAAAGGTAACGTTGATTATTCAGCGAATGTATACTAACAAGCAATTCAATTGACATTCGAAAACCGAAAAAAATTGTTTTGATCGCTTGCATTTGTAAATAAATTGAAGAATTTTAAAATATATTATTTGCATTTCATAAAAATTTTATATACCTAGATACCTAATTCAGACTTATTATTTTTAAAATATAGAAACCAGGGCGACTTAATGCTCTATTTCATAATTGTCATCTATCATTTAAAAAGTTAGATTTTTAAAAAATTAACTTTGTACGTAAAATATGTAAGTCTAAGTAGGTAAGGTACCTACCTAAAAAAAATATAGGTAGGTACTGCATTGGCATTTGCTTCAGTTGTAATTTAATATACATTATACAGTTATAAGCTTATCATATTAGATGACATGACATGACATTTAGGTTTTTCTCGTAGTTAAGTGCAAGAAATTCAATTATCCAATATGAAATTTTCTAATTCTATCACTATTTCTTTCCTGTAAAATGAATCCCAGCAAGTTTTTCGGGCGTACGATCCGAACCACTTAAACACCGATTATAATGATTTATCGTTTCACGTGGTTTGTTTTTACCGTAACCACTAGAGATCCTCCAGCCTCATAATTATCCCGTTAGTGTTTCGCGCTTCTGCCGCTCGCCGCGCGCGCAAAAACGATCCCAAAACAAAAACATTGTGAAAAAAATAAACAGATGACGGTAGGAAAAAATAACAATCCTCGCGGTGTTTTTTGTGTCTCTGTCAAAGTCACGGCCGTGCCTGATGACGATGATAGAGGAAGATGGAAGTGTGGTTTAGTGTTAGTGTGGAACGGTTGTATATTTAAACTGACCTGACCAGGAAGGGATCAGTGTCTTCTCTACAGTGACCATGAACGGAATCTTTGCGATTGTTGTGCTTGGCCTCCTAGCCGTTACGGCTGCCTACGATTACAGCGATGAGGTTTATAGTAAGTTTTATTTTATTTAAATTCCTATTACTTAACTTTAACAAGAAATATGAATTCAATTTTTATTGAATTTATTTTTAAGAAGAATCATTCAGATAATCACAAGGGATGATGAACCATCGATCAAACATAGATATAACAATATAAAATTTTTAATTTGCCCTCAAGTTCGACAAGCTATCGATATAGGGTGATGCCATGTTGACTGGTGATCATCTGTATTTTTGCTCACAATCACTATTATGTAATACTATTTGCTTAGACAAATCTTTGTTAAACAATTAGTTACAATCTTATTTCAAATTTACTAAAATTATCGCGTTTGTGCATTATTAAATTTTTTCATCATTATCTCAAGAATATAGTTTACATAATAATAGGTATAATAATTTTCTCAAAATTTACGAAACATACTTATACCTAGTATATTAATAATATAATAATTATTCTAAAATATTAATTCTCGTATCTGGAATTATGAAACTAAAGAGGAAGTATTCCTGAAAAGGACACCGCACTGTTCTGAATGCAATTTTAGTAATCTAACACCTAAATTTTGCAAAGCTGCTTAGATAAAATTTCAAAAAAGAATTATTGCTTGATTTATTACTTAGTTTTCTCTATAAAATATTGGCTACAAATACGTAAATATTAGTTTGCGGTAATAATAGCTGGATAAAACTCCAATTAAACACATACATTTTTTTTCTCTTTCAAGGTTAAATGCCCTCTGTAATTGGAAGTTTGTCTGCTCAGATCCCTTCATATACGTGCCTGAATTATTCACATTAGTATACAGGGTGTAACAGCGAAACAAACCAACGCCTATATTTTCTTTATTATTATAGTTACAAAAAAATGTTAAATAGTAAAATTGTAGCTGACCAAGGGGGACATCTGATTAAATAATAAACTAATTTTTTAAACCAGTGGTTCTCAAGTTACAACCCAAAGTTATATTTTTTCAAATGGGAATATACATATTTTTTAGGCCTATTCGGTAGAGTATTTTTATCTGAATTCAACCATGTATTCGTTTTATATCCTTACATAATAAAAATATTGAGAAAAACTCAATTGAAATTTAAATAATTTTTAACTTTTAATATTAATGTACAGTAATCTATGGATGAAAAACAAGTAATAAATTTAAAAAAAAAATACTATAGAAGCTTGCGATATTTATGCCACGAGATATCCAAAGAAACCACGTCCATATTTAATTTATCACTTGTTTTTCATTCATAGATTACTGCACATTAATATTAAAAATTAGAAATTATTTAAATTTCAACTGAATTTTTCTCAATATTTTTATTATGTAAAGATATAAAACGAATACATGGTTGAATTCAGAAAAAAATACTCTATCGAATAGGCCTAAAAATATGTATATTCCCATTTGAAAAAATATAACTTTGTGTTGTAAAATTATTTTATTATTTAATCAGATCTTGGTCTCCTACAACTTTGCAATTTAACATTTTTTTGTAACTAGAATAATAAAGAAAATATAGAGGCGTTGGTTGATTTCGCTGTTACACCCTGTATACTAAAATAAAAGATTAATATTTTTTTATTATTAAGTATATCAAAAGAAACATTATTCTATCATACTCATACTGTCATATTTAATCTAAATTACTACCTATATTTAGAAAAACAAATAGTCATATTTTATTGTTTCGGGTTGGTATATTACATAGGTACTGCAAAATTATCTATCATATTCAGATTTTAGTCCAGGACTAGGATATAGGGCTTTTTATCAGGAAAGTTTTAAGGGACTTTTGATTTTCTGTATTTTCATGTTTTTGGGGTGCTGAACACGAATCTAAAGTTTTCTTCCTCAAATTTTAAAAAAGTTAAAAAGAACCCATTTTTTCACAATTTTTTAAAACTTTTTAGCTGGACATAGGAAAATTCTGATTAAAATTTTGAGAACTAGAGAAAAATTCCTATAAATAGGTTCAGAATTTTTATCTCTGACTAATAGTTTAAAAGTGATAGACAAAAGCACAGCGCATTTTAATAATACATTATGATATTACTTTCTATCATAATTATGCAAAAATGGCTGTAACTTTCTAACAGATAAAAATATCAACTTCCAGTTTAAAGCATTCGATTCCACAGATTTTTTTTTATCTTCAATACAATTTGTAAACATTTGGAGTTTCTAGTTTAATCACACTTAAAAAAAACAAATCTTGTGTTAAATCAACTTGAAATTATTCTGGTGTCCAGCATTGAATTCCTCAGAGATATTATTTCAAAAACTTTTATGGGGCTTAGTTATGCTGAAATTTTTAGTTTTTTTTTTATGAGAGAATATTCTGAAATTTAAATATTTTCAAAAATTCTTGTGTTTGATTAATTTTAATTTCTGAACGAATGAAGATATCGACTGCCGGTTTCTAGCATTGGATTTCTTTTGTGTGTAAGAGGCATCATTGCAAAAACTTTTAAAGAGTTTAGTTCTCGTTTTTGAATTGTGGCTAAACTAAGGTCCGCAAAAGTTTACAAATTGTATTGTAGATGTGGAAGGTTACAACTATTTTATATATTACAAAGTAATATCATAATTAAATTATTAAACATCGCTTCGCTTTTCTCTGTCCATAACTTTTAAACTAATTAAAGAAAAATCTTAGAACCTAATATTATAGAAAAATTTTCTCTAGTTTTCAAATTTTTAATCACAGTATTCCTATATTAAGCTAAAAAAGAGTTTTATAGAAAACGGTGTAAAAATAGGATTTTTTAAACTATTTTAATTGTGTTCAGCATCCCAAAAAACATAAAATCAAAACTCACTTAAATTTTTCCAGGTAACGCCAGTTTTTGAGCTCTATTGCTTATTATTATTTTTTGTAGTATTGTAGATAAATATTTGAATTTTGTTTAAAGGAAAGAAATTTGTTTTAATTTTTTACTGGTTTTATGTTATAGTAACTAAATAAGCTGATGAATTTTTTACGAGATGAATTTGTAGAATTGCAAAAAATAAGCAATAAAATAAAATTGCAAAACAATAAATGTTTCTACTATTAAGAACAGAATGTTTTTGAAATACTTATTTTTAAGCAATATTCAAATGCAACGAAAATTGTATCAGCAACAGGAAAAAAAAAATTACAAACCATTGTACTAATTTACAAATGCCGAATATATATTTTATCTATTCTAGTTAATAATTTAAAAATAGCTTGATATATGCAGGTATAGCAAATTAAAACCGATAGCAAAGATTAACTTCGAAATTAAAATTGTAAATCAGTGATACTATTTCATGAAACCCACGTAGAATTTTTTTTAAATAAAGACAAAACAAGAAACGAAACATTAAAATCACACCCCTCCCTTTCTCAGACCAAGTAATCAAACAAGACCTCGACGACTTGGAATCTCTCCTCGACACCCCAGACTTCGTTAACGTTCGCCGCAGGAAGCGTGAAGACGACGCAGCGTCCTCTGACAAGACTTGCAAGAAGCGTCGCTTTAGGATGTGCTGTGGCGAAGATGCCCTGGAACGAGTCATGGAGAAGGATCGTGAAATGAAGAAAGAATGCTTCAAGGATGTCACTGGACGGGTTAAGGACGAGAAGAGTTCTGGAATTTACGATCCGTTCAGCTGTGAGAAGATCCAGAAGATCAAGAAGGAATGGGCGGTAAGAAATTGTTTTTATTTAATGACATTCAAGTTCTTGTATAGGTAAATGCTGAAGGGATACAGTAACAAACTATTGTACAAATTTACTTTTGGGATAATAGGGAAGACATAACATAGAGTTTTTAAAATGAGGTGTGAATAGCCAATTGCACTAAGTTTTGTTTAATTTTTTTTTTAATTTCATAAAAATCTTCTCTATGATTTTTCCAACCGTGTCATGAGTAACAGAATTGATGGCTGGTAACCACACACAGGGTAAAAATGTATATCTATAATACCGACTCAAAATATGTGAGGTTGGTAGGTATACCTAATTTCGGTAAAAGACGTGATAGATGTAAGTGTTATAAATATAGATGTTTATATTTATATAAAAAATAAAATAAAATCCAATGGCACTATCTGGGAACGATGCTGCTCTTAGACACAAATACTTTGCACTATTTCTTTTTGAAATTGTTGCATCTTCGTCGTAAAATAAAATTAGTCTACTGTTTATTCATGATCATACTATAATATAATAATATACTATATATAATAAGAAATATATAACTGTTCATAATTATTGAAAATTAGTAAAATTACAAAGTAAAATGCTTCATACTAAAAGAAAATGCTTCCTATGTTATTTTTAAATGATAGGTATTTAAAATGAAATAATATATTTTTTACGTTACGTGGCTATCTTAGTAGTTATTTCAAAAAATGACTCACAATTATTTATAAATTTTTAATCTTTTTGTGATAATATTAGAACAATAATAACAGGCAGTTGATCTACAGGGTGGAATTAAAAATTGGAAACACTATTTTTCTCGGAAGTTATAATAAATACAGAAAAATATACAGGTATGTATACGAGTACATACAAATTAAATTTAGTACGTTCAATTCTTGTGTGGAATGAACTACAATATCATGCTGCGTAATAGTGTGTTGACAATGTTGACATGATGTTCGTTTACAACGAATACAAGAAATAACAAAGGAGCAATGGTCAAACAGTTCCTCGTTCTTTCATAAATAGATGCGACAATTATTGCCTTCGGACTAGAGGTTGAAATTTTTAACAAACTTTGTAAATTCTTATTAAATTTTATTTGATTTATGTAATAAAGTTGATAATACGCAATATTATTTCTTAATTTTTACAAAACTGTTCATATCGTACGAACGAGGCGTTTGCAAGAAAAATTTGTCTTGTTTTGATTTATAGCTGTAATTCCATCTCGGATTCTATATTTTTTCTTAATGTCTGAGAGGCTGTCGCGAATAATTCAATTTTGTAACATTCTCAAAGCGTTTTTCTTGTATTTACGATAAGATCTGAAATTACTGTTCCCTTACTTTCTGAAAATTTCATTTTAAGTCGCCTTAAAAATAATTTTAAAATACAAAATAATTATCTGTTAGATATCTAGAAAATATAGAAATAATCAAAAGATATATCAAGATATCAGTAACAATAAAAAAATTAAATCTAGCTCCTGTTAGACTTAAAATTGCCAATAAACTCAAATTTTTGATAATATTGATTGAAGCTGTACGCTGTAGGCACTCGTTGAAACATTTTAAATAAAGTATATAATAAATGTATACTTTATAATATTTATACTTTATTCCAATTTTTGAATAATTAATTATACGTACCTAGATAGTTTATTCTTATTTATTGTCAATTGACCAGCTTAGTTATAACTTATAAAATAGTGTTTTCAATCGTCTATTTCAATGAATTCCAAGGTAAAACTAGTAATATTGCAAGAAAGTAACGACATCGATAATAAATACAATAATAAAACTTCTTATCTCTTCCAAGATCAAGTTCATGTTCTTGATGAAATTATAAAAAGACACAATTTTTTGTTCTAGAAAAGTGAATTGGTCAAATTAACTCGATCACGCAATCACATTGAGGATTTGTGTTACTTAATATATTGAAGATTAAAGCTGAAGCCGCTAAGTACTTTTTCGTGCTTTGTAATTTGCTCTAATGGAGGTAATCAATGCTTCGTCACAAAAAGTCAAAATTGGCCTAACTATATAATAACGAACACATTAAATTTTAAAATTAATATCTAACTTTGTCTATTAAATTCTATAGCACGTTAAAGAACTGACGGCAAACTAATGATGCTAATAAACATTTTGACGTTTAATGTAATAATAATTTCAAAACTGTTTAATGCTTAATAACTTAATTTAATTATTTTTCTGACATGTCTATCATATTAGAAAGCTATTAAATTTCATTGAATATAGTGCATAAACGGGAATATTAGATTTCAATTAAAACGTAAAATAAAATATGGGAAATATTGTGTTGTTATCATATGTTTGTCTATAAGAAACTAGACAACTTTATATCGCGTTGGAATTTTGAAAAGAAATTTTATGTTAAGATAAAATACTTAATTTAAATTAACAATGGAATACATATTAATAGGTAGTGTCAAAATTTTACAAATATATTTTAAAATTTTTAATTTATTTTGTAACCAAGGTGTAGGTTAGGTACTATTTTAATAATAAGTGTATAAAGATTTTACCATTTTGCGGATATTCCAAAGCTATTTTACGAATTATAATTACATGTGGCTCAACAGATTTTACCTGATTTGAAAAGAACTTGGTTTTATTGGAGATTGTTTTCTTTGAACATTTTTATTGAATCACTACTTTAATTTTATAATAATTTGTATCATTAAATTCTTAACACTAATACGGAAATATTGTTATACTATGCAAGATATTACTAAGGCAGAGGCTATATCTATTTTGAAGCATTTCAATTAAAAAGTATAATACTTTGTCTAGCAAAATGTTTACAAGCAAAAAGAAACTGTTTATTTATTGTATATCTAATGAAAAATTACTGTACAAATTTTTAATATTTGAAAAAATATATACTTTTTTTGGCGACATGCGAAGAAAACGCTATTTTCTTCTCGCGAAATAGTGAGGAAAGTAAGTTTTCCCTCTTTAGAAAGAAAAGTATGCAGTGTTACCACCAGTGTTATTTTACGATGAAATATTTAAAATTGTATGTTAATTTATTATTTTATTGAAAATTCTTATTAGTGATGTACTGTAAATTATTATTTTACAATTAATTATGTTTTATACTTTTTTTCTATATTGACTGCAGTGAAACATTTCATTGTTTTTAAACAGTCTGACAGATGGCAGTTATAACATAACTTCTATATGTTTCTTTAGTCTTTATTTATCTAACAGTTTGTTAGTTAGCAGTAACCGCGACTGTAACTAAGTATAACGGTAACTATGCTTCTGATAGGTGATAAGTAACTAAATCATAGGTGCTCGTATTTATTTATAATGTTACCTGACGCTTGCAAATATGCACAATAAATAATAAATCATTTCAAATTAAAATAAATATTCTTCCGTCATTTAATTTTTCATTTTCCATAATTACGACACTCCGGTTGTTCCTCTACCCTTTATATCATATATCATGCCAACAAAAAAACCGTAATTTTTAATTCGAAATCTGGAACAGTCGGAAGTGAGCGTAAGTTGCATCTAAACAATTATTTTCCCAAAGTGACACACATTAAAAAGCATCCGTAGCGCATAAACCATTCCAGTAATATCATTTTTATCGCCGGAGTTGGTTGTATATTTCAAAGTTATTTACATTGCCTGCATTTTTAAATTAGCATAATCCACGAGAAGAGTTAACGTTGACTATGCCAAGCTGGATAGGGCTGCAGGGGGTAAGAGGGAATTAGCGGGGAGATGCACCGGCCAACGAGAAATAAATCATGTGTATTTATGGCAGGAGGTTTTATGCACCTCCTGGGATGTACAGTAAATGATAGCGGAGAAATTAAAACAAAAATTCGGAATTTTAATTTTCGGTTTTGTTGAGAAATTGAGTCAAAAGTGAAAATTATTCATTGAAGTACCTAGCTATTTATTCTAAAAATATATACGAGTTGTATGTCCAAAAACAAAATTTAATTATAAGTTAGTTACCTACAGTTATATCGCTTTCATTTGTTCGTCAAATATACTTTTCTTATGGTTTGTTTTTTGTTTTCATGAACTCAACAAAATTGACTAAAATTATCGGTACCTACTTACATAACGAGATAAATTATACATAGGTAGTTAAATTAAAATTAAGAGAATGTTGAATTTATTAATACTTATGTGCTACTAATTCACTTAAAATAAATAATTAATAAATAAATTAACCTGATTTTATATTGAGAAAAATAGAATAACTGAAACTGATTTAATAATATAAAATCTTAGTTTACATTGGAACTTGAAACTTGAAAATTAAAGAAAAAAATGTATGTTTAAGACAAATATAGTTGATTTTTCTACAAATATCTTAACTTAACAAAAATATTAACAATTATTATTGTTATTTGTACATTCATAATTCAAATCTTATAATTTTTGTGTGTCTTGTAGCAATATCTTTTCTCCTTTCTACCCTTAGTTAATGTATAAGACAATCTATTAAGTGGTCCAATATTCTTATTTCTGTATGAAATTAAAATAAGAAATTAGGTAGGTACCATAATAAAAGTGAAATAAGTTTTTACATTACATTTAGGTTCATTTGTTTTTAAAAAATAATTTATAAAAATATAAAGATAAAGAAATGTTTGATTGATCATATTTGAGAGGGAAGAAGAAACATTTCTCAAAAATATTAATCAAGATATTAATATATTATAAGAACACAAAAATAAAAAGTGTTAGTATTGTACCTCAAATACATGAACTAGAATGTCACATACCTACATATTGTTTTGTGCTACTAATACTATCTTTGTTTTTTCTCCATTTTAGTGTGTAGTGGAGTGCGTTGGAAAGAAGAAAAATATCGTAAGTATAAGCAAAGTCAAGGTCTTTTTCATTTCCTGCACGCGGTGTCGATGTCGGCAATGATGTTCTGACGTTCACATCATCGCCAAATCGTTTCGTCCTTAATCGGCCCACGACATAGCTATCTCTAGGTTCTAGCTTCGTGCGAACGATCTTTAATAGTTCACGGAAACGAATTACGAGCATACCGCGAATCAAAATCATTTGTGTGGCTATGTTATTACATATAAGTACCTACCTCGCTCCAATATTAATCGCTTAACAGTCAAGTCACTTAAAAATTTATTCGTACTGTTTATTGCATTTCAAAATTATATTAGGTATTACAATTTCTCGTAATTATTTCTATTACCCGCTTCTGCGAGACAAGGATTCAATAATAAAAGAATGATTTTAGGATTTACTTAGAAAGCCCAAAGCCATTATCGATCACAAATAATTCACCTACTTCTATCTTACTTTGGATTACGGATTAGATAGGAACGAGTTACAATGCTGGATTATATCGTTGCAAAATTAAGCGTAAACTATTTTATTGTTTCCTTCAATTTGTAATTTATAATTCAGTAACTCTAAGTATTTCTTTAATAATTACCACCCAAAATAGTTAGTCAATTTACTCACAAACTTAAGTTCTTTTTGTCTCAATCGGGTTCCATCCAATTCGGACTAAGCGTCTACTGTTGCACATAATGTACTTCAGTTTAAATTTCTGAATATATTTGCAAAAAATTATATTTTGCGACTTTAGAGCAATGTTAATGTAGCTTTGATAAAAATGGTATTACATTGCGAGTAAAAATGAATCATCTCTTAATCTCTGTAACCAGTGGATGAATGTGGTTAATAATAACCTTTGTAATTAAATTTATAGTCGGTGAAAGATGTTATCAATATGTAAATACCCGTGTTACGTTGTGCAATCGTATGTTGTTCTATGCAATTACTGTCTTGTCATATAAATTTACATCCGTAAGTAATCGATGAAATCTCGGCTATGCGCAATAAATAGCTCACCGTCATATAAAGGAAAATAAATTTTATTAGATAACGAATAATTACACGTTCTACTTAGGAGATACTACGATACCATGGATATAGAATATAGCGCATGTTATCAGAATATCAATCCATTTCCGAGCTACAAACAACTAACGACAATAATTATATTTTATAATTAATGATAAATAAAAGATAACACAAAGCTAAAAGTGAACCTAAATTTTCTTCAGTTGATAAAACCATAAAATATATTGAAATGAAATTTGCATAGTATTTAAAAATATAAACATATAGATTCAAATTGAAAATAGGTGTATTAATCGGTGCGATTAATGATCAATAAAAACGATTGCTATTTTTAAACGTACATAATTATTGACTTGAATGTTCATTTAACTATCAAAAAAAAATATTTATTTCCGTTTTCTAGTCTTGGATTATGGACATACACATATCTATTTGATATATAAATGCATTTGAGAGAATTGATTAAATCTTTAACAAATTATTATAATAATAGTTTCTGTGGAGTACCTAAACTTATTAGATAGAAATCGCAAATAACTTATTTGATGTCAGTATGACTTATTCAATAAGTTTTAATCCTTTTCGAACCACTCAGTACAGTTTCCATTCACGGTTATATACATATATATATATAATTGATTTAAAATTGTAGCTCGATGACGAAGGCAACTTCAAAGAAAAAGACCTCCTCGACTACTACAAAAAGGAGCTCGGCCAGGACGAATGGCTCTTCAAACTGATCGAAACCGCGTACCCCAAATGCCTGGAAACCGCGAAGAACGGCACCGAATACGTCCGCGACAAGGAAGACCCTCTGTGCTGTAACCCGGTGTCCATCCGCATGCACCACTGCATGTTTAGAGAACTGCAACTTACCTGCCCTGACGACAAGATCACTGATCAGAAGCTCTGCTCCAAGATCAGGGAAAAGATAAACAAAAATGAATATCTTCCCTTCAGACACCATCACCATCATTCTGATGATGAATAAGGTGGCGCTTACTTGATTAATTCTCTGTGTAATGTTTAAGAAATTTCAGTAATTTAGTTACAATTTTGTAAGACTATTGCTAAGAAATAAAAGTAATTATAAGTACTTAATTGATTTGTTATTTAACCAAAATTTGTTATGACAACTTACTACGGCGTTCAACCGTCGACAAATATACCCAGTAGGTAAATACATTTATGTATCATTTACGTAAAAATTATATAATTCCTGAAATTTAAAATCAAATTATTATAGAAATCGTAACCAAAAATGTAATGGGTAAATGGAATTCAGCGGGTGTTGGATCAAATAATAGTTTCTTTTTATGACGCTATATGCATATATTTCGGCTCTTTTTAGGCCTTCATCAGTGCTAAAAACAACACAGAAAAAACATTGGAATAAAGACTACACAATATAAATAATAACAAAAATATATAATAAATAGTGCGGACAAATACCTATGCGTCAGTTACGGGAGACGAAACAAATTTTGAAGAAAGCAACATCTTTCAGCAACGGCAACGGCAGAACAACGGACACGAGTGCAGTTGCAGGACGCACACGCACGCACAGGCTAAGGGAACACCCTGGCGATATAAAATCAAAATTATTATAATGTAACATTATTTCATACAAAAATCTAATAGGGGTAAAGACATGTGATCAAATATATTAAGCATGAAATTATCTACAGATAAAATTTCTTTGGGTTTCTAAAATTTGAAAAACTAATGAGTTATCAAGCAGGTATTCTCGAAAAAACATTTAGTTTCTTTGAAAATGCCAAAATATATTTTATTTTACTTTGTTGGTAGCATTTTTGTTTGTTTTGATAAATACACTACCGAAAAAATGCAATAAAATTCAATCACAAAAATTTCTCAACTGTTTTTCTTGTGTTTTCTTTTTTCCGGTAGTGTATTTGAATTGTGCGCATATTTAATAGCAATGTACAAAAAGTTCTTAATTTCGAGAAATTAAGACGAAATGAGCATAGAGTTTTTCGAGGCGAGAATTGAACAGCCGAGAAATGACCGTGACGAGAATATTTAAATTTCTTGTCTCGAAAATTTTATATGAGGCGTGGATTGACTATTTCTCGTCTCACAGCATCACTATTTGTATTAAATGGAATATTATAAAGATAACAATAATAGTATAAGCACGACGCGAACTGTAGCTTGTCGTAGCGCCGCTAGTACTTTAAAAGCACTTACACGTGTGTCATACTCATACGCTATTACACCTGCATCCTAATTTGAAGAATAGAGTTGGAAAACAGGATTTTAAATTTGATTAATTTTATGAAGTAGTCTGTGTGATCTGTGATGTGTCCAAACATCGTAATCTAGGGGATTGGTTACAATTATCATTTTTGTTGCTTAGAAACCTTTAGAAATTCAGCATGTTTTTGTCTTGTGATTTTGCACGCATTTGCGTGTTTTAAACATCGATTATGATGCATGTGTAATAAAATAGTATGTTATATACAACGATTCTATAATGGATGCTATTATTATTTTTAATCATCAGAGGGAATAATAGGCATTAAAGCGATTTGTATACTGTACTTTATCTACGACTAACTTATTATGTAATTTTAATAAAATAAGTACCAATACGCAAAAAATTTTATATTTCCGTCAATTCTCTCACCATAGTTACATCATTATACACTGCAAACTGCCATGTTTTCTAAAAAATAATTTGCACAAAGAAATTGATTCAGACCAGGCAAAGTAATTTTTTGATTACTTCATAGGAGGGAACCATGACTATTATTCCCTGGAATTATTTCCTATAGGATTAAATTATGGCATTATGTAGCAAACATCACACACATTTAATGTTGATGTTATACATTAGTCGTATTGTCATATATAATAGTATATTATACAACGACGCTATAATGGATGTTATTATTCCTGAAGATGAAAATTATAACCAGAGTGTTGTGACAGATTATTTTTAAAAGGATCTAGATCGAAATCAAGATCTTCACATTTAATATGATCTAGATCAGATCAGATCAATTTTTATGATTGGATCTTTTTTTAGATCATGAGAAAGATCAATTATTCTAGACAAAATATTTAACTCTTGAATTATATTACATTTAAAAGAGAAATAAATATCTACTACACAAACTATAAGCCATGCAATCTACAGTTTTAAATTAAACAGATTGAAAATATTAAAGATTACTTAAGTAGTTGTACCTACTAGGTGCCTTACTTAATTTAACTTTCATAGCCTAGCATCTAAAAATCTGATCATATTTTAAGATCATAGATCATTTTTATTTAATCTAGATCAAAATCAAGATCCTAAAAAATAAGATAATCTAAATCAGATCAAAAATCACACAAATTGATCTAGATCGGTGATTCAGATCAGTCACAAACACTGATTATAACTAAAGTGCAATTCGCACTTATGCAGGAGAATCTGAGAAAATGCATGAAATAGGCATTGAATTAAGGCCAAAATATGCGCAAAATATAATAAATATGCAATATTTTACAAATATATGCAGATATGCAATTTAATTTTATTCATTTTATCTAAGAATTTATTTTAAAAACCATCGAAATAAACTAGATTTTGTCATCTTGCACAAGAATATTACATAAAATAAACAAAACAACGTACAACTTCTTTCTGGAATACGATTACATATCATTTTTCAGAAGAGCGGTATGCATTATTTCAGTCACTATTTACCATATTCCGAAACGTAACATAAAGTTTTGTATTAGGTAGTACCTATCAAATTTTAGCGAATATTAACGATATATTTCGAATATAAATTTTATACCACAATTTCAAAATTAAAAATTGAAATTTTGTTTTAAAAGGTATAAATTATGCAGTTATTTGCATTTATCATAAAAATATGCAAAAAAAACTTTCAAATATGTAAAAAATATTGATATATGCAACAAATTTAAACTATATTTAGATCTATTTTTGTATGAAATGCAAACATTTATAAAGAAATAACGAATATGCACAAAAATACAATATATGCAAATGCATATAATCTGCACTCTAATTATAACACGAGCGAGAAAAGCGAGCCAGAGTTTTAATCATCTGAGGGAATAATAGCCATTTTAGTGAGTTGTATAGGTACTGTACTTTATCTACGACTAAATTATTACTTACAAGATTTTAATACGCAAAAAATTTGACCATTTCCAAATTTAATTTAACGGTATACATACTCGTACATGTTACAGTATGCACGTTTCTTACATTTATGTATTTTGTACGTAACATAATTACATAACTTGCAAATATATGAGAGTTTTCGAATTTCTATAATAATAAATAATGTATGTTTGCTGGGTAGGTAGTTTATGTTTAGAATAAGATTATTCGTTTCGATAAAGACTAGTAACAGACTAATGTAAGTATAAAATGACGTCTGATATAATATTATTATTATAATATTAAATATACATATATTTTTACTTCCTTGTACGGAGTAAAGGAAGTATTAATTGTAATCGGAAAAAATTTCGGTTCTCAGATTTTGACGGAAATATTCGTTTTGACTTTTTCTGAATCCATTATGACTAGTTTCGTCGTGACGTCTGTACGTACGTACGGACGGACGGACGTACCTATGTGTGTCGCATAACTCAAATGCGGTTAGACGTAGAAAGTTGAAATTTTGTATTTAGGACTGTTATAGCATCCTATTTTTGGTTTCAATCTATAAACCGGAAGTAGTACTTTTTTCAAATATTTCGATAAATATTTAATTTAAGACAATTTTTTAATTTTAAATGAAAGATTATGTGATTATTACCTACAATCGGTATTTTATAATAATAATTGTATCTGGTATCATTTAAGAATTATTAAAGTATATATTTATAATTTAGTATTTCGGTATCTTGTAGTCCATGATCGATTAACATTTGTTACTACGTAAAATTTAAATGATTATGACATGACAGTGACAAATATGCTTTATATCTTCTTCTGCAGTTTAAATAAAATGACTAAAATATATTTGTGAGTATAGTAGCAGTAGTAGTAGTACTTATATATTAATATATTTGTATAATAAGTTAAAAGAATAAAGTAGGTATGGCCGGAGGACTTCTGGTGGCCACGTCAGATTTTTTATATTATTCTACATTTTAGTTATTAAGAAAAGTATGAATAGTTTAATAGGCGCACAAGGAAGTCATGTGGTGTCCACGTCAGATTTTTTGTTATTACGATCTTGATGGCCAAAGGCATAGCATCCAAGGCGCCACTATAGTTATTTGTGTTCTGTTTGTTGTTACCATTTTTATACAGGTTTATTTAACAAAAAGTCAAAAAGGTATCGGTTAGTAGTCATCCTTACATGATAATAAAAAGTATTATTTTAAAAAGAAATGTTATACCAATGTCAAAAAAATGTAAATACCTAACTATAATATGAAAATACTGTGTTTCAAATCTATGGATTCGAATTGAAATCTGTAAAACTTGAAACTTCGGTATTGAACGTATTTTCTAAAATTATAATACTTGTTTTACTAGTTAGTTCTCTAGTTAAAAATAATTAAAAGTTTAACTGCTTCGATTTAAAATTCTAGAAAAGTTTCTTGCGAACTATTTCCTTGAACATTCTCAACTTCTTTTCTTCAAGTATGAAAATAAATAGTTTACTTATTTCTATATAAAATCGATTTCCTTGCTGCATGTATAAAAACATCTCTACAAAATAAAAAATATTTTACATATGTACGTTCGCCATAACGTAAGTGATTGATCGTTCAAAAGTTGTAGAGCTGGATGAAACGCTTTAAACAGGAAATGAAATCTGGAAATGTTTAATGCAAAACGGTTGAAAAGTAACGTACACCAACTTCGTTTCTCATTTTTGATAAAAGACATGAGTTGTACGGAAAAGTTTGCCACAAGTTCAAATTATGTTTCTACGTTCTTTCTTTTTTAAACTTCTTATAAATTTTTGTTTATCTCTACCTTGAATTTATATATGCCCTTTTTTATACTGGATATTCGGATACTGATACTTTTAAAATTGAATTACTTATAACATAAAAAGTTATTTGAGAATTTGAAATTTAAACTTTTGCTTTTGTCAGGGTTCAATTTGCAGCCATGTAATACTTTTATTGGGTAAAAGGCTTATTTCGAATTCACAACTACAATTGTAACTTTGGCGCAGTCATCAATGATTCAAGTAAGTACATAATTAGAATAGAATGTAAAAATATAATTATCAATAATTTTGGTAATCTAATTGCAAAATTCTGAAGATATTCCCTAAGAAGCAATTTTTTAAATTTAAATTCAATAAAAATGATGAATCATTTTTTTGAAGTATATATTATGGTGAATTACTTTAACCACGCAATGTTTAATAAAGTCAAATATTCAGATTGAAAGATGTGGTTTGAATTTTTAATTAGGATTAAATAAAGCAAGCAGCTGGGTGCAGTGTGCAGTTTTTGTTTTTTACGTAAACTAAATAGGTACAAAATTTGTTCATTTAATCAATCATTGTGTAATGAGCTAGTGAGTCGAATTATTGTCGAAAGAACCAAACAAAATTATATTTGAAACCACTAAACTACCTATCTATATTTTTAAATTATTATTTTACAAGTTTTTACTTCGGGATTTATTGTCTACTAAAAATATGATGCTGGAAAAATTAAATATTAAATAAGTGTAAGAGGGCGTCAATTCAAAGAGAGGGGCAACAATTCCTAATGGTTAGGAAGCGTACGTTATCTTCTAAAAATGGTTTACAGCTCTACTCTAAATTGAATTAAGGAAAAATTAAAAATTACATTTGGGTAAATTAAATCGTAAACTGCAGGTAGTATGTTTTTCTGGAAAAAGAACTGGGGTGAGTAAGCAATGCACACAAATTCAAATTTCTATGTTGTCAAATTTATTATGCTTTATTTTTAATCCTGACAGGTGATATGGGGTGTATTAAGACATTTAAATAATAGTAGGGTCTCAGTTGAATGTTAAAACATATTAGCAATTAAATTTTATTTAATTAAATTAATTAAATTAAACGGATTGTATCAAATAGTTGATACACCAACAAGAACTACTAATACTACTACATCTTGTATAGATGTTGTATTTTCAAATATTCAACAGCTATTGGCAAACGTTATATTTTCTGGTTTATCTGATCATGATGCTCAAATAATTACTGTTCATAATAATATTAATTTTAAACAGTTTGATAGTGGATATGTGACTCGAAGAAGTTTTAATGAACAAAATATCAATAGTTTTAGTAATATGTTAAACAATGAATCCTGGTCTGATCTAAATAAGTCATCAAATTTCAATGAAAAATTCAATAATATGATGTTTTTAATAAAATCTCATTTTAATACATGCTTTCCTAAAAAGAAAATTAGAAAAAAGATCTCTAACTCTAAACCTTGGATTACTAAAGGTATTCGTATTTCTTGTTCACATAAACGTCAATTATTATTATTCTGTAAAACAAATCCAAATTTCATATTAGAAGTTCATACAAAAAAATATTGCAACATTCTTAGAAAAATTATTAATGAATCAAAAAGGCAATACTACAAATCTACTATTGTTTCTTCTAATAATAATACAAAAGCAATTTGGAAATTAATTAACAATAACACTAATTCTGTTGTGAAGCATAATGACAATATTGAAATACATGACCCGAGCTGTGATTCTAATATAACTGATCCGTACTCTATTGCTCAAATGTTTAATAAATATTTTACACTCAATGAAATTCATAATCAAACTAGTGCTTCCAATGTACATCACAATAAATGTAGACACATTTCTGACACTATATTTGTACATCCCTTTGACACTGCTGAAGTATTTAACACAATTATCTCCTTTAAGAATCAGTCATCTGCTGGGTACGATGAAATTCCTCTTTTTACTTTTAAATTGAGTAACGCCTTATTAGTAATAATAACTGAACTTTTAAATGAATCAATTTCTATTGGTATATTCCCTGATTATTGTAAAATTAGTAAAGTTACTCCACTATATAAAAATAAAAATTCCAAAACACAGTTAGTAAATTATAGACCTATATCACAACAGTGTAGTATATCAAAGATTTTTGAAAAATTAATGTTAAATCGCCTAACTACTTTTTATGATAGTCATAGGATTTTAGTTAGTAATCAGCATGGTTTCAGGCAGTGTCATAGTACTATCTCCGCAATATATGATCTATTCGATTACATTATACATGGTGTTGATAACAGGAAAATAGTAAGTGTTGTAGCAACAGATTTTAGTAAGGCATTCGATAGTGTTAATCATGATATTCTACTCGATAAATTATCATCATATGGTATTAGAGGTATTATTCTATCCTGGTTTAGATCATACTTGCAGTACCGCACACAATTTGTAGAAATCTCCTATGTTGATCCTGTTGGTGCTTCAATTAAGTGTAATTCTGATACTGCTGAATTAAAAGTGGGAGTTCCACAAGGCTCTGTCCTTGGCCCATTTTTATTTCTAACTTATATAAATGATTTACCTGAATATGTAGATGCAAATATTGTACCTGTTATATACGCGGATGATGCTTATTTTCTCACTGCTGATTCCGACATTAATATTATTAAATACCGTATAGACAATCTATTAGGAGATGTACAAGAGTGGTGTCTAAATAATCTTTTAGCATTAAATGAGTCAAAAACTCAAGTATTGTTGTGCTCTCTAAGAAAAAACTTTGACCATAATTTTGTTAATGTAAATATATGTAAATCTATAAAATGTCTTGGTATGTGTATTGAATGTGACCTCCAATGGCATGCTAATACAAATAATATGGTTCAGAGATTAACAAAAATTTGTTATATAATCAAACATCTTAGGTCATTTTCTGATATTAATATTTGTGTGATAGCTTATAATGCTTATTTTCTGAGTATTATTAGTTATGGTATTATTTTTTGGGGCTCTCATTCAAGCTGTAATTTAATATTTAAAGTTCAAAAAAGAGCGATTCGTTTCATTGCCAAAATTAATAGAATTGTAAGTTGTCGAGAATTTTTTATAAAGTATAAAATATTAACTGTTTTTTCATTATATATTTTAAAATTATTATTGTTTGTTCACTCTAATAGGAATAAATTTAATTTTGCATCTTCTAACCTTATAACTAGACAAACTGGAAATACAATTTTACTGGCATCTCATAATACTAGTACTTATCAAAATGGTCCTTTTTACATGGGTGCTAAATTATATAATTATTTACCCTCACATTTGAAGGAATTAAGTATTTCTGAATTCAAAAATCATATACAAAATGTTTTGCAACAAAGGCCATTATATAAAGTAAATGAGTTTTATGAGTTGATATTCTAGTTTAAGTACTAATCTTTTATTCTTTTTATTACATTGTGTATTATTAATATATATTAATGTAACCTTTTCCAACACATGTTGTATACTTGTTTAATGGAAAATATACTACTACTATACTACTATACTACTATTAATTTATTGTTTCCGTTTCCTCAATTGGAGCTTTCAAATTCCTGGACAATCTCCAAATAATTTCCGGTCTAGAAAAATAAAATATGATAGATATTCGTTTTTCGATTAGTTCACTTGACATTCCTCCGACACGTTCTGCCTATTTCAGGAACAAATCAGTTCTTTCATCGTCATGAGCACGGAAAGGAATAAATATTTCACTAGAAATAATCTCACGTTCGTTCCATGGTATAAATCAATCAAAACTTATCCACGTTTTCACAGAACGTCAGCTATTTAATGCCGCGTTCATAAAATGAATTACATTCCATCGAGCGCAGTGTGATGGTGGTGCCAGTGCCAATCATGGGCGCTCATAAGTAAGGGGCATGTGGTGATGCTAGAAAATTGCGTTCAAAGATTATTATTATTAAGTGGTAGAATAGTCAGAATGTGGACACTGGACAGGTTATGAAATAAAAGACTATTTGAAAATTACGCGACGCTTTAATTAATATAATTGTTTTGCTAAAATAAGTTAACTAAAATAGTTATTATTAGTATTCCAAGGACTGAAAGTAGCTGTTTGCAGATTGATGGTAGAGCTCGTGCTACAACTAGTCGAAGTTATTGCTATAAGCAATCAACAGAAATGTTGCAATTTTGCATCTATATCATCATACAAAAACTATAATTTTTCATGTAGATAAACAATACATTACATACCTACATAAATGTAAACAAACATTCCATGTCGAAAGAATTTTGTTTCAAAATTGTGATATACTTAATTATAAATTTAACCAAATCGTAATAAACAATTAATGGTTACTGTAACAGGTTTTTATACACGGTCTGAAAATATTTTCAAACCGTTACTATTAGCAACGGTCTGCAAAGAAGCATGTCTGCAATTGTTGATTTTCAGGAAACAAAGTGAACCCAAAACTTCTACTTTTAATACCTATCGCTATCGTAGAAAAATATAACTATTATACCTACAAAATCTATATAGAACGACAAAAATTAGAACTTTTTTTCTAAACACTGACGGTACAATTCGTACGTACGCCAATTAAATGTAACTATTATTTTTTAATAGTAGTAGATGAACTCAAACTTCTTATTTCAAAAAGTCGTATCTTTTGTAAATACAATTGTTCAATAATATCGCCCGTCGTTTTGAAAATCTTTTCCTGAGTTCTGTGCAATAATGAAAATGTAGTAGGTACTGTAGGTAGGTAATATGTGTATTCTGCGACCACTACTGTAAATGACTATTATTGTAAAACCCAGATTATATGTAAGCTTGTCCATATGCACGGCCGTGCATAAAGTAGTTCGATCGCACGAGTAGGAAATTTATGTTTTATTTTGATGTCAAGCAACTCTGATAATACATTTTGCACACCGCCTGATGTTATCAAGTTAACAATAATCATCTACTGATAAAATCCCGTGCAAAATATAAAATTGTGTACCAAAAATTATAGATAATAATTATAAATAATACAAAATATAGAACAAAATTTTTATCAATGGAAATGAACATGGTCGTGATCGTAGAAAAAGTATAGTACACAACTTGAGTTGTAAAGCAATTACCTACGCACTCCTGAAGTTACACACCCTCCTACGACTTTTGTGTAACTTTTTCACTCGTGCGTAATTTATGCTTCATACAACTCTTGTTATGTAATATACTATTAGAAGTCGGTTTGGAATTAACAAATATCAGATATGAATGAAAAATTGATAAGGTATTTTAATTTTAAAATATAAATGACAAATTAAAAGTTCGTCTCTTTCAAAAAGTCAAAAGGACGCCCATGGAGCTTTTGCCATCTTCACCACCACCGGCTGGAACTAAAACTAACGTCCGGCTGCGGTCAAACCAATGGTTTTATTTCCAATGAAATTATTCAATCAGTCGTACATAGGTGAATATTTCAAAGTACGTCATCATGAAATAGTAACGGGTGACGTTTTAAAATGGCTTCAATTTTTAAAATTGAAATGGATGTGAAAATGTATTAGGGATATTGACATTTCGAAATTGCTTGCGCGGCATGTATTATTGACCTGGATTTTTACAATATTTTTTAACTTTGCCGTTGATTTCAATTTCACTGAACCATAAATGGAATTTATATTGTAATAAATTATTATTGGGTCCGGTTCTTGTCAGCATGCATTATCAAACTTAGAAATGTATTAATTAAACACAAACTACTTCTAACAACGGACAATTATAATGCTTTTAGAATTAATTGATGAATACAGTGCCGGTTTTACAAATTCGAAGGCCTGAGGCAGATGGATATTTGGGCCGTGGAGTGCAAAAAAGAATGAAATGACGCCGCAGGCGAATGTGATGTGAAGCTGCATGTTTAAATACATTTCATGTGCAGAAATAAATAATTGTCGGTCACAGAAGCACACAGTACGTTTTAGAAAACAAAATATATTTAGCGGATAGTTGACTATGCTCCAAGTCATCAAAAATTTTCGGTGTTAAATATAGTTATTTAATGCACTTACAAGGAATGTATTGAACGTGCAGTCAAAGTTGGCCGAGGCGGAAAGGTAGAGAAGGTAAACAGAAAGGCCAAACTTCATCCGCCCTCGTATAGTGTTCACTCCTGTCATAATTATTATACTTCGTGGTTAGTATCTACTGTTCATGCAGTCAGAGTTGGCCGGGGCGTTAAGAATATGCCTCTTGCCTAAACTCAACTGAGTCAAGAGAAAATCCGAGCTGGACGACTTCCTTATACATATTATTTCAAGGTAGCGAAGCGGTTTCTGTCAAAAATTTGCTGATAATCCTATACCTGCTCAATTAATATTGTTTACCAATTTAAAAATCCTAAGCACGGCCATCTCTTATTTCTCTCTGTAAGTAGATAGGTACGTTACGTTATAACAATCGAGGAGGTACGAACTGAGGCGGAGCTTGCGTAGCCTAAAGTACAAAATAATTTGTTGCGAAAATATAATTTGTTAATTACATTTTTTTTGCATTGAAGTATCATACAAATTTTTATAAACAAATCGTTTTAAATACCTACTTATTTTTATGACGCTAGTTAAAATCGAAGGTCAGAGGCTGTAGCTTTTCCAGACTTATGAAAAAACCGACCCTGGACGAATATTCTCACCGGGTCGAAAAAATAGTAGAAATTTTAAAAAATTACTTTCGTGCATTAAACACGTTCTACGTAAAATAGCTAACTCACTAATATAACAAATTTTAAAAAATTATCCATTTGCATTGTAGATGAATCTTCCTTTCACACCAATAAGTTTAGGAGAATATCTTATTTAAAATTTCATTTCTGCAGTTTTTAGAGGACCACCAAGTTTGAGTTTTTGTACAAAATTATACATAAGTTAAATTCTAAGATGTAAGACGGCATCCAAGCTTCTAAGTCTATATACTTATTTCACTTTTCACCTGCGACCTGTGTTGATAATCCAAGCTAAGAAATAACGATTTATTTATATCGTGGAATGAAGTACGAGTTACGAGTAGGATGTTCAATCTCTAATGAATTATTATTTAAAATCTGATTCCACTTTAAAAATATTAGTTCCTCGAAAAAGCGCTACTTTTTACATTTAACAAGGTGTGAATATGCGAGGCATATTTTAAGAGTTCCAAGTATTAAATGAATAAAAAATAATTCCACGATATTTTATCTTCATCTCACTTCACTAATATCAGTTATGAGAATCTGGAGGACATAAGATATTTATGCTCATTGGGGGCAGTATATTAATACTTATGAAAGTAGAGGTTGGGTAGCGACGTCGTCTCGACGTGAGGTGACCGCCTCCACGTCTCCACTGCCGCCGCCGGGACTCGAACCCGAATCTGATGAAGATGAATACAGGTTGGGCTGGCCCATGGGACCCATTTCTCAAAAGCTCTGGAACTTTGTGCCGTTTTGCAACTTTACAAAAGCTTCGAATATTATTACAAAGTTATGCTAACCTCGATTCACGACCTCCGGTAGAGCGCTACCTTCACAGCTTACTCTGTCCTTGTCCTCGAGAAGGTTACTTAGTCCTCCCCTGTCGATCTGAAAGTAAGGGATACACGTCTTGCTAATAAACGCACCTTGTACTCTGACTTCAAAATTAGTTATAGGTAATTATAATACATATTTACCTAATTTGTAGATTTTATTTTAATTATAACACATGACAACAATCTAGATACCTACCTAACTTATTTTAATACATCCAATGAAAATAAAGATTAACGCACCATAAAATAACCAGATACAATTTTTAATGTTAATATGAATTATGACATATAATTTTATAAAATAATTATTTAAGATATGATAGAAGATCGGCTAAATTTAATACGTTTATATTTTGCAAAATATAGAAGAATGTAAATTGCACTACCCTTATAAGAAGTGTTGTAATAGATAATAGATAACACATTTTTTTATCTACATAATAGAGTCAAGATAAATTATTAGATAATTTATACCTAGATAAAATAAAAAAGATACTAAATACAATTAATGAAACAAAAAATATACTAAATACAATTAATGGAACAAAAAAAACTTTGATCATACACTCCAAATTTAAAAAAATATATATTTCCTTTATATTAGTAGATCAAATAGAATCTTTTATTATTACGATAATGTTAAAGCTTTAGAACGGTTAAAACCGTTAATCGATATTATAAAATTCGAAAAATTATCATTTCGTTTTCGTTTTAGGTTCCTTTTTAAATCCTTTATATTAACTTCACCGTCTTACGTACGTACGTACGTACGTACGGCAAAAAAACAAAAGTCAAAAATGACCCACTTCCCGGGATCCTATCGAGCTGAAATTTTGGAAATAGACTTTTGTCACCTAACAATGCACTTTTGCACAAGAAAAATCTGATGTGGCCACCACAAGACCTCCCGCCATACCCTACGCTTTTTAACTCTGAAATTTGGTATATAGGCTCGTTCTGACCAAACATTTACTTTGGCACAAGAAAAAATCTGATTTGGCCAGCACAAGACCTCCCGCCATACCCTACTCTTTTTATCTCTTTCTTGAAACACACTATCTATGAAAACAGAAATTTAAATAAATATCGATCGAGTCTCATAAATAAAGGATTTATAGTCAAAAACTTTGTTTTTACCTCTCGCCTCATATTCTATAAGAGAGGTATTGTAATGGGTCAAAATTTTCGAGTATGAGTTTTTGGTGGATAAGCACGTTTCAGGGTCTCTAGAATACGAATTTAATATTTTCACGATGATGTCTGTGTGTGTGTGTGCGTATGGACGTATGGATGTATGGACGTATGTGACGATTTTTCGTCCACGATAACTTAAAAGGTATCAAACCTTTAATAACCAAATTTCATATTTAAGATTTTAATAAGGATCTTAACACCGGATAAGATTTTGGTAGAAATTCTCAAACCGGAAGTAGTACTTTTTGAAACTTTAAATAGTTTGCCTTAAATAAATTGGTACATTATTTATTTATGACAATTTTTGCAATTAAAAATAAAAGAAAATATAATTATGTATGGGTACAGTTAGTTTTAAATACAATTTGCTGAAGCTGGTAGTATTTAACAATAAAATAAAGTGCAACTAATATCCTACTTTTTTGAAATTTCAGTATCTTGTTGTCCATGAACATATGAAATTTGTTTCTACATTTTGAATGATTATGACAGTGACAGTACAGTTGACATCTTTTGCTTGCATCTTGGTTTACATTATCGTTTACATATTATATGAACATGAAACAATTAAAATGTAAGTAAAACTATTTATTAGATTAGTAGAATAAGCAGAATTAGGCGAGAGGTCGTGTACTGGCCACAGCAGATTTTTTTTTGATAATAATTTTAAATAGCAACCTTCAATTTTTTACAAATTTTTGAAAAGTTGAAAATGGTACAATTAATTCTGTTATGTTTATATGTCTCCTCTTAACTTATATTAATAAAATTCGTGTAATTGGGCTAAAGTTGTATACCAAATCGGTGAGAAATGTTACCCATAAATAATATACGTAAAAGGAAAGCATGTCCCTCGTATTAATTTTTTCATCTCATTCAAAAATATATCTGCTCACTTATACCCGTATACTGCGTTCAAGATTTCATTTGTTCTATCATATAAAAATAGTGAAACTCCGGAATTGTCCTCCGCTGTCTTGCATCCTCTGTCCTTGGTGTCTTCGTCTTCCATTTGGCCCAGTAATGACTGTGAACAAACATTCACTCGCCAAACATTATATCGAGGCCTCTTGGGGCCTGCGAGGGACCGCTGGGGCTACAGGATCTCCTCCTGCTGCTGGTGAAAGGGATGGAAGTTAGTTTCCGGCTTTGCAAACTTCTTAAACGTCACATCCTGTTTCGTGACGCAGCGACTCCAGACTCGCGGACTCTTGTTCTTCGCCTTGGTTTCAGCTTAGTTATAAGGATGAGGTTCTAATGAATTATATATTATGTTGTACGTAATACGTTGTTAAGTATGCGAAGCCAGAATTTTGTTAAACTAGAGAGAAGAAGAGCTGGGTGGTTGTGCAGGAATTTTATAGGATTTTTAATTTTAAGAAAGGAAATTGGTGTTTTCAGTTTTCATAAAAATATACAAGTACCTCAACTGTCTTACTAGATTTTTTAGGTAAAGCATGTTTGTTTCGATTGTTTATGTAGCTAAAATGATTTTTGAGCATGTTCGAATTCATATGTTAATACATAAATAATAATAATAATTAAAATATGTTGGATTTATACAAAACACAATTATCTCAGAAATTGCATTGTTGGTTGATTATCTTCTAAATAACACCGTTCAACTAGAAATCCATTAAATTCGTGTCTTAGCCGTTTTGTTTTTGATTGATTGTTGGTTAACTTTAACTTTCTATCTTTTCTGTTTCAGTGTGAATATATTTAGTCCAGTCAGGAGAGTCAAAGATTAATTTAAATCCAAGACTAATACATAACCAAGTGAAATTTGGCATGTGAGTAGTTAAAAACATACAGAAACTAAAAAAACAGGATGAAAGCTTAGGAAATTTGCTATCAAAATAGTCCTTAAAAATTTTTCATAAGTAGCACCGTGTAGGCACCAGCCGTTTAATAGTCGAATGACTTGAGAATTTTCTGTATAGTTGGCGCTACATTGAGAATGACGTAATAAATTAGCCACTACAGAATGAATGTGGTATAACTTTGTTAAAGAACATCATTTTGTAAAGATAAAAATTGCATTTTATACGTCAAGGCCTCCACTTTCAGTTGCACTAATAACATTTGAATTTCCGACCCCGTTATACCGAGAAAATTGCTTTTTAAGGAATCATAACTCAGTATTAGAAGATGTTCAAAGATTTCTCAATATTTTCAATATCTATGAATGAAATTGTAAATTCGTAGATAATTATCTAAGATTTGTCTTTTTCATTCGGCATAATACACTTTAACTTTTTGTTCCTGAAAACAACACTGTGTGCATATTCACACTACTATCAACTTTAAATAATGAAAAATTTGCAAGTGTATATTGTTGTAAAACGAGGAACATTAAAAAAATATTAAAGGTATGGACAAAAACAGCACAATAAACTTCAAATAAGTGAAAATAAGCATAAATATGTAAAAACAGCAATATGCAAAATAAAAAAAGATATCAAACGTTAACATTCTTTGTGCAAAGTTGAGATCTCAAAAAATTGTTTTGCTTAGGTATATTTTCAGCAATAAGCAAAAAGATAAAAATCCGCGCTCTACTAATAAGTTAAAAAAATTGGTAGTAAAGTTTGGATCATTTTATTTTGTTCAAATAATAAAATTATGAAAACTCCGGGTAACTCCTATACACTGTAATAAGTTACGATGTAATAAATAATGTTAGCTCATAGAAGACGACACTTAATAAAGTATGCCAATTTATATAATTTAATATCCCTCATTAATAAATTAGCCCAATAATTGCAGTTCATAACAGCTAATGATAACATATTAATCAATCCGTTAGTCAGTTAGACACTTATCGATTGTATTTGAAGCGAATAAAATATTCAGTTCAGAGTCGCACGGCGTAGTTTAGATATTAATACGTTTAATTAAGTCATAAATGTCGACACCAGAGACACACGCTAATGGACATGGGCGTAATTAACGAACGTAACGTAACGTAATGTAACGTCACGGTTTCGGAACATAGCGCGCGAGAGAGGTAGAACACTGAACATTCAATGTTGAATGTTCTCTGCCAGAGAAGAGTTCATAAATTGTTCATTTTCATTGTATTTGTATTACTAGACGATTGAACATTATTATCTGAAATCTCCTCTTAAAATTTAACTCATAAAAATTTTACCCGTGGAATTAAAAGTTTTAGGTTTTGTGAATATAAATTAATAATATACTACCTATTTATGTTTTATTTATCATAAATTCTGATACTGATGAATTATCTAAAAATATAAATTTCCAATATTCCAATAAGCATCATAGATAATGCGTTGTTTAATATGCGAAAATAATTTTATTTCATATTTAACTGCATAATCTATTGTTTTTGCAATTTGTTTCAGTTGATTATCAATTTATTCGAGACTTTTCGTTTAAATTTGGGTAAATAATTCAATTTAAATATCATTAATGATTCATTATTTGAAATGCAGAATAATTTGATTAAAGTACTGAAAGAGTTGCTTTCAACAATATATTACAATATTAATATGTTTTATTCCATTTGCTATTATTATTTTGCATGCTGTAATATGATAAGTCGACTTTTATCCAGACGTGATAAATTACATTACGGTGTTTATCAGCGCATATTTATTTGTAAATTATTACTTCAAACAAAACTATACATTCATTTTATTCAATTAACATAAGTCAATTTGTCATATCATATTTTATACGTCGGATTTAATATTTGATTTTAATTAGGAATATTATAAATGGAATTTTGTTTAAATTATCGATATGTCTAATTACGATATAAAAAGGGTAGTCTTTTTTATAATATTACGATAATTTGTTATGTGCACGATGTGACAATTTTTTCAGGCGATACCTGTCTTCTACAATATAGGCACAAGTAAAAATTGTGCTATTGTGTACTACAAACACTACTTTACTACGATGTTGAGCAAAGACTAATGTTTGTACTAAATTTTTTTATAATTAAATTATCACATAATAAGTACATACGCTAAGTAGTGTGCTAACATAATTAAATAATCTAAAATATTGTAAATAACGAAAAAAAAAGTCTGTACGCCATCATGCCAGAACGGATTCGACAATAATTTGATTATGTCTCCATATTTACAATAATAACGAAAAACTAAAATTAAGTTCAGTAGGTATACAGGGTGTAACCCAACCTGTGAAACAAAATTTAAGGATGTATAATACTGGACGCACTGATCATGAATCAAAAAGAATTTTGTTGAAATTCGTAAAATTAACAGTCGTTTGCAAAACAATATCATTTTGGGTCCCACTGGTTGTCACATTTAAATACAAAAAAATTTAAACCATAGTTCAATACTATATACACTTAAATTTAGTTATACAGGTTGGGTTCTGGATGTTTTCTTTTTTATAAATTTGCAAATCGTTAAATAATCGTATTATTGTGTTAACAAAAGCATTCAACAAAGGATTAAAATATGCCTGAAATATTCGTACAGTAAGTACATACACCTTTTAATTTCTATTAAAAAAGTAATGTGCGTGAAATATGTGAAAATATTTTCATATGGTTATTTTAATTTTCAAGCGTAAAACTTTATACCGCAAACAAAGTGGTGTAGGTAACTATTTAGTCCTAGGTCCTAAAAATGCATAAAACCAAGCTTTAATCATACAAAAAGCATCACAAAAAATTACATTACAAAATAATCACTTTCACGTAGTAAAAAAGCCGCAAAAATCGTTTTCCCGGCGTCGGTGCAAAAAGCCGATGCTAATCCGAGCCGGCGTCGCGCGTATTTCATGTCGGGCCCAAAAACAATTACTAGACCAATTTCAACGTGCATATTAAAACCAGAAATCAAAGCGAGCCGTGATTAAGATAATGCCATTACTGGACAGCAGAGGGACAGACGCTTGCCTGGCGCAGGACAATCCATTATGGCGATGCTCGATTGTTGTTATAAACACCACTAGCGGCGCTAATGCAACGATGCGATTCGTTTGTGTTTTGTTCAAATGCGTGACCGGTTTGTGGACGATCTAGTGCTCACTGCTTGTTGAGTACAGTACGGAGCACACGACAACAAAACCAGACGAGGACGAGGCATCTCGCTCTGATCAAACGAGCACGGTCGGTCTTTGTTTGATAATGCAGGATACAGAAGACAACGCCATGGCCCTCTAGGATAGATGCTGCTTTTAATGTTCTCGAAAACGAATTGGATCAGGGAAGGTTTCAGCATAGATTCATAACATCGTAATGTTGCATGTGCTCAAATCAAATCTAAGTTTAATTTCCCATTCGAAACAATTATTTCATTGACTTTTAATACAAAATGACAAGACAACTCAGACCATAACCTATAATGTGTGGAATAGTAGTCAGAAATAGACCAAGGTTTGTATTTGCCTTATGCTGCCTAAAAATTTATTGAAGTGTATTAAAATAAATATATTATCTGAAGTTGAGCAATTACGTTATTATCATTTTATTTAACTTCCGCGAAGATCCATCTTATTGTGAAGAATAAGCGTCATTTTTGTGTTGATTTTTAGTTAATGTATCACAAAAATAGAGACTTTAATGATGGTGTCTGTGTTGCTCTGATGCTAAGCAGAAAATATTTGAAAGAATATACTAAAAATAGTCAAAGATTCCTATTATTGTCAGTCCAAGTTCCCTGCCTTTAACTACAGATATTGTGGTGCGAGTTTGAGATTAATCAGGGCGAGATACACACGCAATTCATCTGAATATTGAGTATTTTCTCATCGTCAAGATAATAATCTGACATTAATTTGATATTGTGAACAAATATACCAAACTACATAGAGTTGATTTATTTAATACCCATCGGATTATAAAACTTTAAAGAAAAGTTTTTTGTGTTAACGTGTAAATTTTTTACAAATTTCGCTCTTCAAAAATTTCTTTAATACACCTCGACCTTCGGTCACATAGTATTTTAACGACATTTTTTAATCGCGAAATTTTGATGTAGGTACCTAGGTAATCATTTGCGGCAACACAAAAAAAATTTCAGCTCTCCGGGATATTACTACCTTTAAAAATACTGTTTTTCAAGCCTTTTTTACTTGCAATGTAAGCAAGCCATTAAAATTGCTGAACGGATGTTGCTAAACTATAAAACTGTTGATTGTTTGCCATAAATATCTTGATTTAGGTTGAATTTAGAAAAGCGCAAAAATGGTACATTGTCGACTGAGGTTGTTGACGCTCGACATTTTACATTATTTTCGCTTGAAACACACACAAGATTTTTTACAGTCGGCAGAATACATTTAACATTATTTAGAAACCTTTTTTACAAGTTTTCAGCATAAAAAATGAAAATTTTGTTTATTTGCTGTCACTGGGTTGTTATTGCAGCATTCAATGAACGTTTTATTTAGAATTAAAAATTCGGAGAGCGAGCGTTTTTTCTACCTAGTCGAGTATAGTGACATATCGCGTTTACAAAAGCGAGCGCAAATCCCTACGTCATAGGCGCCGACTTATTATCATTATTGGCGAGGGAGGGCAAAATATTTTTATAATTAATTACAAAATATGGAAGAAATGCGTCGCAGACGAACATTTTTTTAGTTCAAGGTTTATTTATTTTGAGATGTAAAACAAAAATACCATTTACTTATACTACTAAAGGGGCAGAGAAACCTAAAAATTTGTGTGGTAGCGCAGCTTATAAAAATGCAATATAAAATATATCTATTTATAATCCTGTAATGTCTTATAATTATAACACGTTTTTCATAAGTTACTGTATTATTTATTAGCTTATTACATAGATCGTAAGTTTACATTTTCAGCATACACACAATTACTGCACAACTACAATTCAACTCATTCTTCTTCTATTTCTAGTCCTACTCCAATACAGAGTTGCCAACTTATTGTGGCCAGGACATGACAACTCTCCATCCTTGGTTGAAGTCAATCTTGTAGACGGGAAGGTAGCCTGTGTGATCTATAATATACTTATGTATAATGTATAATGTATAATGACTTATTTCACTCACTTATAATATAATGTACTATTATTTTAATTTAATTTTGACGTTTTAAACTGCTATTATTAACTCCATAGCAACAACTTTAAACAACTGTTTATTAATAACCCAAGCAGCACAGTCTGGAAAAATTGGCAAACACAGCTAAAACAAAGCTGTTAAAACGTTGTGACAGCCTTGTTTTTGCTATATATTAGCTTTATTTTTAGCTGTATTTTGTGTTATTTTTTTTGTCCAAATAAGTGTTATCGCAAACTAAATTGCAGCTATATTAACCATCCAACCATTTTTCTGTCTGTAAAGTTCGCTTTACAATCATCAAAAATGCAAAAATACAGCCACAGCTTTATTGTCTACAATTTCAGCTGTAAAATAGATTTGATTATTAACTTATATAGAAAAATAACAGCTAAAGCTTTATTTCTGTATTGTGAGCTATTAAATGTATTTTACAGCTATAAGTTCATACAAACTAACAGCTGTCGCAATATGTCCATAATTTTAGTTGCAAAATGTAGTTTCAAGCAAAATTTAAATACCAAATCAAAGCTTTAAAATTTGTACGTAATTTTGGTTATGAAATACATCCTGAAGCTTAGAAAATCTACGAAATTTTCCACAATTTTAACTGTAAACCATCTATTATATTCTTAACCGACAAAGTCATGGCCACATTTAGTCGGTATCAAGTGTATCAGAGAATACCGAAGTGAATACAAAAAAAACACTTAATAATAATGAACTTTCAGTCTACCTGAATAATTACAAATACAACCACAATTCCAAAACTGACTGTAACTGAGCCAAGTCAGTGCATTGCAGATACTCTTTCGGTGACAACGAATTTCCAAATACTTTGGAAGAAACTAGTTTGGATGAAAACACAGATGAACCTATGTGTTCCAATAATTTCCGCGAAGAAGACCAAAATTTTATTGGCCTCGGAGAAAGTTTCAATACTATGCTTTTTACCACACAATTTTGTTTGGATCAAGTTTGTCAATTCGGAACACTGTTGACATCTTTTCTAAGAGCTATGCCCCTCTTACCCGGAAGCAAAAACAATATTGCATTTTTCTCCCAGTTTTCGGGCACAACACAAAGTGTCACTTCGTTGTCTTCTATTGTTTGTACAATTTTGAACATTTTACTTGAAAAATAAGGTAGCCGGATCTTATGCAGAGGTTATGTTTATATTTTCATATAATTACTGGTAGGTAGCTGTAGTAGGGATGAATATAACTAGATGGCTGCAGTGACTATTCTTGCAACTATTTGGGTTTCGTATGTAAATTATTGTACATCATTTCAGCCAAATAGTTGTTTTCTAGTATATTGTATGTACATTGACAACCATATTGCAACCAAATAACTGTATAATCCAAATGGCTATTATTGGGCAATATTTCATTCCACACAAGCTATATGTCTGTATTTCAGACAAGTAGACATCTTTTTTAATCAAAGTAGCCGATGGAGCCGTGAAGAGAAACAGCCATTTTGGAAACAAGAAAATTTTACTTAAACAAGAAGTATTTAATCACTATTGCTGCATTACACATAACGGAAAACCATTTGTAACTTGATATTTTTGCATTGTAAACATATAAAAACTATAATTAGCCATAAAGAAAAATTAAATTAATTTCCATATTAATAAATAAATAACTAAATTATTGTTATTTTCGAAGCGCATCTTTTATTTCGAAGTATCACAACTACATTTAACAACCAAATGATGTTTTTTGTAAATTTTGAGTATTGTAGAGTGCAAATTTTGACTTATAATCTGTATGATTTTGATATAGGTATCATGTATATTTTTATAAGTTTAGCTTCTTAGGTACACGCATAAATATGTAACATGGACATACAAAATACAGCTATTATATCTACGTACTACAACCAAATAGTTATTTTAAGGCCAAACAACTAAATGGCTGTATTTTGACTGTATTACTTGCCAAGTGGTCACAGCTAAATGGCTGTGACAAAATTTTCAAAGCAAGAAAATCTTTTACCACTTTGGCTATGACAACTCTTTAACAACGTTATAATTTCGCTGCGATGCCAGCTGCGGTAGCTATATTGCTGTTATTATTTGCTACAGCAACGTCACCGCAGCTTTTTTACAGCTTCGTGTGCTACTTGGGAAGTGAATTAAAACTTTTTAAATCACTCAACACATTTTTAAATCACTCTTATGTCATTATTTCGTCAAAAATGATAAAAAATGACAACTTGCCACTGACGACTACTTTGATTTTTTTTGTTATGTCAAAATAAATTTATGATTCATAATCATAATATATTTGAAATAATTTCGTCAGAATTGAATAAAATATTGTAAAAACCACGTGAGATACGAATGTTTATTCTAGAGAAGAAAAACTTTCTTCTCTTGAATAAACATTCCTGTATCTCACTTAATGTATAAATATCTATTATATAGATTTTATGTAAAATTTGAATGAAGGTACGAAATAATACTTTCGCTTCCCTGTTGATTAATATGGAGGCGCTCGCCCCCTCACTTCTAATTTTATAAGAAAGATAAAAATAATAGGTATTGGTAAAGTTATTGATGTTTTTTGAAACAAGTGCTAAAAATTGCAATGGATGATATAAAAGCGTACCTACAATAATTTTTACACTGTTACCATAATTTGTTTCATCAAATAAAAGAAATGGACGAGCATAAATTATTTTGTAAGAAAATGCATACTATAGAACTACATTGAGTGTATGCCTTATCCTTTAAATTTTCGTCTGAATCCACCCGCCGCAAACCATTCTCAACTCACTACAGTCTACAGTCCATCCTCACCCTCGGTATGTGGCGCCCCGCGCGCCACATGTGTTTCACTCTCTCGGCACAGACCTGTAGCTCTACCACGCATTGGTTTTCACCACTCAACTGCTCTCGCTCTTCGGTCAGCCAGCAGACGGAATTGCAATTTGCATTTGTTTGTGGGACCAGACCGAGCTCTTTTGTTCCTGACGGGGGAAGAGTCATTGGGGAGAACTGCATCTCTGTGATCTTTTGTTTTTAAACACGTTGGGTAATTTTGATTGTAGGCTTTGAGAGTGAGAGGGTGCGGTTGTGGTGGTTTGTTTAACAAGGAAAAATTCGTAATGGGAAATGTGTGGATTTGTTTCGTACAGACAGGACTGGAATATATTTTATTACTTTTTGTTACCGATGAAAGTATACCTACTACCATGACATCACCATTAATTTATTATTGTTTGTTGATACGAAGACAACATTCGCTTTAATGTTTATTTTTCAAATTAACTAATGAATCTGTTATTATCCTAATGTAAAAGCAAAAGTATACTTAAGGCGATACATTATACAATTGTGACAAAAATATAATGAAAAAAGTGCATCACTATATTACAAATTGTGCCCCTGTTATACAGGGTGTTTCTATACCTCTGCACACAACTTTAATAGGTTATATTATATAATTTCATATACTGATTACGATGGACGTTCAAACCAATGGAACTTATATTTTCACTACCCTTATTTTTGCGGATTTTGAAAAACTCTTTTTTTCTGTAATCAGTATATCAAATTATATAACCTATTAAAGTTGCATGTAGAGGTATATAAACACTAATATAAAACAAAATCGTTCCGTCAATGAGTAATGTATCCAGATTAGTGTATGGTGTAAGGTTTGATACAAAGATCTATAATATGTATGATTCAATGCAAAAAAAAACAAACACAACACTAACTGGGATATAAGACTCGACACTAGGTGACTGGAGTTGGAGGATAGAAGGTAGGGTTTTATATTAGTAATTTTAACGGTTGAAAGATTGGCTATTAATTTGGATGTTTATTACCGGTTGACTGACTTATTCTTTAAATATTTCTAAATTTTCGGCTATGTTTAGTCTATTACTTTTACTTTGTTGTTTACAAATTGACATGATGTCTTCAATTTTAGAAAGACCTGTATAACAACTATTGTTCATATTTTATATATGGTTAACTAAAAGATGACTCTAGAGTGCAATGAAGCTATATTTTTAAAATACTTAATAGCCTTTTGGTAATAAATTAGTAAAAACATGCAATTTTTCCAATTTTTTCCAATTTTTTTAACTAGTTGTGTAGTTTGTTTGACAAAAATTCTTTTCATAACAGCGCCTTCAGGCGCTACACTTGTGACAAAAGTATAGTGAAAAAGGGACCTTGCTATATTACAAACTGAGCTCTTGTTAGTACACCTACACTGTTCATATTTCATACATAGATAGTTAAAAAAAGAAATTATATTTTTTGAAATAATTAATGGTATTTTAGTAAAAAATTAGTAAAAATAGTTAATACCACTCTATACTCAAAATCACAAGTTCTGGCAGTATGGCAGAGATAGCAATACAGTGTTGCTAAATGTATCCCATAAGAGTAATGTGTTAGACAAAGATGGAGAATCCAGAGGCGGATTGTTTGTTTTTCGCTTACTTGTACTTTTAATAAATTATGCTGATTATTTCTTGATGTTTCTCAAAACCAATAAAATGTTTAATTAATTGAATACATTAATAAGTAATCAATTGATATGCATCCAATTTAAAATCTTTTACTTAGAGAAAAAACTCTGGTTCCTCTAAATTAAATTTGTAAGTCAAAAAATAATCTAATTAAATATAATTCGAGAATTCGATAAATTATACAATAATTCTCCAGTGTTTCAATTTATTCTCACCCTCTTTACTGATAATTTTTCTCGTTTAATATGAAGGATACATAATTAAGTAAAATATTAAATTAATATAAATATACAATTTTATTTTATTTTTTCGATAACAAATTGATAACAATGTAACAATAAAATAAACACAGCCAAAGACGGCCAAGTCAAAATCACAAATGGCGACTAATACAAATATATACATGTTGTTTAAAAGACATAACAATTAATGAACAAATGTTGTCAATATATACATAGCATAAAATAGAATTACAAACTTAAAGAAAAATATCACATACTAAGTACATTGAAAATTTGAAGTAAGGTCCTGGTCCTGTTTACATTTAAACTTCGTCAGGTAGCTAAGCGTAGCAGCGGTACTCAAACATACAACTCATGCGTTACATCTTCATCGCTTTCAGTATCACTGTCGTCACGTAAGGTTCGATATCATCTTGCAATTGATCAGCTTCCCAGAATCTTTTTTCTTCATTTACAATGTGCCATCATAAATTGTCCATTTTACTCGGAAATTTTTGAATATGTTCACATATTATGGCACTATGTTAGTTGGGATTACATTAGATGGTAGTTACAAATACATTACAAGAAATGTAATTAGTATTTGTCTTGAAATAAGATTACAGGAGTAGGTATAGTTATTATATCATTTCTTAAGTAATGTGAAATCAAGCTTATAATATTTTTAAACTGTTTCATAACTGCTGGCTTCTTTTCCCATCGGTACCACTCCACCACTATAAGATTTACAACCCTATACTAACATTTCATTATGAAATTTAACACTGCAAACTAAATGTGTTAAAGCATGAAAACTGAATGGTGTACCATGAAACAATGTAAGTGTAAAACTGGCAACAAGGCCGAGTTTATCTCCATAAGAATAACATTGCCTATCTCTGCCATACTGCCAAAACTTGTGATTTTCACTATAGAGTCATCTTTTAGCTATGCATATATAAAATATGAAGAGTGTAGGTATTATAGCTGGGGCACAATTTGTATCACAATAGCGAGGTCACTTTTACCGCTTTAACTCTTAACTTCTAATGTTTAACGAAAGAAAATTTTTCAGTAAAACCATGAGCACCCGTGAGTTGACTGCTGAATTCTATACCAGCCATAACTCACAATATGTAAGACTGTCACACCCAAGTAAGGTAAAAAGCGTGATATGTACGAGTATGTATGTGTTAAACAATCCATCGGGCAAATATAATAAAATATGATCTATATTCTTCTACCATAATTTTAACTTTAAGCTTGTGTGAATGCTCTTTAAGATGTTATAAATTCATAGTAGTCCAGTCAGGAGAGGTTTTGACTGAAGACTAATACATAACCAAATGAAATTTGGCATGTGAGTAGTTAAGAACATACAGAAACAAAAAAAAAATTCGCTCCACCTCGGTATGCTCCGCTTCCCACAAAAATTTTCAGTTGAAACTCAAAATTTTCTTGTAACGCATTTTTTTTCGAAAACTGTCGAAAATTTTGGAAAACAGTTTTGACAGGATGAAAGCTGAGGAAATTTGCTATTAAAATGGTATTTGAAAATTTTTCATAAGTAGCACCGTGTAGGCACCAGCCGTTTAATATTCGAATGACTTGAGAATTTTCTGTATAGTAGGCGCTACATTGCGAATGATGTAATAAATTCGCCGCTACAGAATAAATGTGGTATAACTTCGTTAAAGAACATCATTTTGTAAAGATAAAAATTGCATTTTATTCGTCGAGGCTTCCACTTTCATTTGCACTAATAACATTTGAATTTCCGACCTCGTTTATACCGAGAAACTTGCTTTTTAAAGAATCATAACTCAGTATTAGAAGACGTTCAAAGAATTCTCAATATTTTCAATATCTATGAATGAAATTGTAAACTGGTAGAGGATTATCTTCATCAAATCATCCCCAATCACATGCAACTATTTGGAGGGTTGTGTGTTGTACCTCCGAAAAAAAAACTGGTTTTCGCTATCTCATAGATTTCTTTATTTATCGCGGGTACGAGCATTTTTGAAAATAGGCCACTTTTTGGCCCCGTAAATTGATTTTGAATGAGCTTATCGTTAAGTACAAATCCTAATCAACAAGATTCTGTAATTTGTTTCATCAATTATACTACTACGTACATGTAACAAATGTTTTCCTAAAAAAAGATCATAACCTATAAATAAAGAAGGTAGCGAAAACCAGTTTTTTTTTCGGACGTACAACACACAACCCTCCAAATAGTTGCATGTGATTGGGGATGATTTGGTGAAGATAATCCTCTACGAGTTTACAATTTCATTCATAGATATTGAAAATATTAAGAATTCTTCGAACGTCTGCTAATACTGAGTTATGATTCTTTAAAAAGCAAGTTTCTCGGTATAAACGGGGTCGGAAATTCAAATGTTATTAGTGCAATGGAAAGTGGAAACCTCGACGAATAAAATGCAATTTTTATCTTTACAAAATGATGTTCTTTAACGAAGTTATACCATATTCATTCTGTAGCGGCGAATGTTTTACGTCATTCTCAATGTAGCGCCTACTATACAGAAAATTCTCAAGTCATTCGAATATTAAACGGCTGAAGCCTACACGGTGCTACTTATGAAAAATTTTCAAATACCATTTTGATAGCAAATTTCCTCAGCTTTCATCCTGTCAAAACAGTTTTCCAAAATCTTTGATAGTTTTCGAGGAAAATGCGTTACAAGAAAATTTTGAGTTTCAACTGAAAATTTTTGTGGGAAGCGGAGCATACCGAGGTGGAGCGAATTTTTTTTTTGTTTCTATATGTTCTTAACTACTCACATACCAAATTTCATTTGGTTATGTATTAGTCTTGGGTTTCAGTTAATTTTTGACTCTCCTGACTGGACTATAGGTATTACGTCTACAATAATCTGGAATTAAATGCAGCTTGCTTTTGAGCAGGAGTTAGTAGATAAGTAGTAGCAAATTTGAACGCAAAAGTTTTCCTCCGTACTTTGGGTTTTATATTTCTTGCATTTGTAATGTCGCAAATCCTCAGTTTATAAATCAGCAACGAAACGCAGAAACGCTAAAAGTTCACTTTCTTGAAGTAATAACAGCTTTCAGCACTAGTTAATTTTAAATGCTTGTCAAATCAGTCCCGTCATTAGGTAGATCGTGAATCGCACAATTAAAACTTTCAAAATAACCAAGAATTCCTAACTTTTACTGCTATATTTTCCCCATTTATCAAATCCGAGTAAGACCACAACATCAAATTTAAATTCTGTGCTGTCAAACTCCGCGTAGGCTGTGCATCATTTAAAGCATTTGTTTTATTATTCGCCGGGTGGGTAAATGAAGGCTCAAGGCTTACTTCGATGATTTAGGGTTGGAGAAAGACTAAGAGGGAGATTTTGTCAATCAGTAGAAAGTTTTGTCACAGCGTTGAATAATTACCCACGCGGTGGACGATTCCGTCAACGAAATACTAAATTACACCAAAGAGACGTGGCAATGAACTTTCCTCGAATTAATACATACTAATTAAATAATTATAAGTAGAAATTAAATAAGAAACTTTGCCAGAAGGACTGAATAGGATATACCTAGTTTTTTTTTTAAATTTATTAATTGCAGGTAATGAAAAAAAATTACAAATCAGCTGGATATCTTTCATCAAATTAATAATTGAAAGAATTTGAAATAAAATTTGATGTAACTTATGGTGGGTCTAGTGCTATATCTGTAACATATGTAGTAATAATTTACACAATCTGTAGTAGATACAGAAATATTGGAAGTACAAGTATCTTACAGTGACTGAGCAATATTAAATATTTCAAGCAAAGGTTATATGCGGGTTATCTATCTGTTTTTCTTCTCTTGTCTTCTTGTGACAATTAATAAACTAGTCTTGAAGGAAAAATGTCAAATAAAAATTAAATGTAAAGACTGGTTTTTAATGGATGTAACCGGTTACTTATTCTGTATTCTGGAAACTTGAACCAAAGGCATGTTCATGCTATGGTTCATAATGACACGAGGCCATAACATATAAGTTCCTTTGTTCAACTTTATAGTATACAGATATGAAATTGAATAATAATGTAACTGGTTACATCCATTATAAATCAGCCTAAACATAAGCCGTTTCATAATCTTAGTAATTTTCATTTAACAAAAAATAATTAATAGAAACAATAATTAAACGACTGGCAAGCATACGATACAAATAATGAACAGTAATATAGTCAAGATTTTTTGTATAATACAGCAACTTATTAGAAAAACACGTCGACAAATCACCATAGCTTGAACGACCCATTAAAGTTATGATGGTTAACAATATGACTGCTCTAAAATAGTTAATTTTTACATATTTGGCATTAACTATACCTACTACATTTAATACTTAATATTAGTAATTCTATTTGCTCTGATGAATGCATAAGTAGTGTTGCCGAAACGATTAAATAATATTTCAAACATGTCTTTTGATTGCGTTCCTGTTCATTATTTCTAAAAAGAAAATAAATTGAAATGAAACATCGATGCATCCCTGTTCCTTTATTATTTCTATTGGATCACCTTTATTCGCGTTCAATTCATGTTTAATTATTATCAAACATTGCCTCACTATCCACCATCAACATCAACACCATCATCAGTGCGATGCGCCGATGCGAACACTTGGGAAATTGATTCGGAAACGGGGTCTGATGGGGAATGAATGCATGATTTGCGGCTATTTGCATGCCTCTGTCGCCACCGCCGCCGCCGTCACTGCCGGGCGCAGATGCGGCAGCGATGGAAGTGGAGGTTTTTCATGTGGTGGGACATGGTGGAACATGACCTACACAAGTGGAAATTGCTGAGAGCAGGGTGTGAGCTGAGAGCTGGTGATTGCTGTGAAGAAGGTTTGAAGGGTGAACCAATAAAGTGAAGGGTTGGAGGTAATTTGATTGGATTAAAAATAAAGATTCTGGAAATTGATTATCAAGTGTTTTTTGTCAATAAAGTAGATTTCGGTCAATATTTTTTGCTGCCTACCAATAGGAAGACACAAAAATTGCAACATAGAACATTATGTAGGTGCTAGCTATTAATATGTCGCAGCAAGTTCACACTGTTAATGTTTTATAAATATTAAATGATACTGATATAAGTTTGATTTTCCTGCCTAGCCAATGTAATGAAACACGTGTGATGTTAAATAACGAGGCTATTTGTCGAGTGTTTTTATCACGCAAGTTTCATTAGGTACCTACTTCGTTAGGTACACTAGCTAAGTATATGAAACGTATATCATGCAACATTCAATATATATCTATTATTATATAGACCAAAAAGATCCCTGAGTTTCAATTACTCGTAATTATTTTTCTAATATATTCTTAAATGGTATATCCCTATCAAAGATGCAAAAAACTTCTGAAATCACATAGGTAAGGTTACTACCGAGATTACAATATACAATATTTTTTCGTTCGAGGTGCAATTATTAAACTGTGACATTTGAAGACACTTATTCGAGTTTTTTATTTAAAGTCGCGTTGCATCAAATAATAAAGTTCGCCATATAACGCAAATTACTGATATAAAGTGTCAGTTACTTAAAGAAAGTTGAAAAAATTATTATTTATCGAGATATTTACAAAAAACTATAAGTAGGTACCATCAAGTAGATAAAATACCTACTACATACTTTTGATGCCTCTGCCTTTTAAATTGCAATGTTTATTGTCAAGTAAAAAACTGTAAAATCGTTTGCAGTAAAAAATTCATGTGAAAATATTGGACTGCATCTGCGAGATAAAAAATTTTTCTTTTGGAAATATAAACACAATTGCAAAACGCAAACACTATACCATATTGGATTCGTAATATACCTACCTCTTAATAATTATAATAAAGATAACCTTTATTTCAACCTATATAAAATACATTATTCTTATAAATAATATACATTTGTATACTTAATAAGGATGAATATCCTTGCGCACAAAGGTCTGTCCCAACTTGCATTCTTCTCGATCTTTTACCTTCCTTGGCCACGTGGGTCCCGCTATTGTTTTGATTTTGTCTATCCATCATTTTTTCTGTTTCTCTGTAGATCTTTTGTTTTTCAGTGGTGAATAATAATTTGTAAAAGGTAATAAAGATCATCTTGATTGATTGTTCTGTTCTGTGTCAGTGCATTTTTTCACGACATATTCTAATTACAATGGGGAGAAACGAAAAATAAATTCTTGTGTTATCTTTCGAAGATTAGCACATAAAAGGAACATAATGAATGAGAATTATGTAACACTCCTTCAATTTGTGCTAATGAAATCTAAACAAACTGTAAGAATTTATGATGAATGTAGTGTTATTTACGTTGCGTGCACAAAAGGTATTAAATCTTTAATTACCAGAAAGCTAGATTTATATTTAGGTTTACTTATTATATTCAATTAGTTAATTGAATAAAGTTGGAGTCAACTCGTACTAGCGCGTTATTTATTACTATTTGGTAGAAACTTTTAAGGTTGTTTCTTTAAACATTATAAATTATTTTAATTATTATGCATAAATAGATACTTACTTTTTACCTACACTAAAATTGTTTTGTTCAAAACAAGTAAAAAATAATACAAAAATATGTCTTAGGAGTGATAGATTTTGCTCATCATTTCAAAACTAGGAAGAGCAGTATCTGGATGCAGAGATAAAAATCTAATAGGTACATGAATGAAGAATGAAACGTTGGGCGCGGTTGCAAGAAGAAGTAATGGAGAGTGGCACGTGCAGTTATTCATGTCTTAAAAATTTAATTTTCAATAATTGGCCTTTAGCAAAAAAAAATGTTTGCTTTGCTATTTCTTCAAAAGTATTGTTATGTTACGATTATGATATTTTAAAAATTCACAGGCACCAATAACCTATAAAATAATCCTGGATGTGTTCCTGACAACAAGGATTATCATTTTTTACATATTTTAAAAAGTTCAACCCATCTTATGATATATATTTCACACGACTATATCTTATCTCCCGCCTCTCGCCACTAATATCGTATCTACAAGGAAAGAAGGTATTGCAATTATGAAAAAAATTGGTAATATTTGTTACATCTGAGCACTTAAGAATAATTTTGATCATATAACAATGTGAAATGATATGGAGTACACCTTTCTTTCACTAACTAGCACTATTTATGATCTTAGTAACAATGAATTCAATGTTTAACTAATATACAATAATAAATCTCTGTTAATACCTGCTGACCGGTGGAAACAAAAAATGACAATAGTTATGGTGATAAAACAATATAAATAATTACAGTTCTGAAAATATAAAATAGATAATTATAGGTACCTATTACTTATTTGATATAGGTTACTTCTTAATATACTGTTGTAAGTCAACAAAGTAGATTTAAGATTTGTTTAATTTAAGTATATATCCTTGTAAGTTATAACTATAATATTTGTTATTTTTGTGTCGCAATTCCAGCATGTCTTGAACACTTTATATTTTTATTGCTTTTACTATAACAATTTGGATTAATGTTGTTTGATTTTGAGTTATTAAATTACCCAAATTTTGATTCATATGTGGGTTCAAGGATTGCTTGTCTACTTGTCTTGCTAGTTTAAGTTCTCAGAACGTAACTTAGAATCTGTCACTCTGTAACTATTTAAATTATTCTACAATTTTTAGAAGTATAAACATCCTGTTTGTTCAAATCTTTGTTACAAATGCTGATAAATCTTAGATGATGTAAGCACCCCCACCGAGGGCAATCAGATTTTCTGACGAGAAGTCAGATTACATCAAGAACTAAGTTAAGTTATAATAAAACTTTTGAAAGGAGATATTTGAAAGTCTACGTGTAATAGTTGTTTGTAATTTTGAACTCTTCAATATAACAACTTATTTTGTGTTACTTCATATCAGGCGAACTCCTTCATTAAATATCCTTATGTCGTGAGCGCCGCTCCTTATAAAATACATTATTCATACATCTTTCATGCCTATCTATTACCCAACTTGAGTGTAGCTTGTGGCAGATTCACATATTATTAGTTTTTTGCATTATAATTACAACAGACTACGTTTAAGTATGGTGGAAAGTGAAGTGGCATTACTTTGTTTTTTTTTACTGTCGTTACCTTATTTTACATTTTTTATGTGATTTACCATACTTTTGCAATATAATCTAAATATAATATAAATATAAAAAATGTTGCTCAAAACTTAACTAACTCAACTTAAAATTGCTGCAACAAGAAAATTTCAAAACTCGCCTGTTGTAAAGGCACTTACCGAATTTGTATCGATATAATTCATACTTTGATAATTGTATTATACTATGTAGGAGTAATTACCTGAATTGTAACTTTGATCAATGAAACCAATAGGAAGTGTAATAGTAATTAACCCCAATCATACATAATCAAACCGACCATTGTCAGCCATTACAGATCATAAATACCTAATAGTTAGTTAAACACAGCCACTAGTGCATTTCACCACTCGTCCCCTTTCCCATCTTTCTCCAACAGCCCGCACATAAATTTTCTCACAGGGTGGCCGGTTATTGGCAGGTGTCAGTAGATCCCAGTAGGCCAGTCTTAATTAGCGGTCGGCAGTTCATTATTCAGGCGCAGCAGAGGTTCGGCATTCGGCGCTGCTGTCGATTGCCTTGAAATGTTTATGTGGCCGGCAGGACTACACGGCTCTGTTTCAATGTCTTGCCGCTTGTTGCCTGTGGCGGTGCTCGGGCTTGTTTAGTGTGTTCAGCAAGTGGAACACTAAGTTGCTTTTACTTCTGGTCAGTTTTCACAGTGTGCTGAACCGCTAAGATTTCACTTGGAGAATAAAGGGGAGGATGATTTTGAATAGTTTTCATATATTAATATTGTAAGATTATTAGCGTTTTGTTCTCATATTAAATATTATAAATTATAATTTTTTAGATTAGGTGAGCTATGTACTGTTTGCTAATGATGTTATTGGTAAGTACTTAGTTATTAGAGGTTGTTCAAATTAATTGTACCTAGTATAATACAAATACCTTTGAAGTTATATGTTAGATTAGCTGCAGTAATACCCTTTGATCACGTAACTTTAAACTCTTGTAGTATAATTATGTGAACATAAACTATTATTAAATTATTACAGTCAAGTCGGTGTTACGAAATAATTAATCAAACAGTTTCTTATACACAGATACTTTTAAGTGTATAATGATAACGACGCAAAATTTGCAAATGCGTAATACATTTACTACAGATTTTATTTGGGTATATGGTGTAGGTACTATTAGTTTTCAACGGAACAAATTTTAAACTATAGCACTGCTGTTACTGTCCAATGCAAGTATAAGTATAGCGTGCGAGTATTACAGTTGCTCAGTGCATAATTGAAAATGCAGTTTTATTTTAGCCACTGCTAAAATTTTATTTAACTTGAAAACTTTAGTGGCCGAAAATTTCTTCAATTAATTACAGACAGGGCTATTATAAGCTAACTTAGTCCAATGGTGTAAAAACGGTAGCTCTTTATAAAATATACAAATGAGTTATAGTAGGCTGACCAACATTAATCACATTTACATCGGACTTATAGCTTGTATAGGGACGGGATGTAAGTATAGTATATTACATTACAAGTCATGAAAATGTTTCATTGCAGACGAGGAGGCGTTTGAAGAATGCGAGGATGCGCAGCGTCCGAGCATTTCTTCAAAGCCTCCGAGTCAAGCAAAGACATTTTTATGACGCGTGATGTATTCTACTTTTTTTAAATCGGCAATTAAGCTTAAAATTATAAAAAAAAAATAGGTTTGCATAAATCATCAGAGCTGTGACAAATCATCAGAGCTGTCACAAATTTTAGAAAAAGTTGTCATGACAAGTAAACAAAGTTGAAAGTAAAAATGACTAGGCATGAAAATAAAATTTTCATGCCTAGTCATGAAAATCTTACTTTCATGCCGCAAATTAGTCTGGAAATGACGATTTTCATGCCGATTTTGAAAAAAAGCTTTTTTCCTATAAAAATAATTTTACTTCAAATTAGTTTAGGATAATTAAGTAATTTGAATAAATTATCTTAAATTTCGTGCAAGCACATAAGATTATAAAAAATATATTATAAAATAAGCCTCATTAACTAATTTAACTGGCATCCTTTGTGTATTATTTCTCTTAAACACTATAACACAATTATTTAATTTACAAATTCACAACGGTTTAGATATACAATATTAAAATAAGTTACATTATACTCCTCCTTATGCGCGCTTTGAAGCTTGTAAGCAGGTAATTCTTTTGACAGTTGTATTTAAAATTTGTTTGGTTCTCCTTTATTTATAATGTACATCAACTAATACAAAGATTAAAGGATTTAATTTTCAAAGGACTTGTTTCCATTGAAAAAATGCCGATAAGTAAAACTAAACGATTTATATTTTTGTTATTTCTTAATTTATTTAATAGCAACAACAAATGACAGGTTTTTCAATGTATGGTTAAACTCAAAGTTACTTAACTCTAACTTGTAAGTTAACTTATAGTTAGAAACAATATCGTTTTTCAAAACAATTTCGAGTCATAGTTTGTTAATTCGTGATTAAGAATATTTATTTTTAAATTGGTACCTAATATAATATTTGAAAGTGCAATTAATTTGTAAAAATAATGTTGACAATTTTATTACATGCGTGTCAACGTGTAATATTGTAATATTTTTGTAAAAGTACCTACTTTGTAAGTAGTAATAATTATTTGTCGTCATTTATGATATATAGATACATTTTATCGACCTATTTTGTATGCATTAATTTTTACCTCCCGCCTCATATTTTATAAGAGAGGTATTGTGATGGGTCAAAATTTTCGAGTGTGAGTTTTTGGTGTAGTCCATGATCGTTTAACATTTGTTACTACGTAAAATTTTAATGATTATGACATGGCAGTAAAATATAGTTTATATCTTCTTCTGCAGTTTAAATAAAATGACTAAATATAATTGTGAGTAAGTACCTATATATTAATATATTTGTATAATAAGAGGTCTTGTGCTGGCCACATCAGATTTTTTTTTCAAATTAATATATATTATAAGTTTACACGCACGATGGATAAAAACCGAAAGAGAACATTTATTTTTTCACAAGCAGATGTAGCACCTAGTTTCCATTATAAAGAAATAAGCCATTAGGGGAAATGTGCATATGATGACACCCTTAACTTTAACACTTAATTACTGCTTTATTTAAAAACTTAGATAATTATTTCTAGTATGGTTGCATACTGTATACTATATTAATATGCATATGTTGAACTTTGATTAAATTTCCATATTTTAGGTTAAACCATTTTTTTAAAAAGAGACAAGTATGCCATCATAGGCAACAGACTGTACTTATGATGGCACACCACACGTAAATAAATGAATTTATATAATATATATTTATTTTAATTTTATTCAAATAAAGTACAAAACATAAATAAATTTAATTTTAATAATAAACAAAACACAAATAAAATTATTTTAAACAAAGTGAATAAAGAATAGTGGTAAAAATGGATTGGTAAAATAATACGTTGGTAAATACGTTGGTGGTAAAAAAGAATTAGTGGTAAAAAGGGACGGTGGTAAAAAATGGATTGGTAAAAGTATAATGTTGGTAAAAAATGGATTGGTAAAAGAATTACGGTGGTAAAAAAGGGACGGTGGTAAATCGGGATTGGTAAATATGGGGGCAAATCCTATGCCATCATTGGAATATGTTAGATATGCCATCATTGGAATAAGTCAATATTTTCATTTGTCCGGGTGTGTAGTATTATCTTACAAATAAGTACTATATCGTTATACATACAACTCCTACTAAATATATTCATGCAAATTTCATACCGATAACAAGCTTAACAAAAATAAAATCTAGCTATGAATTTTACATAAATATTACTTCATTACTTACTTAATTTTAATATTTCTTCGTACACTAATTCTAAGCGTGCAAACGCCGCTAAACTTCGCCAGTACTAACAAAATTGAGATATGCGCTTGCGTATATAAAACATAACGCGCCAAAACTTAAACTTTTTAAAGTACGACCAGTATGCCATCATAGGCAGCATGCCATCATAGGCACATTTCCCCTACTGAAAATTAAAAACTGGACTAAGGCAACACTGGCGAGTTGTACATTGCACTGTTTTGTTGTGGGGGTTTTGAGACGCAACTAGAATCTCCAGTAACACTAAAAGAAACTACTTACCAGTAGCAAAAACACGTTCAAATTATCCGTTTAAACTTATTATGCATTTTATTATTAGGAGTATGGGCGCAGGGTGGAGAGGGGGAGGGGGTTAACTTCAATAAAAAAATTAAGGTACCTAATAATTATAATTTTATAACTTATTTTAAAATATAATAAAATTTAGAGATCATAACTGATTCCAGGGGGAGCAGATGCCCCCAGCACTCCCTCGCGATGTCCATGATTAGGGGTACACTAATGTCTCTTGGAATACGTTTCTTCAATGACAAGATTGTCAACTAAATTTTCAAAAAAATCGAATTCGTCGTATTGTAACAATCGGATTGCTTCTATTCTAGAAATTCTCGAATCTAAACAATCCGATTGTTTGGCGAGCTGGAAATATTTAATAAGTAAAATAAACATGAAAACACGTCAACAAGCGGATTGTTAAGATTCGAGAATTTCTAGAATCAGAAACAACAAGATTTGTTACAGTGGCGCAGAATTAGTTTTTTATTAGGTACTAATTGCTAGACTTCTTTTTATTTATAAAAGGATACACTACCCAACTAATACACGCCAATAAAGAACCTTCGGCTGGTAAGTTTAATAAGTAATTTTTTCGGCCTAGTAGTGTTGCGCGTATATAATTAACAAATTATTTCTTCGTGAGGCATAGACACTTGTTCGTTAAAGTACGTGAGTCGCGAATATTGTAGTCGATGCACCCGTTACTGGAGTTTGAATTCGACAACTCGGTCCCAGGGCCCGCAATGCTAAAGCGGTATCCCTTGGGAACAGTATGGTGTCGTTTTCGTGTGGATGCTCTACAGTCGTCAACATCGTCAACGCCGAAACAGTCGCCGTCGGAAAATCTGAGTCCACAACAGTCGCAACGTCGGTAGCAGGTGACAAAGGTTGTGTTTTCGTGGGACCTTCCTCATTTGTGCGGGAGACTGGCGGATCGTAGCATGTCGAATGTGGAAAGGATACACAGCTATATCTGGTGTCCAAACCAAGCTCCCAGTACAAACGTTACCTGTAGCAAAAATAAGCGCGGCAGAAATCGAAGCGTTGCTGAAAGATGAAACAAGGTCCACTCCCGCAATGTCTGTTGAGACGATTAGTTAACTTAAACATATTTTTCGTTTCTTATTTCTTTATAAAGCAAATAAATATATTTTTCTACTTCCGTTAGGTAATAGACACTTTATATTACTAATTTGTAGGTTATGAACTTCATTATTTCACGCAATGCTCTTTATTTCACGGTTTTTATTTAATGAAATGAACACAAATAAATCTATTTTATTTAAAAAATTACAAACCACATTGTAAAGAAACTTCAGTATCAAATAGTTTTGACTTGTAATCGTATATTTTATTGCAGTTTAAATTAAGAGAAACTCGAATAAAAATCTAATTTGCATGTTTTTGTTTTATGTCAAAATTTCGTAATTTCAAAAAAATTGCACTTATTCGAACAAAAGTAGAAAAAATATTGTCACATAAATATGTACCAATTTTTTAAATGTTATATGTTCATTAATATAAAACAGAACAAAAATTTATTTAAACCTTCCCCCCACCGAAATTTATTACCCCGTCCTCACTTAAAGCTAGATATTTGACTCAATCGTCATATCACCTCTAGCGATTGAAAAACCGGCCCTTAGTTAAATTATTACATTTTTTCAAATTTGACAGCAAATAATTACGTTGTTCAAAATATGATTTCCATTATTATAACATGAAGTATTTTCGTAAAGAGAATAGATAACGCAAATTAATCTCTGCAACAAGCTTAATGGTTTAACAAATCCCCGCAGTGCATTGCACCGACACCAGCTTTGGCAAATCATTGACTGCCAGCCCAGTCCACAAAATACCCACGCGGGAACAGCGTTCCCCTCTCCCCCGCCATCAATGTACACCACACGCCATGCAAATCATAATTTATGAAACTAGCCATGTTCGTTGAAATTAAAAACGCATAATTTACCGGGAAGCTGATCGAGTTAATTCAGTTGGCGTCGACATATATCACTAGGTGGCACCTCCGCCATTTTTACCACGTTGTACTGCGCGCTATCCGGCACCGCTGCCACCAACATAAATCACTCACTAGGACAATGCCATCATAGTGACGTCAGGGTTTTCAAAATGCAGAAAATGGCTAATGACCTAATCGGGAAATATGGAGAGAATATAATTCATTCATTAGGGTGTCTATACTAGGGTAGAAGAATTATTTGGGGTTAGGGTTAATTAATTATATTGGTACAAATGGTGACTAAATCTAGCAAATGATTATGAATTATGATTGTAGCCCCCTATGTTTGATTAAAGATATCACATCATTAAATATACAAATAAAGTGCAACCGAACATCCATAAATTTAATCACCCTTTAATGGAGAATTTACAATAAATCAAAATTATTTTGGTGTTTTTAAATTTGAAATCATGTAGGTACCTACGTATTAGTGGCTCTGTTTCATTAGTCATTTCAGGCACTCTGGCAAGTCAGTTCTTTTAATCCTAGGATTCATAAAACGGACCTCAAAGGCCCGGAGTGATGTTTAGTTGCTTATACTGTGCTTATATTGTTTTTCATTTCAGCACCATTTAAAAAAATTAAAATTGAAAAGACATTTTTTTAATAAAAATCAGAATTTTTTTTCTATTGTTGTATCCTTAAACATAATTTTATTTCACAGAATTTGCTTTTATTTTGTAGACCGGGCCAATGAGATTCTGATTATGTGAATGTCAATATTTTTTGAATATATGCATCCTAAGGGTTAAATCAGTTCAGTCAGTTAAGAGGTATAGATACAAATTAATTAGGTAGCCTCATATTATTCAAAATTGAATTGCATTATTACAGTTTATATTTACATCGGTAGGTACCTACCGATCTATGGCAAACTAATTACTTAGTTCTATTGATTTTCAGCAATAAATAAACTTGAAAGTACTAAAATGTTTTAACTATAAAACAAAATTTAATATAATTTCATTCTCTAAAACGGCCCTAATAAATTACTTATAATTAAGTTTGTGTGGTAGTTAAGGTAAGTAGATTTATATTTCTTTTCTTAGTGTATAGTAGATGTATAAAATCGGAGTCAAATGTTAAATTTTATTATAATTAATAATTTATCAAGAACCTTATAAACGAGCCTCAAAAATACTCGTACCCCGCAAATATGCATTTAATAAAATGTTAAATTATGCCCATCTAATTGCAAGAAAATTATTTTTAAATCTGCAGTCTTGAAGTTAATTTCCACTTTATAATTGCATTACTTACAAGAACCTTCAGAACCCTACTTGCTACGTCAAACAGCAAACAGTGTGAGTCAGTGAATGAAAATGAAAATCAAAGCATCACAATGTTGCAATTCCCGTCGTGAAAACCCAATCATTCCAATCAAATCACCTCGTAATGTCGACGTTAATTTGTGTCATCCCTGTTTGCTGACACCGCGCGGCGCACGGCAGGTCGCACGTCTCTTCAACTTGTTTCTATTTAGAAAACGTGTTAACGATTTCTACTGCCATTAAATCCTACATCCTGGCGTTTTCAGGGCTGGATCTAGAATATTTAGGAGCTAAAGAGGAAATTCTTTATCTTCATGTAACAAAAAATGCTCAAAATTCAATTTGCATCACAAAAGTAAATTTAGAAATTATAATGAATTATAATTCATTAACGGCTAGTAACGAATTCAATGGTAGAATGTATCACCTTGCAAACCATGGGTTCCAAGTTCGATTCCAGCACAAAAATTCAACTAGATACGACTAGTTGATTTCCACTACTACCACTATCCTTCATTCTGCCATTGGAAGTTTTGCTGAATTTATGGTTAGTATAAAATTAGAAGAAACACTTTATTTTGTCACGAGTAATAAAATGATAAATACAAAATATTGAATTAGAAGATATATCTGTAAGGACAAGAGATAAAATTACAAAAAATTCCAACACGAAAAGAAAACCAAATGTTTTAATGGCATTTGTTTGTTATATAAATATATATTTTACGATACTCCCATGTAGAACAGGTTGTTTGGGACAATCAGAGATGGGCATAACGTTTACACTACGGTGTTTACACGTAGACAATGACATAGTCTACATCACCTTAAATTAAAAAACGAAGTGTAGAGTATGTAGACTATGTAGACATTAATATTTAAATATCAATATATTTTTATATTTTGTTAAAACTGGAATCATAAATTATCAAAGTAATTGTGTTTCTTTTTATAAATGAGTCGACCATTTCCGAAACTCGTTATGTCCATCATTTTAATATTTTGTTTAGAAAAGTAAGCTCTACAATTCTACGTTTCAAAATGTTCCAAATCTTGTTTATTCCATTAGATATTCAAGTTTGAATTTGTGAAACTCTTGCAAAATACGTTATGTCCATGCACTCTAATGCTACAAAATACGTTATGTCCAATGAAATTTTTATGGGATATTTATTTTACTGCAGCAAAAGACGTCATTTCAGCAAATTTCGTGTGGACGTCTATTTTAGTAAAATTAATTATTGTTTTAGAACTATAAGTAAAAGTGTTCCTTAAACATGGCTGGTGATGTAATATTTTCATTAGTATTTTTATATATCTTAAAAACTACAGAAAATATTTTTTTGATACTATGGCAAATAATGAATATTACTATTAGGCAATTATTCATCATATAATATCTACTATACTTCTAGTACTTGTAGAAATATAGTTTTTTGCCATTTACTCAAAATCAGTTCGTATGGATATGACGAGTTTTGGAAATGGTCGATTCAAATATTATACAGTAATTCAATAACAAATAAACCGGCAATATATGCCATAAACAGCATAATAATTATAACAATTAACTTTAGGTATCACATGGTGGAATAGTCACAGGAATCATACCTACGTATTACGGTATGACATAATTATTATTTATTTAATTTAAAATTTAATTATTTAATTCAAAATTTTTGTTTTGATTACTATAATATGTACCTATTGTAAATTGTAATACTTTCACGGTCAGGAATTTTTTTAAGGATATCTTATTTTGACATTTAAAAAGTATACATCATTTTCTATATTGTCTGCATTATCTCCGTCTCTATCTTTCTTTACGCATAGTCTACGTATCCACGTAGACTATCCCTGTCTTGCGTAGGAGTTTTTGTCAAAATAAGACACAAAATTAATATCCCTACAGTTAAAGTATTGTGTGACAGGGAACATTTTTACATTTTCCGTTGTAACATATATATTCCTGCCATTAAAAAATTACTTATAAAAATAAATAAGTATAATTATTGCATTTATACCGTAGAAAAACACATATAAATACGTTGAAAAAATTTATCTTTCCGCACATAGAGTGTTTTTAATCTCCATTTGATCAAAAATCTCTTTGCTTGTTACAGGTATTACTATTATCTTTTGTAATTTGAAATATAGAGATTATTTTTACATCACGATAATTTTCAGATCGTTATCAGTATTATTCTTAAATAAGAAGTACGGTCCTGCGAGTTCATTTACAACTCACCCCGTAAAACGTCAGCGCGAATGAAATGAGTTCCCGATGCGGTGTCGACGCCAACGCGATCGGAAATTAATATTAATGAAGATGCATCGTAATAGAATTTACGAGCAAATGTTCACGTTCACGTTGCTTTATTAACCGAATCGTAGTTAGCTTAGATCGTCCGCTTGTTTTTTATTTTCAGTTTTTGTTTTTCTCGTTTGATTTATTGAACAGGGAGAATGTGTTTTGTTTTCTGATTTTGCGAACGGATTACGTTTTAATAATTGTACTTGATAAATGGTGTACAAACATTGTCATTTTGTTGTGCCAGATAATCTGGTTCAACCGTTTATACATCAGCGAGAAAATGCTATTAGCCCGTTTATTTTATCATTTTTCTCATTACAAAAGATTATCAGTTTATAAGTCCAAAGAAAAATTGTTCATTTTATCTGTATTCACTTATTTCGATAATGTTTTTAGTTCAGTGACTGGTTTCGTGACAAATTTTGGATTTAACGGAGGTTTTACCTGTGACGGTGCTTTCTTGAAATGTTGTTGTATTCTTAATAACCAATATAATTGTTATTAATTTGTATAATTATTTATCGAAAGCATGTTGGTCTAGTATCGACTTCTTTTAACAAAGAAAATTACGGTGAATTCAAATCAAACAAATTTTATTCATTTATAAATATAATAATTATTTTTCTACGAACGTGCAAATTCAATTGTTTTCAGATATTAAAATTGATGGTGAAAGTAGAGGCTTTTGAAACATTGAGTGGTGAAAATAATTTCCACACTCATTTTGTGCATTGAGTAATAAGTAGGTACCTATTCAAATGAACGATTTTTACTGAATGAGAAATTGTGCATTTACTGCAAGGTCAAAGTATATTTGTACCTCTTCCGACATTTTACGGCAAATGTGAATCTAAACTTTTGTCTCTGAAGTCAAAAATATCCTAACAGCTTTAACTATTAATACAACATTCTGCATGAAATGTTATTATTTTTATAATAAATCACACCCATAAATGCAAAATTACAAAATTGATCTGTCAGTTTTTAGATATCGTTATTATTTTCAGCTCTGACAGCAAGCCTACCTGACTTGTTTTTCTTAAATTTGTAAATATTTTATTTCCAATTTTTTTAAAATTAATTTTAATTATTTCCCACTTTCGTATCACGCTTACGAAAAGGGTTATTGAAAGACTCGTATGATGTCATACTAGTTTTTCCACACTTGTATTACAACATATTATTACAATATTGTTCAGATGAGCCAAAACCATACAATACTATGCGTCAAATGAAATACAGCTGATTATGGAGTAAAAAATTTGTCATATTATTTCTTATCGGATCAAACTTGAAAAAACTTATTTTCAGTTAGAATTACAAGACCCATCTCTTCACAAAAACAGCAGATTTATGTCTTTATTGTTATTCTGTCTTGAGACAGAATTTGATTGGCATCCAAACGACAAACTTCAAAATAGAATCAAATCAATATTCGAAAGCTAGTTCAGTAGGATGTCCTTCTAATATAGTTCCTTGCAAAATAAAACTAATCTGGGATCGTAAAACTGACCGCTGTGGAATAAATGATGTCATTGGCGGGGAAAGAAAATTTGAAATATCCGTTTACCTTTCCTTTAAAATCAATAACGCTATCAAGGTAAATATTCACTTTTTCTGAAAGTACGATTCCTGTTCTCAAAATTGTTGTGATACTCGTGTAGTACAGTTCGAGACAAACTTTGAATGTCAATTTATTTCTGCACATGGGAAATTTTCTGTGTACGCCCATGCATATCTGTCATCTCCATCGTAGTCATAAACATAACGACATCCTCGGACCGCCAACGAATAGTTGGTGGATTTACTGCGATGTCTCCTAATAGACGAGCCTTAAATAACAAAACTTGCTCCTTTTACGATCCTTGTCCAGTTTTACTCCTGAGACCTTCGAAGAATTCCGACCGAACTCTGGGGATGTATGACTTCGATTTTACTTTGGCCACTTTAGAAATTTCATTCGTAAAATTTATAATACGTAAGATAACAAGGAAAATTATTATTCAATAGTAATTTGTTGATATGATGATATTTTGGATACGAAGTATTCATGAATTATAATAATTTTTATATCCTTTTAAATAACTACTTACATTTTTGTTCAGCATAATTTTATACGCCTACTTCGAGTATATGCTACTAGTATTGTTTTACAGTTACAAAATCAAACTAAGATCAAATTCAGAGTCAATTTTAGACAGCGTGATCATATAAAAATTGACAATGGGCCATTCTTTTTCAAAATGTCAGCTTATAATCATCAACAAAATATTTTAGAATTAGTTTAAGTGCAAAGGAAGATAAAGATGTATAGACTTGAATGGCCTTTCTCCGTGTCCCAATATTTCAAAATTCAAAGGAACTATATTTACACCATTGGGCAATTTATAGAAACTTTAAGTACCTAGTATTTCTTACGTGTAATTTTTTTACCCACGACTATTCAATTATACAATTATTGTTTGCAATGAATAATGTGCTTCATTATTTACTACTATTTTTTTTTAATAATCAGTTTCTAGGTAACGTACACCATTTTCAGAAATAAAAGATACTTGACAGTTGTGTCTATAAATTTATCTCATAAAATTAATGAATTATTTATATTTAGTATAGTCATGAATAAAAATTTAGTATTCTAATCGAATTTAACGTGGCAATTACTTACTCGCCTTTGGCTCATGCAGCAAACTTTCATTCTTGTCTCGTTAGTATTACATGAATGTGTGTAAAATTTATCGAAATAGTTATTTAACTATCTAGTGTGTTAATGACGGCGATTTATAATTGAGACATTTTAACGCATGAGAGAAGCGAACACGTTAATTGTCGAGATTAATAATAATAACCTTGACTTCAACCTATTATTAATTACATTATTCTTATAAATATAAATATACATTATATACAAGTACTAAGCAACAGATCTTTGCGGACAAAGGTCTCTTTCCTTCCTTGGCCACGCGAGTCCCGCTAGAGATTATTAATCGCCTATTAACACATAAGTGAGTTAAAAAATTTTCCTTTAATCATACTTATTTAATTTTGGGAAAATATCATTTTATTCCATATGACAAATATGTTAGGTTAGTAACGTTTTACAGTACTGATCATCAATGCTATGTAGGTAAATATTATTTAGCTAGAACTGTCAAAATCATTTCGTTTTATTCTATTAATCATTTTTTACAACTTAGCGCTGTATTAATAAAATCGTTGATTAATAAAAAATCATGCATTAATAGGGGTCATACTTAAATACTTATGTGATTTTTTAAAATTAATAATACTCATTTTTAGTAAATTGAGATTTATAATGTAGGTACACCATGATTACGAAGCACTACTACCTACATTGATTGTCATCAACCAACTGATTGCTCGTTTCACTATAAATTTAGATACTAAAAGAAGATATGTGTGTAGTTTTGGGTCTAACACTTCCTAGATCCTTTGGAATGTGAATGGAAAACTTATCTAAGTAAGAAAATTTTTAAGTTATTTTAACTCTAATTTGTGACACAACTAAAATTTAAAATGTTCTCCCCACATGTATTCTATTCCTATCTTATTCGTAAATTTAAGGTCAAGTATAGGTCCGTGAAGTTGGCGTATACATTAAAAGATATTGGATAAACGAATAGTTATATTATATTTGCTCATTTTTTGCTAAAAATTGCTAATAGTTTTACATTTTTTGCTCTGCCCGTTTTAAAGTTATTTCCCATTTAACCTATATACGCTAACTTCACGTGGCGTATACATGGGGAAAAATTTCAAATTTGTTAACACTATCTTTTTTTGCTCATTTTTTGCTATTTATTGCCGTATTGATGAAATTTTTTGCTGTTGTCCTTCATTAGTTATAAACAAAAAACCTTTGTATACGCTAACTTCACGTTGCGTATACATAGCGTAAAATTATTTTTTTTTCTATACTATAATAATTTGCTCATTTTTTGCTATTTATTGCTGTATTGATGAAATTTTTTGCTGGTGTCCTTCGTTTGTTATAAACAAAAATCCATTGTATACGCTAACTTCACGTTGCGTATACATAGTGTAAAATTAAAACTTTTTTAACGCTATAATATTTTGCTCATTTTTTGCTATTTATTGCTATATTAATGACATTTTTTGCTGTTCTCATTTATTTGTTATAAATTAAATTATCTGTTGTATATGCTTTTTCTCGGTTCTCATATGCATAAATTAAAAATACACAGATAGTATAAAATTAAAACTATCCTAATGCTATATTTTGCTCATTTAATTTGCTATTGATATTCATGAAAAGTTTGGATGTTCTCATTTATTTGTTATAAATTAAAGATATGTATTCTCATTATTTATTAGTTAAGTACCTATAATTATAATTTTAAATATAATTCTTTATTATTTTATAACATTTTGCTCATTTTTGCTATTCTCATTAATTTGTTATAAAATAAAATATCCATTGTACGCGTTTTCTCCGTACTGTAAGTAGCTATGCAAAATGCACGCAGCCATAGTGTAAAATTAATACATTACTAATATTAAGCTCATTTCATACTTCCCCGATCTATGTAATAGAAGGAAGTATTGTAATCGTGATTTTTTGACAGTTCGAGATTTTGGGGAATCTTCACGATTAGACACTACTGAAGCCAAAAATAGTTATTTGTTTCATTAGTACAAAAAATGCATGGTTTTGGGACGAGTAAGACGGTTGCCGAGCGACGCGCAGCGGAGTTCGGCGATCTTACGAGTCCCAAACTAGCATTTTTTGTATGAATGAAACATAATATTTTTTCGCTAGTCGCTTAAATAGATGTAATTTTATAATTTCATTTAAATTGACATATACTCATATTACGCAACAATTAAAATTAAAATTTATAACCATGACAACAACAATGTTTTTTTGTATTGGGAAGAATAGATTACTTTTCGGTACAATTGCTATGGTGATCATAAACAATCGCCAAATGGCCTCCTTTTTTTACAAAAATTTGAATAATTTATTTAAAAAATCTGACGTGGACACCACATGACTTCCTTGTACGCCTATTAAACTGTTCACACTCTTCTTAATAACTAAAATGTAGAATAATATAAAAAATCTGACGTGGCCACCACAAGACCTCCCGCCATACCTACTTTATTCTTTTAACTTATTATACAAATATATTAATATATAAGTACTACTACTACTACTGCTATACTATACTCACGAATATATTTTAGTCATTTTATTTAAACTGCAGAAGAATAGCATATTTTACTATTGTCACTGTCATGTCATAATCATTTAAATTTTACGTAGTAACAAATGTTAATCGATCATGGACTACAAGATACCGAAATACTAAATTATAAATATATACTTTAATTATTCTTAAATGATACCAGATAGGTAAAAAAATATTTATAAAATACCGATTGTAGGTAATAATCACATAATCTTTCATTTAAAATAAAAAAAAATTGTCTTAAATTAAATATTTATCGAAATATTTGAAAAAAGTACTACTTCCGATTTGTAGATTGAAACCAAAAATAGGAGGTGCACAACTAGATGCTATAACAGTCCTAAATATAAAATTTCAACTTTCAACGTCTAACCGTATTTGAGTTATGTGACATACATACGTACGTACAGACGTTACGACGAAACTAGTCATAATGGATTCAGAAAAGGTCAAAACGGATATTTCCGTCAAAATCTGAGAACCGAAATTTGTCGCCATTACAATACTTCCTTTATACTCCGTACAAGGAAGTAAAAAACAATTGACGATCATTTAAATGTTATTTTTGTTTTTCTACTAGAATTATTTTCCCAAGACCTTTAATTTGATACCACTCACGATAGTATTTTGATAAAAATAAAAAAAAAATTGTTTATAAAGTTGGTACCACTGGTTGAATAAAGCTCATTAACGAACTTGAAGTCAGATTTTGGCTCAAGATCTTAAATATAAAATTTCAGTCCAAAATTCCAACGCGTTTTTAAGTTATCCAACATCCAGACAGACCGACAGACTAACAGACCGACAGACCGACTTTTTTAAAATTATATTTTTTGGGTTCAGTAGGCTCTAAAACGTGAAGATTCATCAAAATCTCGAGCTATCAAAAAATCACGATTACAATACTTCCCTCTATTACATAGGTCGGGGAAGTAAAAAGAAGCTTAACGTTAAACATCACTCCTAGTGGTGGGAGTTCAAGCGTACATTGGAGCAGATATACTTTAGCTATTTTAAACCTGTAAATTTGTACGAAATTGGATTTTAGTATTACTATTATAAAAATCTGCTGTTTCTACCACAGTACTTCCCCGACTATATAAGTTTTAATAACTTATTTCGTAACGCCTTTAATTTTATGCTTTATTCAGCAAAATTTAAATAAATGTATATTTTTTCCCAAACTATTTAAGTATAATTTGAATAATGCATTTAAAAAAATTGACGATCGGTTTAATGTTATTTTTATCATTCTACTAGAATTATTTTCCCTAGAGCTTTAATTTGATACCACATATGATAGTATTTTAATAAAAATAAAATAAGTTATGTTTATAAAGTTGGTACCTACCACTGGTTGCATAAAAAAATTTGAATAATTTTTTTAGAAACAATTGACAATCGCATAAATGTAATTTTTTACATTTTTACTAAACTTATGTCCCTAAGCTCTTTAAATTGACACAAAGCTCGATATAATTTGAATAATTTATAATAAAAAACAATTGACGATCGTTTAATGTTATTTTTGTTTTTCTACTAGAATTCTTTTCCCGAGAGATTTAATTTGATAATACACACGATAGTATTTTGATAAAAATAAAAAAAAAGTTATGTTTATAAAGTTGGTACTACTGGTTGAATAAAGCTCATTAACGAACTTGAAAGATTTTGGCTCAAGATCTTAAATATAAAATTTCAGTCCAAAATTCCAACGCGTTTTTAAGTTATGCAACATCCAGACAGACCCACAGACCGACAGACCGACTTTTTTTAAAATTATGTTTTTTGGGTTCAGTAGGGTCTAAAACGTGAAGATTCACCAAAATCTCGAACTGTCAAAAAATCACGATTACAATACTTCCCTCGTTCCCTCTATTACATAGGTCGGGGAAGTAAAAATGATAATATTAACTTTATATAGAAGATATAACTTTTAACAATATCTCTAAAATTATGAAACTATGAACAAATTAAATATTTTTTTTACAACTTTTATTAATTACTTAAAAACCAAAGTAACGATTTTCTTTATATTTTCATATCTCATGTAGACGTATCTTGTCTGTTTGCATAAAAAATATGAATTCATAAGACCACTATACTTTCAAGTTAATATAGGTAAAATATAATTTTTCATCGTAATTTAGATTTCAAAAATTAAAGTATTTTACCTATAACTTGAAAGTATAGTGGTCTTATGAATTCATATTTTTGTGCAAACAGGCAAGATACATCTATATAAGATATGAAAATATAAAGAAAATCGTTGATTTGGTTTTTAAGTAGGTAATTAATAAAAATTGTAAAAAAAATACTTAATTTGTTCATAGTTTCATAATTTTAGATATATTGTCAAAAGTTATATCTTTTATATAATAGTAACACAAAAATCCAACTTCGTACATAATTTACAGGTTTAAAATAGGTAAAGTATAACTGGCTCCAATGTATGCTTGAACTCACGCCAATAGGAGTGATGTTTAACGTTAATATTAGTAATGTATTAATTTTACAGTACGGAGAAAACGCGTACAATGGATATTTTATTTTATAACAAAGTAATGAGAATAGCAAAAATGAGCAAAATGTTATAAAATAATAAAGAATTATATTTAAAATTATAATTATAAGTACGTAACTAATAAATAATGAGAATACATATCTTTAGAGAACGCGGTAGAAAACCGTTACTTGCACTAGCTATTTTAATTTATAACAAATAAATGAGAACATCCAAACTTTTCATGAATATAGCAATATCAAATCAAATGAGCAAAATATAGCATTAAGATAGTTTTAATTTTATACTATCTGTGTATTTAATTTATGCATATGAGAACCGAAAAAAAGCATATACAACAGCTAATTTAATTTATAACAAATAAATGAGAACAGCAAAAAATGTCATTAATATAGCAATAAATAGCAAAAAATGAGCAAAATATTATTGCGTTAAAAAAGTTTTAATTTTACACTATGTATACGCAACGTGAAGTTAGCGTATACAATGGATTTTTGTATATAACAAACGAAGGACACCAGCAAAAAATTTCATCAATACAGCAATAAATAGCAAAAAATGAGCAAATTATTATAGTATAGAAAAAAAATTAATTTTACGCTATGTATACGCAACGTGAAGTTAGCGTATACAAAGGTTTTTTGTTTATAACAAACGAAGGACAACAGCAAAAAATTTCATCAATACGGCAATAAATAGCAAAAAATGAGCAAAAAAAGATAGTGTTAACAAATTTGAAATTTTTCCCCATGTATACGCCACGTGAAGTTAGCGTATATAGGTTAAATGGGAAATAACTTTAAAACGGGCAGAGCAAAAAATGTAAAACTATTAGCAATTTTTAGCAAAAAATGAGCAAATATAATATAACTATTCGTTTATCCAATATCTTTTAATGTATACGCCAACTTCACGGACCTGTCAAGTATCCATGTCTGTCTAAACCTGCTCGTTTTGACACAACGAACGCGATGATACGAAATCAATTTTTCATACTTCCTTTAATATCAAAATTATATTTTACAATTACGAAGAGGATGATATCATTTTAAACAACAAACTATCAACAACAACTGTCTAAACTAAATGAAATGGCACGATGGCGTTATATTTTTATTGAAGTACGTTCGTACAAAGAGTACTATCCGCTAACCGCTAGAGTAAGCACTCTGAGTTTTGGTACGTATAAAGGAAACTCTCAGAGTATACTCTTTACGTACTCGATACTCTAAATAAGGTATTTGAACGTATTCCAGGCGTCAAACAGAAGTTAGGGTAAGAAAATGAAAGGTGAAAGAGAGATTACTCTCTGAGATATAGTAGGTATATTTAGCTAGTTTATGAAAATAATAACATTCATAGGTGAATATTGTGTAAACAAAAGCGTGAAAATAATATGTTTAATTTTACATATAAATTAAGAATATTATAATTTTCATAAAGTCGAGATTACGTGGAAGATTATGTTATAAATAAATGACATGGAAGGAAAATTCTGAGAAAGAACAAAAAAGACGTGCATGCTTGACATGTATCATGAACACAGATGATGTATTACTTTTAAAATATAATGTTACATAATGATACGGTGAATGAGATATTTTTAGCGAGACGTTTGTAGCGTAACAAACATGTTTTTATAAAAAGAAAGTAGGTATCGTTCTTTAGTTAGCATAATAGCACTTTATGATTTTTTAAAACTAATACTAGTGATTCGTAAGATGATAGAAAGAGTAAAAATACATTTTGCTTTAAAAATTAATGACGTAATGACAGAGTAATACTCACACAGTTTGGAGATTTTAAGATTATTATTAACTCTGATACTAGAACACTAGGTATGGATTTGTTCTAAATGAACAGAACTACCTATTTAGTTTTTTAAATATTTCTACATAAAAATGAAGACGTAATAATGTAGTGTTTTAGTGTCTAGCTTTCCATACAAAATGTAGGTACATACTTTTAGTTTAATAATTATTTGTATTTGTAGGCTTTGAAATAACTGTTTGACGTCCTTAGAACCAGCAATGGCCTTAGAATAAATCTTGGTCTTTAAAGTTATATTTTGCGGTCTACCATATAAATAGTCCGCAAAATGTTACTTTATTGTCACAGTATGAGATAATAGTTATTTACACTATAAGTGCGGTAGGGTTAATTTTACAACGTAAGATTCTACATTAAAGTACGACGCGAAGTGGAGTGCTTTAATAAAGCCAAGCGTTGTACAAATACCTAACGCACACATTATGTTTAATATTTTTTGGCCAATATATCTATTTATTTAAAATATCGTATTTTCATATACACTGGCGGAAAAAAAATGAAACACTTTGAAATTCGTGAAATTTTGACCATTTTCAAACCGCCATAACTCGGCGTATTTTCAATCGATTTCGATGAATCTTTGTGGGCGAAAAACTTTGAAGTGTCTACTTTAAAGTCATGCCTGCGAATTTTAGCGCAACCCCTTCCGCCCCCTCCAGCACCCCGGTGAAAAATAATAAATTTTAATTTTAAAAATGTCCAACTTTGACGATGTGTATGGAGTTAAATTTTTTTTTTACTTGATCCATCAAAAGGGCACTAAAATTCACTCAATTCCCTGTGCAGGACTGAAAGAACGAAGTTCCTACGATAATTTGGAACAAAGTTATGAATTTTTTTTTAAAAAGAGCATTTTTTTGTTTTTTGCACATAACTCAACGACTTTTCAACCAAATTAGACGATTCTTTCGGGAAAAAAACAAATTGTGGGTGTACTTTAAGGGGATAATATCAGATAAGGATGATCTCTTTTCGTACCCTTTAAAACCCGAACAAAAAAAACGTATAACTTTGGCCATGTGTATTAAGTTGGGAAAAATTTGTCTACTCGATTCACAGAAAAGGCATTGAAATTTGTTCAATTACCTGTGCAGGGCCCAAAGAACGAAGTTCCTACGACGATTTGGCACAAAGTTATGGGCGTTTGAAAAAAGTGCATTTTGTGGTTTTTTGACTCATAAGTCGGAAGTTTTTTGACGAAATAATTTTTTTCCACGAATGAATTTTTTTTTCAAATTTATATTAGTTTAGGCAATTTGAGTTATTCACACGAAATATCCAATTTCATTTTTATAGAAATAAGCAAATCTCACGAGTTTACAGACCTGTAAGCAGATCTTCAATATCGAGAAAATTTCAACTTTAAACACGTGAGATTTGTTTACTTCTTTAAAAATGAAATTGGATATTTCGTGTGAACAACTCAAATTGCCTAAACTAATAGAAATTTGGAAAAAAAATTCATTCTTGAAAAAAAAACAATTTCGTCAAAAAACTTCCGACTTATGAGTCAAAAAATCACAAAATGCACTTTTTTCAAACGCCCATAACTTGATTTTTCTGTGGATCGAGTCGACAATTTTTTTCCAACTCGGTACCCATCGCCAAAGTTAGACGTTTTTTTTGCGAAATAACGTGTTTTTTTGTTCGGGTTTTAAAGGGTACGAAAAGAGATCATCCTAATCTGATCCCCTTAAAGTACACCCACAATTTGGATTTTTCCCGAAAGAATCGTCTAATTTGGTTGAAAAGTCGCTGAGTTATGTCCAAAAAACCAAACAATGACTTTTTTTTAAAAACATTCATAACTTTGTTCCAAATCATCGTAGGAACTTCGTTCTTTAAGTCCTGCACAGGGAATTGAGTGAATTTTAGTGTCCTTTTGATGGATCAAGTCAAAAAAAATTTAAACTCCATACACATCGTCAAAGTTGGACATTTTTAAAATTAAAATTTATTATTTTTCACCGGGGTGCTGGAGAGGGGCGGAAGGGGTAGCGCTGAAATTCGCAGGCATGACTTTAAGGAGGTACACTCGACATTTGAAATAATGAGAGAGTTTAATGAAACTTTGCAAAATTAATCAAAACATTGTAAAAATGTTACCTGAATTTTTTCATAATTTTTCGCCACGTAGATTATCCAAAAATAAATATTGAAAAACTACATTTTACATGGCCTCTTATGGGACTACTTTTAAATCAACGTAAAAAGCATTTAAGGAAATGACAGAAAATTCCAATTGCTTGTTTAAAACGTACGTTATTATCTCATAGACCGGATAAAAGTAATACAAGCATCATTTACCACGTAATTAACAAGAATTCTTAATCGAAAGAGTGACGTTTATGCCTACTGGAGCATATTGGCGAGAACATAATATAGATGCGGTAACGTTGAAAAGCGTGAAATTTGAATTTAACCAGAAAAAAAACATTATCTATCTATAATCACAAGTTTTTCACAAGAATGAAAGGTAATATGCACAAATGATAAATAATAATCCATACCCAACGATTTAAATGAAATTTCAAGTGCAGAATTCTCTTCAGCTTACATTTTCACTATCTGTCAGATTGACATAAGACCGTGAAAAATGACATGTACGTACAGCACAGCGTTGCCGTAGTTTACACTGGTATTTAGCCGAATGAAATCTTATAAAATAAACAATTTTTACATAACAAAAATATATAATATTCTTAATTAAGTTATTTAAATCTCATTTTATTAGCAAAAATTCAAATAGACTGCGTTAAAAAAAAAATTATGTTTATTTTTTATAAGTTGAAACCCTGATATGAAATACATTGCGAGTATAGGAGATACCCCTAACCTGCCACCACTCGAGTGTACCTCCTTAAAGTAGACACTTCAAAGTTTTTCGTCCACAAAGATTCATCGAAATCGATTGAAAATACGCCGAGTTATAGCGGTTTGAAAATGGTCGAAATTTCACGAATTTCAAAGTGTTTCATTTTTTTCCGCCAGTATATAATACCATTAGTGACTATGATTTTGCCGGCAATTTTTGCCGTCTAGTCACGACTGCTTGTTGCGTCGAAAATAAACACGAATGCGTAGCACGAGTGTTTATTTTCTAAAGCAAGAAGCAGGAGTGACCAGACGGCACAAATTACCAAAAAATCATAGTCACGTATGGTATTCGGCTTGACAATTTCTCGAATTATTTTATTTATTCCAAAAAAAGTAATGTATTTTTAAAACAATCATCAACTGACATAATATCTAAGCAACGCTTCGCGGCAATTTTCACTCGTGAAAATTGTTAGTGTAATTTTTACTAGTGAAAATTGTTACTGTAGTTCGTCTGTGATTGGTACAATTCAGCAAAATACTGTGTTTTGATTGGATGAAAAACTATGAGTGGAATTGTCTATCTACAAGGTTTGACATTTTTTGTACAAAAATTTCATTTTGCCTAGTAGCCTTGAAACAAATGCTCTAAGATGTCGTCAGTAAATGTTTGACATTTGTACAAAAATTTCATTTTGTCAAGTAGTCTTGAAAGAACTGCTCTGAGATGTCGTCAGTAAATGTTACATTTAAAATTAATCTGATGTTTTATTTATTTCAGTCTCTATTGAACAATAAATTGTGTAAAGTAGCGTTTTTCTAGGTTCTATTTTTTATTTTAAAGATACCTTTTTATATAACGGCATATTATAGAAATAAAATTCGGTGCGTATTATTAACGAACTATAGCGGAAACAGTTATGACATGTGTAAAATCGCAACTACCATAGACTGAAATGTATAATAAATTATTTCATATGATTATTTTAATAGTATACAAGTGAAAGTAAAAAAAATAAAAACAAATTTTGCAGTCCTTATAACAACAGCGACCGTAAAATAAATTAGATATAATAAAAGTTAAACTTCGTTAAATACGTCAATTTAAACTTTTTTGACTGTAGCAAAACGATAAATTCTAATGCTTATGTGTTAATGTTTTCTCCGTATTCCTCTACCAATTAGATTACAAGTACAGAACATTGTATAGCCTTCTGAAAGTTCGTTTTATTTGAGTCAATTATTGTCGACGATCCACTTACTTTCACTTAACTTATAATTAAATAATGAATATTATCACCTAGTTTTCTCACCAAAAAATTCTTCTCAATATCTAACTCAATCCAAGTTTACAAATTAATTTCCCAAACCTCTGTGGTGCGACACCACAAAATCAATGGCAACGTTCCACCCTACCCTAGGGGTTGCTCCGTTGCCCTCCGAGACTTTGCGGTACGTGCGTAAGAACCACTGGAAAACCCCCGCCCCCAGCACGCGTGCCGCCACCAGCCACGTTCGTCAGTCACGCGTGTCAATTATGGATAAGCCGTGAATTTCCCGAGGGCTGGACAATGGAGCTGGAATGGTCACCAGGAGCCTCTGAGTTATGGAGACGTGCATAGGCGCCGAGATGCTTTGAGAATTGTGCCCCAATTTACATTGGAGGTTATAAAATATCTTGTATTTTTCTGAGCAGTACTTTTTCTTGTAGATACTATTCTATTGATCTATTATATTTGACATAACAAAAGAATTTTACAGTTAATTTAAGAGCGTGGTTTAGGAGTCTATTTTACACCAAAATATTTACCATGTTTAAAAGTAGCCCACATAACTATAAAAGAATAATACAGGGAAATAGCCAGGTAAAACTTAAAAACGTCAATACAAAGAATTAAATCAGAATTGACAATTAATATTGAAACATTTAAATTGTGTTGATATATACTTCGCTCTTGACAACATCACATAGCATCCAATAGAATAGCAAAAATTTACCTGTCAAAATTCTTTCGTTATTTCAAATAAGAGTATACACAACAGTATTGTGACTTATTCTTTTGTATTAATAATCGCTATTAATTTTTTTTTATTATTGTATATCAAGAATGTTTCTGTATAGTATAGGTATAATATTAAATATATAGGTAATAGGTGTTAAGTTTTATTACTTATATTATTTTATAGTTATTTAACAAACTAGTGTGTTAATGAGGGCGATTAATAATTGAGACTTTTTAACGCGTGAGAGAAGCGAACGCGTTAATTGTTGAGATTATTAATCGCCTATTAACACATGAGTTAGTTACAATATTTTTCCGTTGGTCATACCTTTTTAATTTGAAAAAAATTCAATTTTATTCCATAACAAATTAGGATCGCTTTAAATGTTCACCACAATTGGATCGACAACAATGGACAACTCAACAATACCAATCAACTGTTTTCAGGGAGAAGCGGGTGCAGTCAGTTCACTTAATATTGATTAGCAGTACTAAATCCTAAGGTTTTTTCGTTTTTAAAATATTGTTATTATTTTTATATTAATTTTAAAGCAATTCTACATACATATTATTTACCTAGATGTGTGAAAATCATTTCTTTTAATTCTGTTTTGTATTTTGGTAAAACTTAGAGCTGGTCAATATAATACAATATTACGTGTATTGAACGCATCCAATAAATCGTTGATTAATAAAAAATCATGCATTTATAGGGGTCATAAATGTATGATTTTTTTACATTAATGATACTCATTAATAAACGATCAACGGAAAAATATGTTAAATAAGCCGAGAATGGAATTTAGGTATTGGGAAATAGAATTAATTAATTTTTATTTGGATTACTGTAAGTTAAATTTGTTATGATGTGTTGTGACCTTTCAACCAAAATCCTGGCTTTTTTCAAACAGAAGTAGTTACAATAAGTTGAAAATTAAGTTGTTAAGTTACATAGTCAAATTTGTTATTAAAACTAAGTTTTTGTCTTGGAGTGTGTACAGTGTCAAACTACGACTACTTTATTATATTGATGTCCTTCAGGTATGGTATGATGTTTTATTTTGATTTTGTGTCGTTTTTTAGAGCTTCATTAATTTCTGGTGGTATGGTAAACTGCTGTATGCTTTGGTTGTAGAGTGGCAGTCTCTATTGATGTCAGGGCCCCAGCATAATTATACCTATTGGGATTGGGCGCCTTTGTGCAAAGTGTGATTAAGATGCTCTCTTGTCACTATTAATCTAAAATTAATTTTATAAATACGATTGTCAACGTTGCACTAACTTGAGAACAAGAACATTTTCTGAGGTAATTTATTATTTTTGAAATCAACAGAAATAAAAAACCCGTAGGTGAATTTTGTGTGTAATATTCGGTGAAAAACCTTTAAATTGAATGTTAGATTTTTTTTAATATTTAAAGAAAAATTACGAAATAGTGTCCACTTTGGTTGGCACCTTTGTACGGTGAACAATTTACACTGCACATGGCACACCCATATGATGCGGGCTATGATCTATGATGAGTTTTGTGTTGCATTGGTTGCACAAAATTGGGTCTATTTGTTATTAAAATAATGTTTTGTTTGGCTATTATACCAAGAGATTTACTGAGATTTACAGGAATGTGAGCTATTTTTAAAAAATGGTACATATAAATTAAAAAATGAATAACGCAGAACTTTAATATGTATGTTTAAATAAGTAATAGGTGCTACTGGTGCTCATAAACTGATACGATATTTTCGAAAAAACAATCTTCTTATTGTACATACATATACATATCTTTCACGCCTATTACCCATTTTGGGTGTGTCAAAAGAGATTTTTGTGCATTTAAACTAGAATGCGTACCTGACTGGATTCGAACGCGTAAGTCGTCAGAAGCACAATCGGTTGCTTTAGCGCACTTAGCTAAATATTATTATATTGTTATTATTGTTATTTTTTTTAAATATTATTATTTTGGATTAAAGGAAAATATTCAAACTAATACAAATTTGTGATATTCAATAACAACGTATAATTTAATGAAATTACCAATAAAGTGAAGCATAATAAAATTATTATTTATATTTATAATTTATTTATAAAACATATACATTTTTCTCCGAAATCAGCTTATTAGACCTGTTTCACAAGAGCAGTTTTCACCAGAGCTGTTTAAAACCGCAGAGATATACATTTTACAATGTAAAACAAAAACGGCGCGGTTGGAAAACGCCTTGTGTGAAAGGTTTCATTTGCAGCAATGTATCTCGGTGGTTTTAAACCGTGCGGTAAAAATAAACCGCGCGAGTGGAAACCGCTCGTGTGAAATAGGCCCTACTCTATTTATGTCATTATACTGTGTCACTACGTTACCAACATTAATAATCATGCTTACAAACAGCATTGGAGTTTAAACACTAGAATCTCTAATTTATTATTCCTAGACCAAGTGTTTATCTAAATGTTGTTTTTATTGAAAATTATCGTTGATACAAAAACACCAATGTCAAATACCCTAGAAGAAATTTATAAAGTCGGCGTCTATGGAAACGTAGTAGTTAGGGAGCTTTGGAGGAATGACGAAACGCATATAGGATGCGTTGAGGTAGGAAGTGGAAACTGACCCCAAATGTATTATGCAAAATGTAACCACACAATAGATTTTTTGTAGAAGGGTTTGTTTTCTTGTGGTCTAGAAATGTCATGTGAAAACAACTAGAGTGTAGGGAGACATTCAGACATTCTCCAGAATAGGGCAAATATAGAGCTTTACTTTTGAATACAGCAAAACATTGTGCGGTTGAGTAAAACCAGTGTTGAGTTGAATGATATATGTTTTTTTTACTTACAGTAAACAACTTGCTTGTATCTTAATGCTTCACTTTATGTCCAAGATACATAAGTAATTATTTGTATATCTAGGCTGTGAAATAAATGTTTAGCGTCCTGAGAGATTTAATTTTAAGCCAAGATGTAATCGAGACCAAAAAATCTCGACCTCCTGAAATGTAACAATGACGCATCATTGACATCTATGGTAGTTGCGATTTTATACACAATTTATTGTTCAATGCAATCTGAAATAAATAAAACAGATTAATTTTTAATTTGATATTTTCTGACACCATCTCTTACCAGTTGGTTAATTGACAGAAGGCAATTTCAGTGCAAAAGTAAAAAAATGTATATCAGATAAACTAATAGTATAGATATTTTAAATATTTAGGTATGTCGGACAAAAAGTGTACCTACATGTTTTTCGATTTAATAAAAAAAACAATTACTGGAATTCAGTCAACTTTATTAGTTTTATTTCAACCTCAACCGGTTTCACACCCCACCTGGGTCATCATCAGGAGCTACAATTAAAATACAGAAAAATTTATAAAAAACTGAAAAATTACGTGAAAACACAATAGAAAACTTACGTGAAAGTCAAAACATTTTTTGTATAGTATAACATATTAAAATTAACATTAAAATATAAATTAATAATAAATAATTTAAAATCAATGAAAACGTGACATACACAGCACACTAACATGGAAGAACTGACTAAGTCATATATTATTAATTACATCAAGGTCACAATAATTATTAGAAAATTTATACATGTTACTTAAAACCATGTATCACAGAAACATGACTAGAAACGTTAACACTACTCATACAAAGAAAGCTAGAAATGAGTGAACTACTTAATTTTTTAATTTGATTTCAAAATAGGATTGTATATGCTACTCAAATTCATTGTGTCTGTTTTTAAGTTTACATTGTTTATGAGTTTATGTATAGCATCTCTAGAGTAAGTATTTTATGTAGATTTTGTTCTGTGTTTTTTTAAATGTTTTTCGATAACTAAAAAACCAAGATATTTTTATAAACAAACAACCAATTTCGCGACCGTTACTAATAACAACGGCCGTGAAATATATTGCACATAAATGTTATAAGTACGTACAGCATGACTGTATGATTCAAATCTTCGTGCATTAATTTTAATGGTATTATGGCATATAGTATAGTATACGAATTATTGATTATGAAACGAAAATAATATTTTATTAAATTAACGGGCAGTTTTCGCTCGCAGGAAGTTCATTTTTGGCACCACTGGATTGAAGGTTGCATAATGAGATCTGATCTGAATTACTGTGAGACGAGTAAAATTATACAATTATTACACTTGTAGTTAAAAATTAAGTTAGTTATGATTGTAACAATGCGCAATATGATTTAGATCTAATTTTGATGAGTAATCAACATCTTCGAAATTTATTATATTTACTTCTCCCACGTGTAGATGACTAAGTTAGTTTTGTATATGGATCCTTTGTCTTCAAGCATAAGTGCATTATACTGTTCGGTTATTATTGTTTATGCTTGAAGATAAATGTGTTATTACAATTGGTGATCCATATACGCAGCTGTATCTAGAAGTATAAGAAAAATTTAAGTAAGTGCAGTCAGTGGATGATCGTGGTCTGGCTCGCACGTCTTGAGAAAATGTAAAGTCAGTAGGTGCTCCTCGTTAAGTTCAGACGCTCGAGAAAATGTATTCTCGAGCTCGAGCAAAGTTTAAGTTTCGACTAATTACGTAGAGTCAGTGATCGTCTGACTCAAATCGGTACAGAGACGGGTTTTGCTGAGAGAGCGCCGTTCTCATGAGTTTGGTACAATTACGTAATTAGTAATCTGTCGAGTCAGTGTGTGACTCTATATGTCGAACAGATTGTAGTAGTGTGTTTCGTTTAAATCGCTTTGTATCGTTATAGTTTTAGTTCAATGCATATTAATAAATCTTATATTAGTAACGGGAAAGTGTGTGTCATATTGTTTGTGTCATAGTGTCAAGTATGTTTTGTTAGTTTTGTATAAAACTAACTGGCGCAGTCCTGCAAATCCTGTCATATTTGTATAGTTAACCTGCACAGTGAGAGTAAGAACCTTTAGCATCAATCCTACCGACTTGCCTTTGCCTTCCTTTTTCATTTGTTTTATTACATTGGCGCAGTCGGTAGGATGGTGTTTCAAATAAGATATTAAATTTATCTAATATCCTGCACCATAAAAGAATCTACGCATCCCATAATTAGTTTCGCTCCTATCCGTTCCTGTATCGTTATTCCATCGTTCAGAAATGACACACACGCGTAAAGATAATTAAACTAAAATCGGTTTTAAAAATTAGTGCAAGTGTTTAAAATGGATCTATTGTATTTGCAACATTTTTATTCGGCACCGACGCCGCCGCAACCGATTCCTGCACAGTTTCATCCGTCACCATCACCGTGGCAAGTTCCAGTTCCAGTATCGCCGTCGTATCAGTTATCATCGTCGTATCCAAATCTCGGATACTCATATCTGATACCAGTGCAACCGATGCCAGCGACGCCCCAGCCACCGCAATTACCAGTAGGAAAAATTTCCTTGGCTGAAATCGAGTCTTTATTAGCAGCCGAAAATCGTATTTTGGTAGACATTCCGCGTTCTACAGAAGTCAGATCCGCTAAGAAAGAAAATGACGCAAAATTCGAACAACCGCAAGTCAAGAAGTCAAAAAGTAGTAAAAAGAAACGTAAACCGCTTCTGGTTCAAAATGATGACTTAAGTAAGTCATGTTCGGAACAAGAACAAAGTATAGTACTTGTTCAACGCAGTGAATTGTGCTACGTTAAGGCAATTCACAAGAGGCCGAAATCCTCAACACGTAGTGAACCAGAGAGATGTAATGATCGTTATACCCGAAGTGAGGAATTATCGTTTAAACTTCATTCTTCACCACGTTACTACTTTGATCGCCGCTACCGTTCTTCTTGGTTGTATCATCGTCAGCAGGTAAAATCGCATCAAATAACACCGTTTCCGTTTCGAGTCCAGCAGCCGTCGCCGTACGTTCGTAGTCTACGTCCCCATCGTAATGAAGAACCACCCCCTTGCCCCTGTAGTGATTTGTACTGTGGTGTGTTCTGTGATTTGTGCTACGAAATTGTTAATGTCGTGTTAGTGCAAATATCAGTGTTTATGTTCGTTACTTCAATTTTGTTTATGTATTCATTAAATATAAGTTTATATCGCTAATTGGTAATTATTGTGTTAAAATTAACATTCGCTATGATTTAAAGATATGTTTATTTACATTCGATCGTTTTGTTAATTTTGCTTGATTAAAATTGTTTAATTATTTCATTGAAATTTCGTTTAGTATGTTTTGAAATAATTTGGTAATGTAATTTTTGAAATTAAAATTCACTTTTTTAATTTCAACGCACATTTGTAATCATATCGTTTATTTAGTTTAGTTTAAGATCTGTCTATTCTTCGTAAGATATAAGTATGAGTTTTTCACTGTTGTGTTTATCAAAACCATATTGCTTATTGTTTTGTTTAGATTAAGGTTTGTTATGTTTATCTATATGTTTAGATTTAGATGTTTTGTAGTTCAAGAGGTAGCCCTTGCTTACCAGATCCGTATTCAGAAACCTGTATTCAGTAAAATTTTGGAATTTTTGTTGGAAATAATTTTATCTATTTAAGATAAAATTATATCTACATGAGGGAGGAATGTAACAATGCGCAATATGATTTAGATCTAATTTTGATGAGTAATCAACATCTTCGAAATTTATTATATTTACTTCTCCCACGTGTAGATGACTAAGTTAGTTTTGTATATGGATCCTTTGTCTTCAAGCATAAGTGCATTATACTGTTCGGTTATTATTGTTTATGCTTGAAGATAAATGTGTTATTACAATTGGTGATCCATATACGCAGCTGTATCTAGAAGTATAAGAAAAATTTAAGTAAGTGCAGTCAGTGGATGATCGTGGTCTGGCTCGCACGTCTTGAGAAAATGTAAAGTCAGTATGTGTTAGTCCGTAAGTTCAGACGCTCGAGAAAATGTATTCTCGAGCAAAGTTTAAGTTCGAATAATTACGTAGAGTCAGTGATCGTCTGACTCAAGTCGGTACAGAGACGGGTTTTGCTGAGAGAGCGCCGTTCTCATGAGTTTGGTACAATTACGTAATTAGTAGTAATCTGTTGAGTCACACGACTCTATATGTCGAACAGATTGTAGTTATGTGTTTTTCGTTTATATAGTTATAGTGTGTTTTCGTTTATATCGATTTTAGTAGTTATATTTTTTAGCCAATGTTCATTAATAAATATATATAGTTACGTGTAGTGTGTGTCAAGTATGTTTTGTTAGTTTTGTATAAAACTAACTGGCGCAGTCCTGCAAATCCTGTCATATTTGTTTGTATAGTTAACCTGCACAGTGAGAGTAAGAACATTTAAGCATCAATCTTACCGATCTGCCTTTGCCTGTCCTTTATTTTCCTTTCATTTTTACATGATTTATGAAACATGTTGATACAGTGACTCAAAACAGTTTCATTAAAAAACCCGGAAAGTAAAATTGTGAATTTTTGAAAAATTCAAACATTCAGAGATTTAAAGAAATTTTCTTTCATAATGAAACAGTCTTGGATTCCAGTGTTCTGTATCTTCCTACGTACAGATTCCCTCTTGCACACTAACCCACTTAAGTTAGCTCGGCGCTCGTCGTCAGCGTCGGCGTCGATACGGCAAATAATAAAAATAATGGCGCGTGAACACATCATGTCCGTCGCTCTCACCACCATCGCCACCTCCTGCTGAAAAGGTTAAATTGAGCATTGTAATCTGGGCTGGCGACTTGACTGGTGCTCCGTGTAAAGGCGTAATTACGTCTGAAATGGAATTTAATTGCTTTTTCCAATTCTAGCGAATTATCCCAAGTGCGGAGTGCTCCTATGGTTAATACTGTGAAAATAATCATTGCGATGCGGAACGACAACGACAAGGGATCGAGAGCGAAAGCTGACAATATTGTAAAGATATAGAAATTGTGAACATTGTTCACGGTAATTATTATTAAACGAGTGTATGAAAAGTGTATTGTGCTGTTGTATACGAGTATTTAATTATTCTTGATTGCTTTTATTATTTCAAAAGCAAATATTAGTTCTAATTATTTATTTGAAGAAGGAAAATAATAGGTGCACCAATCACTGTATGACAATATTATGTGAAATTCATTTGTCCTGAGGAAGGTCTCAATTTAAAACCGAAACGTCGACATTATGAATAAAGAAGCATAATAGAAATCACAGTGACTGGTGCACCCATTATTTTTTTATCTTCAAATTCCAAATTCAGTCAAAAATTATTTCACTAATTATTTATTTTTTTGATTTATTCGAACTTTGCACGGTTATATCACATGAGAGATTAATTTTTAAAATTTAAAATCTGTAGATTCATTCTTAGGCTATTAAATGTTTATAACACATTATCTTGAAGTCAATAATAATTTTCCTTGCTAGAATGTGGCAAAGTACGAGTAGGTATGGAATTGGTTTCGAGCAGCAGGTGATGATCTCCGATGTCATACAGCATGCCTTTAAGAGGATAGCATATTGACACTATGACAACATAGAAAAACGGGTATTAAACTCTTTCCGGTCATATGGAAACGTGCATTTCCACTCGCACAAAACTTTTCCGAAATTTTCCACCCTTGGGTCAATTAGGACTGCGTGCCAATTTGGTTATAGGTGTATTATAACGCAAATATTAATTTTTTTCATCGGCATGCTGTATTAAATCGCGAAAAATCATATTTTTTTATTACAGGATCACGCGACCGTTTGAGCCCTTTGGGATCCTGCGAATCGCATCCCTATAATTTTTAAGATTTCAAATATGTTTAAGTTTCTTTTGATAAAAGGGCATGCATTATTAAATCAGAGAAAAACACAAGCGTGCAAGGAGTTAATACCCGCTTTTCTTTGTTGTCATTGGGTTAATATACTATCCTCCAAAAGGCATGCTGTATGATATCGGAGACCATCATCTGTCATGGGCTCCCAGTCTAATAATAGTGAAAGGTAGATAGGATTTACCGCAAGACTAAAAATTAAAATAAGATAGAAAATAAATAGGTACTACGTATATTCATTGCCGTTTTTTAAAGGATAAAACGAAGAGGATTGTTTAAAATATTGTATCAATTTTGAAAGTTTATACAATATCTTTATAAAGAAATGTACATTCAAAATTCCGATAGAAATACCATACGACTTAATAAAAGCAGAGAAACATTTCAGCATTGCACGTTGTCCTACTGCTCGAATTTGCTATCTTGAAGAATTTGTGTCAGTTGAAGCATCTTATTCCTTTTCTTGAGCATCTGAACTATTCTGCTTCTCACCGCTGTCACACAAATACACAAATATAAATTTATACATTTTCATTTTGAAGAAATGTCATGCAGTAGACGCGTTCTGGTGGCAGCGTTGGCATCACGGAAATGCGAGACAGCGCGCGGTTGTGCACAGGATCCTGCAGTGGCGTATTTACAATTTCTTTCTAGACCCATTGTTGGACATAATTTTGTTTTAATACGAAAACATACAAATATTTCTTATCAAATAACAACATTCAACGTTAAACCTCCTAAAGGTATAAATAAGTAAATATACTTTAAACGTATTGAATCATTTATTGCAATTTTGATTGGGAAGTGGTCTGGTCTATGATTCCGTGTGCTATCACTGCGGTGCATGATGAATATTTTAAAATATGTAGCGATCATATCAAAATATTTTAAAAATAAAAATAAAATAATTATTAATTTAACTTATCCACAATAGTAAGGGTTGCAATAAATGCAAAAGGAAAAGGGAAAAAATGCCAGTTAAAAAAAAAGAAAAAAAAAGAATTTTTGAAATTTTAAAATAACTGGGTTTCTATAATTATCATAACCCGATACTTATATCTCAAAATTCGGAAATGGTACAAGGTGGTGGTGAAATGGAAATGAATTTCAAAATTTATCAATAAATTTTATTTTTATCCTAGACTTTGCGATTAGCCTGTAAACGACCTTCTTTTTCCATTTGACGACCTTTTGCGTTTATATGCGTAAAAATAAGATTAAACCTTAACAACCCAGTATGCTTTTGTAATGCACCCGCCCAGCTGAGTCCAATAGACACTGAACTGAACAATACAATAAAAAAATTATATGATGTAAATTTTTTGTTTGTATATTATATAAGCAAAAAAATTTGTTTTTATAAACAATCCCCAAGCTTTTTTTAAATTCAATGTTTAGAGCAGTATGTCAAGCAAAATAAGACGGTCAAATGTGGCACCGCTCTAGCACCGTTATTTTCTTGTCTTCGCTGGTTCATCCATGGATCTTACTGAAATGAAATTTGTTGCTTACTTAAATAACTATTAATTTGTTTAATTGCTACTATTTGGTACTAATTTAACCCTTTTTCCTCGTCTCTGTATATGCAGGGTGTTTCAGGGTTAAGTATATTAACTCAAAACAAGAAAAAAAATCATTTCAAGATTCATTTAGGACATGGCTTCTGAAGTTACAAATAAGAAATTAAACAATTTTGTAAAAATAAAGAAACATTAATAAATAAATATTGCTTATTATCAACTCTTCCTGCTCGAAAGCAATCTGTCGAAGACAGAACGAGTTACTGCTCGACATATTAGAATTTTAATAAAATTAAAACATGAAATCGCAAAAAAAATTATCTTATCTGTAACTTTAAAAGCTAATATCACGTAAAAGAAGTGTTTGTCAGAAAATCTCCAAATGTAATTTTTTTCTTGTTTTGAGGTTCTACATTCATATTTTAAGTTTGGATACTTAACCCTGAAACAACCTGTATCAGAATGTGTCCCACGGACACATCTGGGTTGTCGTATTTCGGAAATTGTTAAAAATAAAAGACAACAATAATTAACTTTTCAAAATCTTAAATACGTCAATATGGAGACAAAATGGAGGTGATAAATTAGAAGAATTATTGATATCGGAATAAAAATTAATACTCTTAATTCTGTATACAAATTACTTTAAAAACGTGCGTCCGTCAGACACTATTGGGTTGTTTATTGTTTAGGGTTGACAAGTAAACGGGACACAAGAGTGAAATACGATGACAGTCCCGTTAATAAAACGTATAGCAACCAAAATAAATTGAAAACCTATACCTATCTAATTTTTACATTGCACGTGATTGCACTTATGTTTTATGATGAACTTTATAAACAGAAATAAGAATAATTTAAGAAAAATGTTTAAGGTCCCTCAGAAATACGCCGCCACTGGGACTCTGTGCCTGCTGCTGTATGCAAGAGCAGGTAATGTGAGCCTGGAGAGGAGAACGTCATTCTCCTGCTGAATTCCTGCACCAGATGATGACAACACTTGATGCGATATTCGCAGAGTGGCTTCTGAGACTCAGCACGAGTGCAGGATTGTACTAAAGTGATAGAATACTTTTCATATGATACGATATACGAGTATATACTTCGAAAGTAATTTGTTCAATTCTATGATGACTGATGTGATGACATTATGGTTGTAGATATTTGATTCTTTAATTATATTATTATTGGTACATTTTATTTACTGTGTTTGCAGTTGCATTTCAATTGATTTTATTATGAGTAATTGAGCATACGATAAATTTAATGCTTTTTTGATGTGAGTTAAATCAAAATAAGACATAATGCAACTTCAGAAGGTAGGTACTATAAACATGTAGTACAACAAATTATATAACACAGGACTAAAATTATGCTCTACTTTTAGAATACAATCAAATTATTGTTTTAGTCGTCATTCCTGAGTGTTTCATCTCAGCTTTACTCGACATTATAAATTTAAAATATATCTACAATATTTTATGTTTCGAGCAGGATTTTTTAATTTTCTTTCATTACAAATACAAAAAGATTTTTGTCTTTCACTGAGACTTATTACAATGCAGATATTTTTAAATTTTTGCAAATAATTAAAATCTTTCATTCAAGTGGATCTAACAAAATACAGATAGGTATTTAATGCAAATGAATATTATAATTTTTTTATAAATACGGCGTGATCCAGGGCATGGGAGTATTAAATGAAAGTTGCAATATAGTTGTATATAATAATTGAAATCTATTTAAAAAAATTGCTACCCTTTTTGTACATTATTTTAAACTATCTGTAATTGGTAGGTATATACTTATAGAACAGCAAATAAATTAAAAAATAATCTAAATTGATTTAAATTAATCTTTAAAATTTCGCAAATTATGCTTGTAATAAGAGACCTGTTCACAAAGTTATTATATTAGATTGAGTTGAATTTTTTGACTGTTATGGGAGTCAGTAATGAAATAATAATTCGCTCCATAGTTTATTAAGCAGAGTTTATGTTCGCACAAAGACGTACCCAGCGAGCTTGAAGAGAAAAAAATCTATGATATTTGAAACTGAGTTCGCATCCCGCCCCGCCATACAGGCAGACGTATCAATTCAGTATCAGTTTGAACAAAACCAGAACATGTAATGAATATTGACTAATAGCAAGTGTAGTTGTCGTGAAATCTCAGTACTATCTCACATCAGATGACTCTGTATTTTGAAAGCTTAGCTTTTAGGCACACGAGATAGTGCCAGACCTTTCTAGAATATCCAACTTAAGACATGGCCGAGGGAATCAGTTTATCAATTCAGTTGCATTGAGTAATGGGTTCTTAATAAGTAAATAGTTTGTTGTACTATTTGGTGAAAAATGTAGTAGGTAGTAGTTTATCTACGAAACTAATATAGGTAAGTTGTTCCCCTCTAGATCAAATCCTGGGTACGTGCTTGTGTTCGCACATTAGCTTAGCTTAGCTTAGCCATCTTGGGTGTAAAACAATATTTGCAAAATATTTATATAACTGAGAAGAAATTCTAAACAAATTTTACGTTCAAGCCCCTAATTGCTAATTGAACAATCTTTCAAAAGTATACATTTTCATCAATTTGTAAATTACGATTTAAGATCATGACAACTTATGTCCAGCTCTAAATTTAAATAAAATATGAAATTAACCAATTTCATTGGAAGAAACAATATAACTCTGTTTTGTAAGAGTCGGAAATAACATTATAACTTTCTGAAATATGTATCAGAATTTGTTAAGATTTCCCACACATGTCGTGCATAAGAATAATAACCATAAACACACCAAAATAATATCTTGGAGAAGTTCATTTTGAAGAAAAATAAACAAGCCGAGCTGGATGCAGTCAGTCGCAAACCGATGTACAGAAACCGCCTTAATCCGCACCTGTGCTCACCATATATTATCGCCGGAAGCGGACACATATACACAGTTTCATTTATTCCAGTTGCGTCTGCGATCCCAAAAATGTTTGTGTTTGACAGAGGCCGTACCTAACGAAGCGTCCAAATCCCATAGGAAATCCAAGCGGTGAAAAAACGACGCCCGCTGAAAAACACAAGAATAAGAAGACGAACGTAGTGCGTAGGAAGTGGGATTTACACTTTCACTTTGCGGAAAATAAAGAAACAAATAATTTTAAAACAAATACAATTATACTTTACCTACTTATACATACAAAAAAATAATACAAGAAGCTCATAGTGTATGTGCAGTATAATATCGCTTGGTTTTGTCCTGAAAAGATATGAATGGCATTTTAACTTAAACGAGTTTAATTCATTGATCAATCCAGTACATGCGTCGTATTTTTATGAAATTACTATATTTGATTCACTACCTATACATTTTAATGAAAATATAACTGAATTCGTTTGAAATAGTTATTTAACTATCTAATGTGTTAACGAGGGTGATTAATAATTGATACACTAATTGTCGAGGTTATTAATCAGTAATCACCTATTAACACATGAATTAGTCAATATTATTAACAATATTTTTCCGTTGATCATATCTTTATAATTTGAAGGAAATCTAATTTTATTAGGTTAGGTTAGTAATGTTTGATTCTGCTGGGCATAATATTATTTAGCTAGAAATCATTTCGTTTAATTATGTTTATCATTTTTTACACCATAGCGCTATCTGATATATACTACATTGTCTTTCAATAATGTATACTATATTTATTACGTGTGTTGAACGCTTTAAAATAAACCGTTATGATTAGTCAAAATCATTCATTAATAGGGGTAATAATTAATGTATGATATTTTTTACATTATTGATACTCATTAATAAACGATCATTTTACCTTAGTATGTCATTTTACTACTAAATTATTGTAGTCTACGGCAAATTTTTCTAACATAGATTTTTAGGTAAAATATGTTGCACACGAGATCTTTAATTCATATGTTAGATGTAAATATGGTAGTCGTAGAAGCCATGCACTGTAGGTCAACTGGAGGAAGATAACCTTTAACTGCAGCATCAGCCCTATACTTCTGTCCTGTCTATTTGTAACAATTAAGATAGTTATTTTCTCTTGTCATGTCAGCAAAGACATTATTTAAATAATTGTTATTTATGAATACCAGGTAAGTATGAGAAAAATATATATTCATAATGAGTTTTAAGAGGAAAACAAAACTTTTTTATGATCTAGGTACTATAATATTATTGTTTAAATGAATAATTAACAGTTTTCCCTTTTCTCAGTAACTCAAGGTTAAATTGACAAATAATACCGAAAGCCAATATTTTTTATCTCCGCCCCTGGCCTTCGAAAAGTCCCAGGTCGTCTTCCTCACGACGCGTCGCGGTTTACATAACTTCCGAGTGAATTCGACTCTCCCTGATTCCTCCCTGGCTTTATTTGTTTTCGCGATTTCATCTCTTCGTTCACACGTAGGTGTACGAGTGTGAGTATGTGTATGTGTGAGACTGAGCTGATTGTGCGCCCCCTGTGTTTGATAAAAGGATCCCAGTTACCTGTGTTGAAATTCGAATTTTCAGAAGGAAAATCTCACCCCGCCGTCAAGAGAATGTCAAGCGAATATCGGGCGGGCCTTGAATATTATATACCATACCCTACTAGGGTTGAATAACTTTGCGAGGTTAGAACACGTCCATCATAATACCGAATTAGGTAGCTATATATAAGATTAAAATTTATATCTATCTATCCATCTGTATCATTAAAAAAATTGATAAAAACTTCAGAGCCTGTGCCTTACTTTCTTTCAAGTAGGTTACAAGGTTACAAGTCAATTCTAAAATAAAATTCTTAACTTTTTATTTTTATTTTTAATTTAATTTAATTGCTTATTATTTATTAAATCGTTGAACTAAAACTGGAACCTTTTTTGAAAACCGTTACCGGTTAATTTCAACAACCAAGAAGAAATATATGAAAACCGGAACAAAACCGAACCCTATAAAGCACAGTGAACCGTAAACCGAACCTGAACCGTTATTTTGTGCGGTTCGAGTCCCTATTTAGAAGTTTCTTCTTTATTTACAACGTTATTTACAGGTCTCTTTTTATGTTTCATCTTTGTCTTATAATTTTGGAAAAAAATTACTTTGAAATCAACCATTTTTGTAGATTTTTATGATTATTTTTGTGACCGAGAAGCAAATTTTAATTTCTGAAAAGAAAGGAACTTATTAATTTGAACCTTTCTGAATAATAAGTTGTTGTTTTTTCATTCGTCTGTGTTATAAATTAAATGAGATATGCTGAGACAACCATGCTATGTATTCGCAATTAAAATTAAATACATTGTTTGTCCCATTGAATGCAAAAAGAAGGGCTTCCGTTTCTGTCCCCTCAACCCGCAATACTTTAGAAATAACTACTTACGTTCAGCAGTTCGGTATTTTCAGAATGCGCCTCTTAATACAACTATTTTGCAGTTTTCTGTTTAAATTATTATTTAAATTAGAGATAGGGAGTATTTAACAATCAAACATTTAAGTTAGTATTAACAAAAGTAAGAGACAAAGTAATAAATTCTACCATAAGCCCATACATCGAATGTAAATTACCTATTTATCTATAATTTTGAAATTTGAAATGCCATATCTTATATCATTCTTGTTAAAAAAGTAAGTATTGTTTTTGCAAAATTAACAGTTTGGCTCCTGTCTTACCTCCAAATAAATAATTGTTTTACTCATTCGACATAAATTATATGTGGATCCATATTAAAATATTTGGAATTCTGATCGAGGCAAATATAATAAATTGATTAATAGGAATAGGTTCGGTAGAGGTTAAATTTTTACACACATGATTGAATCTGGTGTTTTTTAAGGGATCAGAGAATCCTCTGTAGGAAGGAGTAGTAAAATAGATGCATATACAAAGTACAAAATCATGCGAATATTCATTTAAGTTTTATCTTTACAGTTTTTTACACATTTATACTGGTGTTAAAAAAGTTATTTCAAAATTAAAAACATGAAATTTTATGTCACCTGTCACCTCAATGTTCATACGAGTGCGTTATATAATAAAATTTTCAAGATAATGTAGAAAAAGTTGATCCAGAATTTACACAAAAAAAATAAAGCTTCCAGCAAAACATAAATAAGCGCGATAAAGGATCACTTTAATTTCATTACATAAATTTCACATATTTTAAAGCGTGGTTATAAACTAAATCTCCATAAATCATCTTGCGTCAAGCTGGCGTTTAAGACAAGGATAAATACTTTTTTCGCGGCGCAAATCCCGCAAACGACAATTTTTTCCCTCCGCAGGTAAAAACTGAGGAAGATATATTGCGACTTTCAATAGCAAGATGAGAATTCCATTAAATCGAAACAAAACAAAATCGACAGTGGTAGGGGCTGATTAATGGCACGATATGACATTTTAATCTCGCTGGAAGGGGGCGACGACGCATGTAAACCCCTCTAGGATATATGGCGCTCTGGTATTTTCTTAAGCGGCGTTCAACTGCGCAAATCGTTCATGCAAGACGCGGAGTTTCAGTTTCTGAGAGACTCACCTTCTTCAAAAGAAAAAATAAACAAGTGTAAATGTAAATGTCAAGAAACAATGAAACGCCGGAACGGGAAATGTCAGTGTACCTACAGTACACTGTACGGAGTTTGATCAATACTGTATTGAAAATAAAATAGAAAATGTTAAATAGGTTGGTACACTAAATGCATAAATATATTATCTTTATAAAATGCATATAAAATTAATACATGTTTGTAAATAAATATTTTAGTTATTAACAAGTTTAATCCAAGTTTAGATCTACCTTTAAGCTATATACGGCCTTCTGGGCAAAGGCCGAGTAATTTATGAAATTAATTTTTCTCAATTTCATTTAGATTGCATTGAGTTAAACTTGGACTATTTATTTGCAAAAAGTAAAAAAGTACCTAGACAGTAGGTAATGGGCACCAAATCATAAAAGCTATAGGGTCGAACATTTTTTTATAAACTAAAGGCAACAAATTCATGTGGGAACTAGGTATGTTTCTCAAAAATCTATATAATATTATTAGATAATAATAAAACTTATTATTATACACGGTTTCCCAAAAATCCAGGAACGAAGATATAAGTTTTGAACGAGTGAAGAAATAAAACTGAAAATTTGGGGATCACAAAAGCGTTTGGGTCATTGCGAGACCGAAGAAGGTTGACAATTTGAACATTTGTTATAAAAATCGTAATAAACGTGCAAATAACATTAAAATTAATTATAATTCTTGAAAAAATTAATATATCGAGTTTAAGTTTCTGGGGACGTTTCTTTGCATTGCCTACTTTGGAAGAAAACGTAGCCTACTCTAATAAAATCGAAGAAGAAAGACCAAAATTATTAAATTTTATTTGATTTCTACTTCTGTGATCTAACAATTTATTTTTTTCACGGCATGCGGAGAAAACATAATTTTCTTCTCGCGAAATAGTGAGGAAAGTAGGTTTTCCCTCTCTAGAGGGGAAAGTAAGCAGTGTTACCACCAGTGTTATTTTACGATGAAATATTTTAAAAATTGTGAATAAATTGATTATTTTATTGATAATTCTGATTTTATAGTGATATACTGTAAACTATTATTTTACAATAATTATGTTTTATTCTTTCTTTTTCTACTATTTCACGATTTTACAACTTAAATTTAATTTGTCATATTGGCTGCATTTCGTTGTTTTCAAACGTCATTCTGACAGATGGCAGTTATAACCTAACTTCTAGTTATTTGTTTCTTCTACATTTACAATGTTTTTAAATATGTCGTGAAAAAAATGTTGTGTCTAACACGAGAGGAAAGCTCTTTTTCCACTCTTGCTCGATTGCCTCACTCGCTTCGATCGTAACACAAACTTCGAGCTCGAGTGGGAAAAAGAAGCGCTTTCCTCTCTAGTTGGACAAATAACTATTTACACATGAAATGGGTGAAAAACAATTCACATCCTTTGAAAATATATCTTTTCATTATAAAATATATGATCTTGAGTGAAAAAAATTTCGCCTGTGGCGCATTTTCTTTTGCACCCTGGTTCAACGTTTATACCAGAAAGCAACTTGGGTAGTCAACTATAAAATTTGGGTTGCCCACTCCAAATTTTTGTTTTGACTACGGCACTGGTGGAATTAGGTAGTACCTAATTGCTTTCAAAATCTCAATTCAATTGTATGGCGCAATTACAAGCGCTTGTATAAAATTCATGTAGTTGTTCATATAGTTTGTGCATAAAACAATTTATTACTATTTTAATATCCAGTACAGGAAATAAACCTGAGATTTAGTCGTAAAACAAATATAATATGCGCTTTAAAGGTTCACCATGCCGTTATAAAATACCTACTTGAATTTCACGTATTTCGCGGAACCTGAACGTGGATATTTTTTATGTCTCGTATTACATTTTTATGAAACATAATATTTTTTCTACATGTGGATGCAATGAAATAATATACACGCGCAAATTTCATTTTGTTACATGTCCTTATTTTCTGCAAACTCCGCCTTTACGACCAAAACTGTTTGAGTGTGACACACTGTTTTATATTACTTAGTTATTTTATTGCACATAGACGTAGTTTTTTATATTACTGCACAGGTAATTATATTTTAAGCATGTGGTTAAAATATTAAAATGAATTTAATATTTCACTTTTTAACAGTTCAATTTAAATTGAGAAAATTTTAACATTATTACATTTTAATGAAGTCTTACTCTTATACATCTATTTTTTGGTAATTATATCAAATAAATTATAGTTTATCTTAAATTCTAGATGCACAATTTTCTTTTTTTCTATCAGTTACATTTTACAACATACATTTAAAAAAAAAGAAAAAACAAAATAAAACACGAAAATGCTAAGGGTTATAAGGTAAAATAACTGAGGAAGTGTAAGAATGATATAATTATTTTAGTACTTTGCTTTTATTATATTGTTATTCTGTAACACAATGATTACATAACATAACTTGCTTAAATTTTTAACTAATATAATTTCGGTGTTGTAATGCAAATAATAACAAAAAATAAAATTGACATTTTGGTATTCAAAGTTACTGAATCAGGGCGATGTATGATAATGAAAATTAATTATTTTATTTCTAATTCTAACATATTTTCTCTCTAACTACAGTTGTTACTTTTTGTTTCTTTTGTTTGCTAAAGCATTTGAGCAACAGTTTTTTTATTTTGTGCTTGTAATTTTCATTTGATAATAATTCTTGCAAGAAGTGACTGTAATAATTATTTAAATGAGCTACGGAATCGGCTTGATTATATGAAATAAGGATATTGTTCTTGCAGTTTTAAATCTTTTAAAGAAAATACTGCAGGTTATTAACATAATTAAGTTTGGCTTCACTTTCCATATATTTTTTGTTTGCAATAAAAAAGTTGTAATTTGTAAAGCACGTAAATGGGTGCTGTTACTTAGCGATATCTGCTTTTAATAATTTTATTGCAAAGTATTAACATCAAAATAAGTAAACGCATAGCATTGTATTTTTATTTAATTCTATTAAAATTCGTAATTTCTTTTGGTTCCAAGTCTATTCCTTTTAGAACTTCTCAACACGTCTATTAACTACTAAAAAGAGGCAATAAAACTACCCTTAACCTTCCAATCTGTACAAAAACTGAAACATAACCTTACCTAACCTCACATTTTACCTGTTCTCAACTCCATCAAGCCTCCTCGTGCATCAAGCGCCCGCCATCAGTCACCATTGACATCTTGGTGCGCAAGCGGTCATGCAATGCCACTTAATAACAGATTGTTGTGCGAGATTATTAACCGAGCCGGGGGTGGAGGTACATTCTACACTGAACGTGCTCCACGTCACACGACTTATCTGATTCCGTGTTCCGCGCGAAACACGAGAAAAACACAACGTTGATTGATCACGGGATGCATGTGCTGCTGAGTAATGGCCGAGTGGTCTGCTCGAGCGTGGCCGGGTGGTTCGGTGCTTGGGAGGGAAAAAGACTGATGGGAAAGTGTGGAATGGAGTGGATTCCGATAGATCCGGGAGTTGGTTACAGGCAATTGTAAAATTAAGTGTCTAGTATCTGCGAAAAAGTATTACAGTATTAGTTATTTAGGATTCATAGTTGTAATGCGTTTGGATTATACCTAAATTCACAATTTAGGTACAGTGTGGACACTTATGGAGTACAAGGATGCAGTATCGCACTTCTTTGAATCAACAAAATAACAAAAGCAAACTAGATGTCTAAAGAGAGATAACCGGCAACGCTGTACCCAAAACGTCTATAAAGCCTGTTTTGCATTATACTTTTTTCGGCTAGAAACTTTGACAAGTTTTATACCAGATTTTAGAATAAGAAATATGATATAGGTAATGTAAAGCACGAAAAGCTCCATTCAAGTTTCATACTAGAAACGTCTTTTTCCAACTTAAAAAATAGCTTCATCGGATTTACATCCAGGTTTCATACTAGACCTGTGCAGTAAACATGCATTTTGAATTACCAACCTTCTGTACATACATCGACATCAACAATCAACAACCAGAAGCGACTGCGAATTCTTGACTTTTTCGTATTGCATTGCACCTATATTTCAACAGTTTAAGAATTTGGTGTTGGTAACAATGATTACCAATGAAGAAACTTGTACAAAACTTGGATGTGATTCTAGACAAAAAAAGTCTTTTTTTTTTTAAATCTAGTTCCAGTTTCTAGCCGAAAAAAGTATAATGTAAAACAGCCTAACAGGCTTAAGAATATCATTGCCTATCCTGTCTGCACTGATCTTAGAGTATATTATAAATAAATGCTAAAGATTTTGAGTTTAATTTACTTACCCAGGTATACAGATTACCCCTCACTAAATTTTATAGAGATATGTTATACGGTGTGTTATAGTTTGTTTTTTTTAATTCTGACAATTAACATTTTATGTTATGTTAATATTTATTTTTTTGAGTAATAATTATGTTACTAACTTGTACCTGGTTTTACTCGTTGCCCTGAAGAAGCCAAAAGGATTGGAGAAACGCTGGGAATGGGTTCAACAACAGAAAATAAAATACGCAGGATAATGCAAGCACAAGAAGATTCAAATCTAGAAAATATATGCGTAATAAAATACCTACATTAAAGATTCATTTATAGGTAAATTCAAATCTAGAATTTTAGATTGTATGAACGAATGCAAACACAGGAAGATGAAAATCAAGACAAGTTATAATCAAAATCGAGTATGTGGAACTCATGTATGGTATTACATGAGTTGTTCCTTTAGCTCAGTTCAACCTAATTTATCCTCTTGTGTTGAAGTTAAGAGAAAAACTGGTTTTCTGCATTTTCGTTTTCTAGTGTTTACATCTTTCTGTGATTGCATTTATGCCGAATCTAAAATTCTAGATTTTAATTTTCCTGTAAATGCATATTTTGATGTAGATATTTTATTACGTCCCTATATATTTTCTAGATTTGAATCTTTTTGTGCTTGCATTTTCCTGTATATAAAATTTTATTTTCTGGTGTTGAATGGCTAGCCAACGCTGGCTATTAGATTAAATAAAAACAATGTGAGACTCTAGTCCTGATCCTGAGTAACTTTTACCCTTTATTATAGGTACTTTTAATGCATGATAATTATTTTCTTTTTTACATGTATTAATTGAGTTCATTAACAAAAAATAATAGTAAAACTCAGATTACCAATTATTATTAACTTGTATAAAAGTCGAATAGTTATCAATAAACAGTTTTATGTTCTCTGGTCAAGGGATAACTAATGAAGCTCTGAGCCCTCAGTAGAGCAGCAGTAGCAAGATCGAGCGTGGAATGGGTATTACAGCTTTCCGATCGATTTCAGATAAGAAATTAAAAGGGAAGAATAGTTGTCGGGCTGGTATCGGCCCTTGGGGTGTCCTGAAAGTTTTACACTAAGACACTATCAGCACCCAAGCTCTGATTGGCTCAAGGGCTAACAATTTCCTGCATTCAAACTAATTTATTCTTCGCAAGATAAAATGTCTTTCACATAGTTTACCATCAGTTCTAGAACAAAAATTAATCACTAAAGCATAAGTTTCTACAACGTGGGTTGATGAATAGTCTGATTCGATTCATTATCTGAAGCATTATTACCATAGTGATAATTTATTGTTGTGCGAATGTGGCTTTGAGGTAGAAAATGAATTATGAAAGTTAATAAAACAAATTTAAATTTGTTGTATTCTATTTCTCTCCTAAAATCAATTCAATCCAAGGGGGTGGGAGCATGTCCACCGCACTTAGGACTATTATTCCTTTATAAGTGTAAAAAATTGTGTCTTACAAATTACTCATTACAATAAATAATAATGGAAAATGATTTTTATTGTTGACAATATCTAGCCAGTATAGGTATCTAACTGATTTAATTATTACTTATTTAAAGGTTGGAAAATATAAATAACTGTTTGTTGTTTGAATTACTGGCTTTATAGTATGGCGAAATTATGTGAGATGCGACGTGTCGTTTTGCCGCTAGATGACACTACGCTTTAATTTTGTTTAATTCTGTAGGTATAAAAAAATATTAATAAGAATTCAGTCGCAGTTATAATTTGTCCCAGATTTCGGAGGAGCACCTAGAAAAGTCCCATTTATACAGGGAAAATAAATTGAAGTATAGTTTGGCGGCAAATTTGAATCACTTACAAATCAATGTAATATTTGAATTACAAATCAAATAAAAACGATTACCTTTCATTTTTATTACTTGTTCCTGGTTTATCCATTGTTAACCTTAACACTTTGTTACTTAATACAATTTACACGCAAATATTCTAATCTATGAAAGAACTGTCACATTTTGTAAACACTGGAGTTAAACTACTGAGTGTAAATATGGCTCAGAAATGAGCAATCTGATTGGTTGGAAAAACGCGGCAAATTTAATAAGCTCCTCCGAATTCTGGGACAAAGTATAGATTCTTAGAGATTGTACACACTCCAAATAATAAACTTAGTTTAACTATATTATTATATGAAATTGTTATTCAACGTTTATATTTATAAAAAATAACCCATGTAACTAATTCTGGTAAGATAACTTTCAACATTAATATTTATAACAAAATTATTTTCATATTATAATTGTAGCTTGAAAATGGCCAGACTCTGGTCGAAACGTCGTATCTCACATAATTTCGCTATACAATAAAGCCAGTAATCCAAACAACAAAGAATTATTTATATTTTCCAACCTATAAATTTCCATTTTGTTTTAATTAACATCTTTAAAATTATTACTTATTACTAATGTATTTAAGTTTAAGTACTTATATTTTCATGTTTCATGTACCAACGTGTACCTAAATGCTTAAACGAAACATTTAATTCATTAATTAAAAAAATTTGTTATTTATTTTAATTTCTACATGTAAAAGAGGGTAAAATGTATGTAATTTCCCGTTAATGAAAAAACCTAACTTTTAATGAACAGTCGTTGACCTTGAAACCCAACAAATTTTCGCCTTCCGCGCTTTTTACTTCCTTGTGCGGAGTAATAAGGAAGTATTGTAATCGCGAAAAATTTCGGTTTTCAGATTTTGATGGAAATATCCGTTTTGACCTTTTCTGAATCCATTATGACTAGTTTCGTCGTGACGTCTGTACGTACGTATGTACGTACGTATGTACGGACGTATGTATGTCGCATAACTCAAATACGGTTAGACGTAGAAAGTTGAAATTTTGTATTTAGGACTGTTATAGCATCTAGTTGTGCGCCTCCTATTTTTTGTTTCAACCTATAAACCGGAAGTAGTACTTTTGTCAAATATTTCGATAAATATTTAATTTGAGACAATTTTTTTAATTTTAAATGAAAGATTATGTGATTATTACGTACAATCGGTATTTTATAAATATTTTTGTATCTGGTATCATTTAAGAATAATTAAAGTATATATTTATAACGAGGGGTAAACCGCTGGGGATTTATGGTGTACACCCGTTAGGATGTCCGAGGATTTTTTGGGATGTCTAAGGATGTTTCAGGAATTCACAGAATGTTGTGGAATTGCATGGATTTCTGAAGGATGTCGGGGATTTATAAGGATTTACGAGGGATGTCTGCGGGCATTAGACAGCCGACTGAAGCTATTGGGCATGCTCAGTGCTTGCTCAGCGCATGCGCTTCTTAAAATTTTAGTTTATTCGACGCAATTTTGACATTACAGAACAGTACTACTAATCAAAAAGAATTTTGTATACAATCGTTGTACAATATGAACATTGTTATTCAATTTTTAATTAGGATATGTACAATTTTGTCGCACTAGTGCGACAAAGTAGTTTTGACGCAGCGACAAAAACATGAAACAATTTGTTTGTTTTATTTATAAACGCGTTGTCATGATGATGATCGATAACCACGATTTTATTGAATTGTTATAAGTGGCAAATAATAATAATTTTAAAATTAGCTACATTGACGTTATACGATTGTAGACAAAATATTGTGTGCACCTCGTTGGATAGCTTGTTTGTTGCCCTTGGCGAGTCGTCAATCTCGGCTTCGCCTCGACTGAACAAATTTCTCGCCGCGTGCAACAAACAATATGCTCTATTCGTACTTGATTCACAAATAACTATTGTTGAAATTCATAAAATTAACAATAGTTTCAGTTTGTAAAACAATATCATTTTGGGTCATATTTAAATACAAAAAAAATTGTTATGCAGTATTTACTTATTAGCGTTATTAATCATAATTACATTTATTATTATTATTAATTAAACGTTTGCTATCGACCCAGTGGCCCAAAACTGTTGATTTGCTTGGACTGATTTTTTATTTGCGAATTTTAACAAAATTCATGATCAGTGCGTCCAATAGTATACATCCTTAAAATTTGTTATGCCTATGGCACACCGGTCGAGGAGCATCAAGGAACTCCTCGATGAAACTATAGAACGCACCCTGTCCTCGACGAAAAATAGGGGCGCCGCTATTTTCATCGAGTTGTTCTTCGATTAAACGAATGTGTCTCATTTCAGACGTATCTTTTGTATCTGATTTCGAGCAAAACCTTGATGTATTTTGTCACCGATGAAATAGAAATCCATAGCGGATGGGTGCGTTCTGTCGTTTCATCGTGGAGTTCATCGATGCTCCTCGACCGGTGTGCCAAAGGCTTTACACAGTTTCGGTTATACCCTGTATGAATATTTTTTATCTAAAATTTAACTTGACAATTACATGCAAACAGTGATATGTAAAATATTTTGTCCCCGGTCTTGTTCTTACTATCGATCATGTTTTGTCGATGTTTTTTATTACTATTAGATGACGGATTCACTACCTGTAGTAGATGAGTGTGACGACTGTTTCCCTGAAGCCGGAAAAGCTTTGGGTATAATAGTAGGTACCTGCCTCGGTAAAAAATATTTTAATAATCAATGGATTCAATAACGCGAACTTTTTGGAAGAAATTAGTGAAAATGACATTTCTAATATGGAAAAATTTATAGTTGAAACTGTACCGTCCTAAATCGAATACGAAAAATATTACGGTATATTCCACAAACAGCCACAGAATTTGTATATAGCAAAATTAAATTGTTGTTTGTGTATTTGTTCTGTAATTTAATTATTAATGAAAATGTCGTTTATCACGTGGAAGTATTTTTTTAAATCCTATTTCATAGTTTTATTCAGTATATGGGGTTTCCAAGCCTACGACTTTTAAAGAAAAACCGAGAGAAAAACTTATTAGATATCAATTTTCAGCATATAAGTAAAGTGATAATAATTGTTAATTTTGATAGATTTATTACCTTTTTATCGAATTGAAAATGTAACTCTTTTGAAACGTGCATTAAAATGTGCCATGTGTGACGTAGACAACATTGAAACTAAACCGTGAGTAGATTTGTTCGTGCAAGATCGTTTTTTGTCGTTTTGACTACGGAATGGACGACGGACCTGTGTTGAAATAAGGTCTACGTATCGTATTCGGTCCTTGTCAGCGCGGTGAACGTAATATGGTCTTAGTTCCGGTGACGTCCCACCGCCACACACGGCATCGTTTTTCGCGGCTCCTATTTTTTTTTTAACTTAATGAATTTTTTTCGGGCATATTATCAACTTTTTGGAAAAAGAAAAAATATGGGTCTATATTTAATTGTATAGATTAACATATAAAAAAACCAAAAAATTGTAGAAACCCCCATTTAGAAAGATTATAAGTAAATGCAGTATTTTATTTCAAAATAGATCAAAAGATACTGCAATATTAAAAACTATCATTGAAATTTCTAAGGATGTCGGAGGAATTCTAAGAACTTTTATGCAAGTTCCAGGATTTCAAGGGATGTCGTAGGATTTCCCGGGATTTCTATACAAATGAAGGATTTCAGTGGGATTTCTAGGATTTATTATTCAAAAAGGATTTCTGGTGTACACATTTCAGTCTGCGGTTTACCCCTCGATTTATAATTTAGTATTTCGGTATCTTGTAGTCCATGATCGATTAACATTTGTTACTACGTAAAATTTAAATGATTATGACACGACAGTGACAATAGTAAAATATGCTTTATATCTTCTTCTGCAGTTTAAATAAAATGACTAAAATATATTTGTGAGTATAGTAGCATTAGTATATTATATTATTCTACATTTTAGTTATTAAGAAAAGTATGAACAGTTTAATAGGCCTACAAGGAAGTCATGTGGTGTCCACGTCAGATTTTTTACGTTTTCATTAGAGAACAATGCCTTAGTACTATTATTTTTATCATTTTCCCCCTCTTCGTCTCTGCTTCAATCAATTATTGTCACGGTAGCATTTTCTAGAAGTTTATAAAACATTTTTTATATTTGACATTAAAATTTAATAATTCTTAATAATAATTATACTAATAACTACTTATTACAACGTAGGAAGTGTAGTGTAGTTATATATTATCAGATTATGCAATCTTATTTCAGTCGTTCAACAGAACATATTTTTATTAGTCAGTCGAATGCTAGCATATCTGGCATCTGGTATGATAATCACTAATCTAAATTAAATGATATTATACAGTATCTTGGTCGTATAGCAGCCGTAAATATCTAATCTTTAGTTCATCTTGGTCTACCTAATCTAAACCTTTCTTTATTTTTTCCCCGTATTAAATAACGTAGGTACCTATGTGTTTCGTTATTACGATACTGTACTATGATTTACTTACACAGTTGTGTGATTGGAGTGAGACCACACTTTATCTCCAGACGGTTATGTAAACCTTACTTTCGCATCTATATTATACACCATACAAGAAGTGTGAGATTATAATAAAATGTGGCTATATATTGAATTTTATAATTACTTGTAAGTATTGTTGTAACTTATCTAGATAAATTTAATTTAGATAAATCATCTTCTAGATACTATATTTTATCTATTATCTTCTCTAGATATATTTTTTCTTATTTATCTATTATCTTATCTAGATAAAATTACAAATGATCTTTATTCATGTTTTAAATATCATCCCAGATAATAATTTTTGTAAAATAAAACCAATTTTGTTCATTATTGTAATTTTAATAAAATTCAAATGCTCGAACCGCTTCGCATACCTATATTGTATTTGTTATCTAGATAATTGCTTGAATGGTTATTTATTATCTTTTCTAGATAAAAAATTCTAATGTGGCCAACACATGCTCAACTATTTTTATTTTTCTAATATAAGTATATATTATGTTTTATGTAGTACCTAGGTATTAATCCAAACGTGCTTTGCTTATCCATTGAAAACTCACTATCGAAATTTTAGCATGATTACAATTAATACCTCTCTTACAGGACTGAGTGGCGAGAGGTAAAAAAGTTAGTTATCTTTATCTTTATCCAGATGAAAAATATTGTTATCTATTTCAATACTGCCTGTAAGATATCTTCTAATTAATAGAACTGTAAAATAACAAAATTAAAAATGTACATTTTGATATCAAGTATCTCGCTCTTGTTACTCTAATGGGATTCAATTCAAGTTATTGAATTTGATTTATATAAAAAATGTGGATCATTTTAGTATGAGTCATATATTCAAGTTCATTCAAAAAATAAATTATATTAATGACTAATTTAATTAATACTAATGGTTAGTATATCTATCTGATATAATCACTAATAGCTTGCTTATGTTTATTATTAGATAGTACAAAATATAGTAGCAAGTAATCATTTTTCCATTTAATTTATGTTACTTTTAGCCTGTTTTACCGATATTAAACTGTGCTATTATTTTTTATTTTACTTTATCTTCCTTCAGCCATTACTGATTACCTATTAATATAACCTAATTTTGAACTTACAAAAGATATAAAAACAATGTAGGTAGGTACTTATTTTAAAACATTTCATTGGAAATTTGAACTAGCAAATATTATTTGAAGCATTTATATCTAGAAATGTAGTTACATTTTAGAATTTATATGTCCAATTTAAAACCATTTACCGATAGCATACTCTTTTATTATCTATCATTTTCCATAAAAGAAAGTAAATACGCTTCATACTTTCCGCATCTATGTATCACGTATGAAAATTGCCGCTCTTTAGTACTCTAGAACAAAATGACTCGCTCGCTCTATCATTGAAGAAATTGTCGTACTGTGAATAAATTCACTATAAAAATACATCGTTTTTCAATAAGCTACACGCAGCAGTCCAAGTACTCATTGTCTACAAGATACACTCTGGGGAAATGTATATTCCAATGTTGGCATTTCTGCCAGTTTGTAGTTTCTAATTTTCTTTGTTTTGTTCTATTTTTCATTCCATTTCATAATGATACTTGAACAGCGGATGTCCATTTCGCAAGACGATTATGTTGTTTTAAGTTTTGCAACTTTTAAAATAATAATTGTTTCATGAGCCTTATTCACGAAGCTAATTTATCTGATAACCGATAGATGGCAGCACAGCAGAGATGGTACAAGTTTATATTTCACATACCGGTAAACTTGACTTGTTCTGTGAATTTCACGAAATGTTATTCTTCAATAACTACAAAACATTGCTGTTTTTGTGATTGCAATTCGGACAGTCGATATCTTAAAGAAGGAGTACATTTTGTATGCTTTCCAAAGCCACGGCAAGATGCAAATAAGTGTAAAAGTTGAGTACGGCTTAAATACGAAAAGTTTATAACAAAAAATAATATCAAGAAACACATTTATTTTTGTAGTACGTAAACATTTTGTTGGTGTCAATAGATCTACATTATAATTTCCGGGTAAATAATATGGTATGCGCATATAATTGCGGAACATTTTATGTATGTATAATCTCACTCATATTATTTCATTATCATTTACAGCCTGATATTTATATGTGTAAAACTAAACGCAGAAATATTGATGAAAAAGACATTGACATTGATATTTTCTACTCTTTCTTGGCGTGTTATTTGATGAAAAACTAACGTTTAATGCTCATATTGACTTTATTGTAAAATCCTCCTACCGAAATTTAGGATTCATTATTCGTTGTTCGAAATCTTTACATAATTTGTTCACGATACAGAGATTATATTATGCATTCGTAAGATCAAAACTGGAATACTGTGCCCAAGTATGGAATCCAATTTATCACAAATATGTTTATAAATTGGAACAAATTCAAAAAAAATTTGTTAAATATTGCTATTTTAAAAAACATAATAAATATCCCATTTTTGATTTTGATTATACTGCGTTATTGCTTGAGGTTAATATGGTTTCATTATTTATTCGAAGGAAAATAATAAGTTGTCTATTTATATATAAGTTGTTAAATAATGTTATTAATGATTCCAGTATTTTAAGAAAATTGCCATTATTTGTTCCTCGTGTGACCTCAAGAAACAAAGTTACTTTTAACTGAACTTCTGCCAGAACAAATTATGAAACGAAATCTCCGATACGGCAAATGTGTACTATATTCAATAGTACTTGTTGTAACTTAGACGTGTTTTCTGACTCTTTTATTATATTTAGGCGATCATTATTTAATCTATATAGCATTAATTGAAACTTGCGTTTACATTGTATGATTTTGATTTTGGTTCATTTAACTATTGTACAGTTATATTACATAAATTTTTTTTTTGTCTATTTTTTTTTGTCTATTCATATGGTGAAGTATTTCATTGTTATATTAGTATTGTATAATCGTCCTATTATTGGGATCTATATCCTGTTGGACTGATTGTTTAAATAAATAAAAATAAATCAACTACATTTATAACCTAAATTACATTTTCTATACCTTCTGTAATCCTTTGCAAGACAATTAACCATCGTTTTAAAGCATGTACATTGTTATCTACGGAGCTAGAATGTTTAAATTTTGCCCCAGGAACATCATTTTCGTGTATATACATTTTAAAATTTGTATTCCCTCTACTCCTGGCGCCGTCCAGAGGATATTTTCTGCTATACTGTTATAAATAAGGCTCATTGCAGATAAACTGAAAAAAATAAATATACTACCTTTTATTTAGAATAATCTTTAGAATAACAAATGTTGAAATATTAATTGTTCTTATCTTATCAAAAATGTAAAATAATATTTTAGCGGATCCTATCCTTTAAATTGACGTTACCTAAGGCGATTTTTGGCGATATACCGGATCAATTAACATGGTAAGCTACGACCTGTTGTGATTAGAAAGTCATCAGGTATAGATACCTAGCGCTAACAAAAAAAATTTACATGTCAAGAGAATTTGAGGCGGGCAATTTAAAATGTAATCATCTGTATATTTTGCTGTCAACAGTGCTGCATAAAACTATTGTCGTTGCTGTAAAGTATAATTAGGTGCCAGGTATGAATTTTATTTCTATAAATTAAAATGTTACCTATATTAATATGAAAAAAATCATAATTTTTAGGTTCGTAATCTGAAACCATAATGGAAATAGAACATTTATATTTCTAAAAAAATCAAATTATGTGCTGCTCTTCTTTTACAAAATGATTTAGACAGACCAGTGAGAAATACTAATTTTATTATTATTATTTGTAAGAAGCTAGGTAATGAAAATTTTAAAACATTTTTTCAGAAATAATCATATTAGAATCCGGAACAACAAATTTATTATTTTCCATTTTAACAAATTTTAAATTATTTAAAGTTTTATTGAATATGTACGAGTAGCAGTTACTTAGCAGTAATCAGTTATTTGTACTGTACTACTGTAAACATTTGACAAAACGTCAGAAAAATAAAAAGGGAAAATAATCGTGTTGAAAAAAGATGCAAGTTAGAAACCCTCGCCAAAAAGACTGAACACAGGTGACCTTAAAAACTTACCAAAGTTGACCAAACTACGCCAAAAATCGCCTCTAAGCAACGAGCTGTTATTTACATTTTTAGGACTATTTTCACTGATTTTTATTGTTTCATCGCCTACGTTTTTCAGAATTTTATTTTAAAGTTATATTTAAAAAAAATCGTATAGTAACGAAACAAATATGGAAGTATATACTAAACATTTGACAATGCAGAATTTGTGGGAGAGATTTTGAGACAATAGACCATTTAAGAAGAGACTGCAACGAAAAACTATACAACGGTAAATCGACACAACAAATTCTACATGACGGAAACCCCAGACACGGAATGGATGAAAAAAGTACCTATACAGAGTATAAGAACAAAAAGTATAAAATGTTGAACATAAAAATATACCTACCATTTTAAATGTAAATGCAAATGTGATATTGTAAAGATTTTGTACACCGAAAGGTAACAATAAACTATTTACTACTTACTACTTAGGTACTTACTAAACATTTTGTATGTAATACATATACAAACTGAGTTTTACAGAACCCAATTTAAGAACTCGGATTGCGCCACGGCCGTAAATAGATTTTTATCCTATAAAACTTTATTTTGCGTACTTGTTACATAAATACCTAACTAATTACCTATATTTTATATAAAAAATTCTATTGATATAATTCGCATTACAGATTGTTGGCGACAAAATTATTGGTAAATCACTCAATTTTCATTAAAGTTGTTTCCGTATGGCAAAATTATTTCTTGAAAGTTAATGTTAGAAGGAAAATTTTTCTTTAAACTTATTTATCCTTTTAATGTTTTAATTATATAGGTACATTAACCCTATTTAGGGAAATAGCGTGATTTTATATGTATGTATGTATTACAAATCTTTCTTTCCGATCATTGAAAAATTATAACAGTTTACAATAATTTTGACTTTTATTTTTACTCACAATTTAAAGTTTATTTTTTCTTCTAAATAGTGCCACATAACTGATAAATAAATATTGAATGTCGGTATACTAATTTGTCCAGATTTTGATATCGTGATTTCGATTTTTCAAGAACGGTTTTCAGTGTCTTGATTTTGTTCAACACTCATAGGAATATTAACCAAATATTTACGCGTGTTAGTTATAGCAGCTGAGTTTCAGAATTGGGTCAATAATGTGCAATATCTGAGAATATTGGCTAGCATAATAAATTACGTTTTTGTTAATCATGAAATCTGAAATTCCTGAAAATTTTATTTCCTATAAACAAATTCATATTTCTTCGTGGCGGTATAAGTTTCCTGTTCCAGTTTCCCCGTTTGCGTGAAATATAAAACTCTTCGTGCACAAATACTTTTACTCAAATAGAACTATTAAATCAGGTGCTACACGTACCATTTAATTAAACCCTCGGCTCTTACACGCCATCGACGAGAGCCAATACCTGCACTCACATCCAACCAACGAACGAATCGTTCAGGTCGGGTGTTATTTTAGTTATTAAGTTTAAATAAGCGAGATCGAAGATAGGAGTGAACGTTCACATAATAGCTCTTACCTTCGGTTTTTGTGACCTATTAAACTTATCTGTTTTGTCACGGTTTGGAAAATAGTAAAACTGGAAAATTTGCGAAACTCGATACGCCTTGCGTTTTACTTGTAGACACGCAAAGGAAAATTTACACAATTAATACAAGAAAATTTTTAAGATTGTTTTTTAATTCTGTTATCAGTTTCCTAGGGTTCAATTACTTATCAAGATAACGGGCAAAAATAACATCCATATAAGTATTTAATTTTATTGTGCATTTTGTTGGGATGGGACTGACATACTACTTTTACAAACCTAATTAATAATAAAAACATTTTAAGATTGTTTTTTAAATTCTGTTATCTATCAGATTCTTAGGGTTAAATTATTTATCCAGATAACATGCAAAAATAACATCCATAAGTATTTACTTTTATTGTGCATTTTGTTGGGATGGGACTAGCATAATACTTTTGCAAACCTAATTAATAATAAAAACATATTTACACAAATAAGATTAAAAATACTTGTAATTATATAGCTGATAAAATTTGTATTAAAAAATAGTGAAACTAAACTATAAAAACTCTCTCTATGCGAAATAGCACAGTGGTATAGTGCTACTATGTACCTACAAATAATGTAATACCAAATTTTGAATAAAGATCTTAAAGAAAGCTAGGCTCTAGATACAGAGGTCGTGGGTTCGAATCCCGGTCAGGTCAGGCAATTTTGGGCAATTTTCACGGCCTGATTAAGATTGGTACCCACTTCCGTTACCATTCCAAGTTGAAATCTAATTAATTTGGAAAACTCTAGTTCTCTAATTCCGAGACGAGAGTAGCTTTATTCTCGTCTCGATTTAGTAGATTTGTGGTCCTCTGTCAAAATTTTCTAAAGCCGCCCCTGATGTAGGTACCCAGCAAACACAGTTAGATAACTATGATATGGCATATATAAAACACGTACACCATTCATGTCTACTGCCATATGGCATGCAACATATATGGAGCTTGCATGCGCTTTCCTATGTCAGCCATTCTCACCATGTATGCCACATGGGAGTTACGTTTGAAAGACAACGGTACTGCTATATGGCCACGGCAAGTTACCGCCATATGGCATATAGAAATGGCAGATACATTTCTGTATAACGTACTATATAAAATGTAGCAATAATTATTTTATTTATAATAAAAAAACATGTTTAAGCAACATTTTATAACTAAAAGTTGAATCCATCGAGAATCCATAGAACCGGAGAGAGAGTGCTTGAACAAAATCCATAGCACAAGAAGTATACATTTCAAAAAGACAAATGCTTATGCGAACAAAAACTTCTATTTAAATACATTCTTTTTTGTTGTAGTGGCTAATGGCTATGGATGTGAAGGTATTTTGATATTTCATAGAATCGAATTACTTAGTTGTTTGTTGGTGTCAAACTCATATGTGTTTGGTTGGATGATGAATGGAAGAAAATTCTAATATTTTGCATCATATCATTTGTACATATTTTCGAAGAGCTGGGAAAATTTTGGTAAAAATTTGCCACCGGGAATGGTCTCCATTGTGCTGAGTGCTGACGCAATTAAATTTTCGAAACTCTCGAGTCGAGATCGTTTCAATCTCGTCTAGAAAATTCAAGACGGGACGAGAGTACACAAGTTTTCGTCTCGTCTCGTCTCGCAGCATCACTAGTTATCGTGCACCGGCTAGAGGCTGTACAGTAGCTTGCGCCGAGTGACTGGCAACGCACATGCTGGTAAAGTAAAACTCCGTACCATCAAATCGCCTTAGAGACGTAACCCAAAGAGGTTCAAATTCCGAATAATACAGTAAATAATTTTTACACAAATAAGATAAATACTTTATTGTACGAGTAGTTATATGACTGAAAAAGTTTTGATTTAAAAATAGCGAAACAAAACCAAAAACTCTCTCGTTAAAAATAGTTTGAAGGGTGGCGGTAAGAAAAACGAGCCCCAAGATTGATGGTCACATGTCTATGTTCTAGTTCTGCAACAGAGTTCCACAGAAATAAATTAATAACGTCGCTCTTAACGGCCTTTTTATGTTTTCCTTTTCCTCCGGTGTACTTCTTCTTCCTTTTCTCTTGCCAGTGGCTTCTGATTCTTTTACTACTGCTAATGTGTTAGTGTTGTGTTGTGTACCGAATGCTGGGCTGTTAGAGAATTATGTGCTAAGGATCGTTCCAGTTTTTCATACTGTAGTTTTTATTATATGTGTACCTTTATGGTTTATGGCTTATTGATTATTTTGGTCCATAACCAAGATAGTTGATGCAGTTTAATTATGTTTCTAGAAGACATTATAATAAATAACTTCAATTTAACTTAACATATATGTATTAAAAGTCGGAATTAATTATACAGGTTGTCCCAGATTTAAACGACCTAACTTATTTCACAGCTTAAACACCTAAAAATAAGGTGACAAGTTCATCTGAGCACATGTCCGTAAAAGATTTATTCCAGAGATATTCATGTTTTTCTTATTGAGTAGCGGTACTTTAAAAAATCAACTTCATAACGAGATATACAATATTTTCTTATTGAGGTGTGATGTAATAATTAAATTAAATTTAAAATAAATTGTTTATTACCTAATTTCAAAACCCCAACGGTGGATTGGTCTCGCAGGACTTGTACCGTTGCCAGAACGTTAGAGCGATCTAACACCTTTATTTTTTTGCTTGGAATGCCATTAAAGAAAGACTTTATGATAAAATGATAGATAATTTAGTCTCACTACGCAGAAAAATTATTCAAGTTTACGAAACCATATATCTCCCGAGCAATGTCACACAGCAACCAATGCATAATGGCACGTGGTAGATCGTTGTCGTGCCTGTTCACGTGCTAGTGCTGCAGGTAAACATTTTGAACAAATGTTATAAAAAAAATAGTTTATGAAGTTATGTTATTACTTTATTATTTTAAACAATATATTTCTTTGAATTCGTTGGTAGTTTTTAATTTTTTCCCATACATCAGTGCAAGCAAACCAAATTTTGTATTGAAATTAGGTAATAAATAATTTATTTTTAATTTAATTATTATGTCATACCTCAATAACATAATATTGGATATCTCGTTATGAAGTTGATTTTTTAAAGTTGCGTTACTCAATAACAAAACCGTGAATATCTCTGGAATAAAGCTCTTACGGACATTTGCTCAAATGAACTTGTCACTTTACTTTTAGGTGTTTAATCTATAAAACAAGTTAGGCAGTTTAATTATGTCTAGGACAACCTGGTAAATCTATATTATATTATCTAACAAGAACAAGAATATTTAGATTCATATTCAAACTAACAAACTATTAACTCTTACTAACTGATGTCGCAGAATGCATTACATTGCAAATTATCGTTTTTAAATATACCTATCGTCCTTCTTTTAAATAATAGGTATACTATCTAATCGTAATTTGGTATAAATAATAAATAGATATTTTTTTATTAAATTTACTACTGTAACAATATTCCAGACCTCATACAGATGCATTTTTTTTTCTTGACCGGTGTATGTATTATGAGCAGTGTTGTAATAGATAACAATATTTTTTTATCTAGATAAAGATAAATATAACTTTATTTTTATTATTCTAGATTACATAAAAAATAACCATTGAAAAAATTATCTAGTTATTAGATAAAAGATTCATAATTTTATCTAGATAATTATAGATAAAATTTAAAAAAATATAAATGACACATTATAAAGAATAAGTGGTAACAGCTTGCGAGCCGACAACGTTGCAAACTTGTGCCTTGTATGCTTGCACAGATTAAAATTACAAATGAAAAAGTTGGTTATTATAATTTTACTAAAATAATTATCTAGATGATATTTAAAAGATAGATAAAGATAATTTGTAAATTTATCAAGATAAGATAATAGATAAATAAGAACAAAATTATCTAGGTAAGGTAATAGATCAAAATATAGTATTATCTAGATGATTTATCTAGATACAATTATCTAGATAAGTTACAACACTGATTATGAAGAATAGAAATAATTTGTGGGATGCAGTCAAATATTTTATTTCTCTATTCTCGGCTAAATATTTTTTTCAGGAGATGAGATTAAATGTTAAAAAGTATACTTACTTAAGAAAGTCTTGTTGATGGGTGATTGATGACGTTTTGTTTTAATTTTGTGAGATTTATTCCTGACCATTTGCGGTTTATAAAATATCTAATATCTTCCAAGATGATTTATATGAGAGCATCAAACCTAATATAATAAATTTTGTGTATAATTCATGAACAAAATATTTAATTTAATCTCATCTCCTAAAGAAGACATGTGTTGTCGAAACTAGTCGAGAGAGATATAAAATATTTGACTGCATCCCTGAAATTATATCCATGCCTCTTACCAAACCGCATTGTTTAATGATATTTCGAATTGATTATGATATAAATGTTATACAAGCACAAGCAAACAATTTTATAAACACATATTTGTTTGCGTACTATCACAGAAAAATAATATCATTGAAATAACAACAACATAAATAGCACAAAGCAGTTGCATTTCAACTTCTATCTAGAACCATAGAACCTAGAACTCATCCTAAACATCCAACTTCCCCGTTTTCAAAACAGTTGAATAGCGAACGTCACAGGCCACTTGCCACTTTGCACTTTCCACACGGCACATGCAGTGCTCTGACAAGCGTGAAAAGAACGCAAAAATGCAGAATTTCCCAGCTGCGGAAAATTCGCGCGAAAAGTCACCGTCACCGAGCACGAAGAATAACAAAGCGAGAACCAAATCAAATTATAGTTGATTCGGTGGACGCGAGAGGCGCTGGAACTCTGAGCAAACATGGCGACGAGGATGACGACGAGAACAGGGAAGAAAATGCTAAGAATTGGGATATTTTAGCGGATTGAAAACTTAAATTATATAAATTTCCTTAAATTAATGTTATTCCATGAATAGGTTGTCTATACGAGTATTATAGAAAAATGTACCATTACCGTTCTCATAAAATTTTCCATAGCTACATGTGACGACAGACGAGTATTTTGAATTTAAATTTATTGTGTTTCTGTAGATTTTGTTCATACCCGTAGAGAAAATATATAACTAGTAGGTAGGTATATAAAGGCACAATATCTTGAAACACAGATTGTATCATAACTAAATAAATAAATTTTCTTTAGAGAACATTTTTCGTGTCACTGGTTTAATAATTATTTTCAATTACCGTAAATTGATTAAGTAATAAATTAAATTTATTTTATTAATCAAGTTAATGAGTATTTTGTATGGAATGGTGTTGTTTCTATAAGTAATTTTATAATGGATTTAATAAGAATATAAATTTTTATAGACGAAATAGTTTTAAAAATATGTTTTATAAGACATGTTTTATGTTATGTCATGTTTTATAATGTCAAATTGTGATTCTCTTTATTCATTATTTTAGACCTATTATGCCCGGTTTCATAAACGTTTGTTAAATTTTAACAGACTGTTAAACTGTTTAGCACATTGTTATTTATGAAAAATCGTTTCATCAACAGATGTTAACTTTAACATCGAGGTAAATCGTTTGCTAATTTAGCAGGTGCTCTGAGCTCATGTTAAATATTTAACTCGTTATTTTATGACAAATGTCAAAATGTTAAATGAGTACAAAAATATATATTTAATTAAAAGAAAATTCATATTATTTTCTGAACAATTAGTGGTTAATAAGAGTTCAAATATGATTTCTAATTTTGAAGACAATGTTTTTTGGCAAATTTATTTCATTTGTATAATGAGATACACTGAACATAAAATGATATAAGTATCGATTTTCCAAAGGTAGTGCTCTTTTAATCTTACTTGTTTAGAAATATTTAAGTACCGTGCTTAACAGAAATCGTCCTATTTATTGATTCTATAAACCAATTAATTATTGTTTACACTTAGATTTTATGCAATGTGTGCATTTCAAACTGTACTAGTATTTCCTATATTATAAGATGTAGTTAACGCATCATATTTGTACTCTCCTTAAACTGTTGTTCTTCAAAATACGAAAGCACGAAGAAATTAATTAAAATGAAATTTTAGATAATATTTTTCTGAATAGCAGACTTTTACGAAGTATTAGCTTCGTTGAACTGTACTCACATTCGTATTCAATATCATGGGTACTTTTCTATAATCCTTTATGTACTGTACTGATTTGTACTGTAGTAGCACATTGTTGTTGTACTCGATAGGACAATATTTAATGATTCGCCAGTGATAATTGATGTGGAAAGAGCTTTATTTTCAAGAATATTATATTCCAGGGAAGGTGCGTACCTACTTGTAAAAATTATCTACTAACTTCGGGACTAAATTCTCTGCCATCGACAGGCTGCGAAATAAACTGAAAACTGACAAAAGATCTCATATTGTATATTATTCTGGACAGTGCTGGAACTGCTTGCTATTTGTTGCGCATACGTTTGCGCACTATACTGCGAGCAGTTGTCCCGTCTCTAGCACATCCAGTACCCGCTTCATACGAATAAGTGCACTTTTTTCTGACAGCCTGTAATTATTGATATTGTCGTCCTTTTACATGTGGTATAAAATAATGTCAAATGAAACATGTCAAATCACAACAATCAAAATATTAATATACATGAATGAATAAAGCTGAAAGTTACCAAATAAAAACGAAATATAACTAATAAAAATTTAACACGTTAGTTAACTAACAACTTGATTATAACAGTTTGTTTCATGAAACACATTCAAAATTTAACAGGCTGCTATTTTTACATCGTTGTTAACTAACACGAGATTTAACATTTCGTTTATGAAACCCGGCATTAGTATTTCAAATACAAAGTTAAAGAGAGACGGATCAGACTGAATGTAGATTTTTATGCAGCGACAAGAACTTATTACAATGGAATTTAATGCTATATTGAAAACAGTAATCTTTTGGAAAACATAACTAATTCAGATATTTATTTATTATTACCATACGTAAATTGGTATTGTAAGCAGGGAAGGGCACGTATTATACGTAATTATTGCGCGTAAAAATCTCTTTTTTACATTGATTAAATTTACGACTTTTTAACGTAAATTATGTATAATATTATATAAATAATGTAAAAAAGACAATTGTTTAGGTTATGTCCAGAACAAAGTTTTGAGAAAAGTTATTACATTTAAGATTCAAGCATTGATTTGTTATTTGAACGAAAGAATGAATCTTGTTCCAAAATAATAAACTTTCAATAACTAACATTCACAACTAAATAAACATGTATAAGTTTTGAGAGCTAAAACTAATATATTACATTACCTATTTACGTTTTTACGCATTTTTTACGGTATAAAAGTAAAAAAAACTTTTTTACGCGTAAATGCCCATCCCTGAGCTTATATTTGCTATGATTTAAAGAGTCTGGTTTGGAGTGCTTGTTATAGTTGCCCATGATTATTAGTTTCCACTCAGGTAGGTACCTACTACCATAATTGTGAAATAACACGAATTACAAATAATAATTCTCATTTCTTTTTTTCATCTAAATACAAATTCATTTTGTGTAAAGCACTTAATTTGAACTTCGTACAAATTTAATCTTGCCAAAAGGGTCGTAAACGCTTGAAAGAAACGTTTTTACTGCTGTCATCTGTCGGTTGCTCGTCAGTCGTCAACCATCCTCTTCTTCGACGTGTTTCCGGACAATTTCCTGCCTTTGATATAACGTCCGGCTTTCACTCATTAAGATAAAATACCGATAATATGCATGAATTCTTATTTCATTTACATATAAAACAGAAACAGAGCCAGGCCTACTGGGAAATGAGAAAGAAATAACATTGCATTAGTGAGCTACACGCAACGCAAGTAAAAGATAGTGTAATGTTTTACTTAGTTAAACTTATCAGAGTAGGTATGGGGTTATCTTTGACGGGATAATTACAGAATTCTTGACTAGTTTTTAATTACGACTGTTATCTGCTGATTTCACTTAAAAATTAACAAAATTAATCAAAAACAGTTAAACAGTTATTATAGGTTAGGTCTATGTTTTAAATTCATACCTCAGTAATCTACCGCCATCAAGTTCTTTGAACATTTTATATTAAATGATTACAATGATCAAAAATATTTCGACATTTTACATTACACAGGGTATTTCAGCGTTAAGTATCCAAACTTAAAATATGGATGTAGGACCTCAAAACAAGAAAAAAAATCATTTTCTCGCAAACGCTTCGTTTAGGAGATATTGGCTTCTGAAGTTACACGACATAAGAAAAAATTATATTACACTTAATACGGGGGAGACTCTTGTTAGTCGCTTTTTTTCCTGAAAATATTTCCTGGGTCAGTCAAAATGTTTCAATTAAGATATAATTATATTTTATACAGTAATAAATGAACTCTCTTTATTGATAAACAATAAATTTAGTTCGTTTAATTCTTTGTGGAGTGAGTAAACTACAATCATATGCCACGTACATTTACAAATAATAGTGGAGTATAATAATAATAATAATAATAATAATAATAATAATAACTTTATTGCCCAACAGGAACCAATTACAGGGCAAAATAAACATAAGCAAAGTATATACAAATATAGTATAAATATACAAAAAATATATAATTTCAACAACAAAAATAAAGAACATAAAAAATATATGTATCAATAATGATTTATGCAAAAATATCTACATACAAGACATCAGCATACGAACACATCAAATAAATTGGCGAACGCCGAAGAACGTCAGTACGTGCAGTTGGCAGGTGAAATGTCCGACCATGTCTCGATGCCAGCCTAGGTACATGGAAATTAACTCTTGTTAGAAGGAAAGGTGCATCAATGTGGTTGTGAAGGAGCATCCAGAGGAATCTAGCGCTAGATATTTCTCGCCTGGAACTTAAAGACGGTAGAGAATGACGTTCAAGGAGAGAGTTTAAATTAACATCTCTATCCGGATAGACATTATCTAGTTTGAAAGAAATATATTTTAAGAATCTTCGGTGGATGCGATCCAGATGCAAACATTGACTGGCGTAGAATGGATACCAGATTAAGTTGGCGTATTCTAATTTACTCACAACATAAGCAAAATATAGAGATTTAAGAACAGATATATCACAAAACTTTTTACATATTCTTATAATGAAACCTAATGTTCTACTGGCCAATCTACAGATATTGATTATATGCTCATTGAAATAAAAGTTAAATGTAAACGTAACACCTAAGTCTTTTATAGATAAAGTGCGAGTAAGAGTGACACCATCCATAGCGTAGGGATGTACAATGTACTTTTGTTTGCGTGTGTAAGTAATTGAAAAACATTTATCAGTATTAATAATAAGTTTATTATCTCTACACCAGGAAACTAGCTTAGATATATTCATTTGAAGTACATTTACGTCTGATATCGATGAGATTTTGCAGTAGAGTTTTATGTCATCAGCATAAGCGAGAACTGGACAAGTGAAAGAACACAACAATTCATTAATGAATAAAATAAAGAGTAATGGGCCCAAATTAGAGCCTTGGGGTACTCCAGAAGTGGCTACGAAATTAGGAGAGGAGAAGCCATTATAGAAGACATAACAACTTCTACCAGAAAGATAGGAATTTAATAGTTTTAATAAGGCAGGAGAAGCACCAAAGGAGCTGATCTTAGAGAGCAACAAGCCATGATCAATAGAGTCAAAAGCACGGGAGAAATCACTATATATTGCATCAACTTGTCCACGATCATCAATAATTTCAGAGACATATTGAGAAAAGCAAGCTAGGTTAGTTATCGTCGACCGCCCACGCATGAAGCCATGCTGATTAGCTGAAATCAAAGATCTTGTATTTATAAAAATGGAATTGTAAATCACCATCTCAAATAATTTTGCGAAGTTATTTAAGATTGATATAGGTCGATAATTAGTTAAATGCGACTTGTCACCTTTTTTGTGTACTGGTGTAATTCGTGTTAACTTCCACCGTTCAGGAAAAGTACAGGATGTAATTGCCTTATTAATTATAAGTGATAAAGGTGCAGCAAAGATGAATCTACAATCTTTGATCAGGAAGGCAGGTATTTGATCTTCGCCACTAGATGTTTTGTTAGGTAGTTTAGCCATGAAAGTAATTAAGTCATTTTCAGTAATAGTATCAATAGTAAAAGACAAATTGTTACTAAATTCAACATCACTAACAAACGATGAACTAGTATTAAAAAAACCAGCAAAAAGTTTAGCGAAACCATTAACAATATCTTGTGGATTATTATACTCAACGTTGTTATCAGTAACAATGCCAGGAATACGTGAACATCCTTGTTTTAATTGAGCAAATTTCCATAACTCACGAGGATTTGATTTAATATTAATTTCTACGTTACGTATATAATCATTGTAAGCATTATTAATTTGCTCTTTGATAATAGATCTAAGTCTTATAAATTCTTCATGATATATACGTTGCCTGGTTTTAAGCCATTTATTTCGATATAGTTCTTTGGATTTAATATTAAATTTTATATCAGAAGTAAACCAAGGGGGAAATTTAGTAGAATTACACTTGTATTTAGGTACAAATCTATCAAGAGCATCATATAAAATTGTGTAAAATTTAGAAAGAGCATCATCAACATTTTCGAATATATTTAAACAAGTCCAATCTATATCACATGTCATACAACTGACTGAAATTCGCTTTGCGGAAATTATACCTAAAGTTATTCGCAGAAGGAAAATTAATAGGTTTAACAACTGAAAGGAGTTCAAGATCAATTAATAAGGCAGGATGATAATCATCTTCATTAACTAAAGGGAAGTCAGACTTCAAAGTATTTAAAATGGTGAAATTAGAAAAAGTCAGATCTAACTTTTTATTAAAAACATTGGCCACAGTATTGTGCTGAGTAAGATTTAGAACATCGCAAAGATTACGGATTATGCTGACATGGTTTACGAATGTTGCAAAGGAAATGCAATCTAAATGAAAATTTTTTCTTATTTTGAGATCCTACATCCATATTTCAAGTTAGGATACTTAACCCTGAAACAGCCTGTATATTTCAAGACAAGTTGTTATCTTTCTACTCGTATAATAAAGTTCTAAATAATTATTTTCCTGATGGAGAAACTAGACTTTGTAAGATAATGATAAGTTGTCCTGAAGAAGCCAAAACTGTTGGCGAAACGTCGGCTTTTTCCTGAGTAAATTTGATCTTTCATATATCCAAACCAGTCGAACAAAAACTAAATTTTCTATGATAAGTAAATTAGTAGACCTACTACCTAAAATGTTTCTATGTGCAGTGTGCAATAGTAACAAAATTTATTTACTATAACAAATTTGAAATGTCAAAATGAAAGTATATTTACCTACTTAAAGTTGAACTAGATTTTAATTTGGTACTAGTGGTAATTTCATTCCACGGAGTATAATTCAGTTTTTCAGAGGTATTGTAGCTGAGGAATCCGGATTTGCTCGGAAAAGAACATTTTAATTAACCCACCCCCACACATAATGACCCGATCGAATTCAAACATACTTTAAAATATGACTCTGGTCAAAAGGGACCTACATGCAAAATTTCATGAGCATCGGATGAAAAACGGTCTAGGTCATAATGTTAAACACATAAACCTTCATACTCCGATCGAATTAAAACAAATTTCAATGATATATATCGAGTTTCGTTGGGAAGAAACAAAAAAAGTCTTCTATAGAGCGATTTGTAAAAACCCCAACCTTTAATGGTGCGATAGAATTCAATCTTGTCAAACATACATGCAAAATTTGAAGAGGAATTCTGAATATTTGACTTATGAAATAGTAATTAACGTTTTTATGGGCAACGTAATAAACTTTTCTTAAAAAATATTATTTTCAATCAAATTTTTAAAAAAATGCTAATATTAATAAATGGTACAGTCTGGAAATGAGCACACATACACATTTCAGGTTTATCCGTAAATTACGGTAACAATGTTAAGTTTTAACAGTTGCTTAAACATTTAACGAAATTTTCTAAATCTTAAAAACAACAATCCTAATATTATTCCATAGACCGTCTCCACCCCTCAAACTAAGGGTGCAGTGGTGACAGCTTCCAACTTCATTCCCATTAAACAAACACCGAAACAGTCGCGCAGTTCATCTAAAACTCCGGAAAACAAATGAACTCTACGCACCACTAAAACATCTGACAGTCACAGTCGTCAGATACGTCCGGTTTATCCGGACGCATCGAATTGTCGTTAGTTAGTCCGGTCTGATCCAATAAGTCCGTAAGTCCGGTTTCTTACCCCCTCCGCCCTGACCGTCATAGTGACGTAATGCTAGAGATGTCAGCACTGTCGCAGGATGTGATGATGTCACTAGGGGAGAAATGAAGGGTGAAAGTGGGGAGCGATGAGGAAGTGAACGGAAAGAAGAGGTGTCCAGTTGCTTGCTATTCGAGGTGTAAATTGGTGGTTGTTGGTCTAAACTCTAGGGGAATTATTGAATTTTTTATTTGATTTTGTAAATTGGAGTTTTATAGTTTATTAAATTTGGGGGTTATAACAAATTGGTAATTATTTGAACACACAATTTAATGGTTAAATTTTATTTTACTTGTTCATATTGTTTATTTTTAGTTAGATACGATATAAATTTACAAATTATTTAACTTGTAATAAATAAATGTAATTGGAAAGGAATAGTGAATAGAGAGTGAACGACATTTTTATTTTTTTTTATTTTGTTAAAAGCAATTTAATGAAACATAATATAAAAGAAAGTTTTTTTTTTCATAATTTTGTAAGAAATTAAAGTTTTCTGCTTGGCTGTCGTGATTTAATTTTATTTTGACGTTAGAGTTGTAACGCTTCCACTTAAATTTTTTCCTTAAATGGACAATATCGAATCAAAATCAAATGGTCAAACGTAGATATAACATATTGCTGTCATTAATTCCATTCGATTTTTCATTTAAGTGACACTTAAAATGGAAGTGGAGTTGGTGCAAATGGCCATTAGTATATTACTTATGACTAGGTACTATTATTTATGTTTTCGAACTAAACCGGTAGTATTTTCTGACATACAACCATTTTTACTCAGTAAACATATCACCATTATCGCCGTCCCGTCAAATACAAAATAAAATTCTGTCAGCACAGTACATTAAACGTACAAATATTTATTTTAGAAAAAAGAACAACTTTGAACCATCGTCTGACGTTATCTCCTTGTTCACGTTCTTTACTCACGCAATGCGTAAAACAAAATACATACACCCACATAAATACACGCATCACGATCACGCCTCGGCTCATAACAAAAAAATACGACGAGGGCGAAAAATAAAGAAACTGAAATTGTATGAGCATGAGCATTACTCTAGAAATGAAATGTTTACAAAGGCAATTACTGTTAGACGGCAGTTGGCGTAGAAATGGTGACTGTTCGTTGTTTATGGGGCGAGAGTATTTCTTTGTCAAATATACTTAGCGAGTAAAAAGGTGCAAATCCCTTCGTTTAAGGGTCGGGATTCGGACAGACAGATTAAGTGGTGGAATAGTTGGACATAGGGTGGCTTATAGCTTATTGGCTGCTAGTACTGAGTATTGAGTAGTGACTCACGTTTTACTGAAATTACAGAAAGTCAAGTTATTCGATGAACTAGGGTCTATGTAATGAGAATTTCATTTTAGCTTACGTAACCATTATGCACTAATACAGTGAGTTTATTTTAACGTGAACCATGGGAATTATCATATCCATGATTAGGAATTTGACAGCAATGTATTAGAGCGTTCTTTTTAAAATGAAACATAGGGAATAAATTTTAATTTGTTAATTCGTGCCACACTGCTGCTACCTAGAAATCTCATGTTTCACGTTAAAATAAACTCACTGTATGATTAATTAGTAAAAAGAAAATCCAACAAAGTATAAATTAATTATAAAACAATTAAGAAGGGTATTAAGAATGATGTAAAATCGATATATTATTATTTCAAATGATAGCTTTTTAAGTTCTGATTGAACTCTGAAGAATATAGGATTTAACCCAAAAAGTATGAATTTGAACTCATATACTGTTTTTACCGCTTATGTTGTTTTAAGCCTAACGCTTTAAGTTAATTCAGAACAACTGATGCCTGCGTAGAATTAATAAAAAGTGCTAATGTTGCCCATCAAGAGAAAAGTGACTATTTTTGCTCAAGAAACATATTTTAAAAAACTGTCAATAACAGATAATCGTTACTGTTGTCGATTTTTAATTAAGAATTTTATAAACATATTTAACTTTAATATCCGCATCACTAAAGCACAAGCAGTAATACTGTTCTAGACTCTACTTTCTCGTCTCTATGATATTGATAATAATATTGAAAAAACTAATATTACAAATTAAATACCTACGAATCTTTTTTAACCCTCATTCGGGTTAGCTATTTTTCTAACTCACACGTACCGGAGAGACTGACAGACTCATAATATTTATTGTTTTGTTTTAATGCAATTATTTAACATTTTTCATAAAATTTAGGTTATAGTAGTGATGGAAAATTCTCGAGAATTTTCTTTTCGAGAATATTCTCGGAGAATATTCTAGAATATTCTTGAAATTATTTAAAAAATTGGAAATTATTAAAATTTACATTTAAATGTTAGTATATGTTCATATTTCCATCAGTTTAGTGCTCTCATTCACGTATAGTTAAATTTAACAGATTTTAATAATATTTTTGAATAGGTATAAGTTTATGAAAATTTAAAATATAAACTTAACTAAACATAATAATATAATACGATTCTAGAACACCCCCCCCCCCACTATAGGTTCGGACACATATTTTTTTAATTTATGAAAAAGTAATTGAGTCTAAAAAATTGCTACATAATTTTGAATACAATAACTAATTAGCTTGCTTTTAGTTATATTTATTGAAAACAGTTAATACATAACAGGGTATACATTCATTTGAAAAAAGTACTCAAATCGCTTGAAAATTATTTCTTGAGGCACTAAGTTAAAATAATTTTATTTCAAAACAGAATTCTATTTATTCTAAAATACAAACAATTTTCTACCAAAATATAAATAATAATATTTTCTTGCAGATATTACCATAATATATCTATTACTGAAAACAAAATAAACGTTTTTAGTGATTAATTTAGTTGAGTTTACGAATATAATGTCATATTTGTCAAATATCTTGCATAACTCGTCTCTAATGTTGCGGACATTACTAAAAAATAATATGTATGTAATAAATAAGACTAAATACAAAAAACACATAGTGTCCGAAGATATAGTTTACGGAGCTCGTAGGGGAATCCTTAGATTTTAATATCGATCGAGAATATTCTTGAGAATATTTTGAGAATATTTCGAGAATATTCTTAACAATATTCTCGAAAGCATATTATGAAAAATATTACGAAGAATATTATAAAGAATATTCTTGAGAAAATTCTCGTTCTTAGTGTTGCCGCGAGACTCGAGACTAGTCTCGGTCTCGTCTCGTCTCGTCTCGAAAAGTCGAGACGAGACCATCAGTTAAGTCTCGATAACAGACTCGAGACCGAGACGAGACCAGTAGCGAGTCTCGCCGAGAGTCTCGTCGAGACTCTCGAGTCTCATTTTAAATAATTAATTTGTAATATTCATTTAAAAGTAGAAATTTTTTAATAAAAGTTAGATCATTTATTTATTTAAAAAAAAATTCTATTCTAAATTTATAATTTCATATGAATAGTGATTATTCCACACTCCACACACGTAATTTTGAACAAAGCAGACTGCTTTATGCAATGATTTTTTGTTAATAATTTGTTGTCATTCTACAGCAACTCGTTGCTATTTCAGTTGATATTTTGTATTGTGACATTTTAGAATGCTTTGTATAAATTTAAGAGTAAATTTTGACCCGACTTGTCGTTTATATATTATAAAATAATATATAATAATAATAATATATAATATATAATTATAATTATAAGTAATTTTATCTAAATAATTTATGGCTCGAATTATATTTATATATGAACAAAGGGTAACCATAGGACATAAACTGTGGTTTTTTCTAATTTCATTGCTTAAAAAATGACGTGTATGGAATATTCGCTAAAAAACTACCTTCTTCGAACAAATAGAGCATTCTAATTGGTCAAAAGTGACGTATGTGGAATATTAATCAAAAATATTTAAATGTATTGAAAGAACATGTTTGTACAAATAACTGTAGTTAAAATCTCCGTGCCTGTCACCTAATATAATAAATTTGAATTTTTTTGTCTAAAATAAATACGCTGTACAATACAGACGTGCGGGGATAGTGTATAGTGAGTATGTCGTGTAAAATTTCCAGTTCCATGTATATTGAGAATAATAATATTTTGGTGTTTCATTCAAAACTCAAGCTTCCATTTTCCTAATGCTTACTGTACTAGTTTCTTACGGTGGTCTTCTTTAATGCAATGACAGGTAATATATTTTATTAACACATACTTCTAAGAAATTAAAATGTCGAGACTCTCGTCGAGACTCGAGACCGAGACGAGACTAAAGAACTCGAGACCAACTCGAGACCGAGACGAGACCAAGGTATTCGAGACTTTTTCGAGACCGAGACGAGACTGACCTTAAGTCTCGCCAAGTCTCGTCTCGCGGCAACACTACTCGTTCTTGAGAATATTCTCTGGATAATATTCTCGGCTCACATCACTAGGTTATAGATACAAATATTGTAATGTTAAGCATACATTTTTGTATATAATACCTATTTACCTTGAGAAGTTTAAAAAAATTTACTTCCGAATTTACTACAGGCCGATATAGAATGTAAAAAAGTCATATTGTCAACAGCAACACAATATTCATTTAAAGAAACAATTTGGGTATCACTGATTTATGGAACTAAAATCAAATAATAATTTGAGCACTGTTATGTTATTAATAAAGAGTTATTATTAATAATTTGTTTATTAATCACTTTAAACGTTACAATTATTTCTGAGTAAAAAAGACACACTCTGATGACGTTAAATGCCGTGAAGTGGTTGTTGATCACTTGTTAAAAACTTCATGACAAGTACAATATTCTTATAGAGGACCAAACTAAATCTGTCGAAACCTTAATTGCGCTGAACTAGGAACCGATGTTTGCAAGTTCAGTATACCGTGGATTGTCGTAGTGCATGTATCAATGTTTATAAGATAAAATTACAGTTTTGTGTAAGTATATATTTTGATATATTTAAATGTAGAAATGTCCATAAATTGAACTTTTGAATGCGTAATAGTTATTTACGAACCAAATGCGGGAAGATTTGTATCCCACATGAGCGGTCTTTTGAAACACGAGCGAAGCGAGGGTTTCATTTACGCGAATGATATACCGAAAAATGATATACCGAATTATGAATATAATAGCTAAATATATTAAAATGAGTTAACATAATTTTATAATATTTCAAATTAATACCTAAGTAAGAATGGTAGGTATATTCTGCAACAAGTGTGGAATGAAGCATATTCAGCTCGGGTGGAAAGTTTGTGAGACGAGCAGTAGGTGAGTTTCACGGTTCCACGAGAGTTGGATAGCCATTCCAAACGTTGCAGACTATACTTTCTCTACAACTATAAATTTAATTCCATTAAAAAACATAACCTAAAACTATTAAAATAAAAATATATGTATTTATGATATAATATTCTACATAAAATTAATGAATAATTATTAAATCTAAAGGTATTTTAAAGTCTCTCACCAACCAAAAACATTGAATAAAGTTAAATTATTATATCTCGCTACATTTCATTCAATCACTAGTGACGGAATGAAACAATTCCGTAACAAGTGGTAGAATGTAACCATTCCATAATTGAAAATTATGTAAGAATGATAACATTCGTATAGAAAATTATTATTCAACTACAAATAATATTAAAATTAAAGCAAATTAATCATATGCTATTTTTATTACTTATTTTAGCTGTATTGAATTTATAAGGAATGCAGAATCTAAATAGAGAAAGAAATTGAAAAACATAGAATACTAACCTACTAATAAAAAATGTTTAGACTAATTCATAAATTTAATATTTAAATTGTATTCTACTGAAGTAGAAATATGCAAACATTTGACTATGTCGCGTCGTTTGTCGAGAATTAAAACTACTTGTTCTTGTCGGGTGTTCAGTGTGGAAATCAGTGTATTATAAGAGTTATTTTAGCTACATGTGGCACAACTAGCAGCCATGTTTCACATTTTTTGCGGCATTTTGTATGAAATTGTCTCTTCCATATTCCAAACCTCATCATCTCTCTCCTTCTTACACTGTATGTGTACATTCGTCTCTGTTTGGCTGCATGTGTAATATTCGCTGACTTTTTTAGGCGCTGGCACCACGTATTTGTCACATTCCGTTTGTTAAGAATATTTAATGGCGGTGATATTTTATTTTTACGTGTATTTTGCGCACGTTCCCGGCGTTTTAATTTTTCGGAATGGTGCAACGAGTTTGTTAAATTCTACACGCCGACACAGTGTTGTTGGGCGAAATATGATACTTTTATTTCGTGCGTGTTTTGTTTTCTTTTTCATTGCAGATGTGATTTTCATGAGAAAGAAATCTAGTAGAGTTTGAATTAATTGCGTGTTATGTTCTACTACGTTCTCGTTGTGTTGTTTGGATAAGAAATTGTATTACGGAATTTTTAATTTGCGTGCTCTGTGCTCGGGAATTACGAGTAAAAGATTTATTATCTGTAAATTTGTTTGCGGAAAATGCTAATGTTTTAATATTTGATAAAAGATAATTGCAAGCTATTTGCATTTTTTAATTTCCCAAATGAAACACAACCATGACGGATTATTTTCCGTTGCTAATATTATAAACATGTTCATTAAAATTATTATTTGTTTTACTTAAATATTATGTGATGTTTAATGATATAATTTGCAAAAGAAAAAGCATGGAAGTATTGTATTGATATTGATTTTAAAAAGTTTTACTTAGGTATGGAATTAAATATATATTTTTAAATATTTTCTCACGTTTTAATAATTGAATTAAGTAATACACACTTTTTATACGTGAATTCTGAATTAGGTCTGCAGTATTATACAGTATACATAATTCTATATAGCATAATACATATTTCTATTTTACAGCCAGGCAAATTTTTAATGTGTTGAATTTATATAAAAACATTACAGGTGGGTTTATGCTCAGAAATTTAAGAATAACAATAAGGAATAATAATAAGAATAATTTTAAAGATAAAATTTAAACTTTCCGAAGTGGAACGTGTTTATATTTGTTGATCAGATGTTGCTGCGATTTTGATTATTGACATTTGTGTTTTTTATATAAAGAAATGTGTCCATACCCGCAAAAATTGATAGGATTTCACATTATTTTAGGTTATACAAAAAAATTGACATGTCTGTCAGAAATAATAATAAGATGTAAAAATTTTGAGCATGAACCTATCTTAAGAATTCGAGTATTTACATTTTTCTTGAAACTGTCTCATGCATATATTAGATTAGGGGCAAATTTCGAAAAGCACTTTGTTCAATTCAAAAAATAAAACTCTCGAAAGAAGAAAACCGTTTAAGTATTGGAAACAGAAATGCACAAAGTGTGTCAGGTTCTCATGTAAGGTACGGACACGGACACAGAGTATGGGGTACGAGGTTAGAAAATATGACGGCACAACGGCAGTCGGAAGTAAGATGTGGAGACTTCGTGCGCCAGATGTTGGCAACTCACTCCTCAACAGCGGTTTCCAACTCTGTTATATTGGCTGCACTGCGAGAAGAGAAATTGAGAAACGAAAAGAGGAGGATCAAATAACCGAAAAATTATAAATTTATTAGTAAATTATGTAATCGCCTTTTTATATTAAACTTGAGTAAGGAAACTTTTTCTTAGATACACTAAGTTTATTTCAATAAAGGCAAATAACATACGTACAACTGGCAAAATAATAACATATTATGTATTAATATTACAGAAGTTTAAAAACTAACTGTGTTGATGAGTGACTGTGTCCAGTTAACTGTCATGGTGGATGGGTTTTTTTTACTAAAAATTATAAATGTGTTTGATACATCGAAGAGGACCAAAATTATCAGTTTAACTAATGTTTTTTGCAATATTTGGGTCTATCAGTGTCAATAAGGATATAATAATTTTGGAAAAAAGTTATGAATTCTGCAATTTTAGGCTGTAGGTATTAGCAATACAGTTGAATCAAAAATATAATAATTATATTTTTACCGGTACCTAAGTTACCTATAGTATTTATTTAATAACATTCAGTTTCATATTAAGATAAACAATAAGAATCAGATAACGCTACCTGGTGTAGCTATACACAAAAATTAGAGAGAGAACAATAGTTAACTAGTTATGCTGATTTCATTTTCGGTAAAGACACGTAGGTACATATATTACCCAAGACACCAGTCTATTCGATAAAATTCATATTAGATTTGTATTCATGCTAAAGTAATAAACGTTTATAAATTTTATGCTATGTTTTCGTAGGTATACTATTTTATCTTTGTAATAAGCTACGTTAGATTGTTTCAAAGTCTATTTGCGGAGAAAACTTTACTTTTTGTACTGAAAAACGCTTTTTTCCCGATCAGCAGTAAATGTTTACTGTCTGTTTTACTATGTTATGAAACAGTTTAGGTAATTATTTTAATTGAGATTTTATTTAAAATGTCACGACATTTAAAATTATTGTCTCTATTATTTCTCAAAAAATTTTAAATTCACCCCTGGTGAACCCAACCTAACCTCACAGCTCAGCGTTACGAAGGTAAGGGAAAACTACCTACTAAAAATGAAGCCACTGATAACAGAGAGCACAAGAATTAAAGCATAATTATATAGAAGCTGTGGAATGATGGTCTCGGATTTAAACGAGGTGATAAAACTCCTGGTAATGATAGAATAAATGAACCTTGACGCAATTTGTAAACTGAGGAAGATTGACGAGCATATGTTGCGGTTGTTGAAATGGGCTGATAATAAAGATGCACACACTTGCATAAAATGGTGTCAGAGGTTAATTTGTAGAAAAATGGGGAAATTGATACTGCAGAGCAAACACATTGACCCACATTTATAATATATTATTTAATATTATTTTCTTTCATACTTAGCTATTTCCTAAAACGTGAGACAAACAAGAATCAAAGTTTCCATCAGAAGGCACAATTTATTTCAAAACAGTATTATATGTAGTGAGTTTATTTTAAGTTGAAACAGGACTTTTCATATACATATGGTTGCGATATTGACATTAGAGCACCCTTTTTAAATTGAAATATAGGGAATCAATTTGAATTTGTTTATTATTGCTACACTGCTACTATCTGTTACCTGTAAATACAATGTATACTTTAGAACGATTAAAAGTTCATAATTATAAACGTCTCTGGAACTATTACAGCTACCTAAATATTTTATGTTATTTAAAAACAATTCGGTTAAATTTATTCCACAATGTTTCTTTTTAAAAAAGGACGCTCTAATGCATTGCTGTCAAATTCGTAACCATGATGAAAAACTCCATGTTTCACGATAAATTAAATTCACTGTAGAATCTGAATATGTAATACATTAAAATTATTTTCCCATTTGTGTAATGATTGTGATATGATAATTTAATTTTTCACTAGACACATAAATAAGATTTTCTAACCGAAAATATATCTTACTGTAGAAAGATCAGAAACTTCAATAATAATTGTTTCATTAGGTTCTGTTCTGATCTGATCTCTGTATTCTAGCACTACTTAAACATAATTATATTAAACTATATGTTTGATGCGTATACAAACAATGGCTTCCAAAACTCTGGAGAGATAAATTATTTACAAAGTACCTACCTACAACAAATCTTTTTAAAATATTTTTCTATTGGTGCGCTTATCCAAATAATTTATTAAATTAAGAACGAAGTACATTATAAAATAAATAAATGAATGTAATATACTTATAATTGTTTTCTTTATTATCATTTTTGCAATTCAATTGAAAAAAAGTATTACCACTAAATTAAGTAGTTGGCAAAAGTTTGGCAGTTTCAGTTCTTCTCAACAAAAAGATACCAACTTTTAATTTATTTTCGATATGAATAATGAATATAATATTAAACATACATGGCTACGTATAACACGTTTGATGCTTTAACCCATATTAGGGTAGCGTGAATGAATTCCTATTTATTAATATAGTTGTTTATATTAATTATCGCGGACAATAATGTAATCAAAACTTCAAAAGAGTTGCAAATGACATACTTACTATTTACAATCCTACTCTTCAACTGTTTCATAATTCCAACATTCCAAAGCCATCTTCATACTTCTACATACAAAACATACGCACATCAGCTCTCCAGAAACAAGTAAGCTACTTTAATATCTCTTCACTTCTTCTCCTCTCTTTTGAGGAATGAAGGGTGCGTGAGTATAATACGTCAGGTGATGTGTTATTGTTTAAGGTCCTCTTCGCGCGTAATTAACGCTCATTGTAACGTCGTGGCGCCTAAGACACGGTACGTACTCGTAGTTATGTCCTTGCGTTAGCGTTTTCAAATGTTCTTCATTGCTACGTTCTTGTGCTTCAGTTCTCAGTGCCTTCATTTGTCTTTCTGTCTCTGGTTTTATTACATCTGGATTTTAATTGTCGGACGGTACTTATATTTATATAATTGTATCCCTTTAAGAATTAGTAGGTATTTTATTTCATATACCAGTAATACATATCATTAAAAAGCTCTTGTAAAACAATTTGAAAATTTGCCAATAAAAAATGGTACCTGATATATTCGGAATACTACAAATTATGTAGTCATTTTATAATAATATGTTGCTAGTAGTAAAAATTTATTAGTGACAAGTGAAATAGTCTTATCACGAACGAAAATTGTTGCGAAAACAATGGACAATGGACAAAAAAGAAGCAAAACTGTGTTGCAAAGTGTCCAGAAGTGTGCGACTATGTCTTATACTTTCTTTTTCTACAGTAGGTACTTCTTAAATTTAATTTGGCATATTTGCTGCAGTGACACATTTAATAGTATTTCTAAACGTTATTTTAACAGATAACAGTGTTTTTATTAAATATGTCTATATTGCAATCTCACTTGATTGTCTCACTCGCTTCGCTCAAGTTGGACAAATACCTATTTTTTAATGAATGTTCTGTATCTTGTTTAAGAAAAATGTCATATCTGACATACATTTCTTGTTTACATTGAAAATTGTGATGTTATTATTTTTATTGGCAAATTTTCAAATTGTTTTACAAAAATTGACCAAGAAATTATAGTGACAAAAAGCAAAAACCCACTCAAAGAATTAACTTACGTATTGTTAATATTATATGAAAAAATTAATTCGTTGACAGGGAGGTTATAATCGCTGTAGTAGGTAATCAAGCAATGCACAAATAATGCGTTTACCACCTATAACCATGATTTCTCTTGCCACAATATAAAAATCTAAATATCCCTAATATATTTTCTGTTTACTTGAGAGTTATGTTGCAATATTTACATGAACTTTATTAATTTTCACAAAATTATAGGATCATAAACCAAATATCGAGAGCTGTGTTTCGTTGTTTCGCCAAACGCCATTTCTATAATGATGTAAACACACACATTAACAAGTACAGTATCAGAACTAATTATAATCATTTCACTTGATTATCAGTTTATTTTTGGCTGTCAACATTTATTTCAGCTCTGAAATGCGTTTCGCACGATATCATTTGATCCCATCCAAAATGCTTAATGGAATATTATTATCAATTATCTCTCGAATTTCATACAATCAAAACAATAATTCATCGTGCTATAGAACATCTATAATTACTATAATACACAACATTTGAAAAAATCCATACCAAGCGCAGTTATTATATTAAAAGCCATAAATTACTTCGTCGATACTTTAATTAAGCTAAACCATTAATCTGATATAAATAATTGAGCTTTTATGCATAGATATATCTGCGCTGCGTATAGTGTGGAGGGCTCGCCGATATTTCGACATTGCAATTACGCACGTTAATTTATAACCAACGAAAATACTAGTAATTAAACTTGGTCACGTACCAGCAAATTGATATGATGATCTTATATCTACGCTGCACCAAACTATACCATGCGTCGTTTACATATTTTATACCTAATAGATAATAATTATGAGGCTAAAACATGCATCAGGCTTTCAATATAATGTTTTAATTTAATACTGAGTTGAAACACTCATTTACATATTATTAAACGATTATATCAGCGCACTAAATTTACTGATACTGATATGATTAAAGACTTACGCGTGCCTTCTATCTATTAAAAGCATCATAATGAAATAGAATATTTACTATCTTGTCGCACTATAATTAAAATGACAAAGGATTTCTTTTACTAAAATACATATCCGTTTAAATAATAACATTTAGAATACTGTTATTGACTATTGTCCTGACATGACATTGCAGATCATTACCAGATTCATATTATACCTTCCAAATTACAGCTTTTTCTATTACCATTTATACTAGTAACATTTCTAAGCTGATTTTTTTAAAAATATGTAAAACAGACACCGGTGACTGCGCTGGCCTTGTGATAAAAGTTTGCCGTTCTAGGCCAAAGTAGACACGTTTTGCAAACATAGAGTAAGCTATCACAGGGCCAAAATAGACAATTTTAGCAGACATGTAATTTATTAGCCGACACATCCGAACCTGAATTTTCGCGCGGGCATTTTAATTAGTGAAATTGATAGAAACAAGTGCAGTTGTAAAGAAAGCGCCAAGATGAGCAGCAGATCTAATAGACATAGAATTAGCTTTGCAATATTGTATATTTATTTATTCTCAATATAACGTCACCGTGTCTGCTTTGGCCCTGTCGTAGAATTTGAAAAAACATACCGTTAGAAATTCGGCTTAAATTGTACCAGGTTAGCACATTGAGACAAATACTAAAGCAGACACGATGCCTGCGTTTGCCCTGTGACTAAAACAACGAACAGACACCGGTGTCTGCCATGCCACTCAACGTGTTGAGTACACAGACGTAAAAAGGAATAACATATCTGTGGTAAGGTACCCACCTACTTAACTATGTCAAATTTGGAAACGTGAATGCCAAATTAGGTTTCGGTCTTAATCTTACTATGTCCCGAAAACAATAAGTGTAATATGAAATTATAGTAAGTTGTAAATACCAGACTTGTTATATATTAAAAACTACACAATATGAGAATGAGACCGCAGTCGATCATATTGCTTTGTTAGTTTTCGAGAAAAACTCAAAAGAAAATAGCTATAATATAACACATTAAAAATTTTGTCAAAACTTTTGTTACATATAATATCTTACTCGTTACTATTAGTATATTTTTGTTTCAAATATTGGTATGTTAGTAGCTATGATTATGAATCACAATCCCATTTTCTATAATAGTCAACTTTTCAATAGTCTTCGACTGCTGTGTTGTTATGATAAGTAAGTTTTTTTGGCGTCTGGGTTATCCCTTCCAAACTTTTCTTTTTCATTCGTTGCCTCCACTCTGTGACCGCATATCATGTAAGAAAATAATTCCCCGCGCCGAAATACGAATCTTGCTGATATTTTTTATGTTCTCGAAAACCTCTCCAAATAATATGCTGCTCCCTCTGTGTTATTGGAGGTCGGTGGGAAGGGCGAGGCGGAGTGTCTGGTTGTGTGTAGATGGACAGACCTACAAGACGCACAAACACAAACCCCGCGACCAAATGTATTTATGCTTATGGGAAATCGACTCTGAATATCTCTGAGTCAGGCGAGCTTTTGTTTACGATGGACGGAAATATGAGGAGTGAGTGGAGGTTTCACACACAGGGTCGGAATTAGGTAAATTCTAAGTAAAATAAATGGTCTATTCATAACTTCGTGAAGTGGGAAATTTTTCCAAAATTCGAAATTTTAATTTTTTAGGTTTCATTAATCAAAAATTAATTTTTGGGCCATATTGAATTTCACAACTTTACTTAACTTTGAACTGTGCCAGTAATTTACTTATAAATTTCTTGAGATTAATTCCAATTAATTAAAAGTTAGTCAGATATTCATTTTGCAATCTTGCATCATGATGAAGTACGGTAAATACTATAGGTATACGTTATTAAAATAAGTCAGAATTCATGCGATTTTAGCGTTGAGAAACAAGAAAGATTACAACAATAAAAATAACTCCGTATAATAATAATAGACAGGTATAAAAATGTTATATATAAAAAATACATGTTTTGATAGGTCAAACTCAAAAATGCTGTTAGAATAAAATTTAAGGTGGCGTTTCCACATTCCACGATATTAAAAATAGCATCCCCATTTTAAATGGGCGCCATATGAGATTATTATATATTTTAATAGCTTGTTTTCTTTTTTTAACGGTGTAGTGTAATATAATTATGTTTCAAATAAAATTTATTTAAGGCGCTATACTGCTATAGAATCAGAATTTACCATTCTGGCTATATTGCTCAAAATGAAAATCTGAAATTTTACACGAGTATTGACAAAGCATTGTTTAATTAAAAATTCATACAATATATAGTTGCGACAAAATAAGAATTAATTTTTGCTTCTTATTATTACAAATCGTGGCTTGATGAATGTATATTAATCAATTTTGTTTGAAAGAGTCGATTCCTTGCAGAATTTTTGTCAAAAAAATAAAAAACTGGTTGAAAAAATAGCCAAAAATAGCAAAATAAACTGTTTTTTATAATTTATTGCCAGTATAGCGAGGGCACTTTTTCACTGTATTTTTATAACACGTGTACCGCCATAAGGTGTATGTCTACCCTAAGATGTGTGTAAGGTGTAAATGTACCGCATTAAGATGTACGCCTTCCAAGTTTACTTTAATTATAATTGAAATATATGATGCTTTTACATATGAGAGTATTTACAAAGGACGTCTTAATGCTTCCATATTTTTACTTTTTGTTTTTGGCCTAGGAATTTGAAGTAAAAAAATTTAAAAATAACGTTTTTTACGGTTTTTGTTATTATTTGTATGATTTTTTTCGGTCAATATAAATGGCAAGAAAAATTTAAAAAGTAAGAAGCATGCAGCTAAACTTCCTTTTTCGAATATATACAGTTATTATAAAAATACTGGAGCCATGTTTACATTATTTTTCAACTTCAAAATCGCGATATCGCTGTGCACCCAAAATATGTATAGTTAGTACTTTTAAATAAGACTCATATTTTATTTTTATTTGTTGGAGTTTATGGTAGAAGTTTATCGTTCTGTGTGAAAACAGCCTAAGGATAGACACATTGCACTGAATATCTGTCAGTATTATTACATTTTTTGCAACAATGAGTTTAAATAATAATCTAATGCTATTTGCAATTAGCTTAGAAGTTGCAGGAGCAATGAATGCTGAAAAAATAGTCATATAGAAAAACTAGTATCTTCAAAAAATTTCTAATCCAGTCCCTGCTTGTTCTGATTCGCGCTTCTGTAGATTCTTTTATGATAAACATTCGTGATTGGAAATGTACGTATTGCACAGCACACACCCCTGGGCCGTACTCATATAATATCGCAAAGAAAAATAAAATCGAATGGGCAGTGAACGTAACCGAAAATAGGTTAGGAGCGTTCTTCTTCTTCTTCTGCTTCATAAACACGCACCGATACATTTAGAAAATTAGACGCAAGGCACTACGCACTTCTTATTCCATCACTGAAGTTTATTGTGAATAAAAGTCGTTTAGAATAAATCACTTTGATATAATACCTACCTAATGCGAAATTTATATTTCGTAGTATGAGACGAATAGAAACAAAAATTTCGATCAATATTTATTATTAACTAATGTATAACTGTATTTACAAAGACGCAAATCAAAATTTTTGTGTAAATATTCTAATAGTTACTGCAAGTAAACCGAGTGTTTCAGGGTTAAGTATCCTAACTTAAAATATAGATGTAGGACCTCAAAACATTTTTTCGCAAACGCTTCGCTTAGGAGATATTAGCTTTTGAAGTTACACGTCAGAAAAATTTATATTTCGCTTTCCTGTTTAAATTTTATTGAAATTCGGGTTGAAAGCTAACATTTTAAACAAACTTTGTAAATCCTTATTAAACTTTATTTGTTAACGTTGATAATATGCATATTTATTTATGATTTTGAATATATTTTTACAAAATTGTATATCGTACATTCCTACTTGTAACTTCAGAAGCCAATATGCAGTGCCGGCGCTAGGTTCTTTGTCGCTCGCATGCAATTTTTATCTATGCGCCCCTCCCCCCCCCCCCCCCAATTTTATACGGTTCTTTTGAAAAATTATTATTATCTCTAAGGAAAATAAACTAACTAGAGTTGGAAAATTTCCGGTAATTTTGAAATGCAGAAATTTTCCGCACCAATATTACCGGAAAATTGCGGAAACTTCCCATACAATTTTTTTTACATTTTTGTGTTGCTTGTGCTCTGGTTTCATTTGATACCAAATACGTAATCGTTTCGTAAAAGATATATTGTTTAAAAAAATGATTTTATTGCGTTCAGTAAATAGGTACATTTTTTTGCAGTAAATGCATTTAATATGACAGATTTTACCTGCGTGAGAGGTTAAATTGAAAATATAAGCCGCGAAATGTGAAAACAAACGGAAAATTACCAGGGAAATTTTCGAAATATTTCCAATATAATGTTTCATGGAAAAGTTTGAAAATTGTGAATATTACTTTATCGGTAAATTTCCTTTTTGGGTAAATTACTTTTTTGGAAATTTTCCAAATGCCAACTCTAAAACTAAGTCAAGATAGGTATACAGTAAAATAAGAAGAGATTTCAGAAATAATTAGAACATTTCGAGTCCAACTCGGAACTCAAAAAGAAAGGTGTGTTACGTTGTTTCGTATTAGTTTAAAACATACGAATTTTATGGTATACATATAGTAATAATTTCGTTGTTTTTGTTTAAAAAGCTTGCGTTATTTATACAAGTTAATAATTTTTTCTTGAATTAGTTTATTTTTTCGAAGTACGGCGGCGGCGCCCCCATTTAAGCGGCGCCCGCATGCGCCGCATGCGTTGCATGCCGGCTTACGCCGGCCCTGCCAATATGTCTTAAACTTAAACGAAGCATTTGCGAGAAAATCACTACATTAATTTTTTTTGAGGTTCTACATCCATATTTTAAGTTAGGGTACTAATAATAATAATAATAATAATTTTATCGAAAAGTAATAAAGAAATTATTACTTCTATCGTTATGTCGCTTTCCTATTCGCCTTGCTGAAAGAAGAATAAAAAATAATAAGATTATAAAATTCGAACAAACAAAATTTCAAATAGGCATCAATACTACTACGATTTGTATAAATTATTAACATCAATAAAGTTAATAATCTTATTGTTAAATACCGATCTGTTATTTTTAGATAATGATATTTGCTCAATTTTATTAGATATTGAGACGAGGTAATAATTAGGTTATTTGGGCAATGAAACCGTCAAGAAATGGCCGAGACGAGATTTTTTTGAATTTCTCGTTTCAACAATTTGTGATATTGAGATAAATGTTGAATACCCTTCTGGTCACACGTCCTGTAACATACACTGTCCTTACATCCGTCACCGACTCACGACTCACTTCCATTTTGTCTCCCTTGGGTCACAGACCGGCCCTCGACCTTCAATGCGTGAGGAAGTTCTACAAAGACAAACGTGTCTCACCTTATTCTGAATTTTTGTATATTTTTTACATTATTAACGATAATAGATATTTATACACCAAGTGAGATACATGAATGTTTATTCAAGAGAAGAAAGTTTAGCCCCCGAGCCCGAAGGGCGAGTGGAATAATTTCTTCGAGTGAATAAACATTCGTATCTCCCGTGGTTTATACAATATTTTATTTAATTTAGACGAAATTATTTCTAATATATGAATTATAAATATATTTTGACATAACAAAAAAATCTGACGTGGTCACCACAAGACCTCCCGCCATACCTACTTTATTATTTTTACTTATTACTTATACAAATATATTAATATATTATATAAGAACTATTACTACTGCTACTACTCACAAATATATTTTAGTCATTTTATTTACACTGCGCAGAAGAAGATATAAACGATATTTTACTATTGTCACTGTGACTGTCATGTCATAATCATTTAAATTTTACGTAGTAACAAATACTAAATTATAAGTATTATACTTTAATTTATTCTTAAATGATATCAGATACAGAAAAATTTATAAAATACCGATTGTAGGCAATAATCACATAATCTTTCATTTAACTAACGTAACTAAATAAAATCTAATAAAAATGTTGCCACTTACATCAATTTACATTTTCAAATCTATTGGTTGCATTTATGTCATCCGACGTCATCATATAACGCAATATGATTGGTTAATACCATGTCAAAAAATATTCCTATTTTTAATTACTTATATTTTTTTACTGGAATGAAAGCTTATATCACACTGAATATTATATATATTTGTATATCTATCTACCTATACTGCAAAATGTCTGTTTAGCCTCCGTCATAATTTCTGGCCGAGGCGAAGACCGAGGCTTAAAAATTTTCGAGGACACTAAATACATTTCGCAGACGAGTTATACACAATATTTTTTATGCTACCGTCAAAACCCGAAGTCAGTTAAAACTAGTATTAACTAATAAAAACTAGAAACTAACCTAACCTAACCAAACTCTAGTTTTGAATAGTAATACATGAAGTTAGATAAGGTTAAGTTGAGTTAATTTATACAAATAGCTTTAATTTTTTCGAGTTTTTACTTGTTAAAACTAATTTTAACTGGCTTGGGGTTTAAACGGTTAAATTTTATTTTTGTAACAACTACTGTCACAAATATCTGACATTCAAAAAATAAATTTAATACTTCGCACCCGTTACTTTGAAATAGGTACTATAATAATATAGTAAGTAGGTACTTTAGTTCAATTTTATTCTGGTAAAACGTACGTCATTATCAAGTATCTACTAGTGTTGCAAACTCAGAATTTTCTTGAAAGCGTACATTGATGTATCCAACAATAATTGAGAAAAGAAAATGCGCCGCAGGCGATATTTTGAAAATTTGCAATGTCAAAAATATTTTAATGCAAAAGTTAGTAGCATACAGTACTTTACAATGAAGAAAATTTAACAAATTGCTAAAAAAATTAAACAAACGCGTTAATAAGACATACGCTATTTGTTGTATACCTAAATACCTACTTAGACAAAACTTACTGCTCCCTGCTCCAGCTTAGATGATCCTTCCTATCACTTGATGCAATGATTACGTATTACCAGTATTACAAAGCAAGTTATAAAGCTCTGTAGCTCACGTTCTCTGAAATACTACATAAAATCAAAACAGTCACAATATGACAGTCCGACAATCTTCGATCATGTCCGAACTATATCTGACGGAGATTGACGTTGACTCATAGTCACTAATAAGGAAGGTTCAAAACTCTTGGATTATTCTGTTGAAATAGGTCAAATACTTGATTACCAGAAAAACGTACATTACTACAATAATTTCTTTAAAACGTGCGTGCGTATATCGTACACATTTTATTATGAAAACGCGTATGTGCGCTCCAAAAGCGTAGATACAGTAAACACAAATTTTACTATCTCTCGGGGAAAAACTTTAAATTTCAGCTCAACCAAGGCCATTGGAAGTCTTATATAAAAAGACCGAGGAATTCAATGCTCCAAAATTCGTTCAGAAATTATAGTTGATTGAAAACAAAATTTCTATGTTAAGATTGCGGCTAAACTAGAGCCACGAAAATTATAAAATTTTATTGTAGATAGGCAAAAATCTGTGAAATCGAATGCTTGAAACTGGACGCCGATACTTTTATCCGTTGGAAAATTTCAGACGTTTTTTGTGTATCACGAAAAAAACTGATGTCTTGATTTTATTTGTAAAAAGCGCACCGTTGCCTCTCTCATAACTTGGTAAACAATTGACCTGAGAAAAATTTCTAAAATACAGAAATTATAGGAAATTTTATTTTATTATAACTATATTCAAGTACTTCTGATAAAAAGCTAGTCCTTCTAGGTAAAATTTGTCAAACACTGAAAAAAGGTAAAAAAATTTGTTGTTTTTTGGATTTTTGACAAAGATCCGGAGGTTTGTCGAGGTCGAAAACATGGATTTTGCATCTCAGGTATATCCCATACAAAAAAATCTGCTGTGGCCAGTACACGATCTCTCGCCTAATTCTGCTTATTCTACTAATCTAATAAATAGATTTACTTACATTATAATAGTTTCATGTTCATGTAATATGTAAACCAAGATGCAAGCAAAAGATGTCAACTGTAATGTCACTGTCATTATAATTCAAATTTTGAGTAAAAACAAATTTCATATCATGGACAACAAGATATTGGTACTTAGTTGCACTTTATTTTATTGCTAAATACTACCAGATTCAGCAAATTGTATTTAAAATTAACTGTACCCATAGATAATTATATTATCTTTTATTTTTAATTGCAAAAATTATCTTAAATAAATAATGTACCAATTTATTTAAGAAAAACTATATCAAGTTCCAAAAAGTACTACTTCCGGTTTGTGGATTTCTACCAAAATCTTATCCGGTGTTAAGATTCTTATTCAAACCTTAAATATGAAATTTGGTTATTAAAGGCGTGATACTTTTTAAGTTATCGTGGACGAAAAATCGTCACATAATTCATACGTCTATACGTCCATACATCCATACATCCATACGCACACACACATACACAGACATCATCGGGAAAATATTAAATTCGTATTCTAGAGACCCTGAAACGTGCTTATCCACCAAAAACTCATACTCGAACATTTTGACCCATTACAATACCTCTCTTATAGAATATGAGGCGAGAGGTAAAAACGAAACTAACTACCCCCACTTGATGTAACTTAAGGCCCCTATAACATAACCATGACAAGGTTACTGGACTATCAAATTCACTATAAAAATTGCAATACCTATATGTGAAATGTTTATAAAAAAAATTCGCCGCGGCGCATTTCCTTTTTACATTTCTTATAATTATTATTATTTTAGTTCTTGTCTCCTCTTTTCAATAATAGCAGATATTCCACAAATAGGTGAATATAGGTATTGCTCAGTTTTGTACTGATTTCATCAAAAAAAATAAATGGTCACTCTAACCTAAATAAATTATTTTACAGAAATAATGAATTTCTTGTATACGAGTAGGTATTACAGTTTAATTTATATTCCTTGAATAATGTTCCCTAATGAATCGGATCTGAGCGTATTGCCCCATGCAAATAGTCGCGTCATATTTCTTGGCACGATTTGAGAGTAGGTAATTGAAAAGGTTAACTTAGAAGATATACAGCGAGGTCATATTTAAATGAATGTAAAATAGATGAATAATGTCAAAGCATTCCAATAAAATTAACTGAGGAAAAATGTAGTCCATTTTCTATACATTTTTTATTCCGTCTCTGGTGTTACTGGGTCCATATGAACCCTATAAAAACGGCGATTTTTCTTGAAATTGTCGGCCGGAACGATATAGTGCCCGAAATACAGTCGACCAGCTGGTTTTCAATCATGGCGGCTTGTAAAATGTCCCAGTGCTCCATTGGGGGTGCTGACATGGTTCTTTATTCTCTCCCCCCTATGCCAGGCCTGCGTACGTGTCCTGGAATGATTTGTACTTATGTTTAATGTGTTTTTCAAAAAGATTATTTCCTTGGAATAAATTTCTTATGGATTATTATTGGCATATTTATAACAGGGCGCCGTGTTATATAGTATATGACTCACTTGTATTATATTCGTACGTGATGGCTTTCTGTATTGTCTATTGTCTTTTCTGGAAACTGAAATTCATGTGTGTTGTTCTTTTTATATTTGGCAGGCCACCGTTACACATTTCTCTCGTATGATGACTATGTGTTCAGTGCTATGCTATTGTGTGTGTGTGCGTGTGTGCTAAATTATATAAATCGGGTCAATATGTTTTCTTTATTTATTTTACACATTTATTTATAGGGTTCTTTCAACGAAACGGTATTTGTAGTGGACATAAATTTATTTCTGATTTCTGTAGTCCTAATTCACCATTCACCGAACTGTAAGCATGTTCTTTAAATGATTAAAATGTAATATGCGAAATTTTAAATTGATGAAACGGTTAAAGTACAGGTAGACATATTTATCAAATGCTGACATAACCATAATTCACAACCTTGATCATCACATAAAATGGTTGCTATTTTTCTACAGATTATTCCACACACGTCATTTTTAACCAATAAGAATCAAGAATGCTATACCTATTTGATTATAGCGATAAAATTTGATAAAACCACAGAAGGTATATCTATGGTTACCCTTTGTTGATATTGAAAATTTTGACACTTACTTAAACTAATAATAATAATCAAGCAAATATAATTCGAGCCATAAATTAATTTGGTAAAATTACATTGACTCTTAAATATGTCAATTTTAATACTCGTTTGTCCGTTACTACGCATAACGCATAACTATTCGTAATTTTACAAATAAATTTATGACTTTTATTATATTACTTATGATAAAACATAAATTTTAAATACGCAAATGCATGGCTTGTACTTACAGATATCTACGAAATTAACCATAAGTCCAATTAAGACCGTTCAAAGACAAGCATCGCAAACATGAAACATGAAAAATAATTATTGTAAACTTTGGGAAAATTATTTTAAAACCAAGCAGCAAAATGAAATAAGCCAGTAATATTCATTGTATACTTATTGAGATCAAAATACATATATAATTTTGATTAAAAATTTATAGACACTTTTTAATATTATATACATTTCATAATGTTAAATTTAAAATCACTTTTTAAAATACAGACAAATACATCAAATTTTTGAATCGGTTGATTTTATAATATACGTATATTAGATTTTTTTCTGATTTTTTCTTTGTAACGGAAAAAATTTCATTGCGTCACCACGATGATATATTGTTTAAATTTAGGGTAGAATTGCAGCTCCGTATATAAATGCAAAGTCTCACGCGATCTTAAGTGTTCATGTTTCATGCAGGTTTTAAAATTGATCACTGTTGAAGATTGAATTTACGATAACAAATAATAAATATGTTAGAAATATCACTACCACTCTATTAACCTACTTACAAAGTTTTCGATTTACTTGCCCCGCATTAGTTTACGGTATCCGTTATCTATTGAGAACTCGAGTTTATTTTCAGAAATTAATCTTTGTATATTTAAAGGAGGTAGTGGATATAGAATATATGGGTATCGTATAGCTTACAACTACATAAGGAAATTGATTTAAGATTTCTGTTAATTTTGCATAAACTGGTGAACAAAACGAAAATATTTGTGCACATCAAAACTTATCAAATTAAATTTTTAAGATTCAAGTAAATAATAGTAGTTTATAATTATAATCTATATTATATAGGTAATATAATATCCGTATTGTTAATTCATTTTGATTTGCATTGCATTGACGCAGTTCCATGTTTATTGTTACATGGAAGAACTAAATGAGTGTAAACGAATGCATGTTCTATAAATTAATAGTTGATTTTAATGTTTTAGATAAGATTAGGATTTATGATGTAATTTTTTTATAAATTACTGTAAGTATATATTTTACTCAAATTGAAATGTATATGAGTAAATTTAGTATATTGTACAGTTGCATGAAAGTTGTTCTTTGAAAAAGAATGATTTTAAAATTCCTAATTCTATCTACATTGTATCTAAAAAATAAAAAATCTGACGTGGACACCACATGACTTCCTTGTACGCCTTGTTTGTTCATACTTTTCTTAATAACTAAAATGTAGAATAATATAAAAAATTCTTTTAACTTATTATACTAGTATACTCACAAATATATTTTAGTCATTTTATTTAAACTGCAGAAGAAGATATAAACGATATTTTACTATTGTCACTGCTACTGTCACTGTCATGTCATAATCATTTAAATTTTACGTAGTAACAAATGTTAATCGATCATGGACTACAAGATACCGAAATATTAAATTATAAGTATATACTTTAATTATTCTTAAATGATAGAAGATACAGAAAAACTTATAAAATACCGATTGTAGATAATAATCACATAATCTTTCATTTAAAATTAAAAAAATTGCCTAAAATTAATTATTTATCAAATTTTTTTTTAAATTTACTACTTCCGGTTTGTAGATTGAAACCAAAAATAGGAGGTGCACAACTAGATGCTATAACAGTCCTAAATACAAAATTTCAGCTTTCTACGTCTAACCGTATTTGAGTTATGCGACACACATACGTCCGTACGTACGTACGCACGTACGCACGTACGTACGCACGTACGCACGTACGTACAGACGTCACGACGAAACTAGTCATAATGGATTCAGAAAAGGTCAAAACGGATATTTCCGTCAAAATCTGAGAACCGAAATTTTTCGCGATTACAATACTTCCTTACTCCGTACAAGGAAGTAAAAAATCTGACGTGGACACCACATGACTTCCTTGTACGCCTTGTGTGTTCATACTTTTCTTAATAACTAAAATGTAGAATAATATAAAAAATTCTTTTAACATATTATACTAGTATACTCACAAATATATTTTAGTCATTTTATTTAAACTGCAGAAGAAGATATAAAGCATATTTTACTATTGTCACTGTCATGTCATAATCATTTAAATTTTACGTAGTAACAAATGTTAATCGATCATGGACTACAAGATAAAGAAATACTAAATAAAAAATATATACTTTAATTATTCCTAAATGATACTAGATACAAAAATATTTATAAAATACCGATTTTAGGTAATAATCACATAATCTTTCATTTAAAATAAAAAAATTTGTGTTAAATTAAATATTTATCGAAATATTTTTAAAAAGTACTACTTCCGGTTTATAGATTGAAACCAAAAATAGGAGGTGCACAACTAGATGCTGTAACAGTCCTAAATACAAAATTTCAACTTTCTACGTCTAACCGTATTTGAGTTATGCGACACACATACGTCCGTCCGTCCGTTTGTACGTACGTACGTACGTACAGACGTCACGTCGAAACTAGTCATAATGGATTCAGAAAAGGTCAAAACGGATATTTCCGTCAAAATCTGAGAACCGAAATTTTTCGCGATTACAATACTTCCTTACTTCGTACAAGGAAGTAAAAAGACTACGTTCCAAAGGTCAATATAAATTTTATGAACCATGATTTATCCAAAATCTTGTTCTCATTTTTTTTTATTTAGATGTTTAAGGATTGATACTAATCTATTAATGTTAATCATCAAGTTAGAATACTGAGAAGGTAGGAGGAATAGATCTGATTATCGTATTTAATAGATACGTATTTATCTCTTTTATGAATAGTTTCAGTGGCTACCACACCCCATTATCACATTTTTCATTATCTGCTTACTCCATTCATCACGGTTACAGAAATAAAACGTTTATACGATTACAGCAACAAATGTTTGAGTAGAACTTCAATCTTCGCACATCGCAGGGTCGCGTAGGCCTTGGATCCCAGAGGCAAACGAAACATCTGAAATATTGAACGTGAAAACTCACCTCTCTGGTGATGCCGGGGGTGTCACATACAACCAGGGAGCTAAGGAAGGGAAGTGCCTAAGGGTAGTCTTGTAAGTTCTACGTCATTCCCTTTGTCAACAACACAGGACTAACGTTCGCTTGTTTCCTTGCCTCTAAGGACAAGACACTATGAACGTGTTAAAACGCGTTAATAAATGAAGGGCTACTAACATGAACGGCGGTCTAGGGACCCCTTTGGGCTTAAAAGGGTTCTATATTTTACTGTTATTGAAATATTCACGGATTTATTATCAGATAATTTTACACACCCTACAAGTTGGTGGAGCGCGCCATCAATTTCAATAAGACGAAGGAGAAGTTGGTTAATTTGGTAGGTACAAACCTCACGGACTAATTAGAATAAATAATAAGTATCACTTTTTCATCATAAGAAGAAATATATAGTAGATATCGCAATTTAATTCAAAATTAACTGTTCGGAACAATATAATTTATAACGTTCTAGTTTTTGTAAATAATGATAATAAGTTGGTTAAGTTGATTTACATTATCTCAATCAAACAACTTCTATTTATATTTCTTCAAAAAAGTAGACTTTTGCTAATAAAGCAAACCCTTAAATTCCGGATGCCCTACAATGCACGTTGTTTCCGAATGGGGGTTCGGAATGGATTCCAGGTATTTAATCGAATAATAACAATATATTTAAATATTTTGTTAAGGGAGTATAAATTAGATTAAGAATATATATAATTATCATCCAGTCCACCTTCATCATCACTCAAATCATTTGAATTGTGGAAATTATTACCTTATTTTTTAGATCTGCATTATTAAGAATACTAACTTTATTTTTTGTGTTTATTTTTTAGTTATAGGCAAAAATAAAATAGGTACCTGCATAAAGAAGTTAACTGACACATAACAAAGCAGGACTGTCATTTTTACATATTACACAAATGACAACAAAGAAACCATTGGTGGGGTTCATAATGTCCCCCATCCGGAATTTAGGTGTTAAAAATTTGTATTATGGTTTTTATTTTTAAGTTTTATATTCTATTTTCGTCATACGATTGAATGCCATATGGTCATTATGTAACATTTTTAGTATAGGTAGGTGAATATAAATTTGATTATATTTCTATAAAAAATTTTGGTTCAATAATCTATATTTTATCTATACACATATTTCTCGAAACATCGTATATTTAATAAAATAATACAGAACTAAACCCAATAATTTATTTTAAATTAACTTTGATGTTGAAATTGAGCCCAGATGAAGTAAAATGAAATTCATCAAAAATATAGAAAACGATCTTTTTCTTCTAAAAAATGCCTAGTCTAGATATGTATATAAATGCATAACTATGCACATATAATCCTATAAATTTGAAATATTTAAATTTTACAAGACACTACCTACATTTTTAATATTTATTATCATATTTTTTTAAGTGATAAGTTTATGGAGAAACTAAAAAATGAATGTATGTTCTATAAATTAATAGTTTCTTTGTAATAGATATCTGAGATATCAACATAATCATAAGTTTCTAATTGGTAAGATTATTAAATTATTTATTAATTATGGGTTCTGAAATATTTTTTAATGTATAAGGTGTACGTAACTTTGTTTTAATTTTTATAAATTAGGTATATCTTGCTTAAATGTATTTTTCGTTGTAATATGTTTAAAGGTTTAAACGTACATTTTTGTAATATTTCAACTTTATCAACCTATAGAAATGTATTTTAGTATAGAGGTTTGAAGGAAAATTTTTGTTTCCTGTGTGGTCACGGAAATATTTTAAAAAATATAGACCATATTGGAATGAAACTTCAATATAAAATTGTTTTGACTTGCAATCGGATATTTTATGCAGTTTAAATTAAGAAAAACTAGAACAAAAATGTCGTTTGTAGATAATCTGATTTGGATGTTTTTGTTTTATTTTAAAATTTATAAATGTCATTAAATGTCAAAATTTCAGAATATCAAACAAAATTGCATTTATTCGAACGAAAGTAGAAAAAAATATTGTATGCAACACGTAATAAATTTCAGTAGCTTACTGAACTCGTATGCGCCTCTTGCTGCAAATTTCACATACGTAAGGCAAAATCCTTCCTCTCCTTACATATATAGCTATTACATCACAAATAACTTCTCTAAAACCGAATTGAAAGTGAAATCTGTAGATCATCTAAATTGTTTGTCTGTCAATGTGTTACTCAATTCCTCCTGCGCCTCTGCCAGGAGTGTGGGTGGTGGCAAATAGACAGCAACACGGTCCACAGGTGTTAACTAAGCATGGCCACAGCTCAACTCGGTGCCAGAGCTCCGAGCTTCACACCTGTTTGTCTTGTTAATATTTTATCACGGCTCGCAGCTTGAATCATTAAACTCCCCTAAACCTTGGTTAATCGTTGCGCTACCACCAAGCACGAGGATTGGGGACATTTGCCAAAGTCACTGGAGAAGAAGAAGCCATAGTTTTAACAAAATTCTTGTAATATTATAAGTAAGAATAACCAATCAGAGCAAGAAAAATTATAATAAAACAAATCAGAAAAATTTAATTAACAATAATTAAACAAATTGGGACAGTACCTACTACTTAGATATATACACGTAAAAAATAAAAGACTAGAATGCACCCTGAATAGAAAGACGAAAAAACAAAAACTTATGACTTAATTTTAAATTTTAAAAGATTATTATAGATGCTGCTGATATGATGTCTGTTCTGGTGTGTTATTTTTGTCAGCTTCGATAAATACGGTTTTTTGTCTATGATTTTGTGTGACCAGTGTTAAGACAATGTTCAGTCACCGCACATTTGTTTTTAAGTGTATTTTCGTTTTCATTTATTTTATATTCATCCATTCTAGTTTTAAGGTATACTATATTTGAGAATGACTGGCAGTAATAAATCATTCTGTCAAAGACATTCCAGTGGCGCGCCAATAATTGTTTGCACAGGGATAGTCAAAATGACTAAATTCGATAGAGAACTATCGTTTTAGGTCTAAGTTGTTTTTCAGGGAAAAGATTTATTTTAATAATAATGAGTGAGAAAGTTATATTTAAATATTAAAAACTTTTATTTTTAGTAAATGTATAAACAGATCACTCCTATCTACGTCTATGAGACAGTCCGACGGGGATTATCAGAGCGTTATGACGGCATTTCTAATGTTCGAGAAGTAAGTTTCGTTCCAGGTACAAAGTGTGCGGCTTATTTTGACCATCCTAATGTAGTTACAACTAATTTTTCTGCTAGTTTTATTTGCCGCATTGCTGGCAAAAATCCAATACTACTCTTGCAAATAATGATTTATTACTGCCAGTCATTCTCAAATGGACTATAGGTACCTATTAATTTGACTTGTTGCATGTCTCCAATGCGTTGAAAAAAATAGTTTTTAACTATTTATTAATAACTTATTTATTTATTATAATGTATTTCAACATGTTTTTGTCGACGCCACCTTAAGTTTTAATATTGTTATTTATTTTCTGACGATTAATTTATATAAAATATTGTAGCTCCCGATAATGACCCTGCAGCCAAGGGAAATTTCTTTACTTCAAGAAAAATTATATTTGGAAAACTGAAACTATTTCAACCTACATGTTCAACTTTGAAACGATTTAATTATGGAATACATGAATTAAGTAGATATTTGTGAGAATGAAATTTTTTTTAATACGATTATAAAATAATTTTACAAACGACTATTAATAATGGGGCCGCCCCACGTCATCTACTCCATTTTTCTACTACAATTTTTTTCTACCTTATTATATTTCTGCGTATTTCTGCTTCCATTTTTTTACCATAAATTTTTTATACATTATTATAATATTTCTACTCCATTTTTTCTACCACAAAATTTTTCTACCTTATTATATTTCTACGAATTTACTAATTCTACATTTCGACATTTTGAGGTTTACGTACAAAAATTTCATATTATTCAAAAAATCTTGTTAAAAATACTCTTCGCGTATGATTAGGGGTTAGGTTCAGAAAAATGTTAGGCAAGAATATTTTCTAGTTTTAAAAAATTCTAAAAATCTTGTTAAAAATACTTTTCGAGTATGATGGGGTTAAGTTCAGAAAAATGTTAGGCAAGAATATTTTCTAGTTTTAAAAGATTCATAAAAACCTTGTTAAAAATACTCTTCGAGTATCAAAAACGGATTATGTTGGACTCGCGAAAGGTAAAAAGGTTGAATTATTTAGTTTAGTTTCATGTCGGAAAAATATGAGTAGAAAAATGGAGTAGAAAAAATGGAGTAGAAGAAATGGAGTAGAAAAAATGGAGTAGAAAAAATATGAGTAGAAAAAATGGAGTAAAAAAATGGAGTAGAATCATTAATAATACATCACTAGGTACTTATTTTCAGTTTAGTATTGATATTAATTTATTCCCTGTAAGTAACGGATGAATTACGCAATTTACCTTCAATAACAAAGCATTTATATGTCTCCATGGCTTTTTATTATCAATATATTTAAAAAAAGTAAATATAACACGAAAACAGTGAAAAATAATGTTATGTATGTATTACTCGTATACTTACAATAATTTATTTTTATCTGCAGCTCGAGTAGTATTTTTTTCATAATTAATTATCATTGGTAAAATTTTCCTATACGATCGCTATATAGATACTGTAAGAGAACCAGTCAATTTCATCAGAATATTGGGAATTTAGGGTTAAACTATTTATTTTTATTTTTCAATTTGTTTATTTACACAAAATCAGGTTTGACATTGTTTTAAAACAACCACTAGTGACCATTTTAAATTATAACAAAATAGTATTGACATTGACATATTACAGTCTGTCAATTGCTAGTATTAAAAAGTTATTTTACAATAAAATTAACAAATTATATTGTCTCGTTCACATTAAAAGTTTTCCATTGCTCACCAAAGCAAAAACTGAATATCAAGGTTCATTTAATATAATTTAAAATGTAAATAAATATTAAAAATAACTCGTTGACAGTAATTATATTACGGGTCAGTGAAATAGGAAATAATGTTTTGTTTTGTAATTATTTTATAATTGAAAATGTGTGTATATTAATTCCCAATTTAATTTGTTAATTTAAAATGGAAATAATTATTGATTAAATGTGAATGCATCTGACATTCATTATTACTACGAACTTGGGTGAACAATGTTCTTCTTCTTCATATGAAAATTATTTCGTTAAAATTCAAATCTAGAGGTAAGTACCTACTATAAATATATGAAACTTAACCCTTATTCATATAACCTTTAAGTACCTACCTAACGTAACATGATAGTGTTTTTCTACGACCACTTACAATGGACATTATTGTACAACCCACAAACAATGTAATCTTATTTAAACCTATACTCGTAAAATCATAAAATTGTTCGCTACTATAGCTTATAGTATCATAATAATAAGTAAATGATGTTCTTGTGCATGTGACTTTATTTATTTGATTGTATAATTGTATCTTGTATATTTATTGTAAAAATCAAACACAAGAAAAAATATTTACTACCTGTATAGGTAGGGGAGAGCGGGGCTCAGTGGACACTTTTTTGGGAAAACTGCAATATCTTTTGTTTAATACACTTTTTTGCAACGGATAATATATCAACCTTGAAAGGCATGTTTAAGCTGTGTATAGGAATTTTTCTGAATTTTTATAAACGGCCATTTTTTTAAAGCAAAAAATATACATGTCGGCATTTGTGTCCATTGTGCCCCACTAGTGAGGTACAGTGGTCATGACAACGAGGTACAGTGACCACTGCTTTCTAAACAATGTGCAAATTGTTTATATGTCTAGAATAAAAGGAATAAATGAAAAATATGTATATATTTAAAAAAAAACAAATATATTTATTTCAAATTAACAAAAATATAATTATTCCACATAAACAAAAAAAAATTATAAATAAGATTAAATTGCACAAAACTATGTCAAATTTAAGAGATGCAGATGATCTAGCAGTTCCCCCCACGGATGTAGGTGATGGCAAAATCAACACTACATCATTAATAGTAACAGTATAGCCACTTGCCTGATGTTGAACAGTGTCCACTGTTCCCTATTTGCTACGTGTCCACTGTACCCCCAAGCTAACCAAAAATATAATACTAAACAAAAGGAAAAAAATTAAACATAAAATTCATTTTAGGTTAACTAAATCGTAACAGACATTTCATCTTAATCATACATTACAACATATACTTTATTTAAAATTATTTACTTACCCTAATACAGTCTTCAACATGCGAAAAAATTTTACTACCACATGTCTAAAAACTTTTTTCTGATCTGCACCCTATTTTATTAACAGTTACCAAATTGAACTTATGTTCACTTATTCGTGTACAAATGGCATCTCTATCATTTATTATTTCAAAATTTTAGAGCGCATAGTTAAAAATCTAGAGTCAAATGACTACTGTGCCCCTATGTCCACTGAGCCCCGCTCTCCCCTACTCACTCAAATGTCAAATTATAAACTCAATTCTCGAGTAACTTTAAAGAAAAGCAAAGTGATACAGTCAAATTATCTACCTAGCGATTTTTGAGCTAATGAATGAATCAGGATATTGAATAGTAATAGGACAGGACACACTACAACAAACTATTCTCTTCCTGTTCCTCTTCCTCTTCGTGCCTGTTCGGTTAACCAGCGAAGCGAGCTGAGCACACAGCGAAGCGGTACCGGTTCCGCTGAATAAAGCGTGTTTTACAAAAATTAAATTATTCAAATGGCGAAAGCATGTCACGCTTCCTGTTCGGACATAATTTGGAAACTCGTTTAAATTCTACTGCGGCATAATTCTGTTTGGAAAATTGTACGCCGTTTGTTTGTCGACGTAATTTTGTTTTAATTTCATTGCCAATTTTTTGACATGATTTTTCGCTCTGATTTTATCATTCGTTGTTTAGTTCTGGTTTAATGATTGAATTATATTTATTATTTTGTAAAATATGCCTGAAACTGGAAATAAATAATTTATTTAAATTGCAATGTGAATGTCATATGCAGGGGTATTTGCTCATATTATATTATAATTCAAACTAACAAACATTATATTTCATTTCAGTTTTGTTTACCTCATCTCATTTATTTTGTATAGTTTTGTTGGCAAATACTTTTTATTCATCTGTGGTTAGGGTTTTCAACTGTATGCATTTGTAGTGTACATACGCGTATTCGTAATAAAATATTAATGTGTACCTACGCTATACGCAGCTTTAAAAAAATTGTAGTAATGTACGCTTTTCTATTATTTGACCTACTTCAACAGTAGAATCTAAGAGTGCCGAACCTTGCTTATTAGCGACTGTGAGTCAACGTCAATATCCGTCGGATATGGTTTGGAGATGATCAGAGATTGTCGGATTGCGACTATGACTGTTTTGTTTTTATGCAGAATGTGCGACAGAGCTTTATAACTTGCTTTGTAATTCGTAATCATTGCGTCACGTCATTGCAGTTAGTTTAAGTTTAATGTTTTTTTTGTTCAACCGTAGCAGAAATACGCCTACCTGCGCCTGTCTAAGTGCACAACAAATAGCGTACGTTTTATAAACGCGTAACTTTAAATTTTTTGACAATTTGTTAAATTTTCTTCATTGTCAAGAATTCTATATTACATTACTTTGCTTTAAAACATGCTTGACCTTGAAAGTTTTCAAGAAGTCGCCTGTGGTCCATTTTCTTTTCTACATTTTCGGATCCGTCAATGTTTGTACGCTTTTGGGAAAATTCAGAGTTGACAACCCCATTTATTGTAAACTTAAGTTTTTAAAGGTGAATACTACAACAGGAATTTTTCTTTAATCACCACTATTGTATGAAGTAGCGAAGTTTTCATCTTTAATAGTAATTTTTACACGATCGGTCAATTTTAGTATTTACTGACTCTGTTTTAAATGCGGTAGTTTTTTTACATATTACAAGGCGGCAGTGTTGTGACAGATCATTTTAAAATAGATCTAGATCAAGATCAAGATCTTCTCGTTTAATATGATCTAGCTCAGATCATAGATCAATTTTTATGATAGGATCTTTTTTTTAGATCAGATCAGAAATTAATGTTTTTTTTTTAGATCATAAAAAGATCAATATTGGACAAAATATATAATTGTTGTATTACATTACATAAAAAAGAAAAAAATACATAGTATTCAAGCGATTTAATCTACAGTTTAAAATTAAAACATATTAAAAATATTAAACTCTTACTCTTTTAAATTTTCAATTTTATGCTTTAACTTGCATATAGCGTAGAAAAAAATCTAAAAATATGATCTTATTTTAAGATCGTAGATCATATTTATTTGATCTAGATCAAACTCAAGATCCTTAAATATACGATGATCTAGATTAGATCAAAGATCACGTAAATTGATTTAGATCGGTGATCTAGATCAATTGATCTAGATCAGTCACAACACTGCAAGGCGGTAAATAATTTAGAAGGCGATAAGTACTAAATAACAAAAGCATCAAAATGCAAACAAAACCAAATAATTTACTTTAAAAATAATATTATAAGCATCATGAACTTTTTAAGTATCTGATAATATGGTCTCTCTCCAAGCATTATCCTCAACCGGTAAACTTTGACATTGACACTTAATTTACTATGAAAAATTATGGGATCTCACAATATGATGATAATAATATTAAAATATCCGATTTCATCAGGTTCTTTTATGACTTACATCAATCACAAATTTGTAAAAAATTTAGTAGTGTTGAATTTGGACGCAATATAATAAAATATTTTTATGTACCTAAATGCACTTTTATGCTATTTACTAACGGGTAACTACTTAAATACAAAAACCGTAAAAAGACGTGTGTACATATATCTGACTTGTGACTAAATTATCATACTAAAATAGAATATGAGCTACTAAAATAGAACATGAAACAACTACCCTAACAGATTAAAAACCTTTACCCTTCAAATGAATGGCCATTTGCCTCAATCCTAATGCAACAAACGATAAACACTGTACAACTTACCAAACACACAACATTCAGCATTCACATATTCCGTTTCCAGTCCACAGCACAGATTCTCCCAATTCTCTCGCTGTCCGCAGTTTAAATCACAGAATTTCGATGTGAATGATTCGCATTGTTCTGAATTAGACGGACGATGGCTAACGCATTACTTGCGTTGACGCAAGAGTGTCGGATGATGCAGCAGGAACGATGACGCAGTCATGTGAAATGTGATGATATGAAGGGTGCAATGTTGAAAGATGCTGATGTTTCGGTGGTGCATTGGTGCAAAGAAAGGGGTAAATGATTTGAGATGCCAGACAATGAAGTATTGTGAATGAGAAATTAGCTGTTTGCAGATAAGAGGATGTTAAATTTGAAATGATGCATTGTGCTTGCCGTGTATTAAAATAAGTTAATTTATCATCTCAAAATTTCAAGCCTGTGTATAAAAAACAAGATAATAAACAATGTTACGATTATAATTAAAAAGCAAAATCAAATTAGATATTAAATTTATGTTTGATCGTTTCGACTTTTGAGCTACAATTATTTAACTGTATATAGAATTTCAATTCATCCAATTGTTAGGTAACTTAAAATTTTATGTACCGTAAAACCATACAACTTTGAACTCGAATACAACTTTGAAAATTTTTTGCATTTTGTTTATTTCGTATAAGGCATCAGTAGTTTTTAATTTTACCCCATTTTCAACGTAAATATGAAATTAATGATATTTTTCGAAGTAGGTAGGCATCATTTGAGTTTATTTTATGACCAACTACACTTCAGTTTACCAGTGTTTTCAAAAGTCAAAAAAACATTGTTTTTCAATGTGTACAAACTTCTACTTGCCAGTACAGTAAAATAATTTCTCGCTGTATCAAAGTAATTGATTTCCAGTAACCTTATGTGTTGAGATAATTTTGAGACCTAATGTAGATGGTCCAGTGTGTTAGCTGGCTAGGCCGGCTAACGTGCTGTGACGTCAGTCAATGTGAGATCGATGGTTCGAGTCTCCGTCGGGCGACAATGTGTGATTTGTCGTAAAAATAAAAAAATGCCCAAGGTCTGGCATTCAATCACACTCGGGTGTTACAAGCTATCCACTTGTTCACCTTAAATGTAGTCCTGGTTGCACAAAGAATATCTCCGCTGCCGCTGTGGTTGAAACCACAGATCGTCGCACGGATTGAGATTCTGACTACACCAAGATGAATGGGTAAATAGAGCAAGAGAATATGGAGACTGATCCCCTCCGATAAAAGGATCTAGAAAGCTTCGTGAGAAGCGGCGCTACTCCCACGGGAGTGTTAAGCCACTATATATATATATATATATATATATATATATATATATATATATATATATATATATATATATATATATATATATATAATGTAGATAATTAGAATTATATTTACCAGAGATATAATTTTTTGTTTAAAGTCGGTACTTTTTAGGTCAAAATTCGACAACTTTGAACACTGTTTCGAGGACAGTTCAAAGGTGTAGTTAAAAATTTAAATGACGGTTTATTGTTGTTTTAGCAATGAAATACACACTAGTATTATTTTCGTACTGAATTTAAAGTCAAAAGCTATAACTGACCTTTGTTGGCAAAATTACTAAAACAATAGATGACGATAGTATGTCTTTTTTGTTAGAATATCAGGAAGCACGCCATTTAAATTTTTTGGCCAAAAATGGCTTTATTAGATCCTGAAATAAGTTACTTTTTACTTTTTGCAAAAAAAAACAAAAAAGAAAAGATATCTTAAATCACTGCATTAAAATGTTTTAATTCGATTGAAATATATGCCTATAATTGTAAGTATATATCTACTAGAGATGAGACTGAATTGTTATTTAACTTTAAATAGTTCATACTATCTATTTATGCTATTTTTTATACATAATGTTACTTGTTTCTTAATTTATAAGATTTACAACGGTAAAATAAATCATTTCATAATATAAAATGCTGTTTTCCTTGTTAAAAGCCCTAAAAATAGATTCATTCGCGGACGAGTTCGTGGATAATTTTTTTTTAAAGGATAACAATGATTTAAAACGAAATAGCTTTGAAAACTGTAGTTAAAACATGGGTGTTCAAAGTTGTTCAATTTGAGATCAACTTTGAACACTACACATTTAATTTTTTTTTATTATAAACAATTCAAAATTTATATTTATTTTGTGTCAGAGTCATACTCTATACTGGAGCCCCTATGACAGTATTTTTTATTTCTCTTTATGTGCATCTGGTTTTGAGATATAACCAATAATATCTGGAAAGTGTTCAATGTTGTATGGTTTTACGGTACCTATATTATTTCAGATTTAGGTACAAATTTTTCTGTATTGTGTGGTGTGGTGTACATTGATATAAACGGTGAATTTAAAAAAAATACAGTCTAGGCACATCCACATCAGCTAATGATAAGGAGATAATTTAATAATGTAATAAGGAGATAAAACAAAGGTGTTAGTGAAGAGTTTTCTTAACTGGAAGATTGATAAATAAAACAACAGCTTTCTTGGGTATCAGCCAACAATATATTTGGGAAAACTACCCTCAACGTTTCGGCCCTACCAGGGCCATCCTCAGGAGCTACAACATTTATTAAAATTTTACAACCAGAAATTACAAAAAATATATAACAGAACTTACGGTGGTGTCAACAAATGCTTGTTAAAATTTATTAAAAAAATTAAATAAATAATTAAAAACAACTTAAAATAGAGAAAATACCAAGTAATGGTCGTCAGAGGGTGTTTTCCCAAATATATTGTTGGCTGATACCCAAGAAAGCTGTTGTTTTATTTAAAAACAAAGGTAATAATAAATAATATTGTATCATATTAGTTTTCAATGCTGTAATATACAGTGTTGTGAAGGTAAGAACTACGGTAGCGTGAAGTAGCAGCTCTTGGCGGGGAAAGGAGATGAATAACTTTGTGGAGGGTTGCACATTGCTGACTTCTGTTATTATCGTGTTTGCTGTGACAGCCGATTTCCATTGATGTGCTTGATTTTATGATTTCGAAGATTTTGAGATAGTTTTTTAAAATTTGTATAATCATTGTGAGTATACAACCATAAATAATAAATACGCAAATAGCAACGCTCCATACAGTCATATTATACCTCTTCCCCCGCTACGCTAGTTCTTGGCTTCACAACTAAAGCATGTATTGTCTATACCTATAATATGGTCGAAGGTTTTCTATGAATATGAGTATAAAAACCGAAGTTTTCCCATGTTTATTTTTATTTATTTGCAAAACACACTCTGTCATATTATAGCTATTTAGAAATATCTCATATACCTAACTGCACATTTTCATTATAAAATTAAAAATCTGATGAGGCCAACACATGGCCTCTCACCATACCAACTCTACTATTTTTATTTTACTTCGTGAAAGGAAATTGTAGTTTTTAATAATATTATTAAATTTTATCATACGATATAAATAATCAATGAAATTTTATATTTTCATAATTTTGTCAAAAAAATCAAATATTTTTCTTTTCATTGGTAACGATAAGGAGATAAACCGAAATTGTAACAAATTTATAGAAATTGTAACTTTTTGTAACTGCTAAACGGTAAAATGGTGCTAGATAGAAATAAGTTTGAAATACATAATTGAAGATAATGCCACTTGGTATACATAATTATTACAAAAATTCCCATTATATACTTTTCAAAAAACTACCTCTTTCGGTTGCACGATTCACATCACAATCTAAGATCTAATGTTGTCAGAATATTATATACAAAGTTTCAAATTTTTGTATCCAATAGTATTTGAATCATCGTGAAACTATTAAAATTGTGTTCTAGGGATCGTTAGGAACCTCAAAATTGGGTATTCTTAAATTTTAGCATGATTGCAATACTCCGCTTATAGTCCAGTCAACGAAGGATCATTTTGGGCAAATGACGGTTCAAAATCCGAAAGTTTTGAAACTATGTAGCATTGTTCGGGAAGGTCTAGTAATGAACATATCAAAAGTCCTGACCCGTAGGTGGTGAGCGGGGGCGTGGGGACTACAAAATGGCTGCCAAAATCTGGTTTTTCTATAATATCTCGTTATCGCTGCATTGTAGAGTACAAGTACTTATTACAAAGTTGTAGAGAATAAAATTTGCTACAATTTTGATATAAAACAATTTTTCCCCAGATCAATGGTTCGCAAGTTATGATAAAGACAAGCGGAGCGTTTTGTTTGCTCTTTGCAAAAATGTTGAATTTTTCCTATTGCAACTGTAACTTTCAAACAGATGAACATATCGACTTCCGGTTTTAAATATTCAATTTAGCAGACATTTTTCTATCCAAATTAAAATTTTCAGATTTTGGGGACCCTTGTATAGCAACATTTTTAACAAAGAATGTAAATAATTTTTAATTTTTTTTCTTTAATTTTTGTGATTTTCTTACTATAATTTCTGAACTAATTGAGATAATTACCTCCGGTTTTCGGAATTGAATTTCTTAGACAATTTCCTATAATATAATATATATTATATATATTTATAGGCCTTGGTTAAGCTAAAATTTTAAGTTTTTTTCGAAGACAAAATGGTAAAATTTTGGCATTTTAAATTTTTTGTGTGTTTAATTAGCTCTGTATTATAAACGAATTGAGATTGAGATTTCATATTATTGATGAATAAAATCTGAGTAGGACTGAACAATATTACAAGACTATTATTGACTGGACTATAATATAGAGCTGATTAAACACAAGAAATTTTAAAAATATCAAAATTTTACCATTTTCTCTTCGGCAAAAACTTTAAATTTTAGCTTTACCAAGGCCTATAAAAAATTTAGTATAATGTATATTATAGGAAATTGTCTAAGAAATTCAATTCCGGAACCCGGAAGTCGATATCTCAATTCGTTTATAATATAGAGCTGATTAAACACAAGAAATTTTTAAAATGCCAAAATTTTACCATTTTCTCTTCGAAAAAAACTTAAAATTTTAGCTTAACCAAGACCTATAAATTTTTAAATATAATGTATATTATAGGAAATTGTCTAAGAAATTCATTATCTCAATTAGTTCAGAAATGATAGTAAGAAAATCACAAAAATTAACGAATAAAAATTAAAAATTATTTACATTCTTTGTTAAAAATGTTGCTATACAAGGGTCCCCAAAATCTAAAAATTTTAATTTGGATAGAAAAATGTCTGCTAAATTGAATATTTAAAACCGGAAGTCGATATGTTCATCTGTTTGAAAGTTACAGTTGCAATAGGAAAAATTCAACTTTTTTGTAAAGAGCAAACAAAACGTTCCGCATGTCTTTATCATAACTTGCGAACAATTGATCTGGGGAAAAATTGTTTTATATCAAAATTGTAGCAAATTTTATTCTCTACAACTTTGTAGTAAGTACTTGTACTCTACAATGCAGCGATAACGAGATATTATAGAAAAACCAGATTTTGGCAGCCATTTTGTGGTCCCCACGCCCCCGCTCACCACCTACGGGTCAGGACTTTTGATATGTTCATTACTAGACCTTCCCGAACAATGCTACCAAGTTTCAAAACTTTCGGATTTTGAACCGTCATTTTTCCTATTTTGACTGGACTATTACAGGTCTGAGTGCCGAGTGGTACAAAAACGAACAAGAAATTATCATATTTTCAAAGTACAAGGTATGTCGATTATCAACGTAACTATACAACTTTTGATACACCTTTAGCTATAGATCGGATATTAATTTTTAGAAACTAATATAGATTTTTTCCATGGCAATATCTAAGAATCTACCATCATTTTATATTTAGTACGTATGTTCTTTACCAAATTAAAAATTATTATAATTTTAATTTTTGTGTACATTTTTGCATTGAAAGAAATAAACTATCTACATAAAATAATTTTCAATTGAAATATAAAACAAATATCGCGCACATAAATTTAATAAACAGTTAGTAAAAACAATGTAAAAATAAATCAAAATGTTCTGCAAAATATCCGTAGTTAAAATGAAAAATGTAACAAAAAAGCGAATATATTTCATTGAACAAGTATAGCAAAACTAAAAACATGATAATTTAAGTATGATATATGTTTACAACCTACAATCAAAATACAATGGTAAAAATTCATTCCGTTACTTTCATTTCATAATTTGAAAAACGCAAATGAGAAAATATGGCCGCTATACCTCTGTGTTAACGTCATTTAATTTGAATGCGCTAACGATACATCTATGCTGCGTGTTATCATCTGTCATCAGGTGAAAATATGGAAACTTTATTAAGAAATATGAGGTAGTATTTTTTGTTTAAAATATTATCCAATGTTGATGAAGTTATTGCCGATTTAACGATTAACACAATTTTATTACTTGTATATTTGAAAAATTAAAATAAATTCAAATCAATATCTTAAAAGTCTATATTACTAATAAGTAAAAGCATTGATAGATGACTTTTATGATATCAAAGCAGTCATTTAGTGACCAGTATGAGACAAAGGATGGGACTTACGATGGACGTGATTCTTGTATATGTTAGTTTGTAGATTATAGGTGGTCTTACAGAAAGGGTCTTTGTTTCGCACTCTGAAGCCTGGCAGGGTGTTAGCGTATATTATGTCCCTGATCTCTAAAGGTGAACCTGGCGTATGCAGGATACAGACGCAAATCGACCAACCAAATAGTTACACTGAAAAAGATGTAAATTTTTTAAAATTCATTGTACAAGATGGCGCAAAAGTAATCACCCGATTTCTTAAAGCAGTAACTTTAAAAATGAGAAACGCCAGCAACAGTAAGAATGTTGCTATAGCAGCAATATTCTCGACCAGATGGCTGCTGCGAGGCCGGTCACGTCTGCTACTGTCCCGTGTTGAGCCAGTCTCCTCTCGTCAAGCGCCTAGCGCCGCAGTATTTGTCCAATTAATGCCAAACGACCAGGAAATCGACGACGAAATTTACGTTGAGCCAAAACCAGCGACCGATAATTTGTCAAAAACATATTGACACAATAATTCCGCGTTCTTGAGGAGTATAGCGATTAATGATTTTTCGACATTTATTTTACATCTGTTTACTTCACTAATGTCAAACTTTTGCACCACCTAGTTAGTATTATGCATATAATTTTCCGTTATATATGTTTACAGAATCTTTTTGGATCATAGAAGGTCATGCATTTAGTTTAAGACATCAGGAGCATTTTGAAGCTTGTAATCTATAAGAAACGTTTTTTTTAAAGAAGAGCTTCATTTTACTTTGTTTTTGTAAATTTTTATATCTATTAGTTTTCAGATAGTGACTCATTTCTGAAACATATTAGGGGTGTGAACGTTAGGACGAAGAGGGAAGTAAAGGTCTCTTTTTGAGTATTTCGTAAATATCTCGAAAACTATGCGTCCTGTATACAAAATGAAAGTTAAATTTCCTACAAAAACATTCTATTCGTTTTTTTACTTCCTTGTACGGAGTAATAAGGAAGTATTGTAATCGCGAAAAATTTCGGTTTTCAGATTTTGATGGAAATATCCGTTTTGACCTTTTCTGAATCCATTATGACTAGTTTCGTCGTGACGTCTGTACGTACGTATGTACGCACGTACGGACGTATGTATGTCGCATAACTCAAATACGGTTAGACGTAGAAAGTTGAAATTTTGTATTTAGAACTGTTATAGCATCTAGTTGTGCACCTCCTATTTTTTGTTTCAATCTATAAACCGGAAGTCGTACTTTTTTCAAATATTTCGATAAATATTTAATTTGAGACAATTTTTTTATTTTAAATGAAAGATTATGTGATTATTACCTACAGTCGGTATTTTATAAATATTTTTGTATTTGGTATCATTTAAGAATAATTAAAGTATATATTTATAATTTAGTATTTCGGTATCTTGTAGTCCATAATCGATTAACATTTGTTACTACGTAAAATTTAAATGATTATGACATGACAGTGACAGTGGTAATGACAATAGTAAAATATCGTTCATATCTTCTTCTGTAGTTTAAATAAAATGACTAAAATATATTTGTGAGTATAGTAGCAATAGTAGTAGTACTTATATATTAATATATTTGTATAATATAATTCTACATTTTAGTTATTAAGAAAAGTATGAACTGTTTAATAGGCGTACAAGGAAGTCATGTGGTGTCCACGTCAGATTTTTTCTCTAAGAGCAATAACGAGATAGGGAGGGTAGAAAAGTAAATAAAAGTCTTAAAAATCGAATTTTCTCCGTATAAAATGAATGTTTACTAAACACTTTACTTGGAAATAATAGGAAAAGAAAATGTATAATGATCCACGATCATTTATATGATGTTAGTGGGTGTGGGTAGTTTTGAAGTTGAAGCTATGCGTACAAAAATGTCACTCTATACAAAATACAAGTAAATTTCCAACCCCTTAGGGGTTATGATTACCAATCTACTAAAAGGGAAATGGGGGGGAAATGTCAAAAATATTCTTTTTTAAGAAACGTGATATATTTTTTTGTAAACTGAAATAATATACACGTACGTTAAGAATGATATATAATAATTATTATTCAAATGTTATCGTCTGAATCTGAAAATAAGCAAAAAATTTTTATCTGTAAAACTAGTTACATTTGAGTTACATTCGATATTGGCAAGAAGACTTGGAAATTTGTACTATGTTTGTACCTGTTTCGTTGAAAATATGGAATTATTGAGATGCAGGTAGATCGAGGTATAACTGCAGAGAAGCAAAGTATATTGCTCTTATTCTAGCCAGATTGAAAATGAAAAAGTATAATATTATCTGCAGTGAAATTCTAAATCTCTGTAAGAACTGAAGAGAAAAAATGAAATCTATCGCGACATTTAAATGTACAATTAGCCGCTACATTTGGAATTCAAATATTCCGGAATTTCATTACAGAGAAAAGAATCGTGCAAAAGCAACGGCTAGTTTACACTTCCAGTTTTCAAATGATTCCGGAGAACTCCGGTTGGTGCATTCTTTCATCGTCGTAGAACAATGAACCCGGCTTATTAGTGTGAAATTTTTTCTATATTGTAATTAAAATTTTAATATTAATTATGTAACAACAAATAAATGCAAGAAAAATAAAAATACAAGCACGAAAATAAAAAATAGTCTTCATGATCAAACAATTAAAATTTTCATAATGAAAAAATAAATTAGTGCATACTTTATGAATTATATTCATCTAGTTCATTTAAATTTTCGCAATAATATTTTTTCCATACTATTTTCTTGGCATTGTAAAATTCGCATAAAAATACAATATCAGTAAATAGTTGTAATAGTACCTAGTATTTTTGTAGTAATGCTGATGAGTGTGTCATCGTTTAAATTTGTTTATTTTTAGTTGTTGATTGTGTAAGTAATATTTTTATAACATCGACAGAATCAAGTTTAACTTTTGAAAATAATATATTGTGTTTCATTTAACAATCACCAATAAATATTTAATTAAAAATATTTAAATTTAACCCGTTTCGGATTCCAAGTGTAAGAAAAATTTCAAAAAATGTTCGAATCTGGCTGGCTGGCTGGCATAACTTCTTATTCCTTACGAACGCGCATGAACGTTTGAAGAACTTAGTCATACACCATAATTTGAACGCCATAAAGATGGCTGAAAGGCCTACCGCGCACTAGCGATTTTAAAGTGCACCAGTTTAAAAGTTGCTCAACTAAAAAAATACTACTAGCTTTGAGCTCCGCGCACTATCGACTATATATTTGCCATGGTCTTGTACTTGCCCTTGTAAGTTGTCAACTTATCTTGTACAAGGTGGATGTTATTGAGGTAGCATGTCTTTGTGCACTAATTATTAATTTTTTAGTTGCTCTGATTAAATAGTTGCCTGTGCGCGCTACCTCATATAATTCAATGTGTTTTATTTTGGTGATTTTTAAGTTGCCGCAACATAATCACTATTGCGCGGTAGGCTTTAATATTGACGTTAGGTACTGTTCAGGTGAAATTACGTTTATCAAGAAAACGTGAATCATAAATAATTAATATCTGCAACCTTATATGAAATATGATACAAAACAAGATAGGTCAAAATATGTAATTATGCACAATTCTACAGAACTGTAATGCAAATTCACCGTCAACTCCGAGTACAATGTGCAAGTGCTGACCTTATAACTAGTACTTTAAAATTTCATACAAAACTATTTAACTTTTAATAAGCTTTTAAAAGTGTGTGCACAGAGCAATTTTTACTCTGGTATAACTTCCGTAGGTCTGCATAATATATCTCTATTATAGCGCTTGTGAAACACCAACAGGCGTCGCACGATGGAGAGAAAAGGGGCACCAACTCCATCCTCTACTGCAACACAACAGAGAGATGTAGGAATATAAATAATAAACATAATGCGAATTTTACGGCGGTGTTGTAAAATGTTTTCAATGTTAATGTTTATAATAAAGTTGCGTTCTAGAGATACTGAGCTGAGTTTATTACGTGCTTACGGTATTGTTTTATATCTGTAATATTATGTAAACGAATTACTAGATTGCTACTGAACCGTTTATTTAAATTTACTGTATTTGATATTTATTAAATAAATATCGAGGCATAGTTCAATCATTTAATGTTTTTACCTGGAACTAATTAATAAAATACATGCTGTGCTGTGACTGCCATGTTGGAAAATATCAGCCGTTTCTTAATTTTTTTCGATTATCTCACTAATAGTTAAAATAGGGCAAAAATCAGTAATTTAAAATGATAGATCATAACATTTTTTAAAGAAATGATTACGTTTTTAACGTAACTGTTATACTTACAGTTTTCGGGTAAATTACAAAAATATATTTTGTAAGTTTTTAAATCATTTAAATGTAAACATAGTAACCTTCCGATCTTCAGCACTTGATTCTTTTGATAATTTTCTATAAATGTATATTTTTTAACTGACACTATTTTATTTAATAAAAATTACAATTCAATTAGGTAACGCAATAAGAAATCGAATATAAATTCGATTGACGAATAATCTTAGAAATTTTTTAGCATAATCCGTAATCAGATATTTTTTTAAATGTAAAATTTTATACAAAAATGTTTAAGGGATCAAATGAATTAAACTAGAGTTCGATACTTTAGTTTGTTCATAAATGAGAGCTTATTAAACACATAAATGTTTAATTTTTCTTTTAAATTTCGCCCATTTTTTGAGAAACTCTTACAATTTTGCCAAGTATCTCTATTTTGTTAATTAGTTACAGGTACCTAAGAGTATTTATCAAATGACTGGACCAGCAGTAAGAAGCTGATCGTATATTTAAGCACAATTCTCTTCATGTGATGACGCAAGAACAAAATTGAAAAAAAAAATCTTGCAATTAAAATCGCACTTGGGCGCTTCAAACTGATTATCGTCTGAAATGTCTTGCTTGCATAATAAATTTAAAACAGTATATAATTTCATGATATAAGTAACTTTCTAGAGTAATAAATAATTTTCGTACCATAGGCCATAGCTTAAAAAGTTTGAGATAAAAACTGATTCAAACGCAGTAGTTAACAAACATTTGATCCAAATGCATGGCGCTAGCATAGGGTCTGTATCTCATTGGTTTGTCATTTTTGAATAACCAATAAGAATAGATCGCATTTGGAACGCCACATGACGTCACACAATATTTAAATCGCTTGTATCTCACGATTAAATAACTTTTTAAACCAATTTTTTTATTCACACTGATTATTTGATATGTTTTTCAAGTTTTTAGCACAATTTTATTAAATCTTGACTATGGTGGAAGAGCGCATTCTAATATAAATTTACCTAGGCTAGTTATTTGATTGTTATTGGATAACTAATGATTTTCATTTTTTATTATTTAAAAAATTTAGAACATGTAGGTATACAAAGATTAGATAATGTAGTAGTAGAATTCGTATCCAAGAAATAATAGTGATAGGATGTTTAGACGGAATTTGGATAATAAACAATTGTTGTTTTATTATCCAAATTCCGTCAAAACATCCTATCACTATTATAGATAATTATTTACAGGATATAATCTATCGTTATTTCTTGTACCATAGTTTTTACACCTACCAATGATTATGTACATAAATAGTGTAACCATTTGATATATCTTTATCATAACTTACTACAAGTAAAAGCTGACTTTTTCTCTTCACTCTTATCCTTACTTCTCTTCATGAAACATTTAGGAAGGTTCTGAAATTGAGGAACAAATCTACATGAACAAGACTCCTGTATACAGCTACGGCTTCAGAAACGAGACATCAGAACGATCTGAAATCGCTTGATACACCGTTCGCTGTGCAACGTTCAGTTTCAGTGTTCGGTGCAGCAGTCAGGATCGCATAAATATCCACTTGTATGGCTAAAATAACAGCAAAACTACGCGCGAGCTCCGTGGTGTAAATAACAGCAGTCGAACGTGAGCGGAATTGCAAATGGGAGGTGCCCTGAGATATTCTACGCCCATGGATGGAGGAGATAGTAGATCGTAGAGCACTGGGGGAGGAATAATAATTTTTCTATTTAGACTTTTAATACCTACGAGACAATATAATAACAATAAAACTTAATAATTAAAAATAATGGTAGTAAAATATAAATCTAGTTTGTCTATAAAAAATTATGTTTGTTTGTATTTGAAATAATAAAAGTGATATTGTTAAAATAAAAAGATAATATTGTATCACGTCATTCACATACCTAGATTCTAACATTATTAACAGAGGCGGCCGGTGACTTTTTAAAGGTAAGGGCTGCAATTTAAATGAAAATGCGCTGCAGGCCAAATTTTTTTGTTCATGGTTAAATACCTTTATATTTAAAGTTAATTTTTATTAGGGAAGAGAAACTTCACAGTTTATCCCAGTTTTTGTACAAAAATAAATACAAATTTAATTATAAACATAATTATATCAAATATCACAATCAATTTTAATAAAATAACAATATACCTTTAAAATATACAGTTGTACGTCTTATAATTTCAAAGCAAACTATTTTGTACCTTTAAACTACACGCATTTATGTTCACCGTGAGCGATAGAGCTGCGTTTGAAGCAGCCCCGTTGCTCACTGTGTAACACACACATTGGCTTACATTCCCCTCACCGCACACACATACTTCTGCCTAAGTTCGAGGGCTGTTCGGACAACAGCCCATAGAACGAAAATGGGTATAGCGTTGACTCACGCCGCGTCAAAGTATCATCAATAGTAAGCCTACAGGCGCAAATTTTTAAATTACAAGATATATTTGATGGATTGATAGATAATGTTGTTTATTGGTATTATTTAAATAATGTATCAGAACAGTTTAATTTCCTACTAGGGGCTGCAGCCCCGCAGCCCTTACCCACGAGCCGCCACTGATTATTAGTTAATTATATTGGTTTGTACAGTAAATATAATTTTTCTATGCCTACCACCGAAATTCGCATTTCCGACATTTTTTGAAAATGTCACGGTTTTTGGGTATGATATTAGCTTATTAGCTAGTATGGTCAAGCTGTTTCTTTCCGTGTTGTATAGTTAAATTAAATGATAACCATACAATGATTTAAGTCAAAAGTTAAAACAAGTGGAATGTAATATTTAAGAATTTTTGATTAATTAACTGAAGTAAACCCATACGTTCTAAATTATTACTATTTTGTGTAGGCATTAGAAACTAAGTAATAATTTTATTGAATGGAATATATAATATTAGATAAACAACCAGAAAATAATGTTGAATCATATATTAGAAACAGAACAAAATATCCAAAAGAAAGGTGCAAAAGAAAAGTTATTAATGAAATAATTTTATAATTATTAAAACAAAACCTAAAAAATTCGTACACGTCGGGAGACGTTTTTAATTAATAAATTTAGCAATAAATTATTTTGGTAATAACATGGTCTTTCGTTAATATAGGTATACAAATAAATTACTAACCTAATTTTGTTTTATATTTTTATAATGTTTCTAGAATTGTAAGCAAATTATTATAATTTGGAAAATAAAATACAATTTGATTATATCTATTTGATAAAATAATTATTGCAAAAAATATTATAACATTGTACAGCAAATACACTGTAAAATAAGTAATTTAAATTTGCAAATTTTATATCTAAACCTAATTATTAACATATTTTTCCGACTGTGGAAATAAAATAGATGAATAATTAAATATTTCATTAAATGAATATAAAAAATCAACACCATTACCTTTACAGTGAGTAAGTAATTTATAATAACAATTTAACTATATGGTATAAAATATCACCATCATGAAATGTTATATTATACACATAATTATAAAATATATGTCCGTGTTTTCATGTTCGTATATCTAATTACATTATCATATATTTTGATTATATCACTGATACACAACTGATTATATTTAAAATAACCAATGACAGTTAATATGAATTTTAAATTTTGATATTTTATACGAGAAATTAATAAAAATGCTGATATCGAACATATCACAATAATATTCTATTCCCTTGTTGCATAATTTACATATTAATAATTAATAAATTAAACTATGATTTGATTAATTTACATGAAAAAATCAGTGTGTCATAGATTATTGATTAATTCTCAAATTGTGATGGTAATGAATATGTCATAAAATATGTTCATCTCGTATAATGTATTTCAATTAATTTCAATTTGCTTTATATTGGAATTATGTGTTAATCTGTAAGTTTAATTTTAATTAAAGTGAATACTAGTTGAAATTGAAAAAAATGTATTCCTAATATTAATTTATTAATTAGACAGGTACTATTTTTAATAAATAAAGCAAAATTTAATAAATTGTAGAAGTGCCTACTGTCGGATTCATAATTAAAGTTAGTTGGGTTTAAAGATGAATATCTTTCTATGAATGATATATTTGTGTATTGAAATTAACAGTTTTTAAATATACGAGTATGTCATAATCATAGGTAGCTCACTTTTGCTATAAATTGTTGTTATTTTTACTCAAATACATTTAAAAATTTGAAACTTTATATTGTCACGTATAGAAATGGGCATACTTTAGTATTAAGTTGTATAAATTTGTGTGAGTATGATTTTAATAACAGTTATTCATCTTTATAAATACGTCACCAGATTTACTTTTTACGCGTAAATGCCCATCCCTTGTACCGATAGGTTGTACCATAACTTGAGGTACATATTATTAGAATGGCACATAAAACTTAACGTATTGATCATAAAATATGCAGTATTGAATGGGACAAGTAATATTATTATTATTAAATGTTTTGAACATATTATTTTATTATCAATATTCTGGCACAAAATTTGTAAAAAATTATATGAACTATAAAATAAACACGAAATAATAATTAATCTAAGTCAAATCAGTAGCAAAAATACAATTTAACCAAATTATACCATATTATCTTTAAAAATCACAGAAAAAGTAAACATTTAAGTTTTGCTTTTAATTTTTGCAACTTTCATTTTTAATTATTTTTTCCGTTTTTGTTTTTTGATAAAATGATATAACTCGTCTCATTTAATAATAAAAAAACACCTTAATGCGTAAATACAGTAAATTATTCACAGGTTAAGTTCATAAAATCTAGCTTCAGATATTACCAATAGAAACTAGATGTTCTTACGAGTTTTGCTCTATAAACATTCTATTTCTAGAAATATTTAAAGAAACTATATACCTACTCTAATAAGTTCAATTAACAGAAACTTCTTATTTCCGTAATACCCTTAAAAATATTTCAATCTACGCCTCTGTGATAAACAGCGAAGTATTGGTCACCATGTCGAGTGTTTAGTACACAATAATCACGAAGTTTCGACCTCATCATTGTCCAACAAAACTCGGCAAATTACGCGAAAAATAAACACTTCAACAGTAGTTTCGAGCAGTTCTACTTCTACACTCAGACACAGAAACTTTGAGGTATGTACACGAATGAAGAAATAAATTCCATACCCACATAGAAGAACAGTGAATTTAATTATATTATATTTATGCAGGTGCAGATACGACAAAAAATTCATTTAGAAAGAAACAGTAATATAAAAGTTTCTTTATTATTATGTTATATATTTAGTCCAGTCAACGAAGGATCATTTTGGGCAAATGACGGTTCAAAATCCGAAAGTTTTGAAACTTTGTAGCATTGTTCGGGAAGGCCTAGTAATGAACATATCAAAAGTCCTGACCCGTAGGTGGTGAGCCGGGGCGGGGGGACCACAAAATGACTGCCAAAATCTGGTTTTTCTATAATATCTCGTTATCGCTGCATTGTAGAGTACAAGTACTTTTTGTAGAGAATAAAATTTGCTACAATTTTGATATAAAACAATTTTTTCCCAGATCAATGGTTCGCAAGTTATGATAAAGACAAGCGGATCGTTTTGTTTGCTATTTGCAAAAATGTTGAATTTTTCCTAATGCAACTGTAACTTTCAAACAGATGAACTTCAGGTTTTAAATATTCAATTTAACAGACATTTTTCTATCCAAATTAAAAATTTCAGATTTTGGAGACCCTTGTATAGCAACATTTTTAAAAAATCTGACGTGGACACCACATGACTTCCTTGTACGCCTTGTGTGTTCATACTTTTCTTAATAACTAAAATGTACAATAATATAAAAAATTCTTTTAACTTATTATACTAGTACTACTACTACTGCTACTGCTACTATACTCACAAATATATTTTAGTCATTTTATTTAAACTGCAGAAGAAGATATAAAGCATATTTTACTATTGTCATGTAATAATCATTTAAATTTTACGTAGTAACAAATGTTAATCGATCATGGACTACAAGATACCGAAATACTAAATTATAAATATATACTTTAATTATTCCTAAATGATACCAGATACAAAAATATTTATAAAATACCGATTGTAGGTAATAATAATAATCACATAATCTTTCATTTAAAATTAAAAAATTTGTCTTAAATTAAATATTTATCAAAATATTTGAAAAAAGTACTACTTCCGGTATATAGATTGAAACCAAAAATAGGAGGTGCACAACTAGATGCTATAACAGTCCTAAATACAAAATTTCAACTTTCTACGTCTAACCGTATTTGAGTTATGCGACACACATACGTACGTACAGACGTCACGACGAAACTAGTTATAATGGATTCAGAAAAGGTCAAAACGGATATTTCCGTCAAAATCTGAGAACCGAAATTTTTCGCGATTACAATACTTCCTTACTTCGTACAAGGAAGTAAAAAGAATATGACTAATTTTTAATAATTTTTTTTCATTTTTGGGATTTTGTTACTATAAATTCTGAACTAATTGCGATATCGACTGCCAGTTTCCGGAATTGAATTTCTTAGACAATTTCCTATAATATATATTAAATTAATTTTTTTTATACGCCTTGGTTAAGCTAAAATTTAAAGTTTTTTTCGAAGAGAAAATGGTAAAATTTTGGCATTTTAAAAATTTCTTGTGTTTAATCAGCTCTATATTATAAACTAATTGAGATATCGACTTCGGCGTTCCGGAATTGAATTTTATAGAACATTTTTAGGTTAACTAAATATCCAATGAAATTCTTTCATTTCTGATCACGTGTACGAAATTGACCAATGTATACAACATTTAACTGATAGCAACCCATGGGACATTATCACTTATGTCAAGTATGTTGCTTGGTTACAATTATTTATGTTCATTTTTACTTCCTTGTACGGAGTAATAAGGAAGTATTGTAATCGCGAAAAATTTCGGTTCTCAGATTTTTACGGAAATATCAGTTTTGACCTTTTCTGAATCCATTATGACTAGTTTCGTCGTGACGTCTGTACGTACGTGCGTACGTGCGTACGTGCGTACGTACGGACGTATGTGTGTCGCATAACTCAAATACGGTTAGACGTAGAAAGTTGAAATTTTGTATTTAGGACTGTTATAGCATCTAGTTGTGCACCTCCTATTTTTGGTTTCAATCTATAAACCGGAAGTAGTACTTTTTAAAAATATTTCGATAAATATTTAATTTAACACAAATTTTTTTATTTTAAATGAAAGATTATGTGATTATTACCTAAAATCGGTATTTTATAAATATTTTTGTATCTGGTATCATTTAGGAATAATTAAAGTATATATTTTTAATTTAGTATTTCTTTATCTTGTAGTCCATGATCGATTAACATTTGTTACTACGTAAAATTTAAATGATTATGACATGACAGTGACAATAGTAAAATATGCTTTATATCTTCTTCTGCAGTTTAAATAAAATGACTAAAATATATTTGTGAGTATACTAGTATAATAAGTTAAAAGAATTTTTTATATTATTCTACATTTTAGTTATTAAGAAAAGTATGAACACACAAGGCGTACAAGGAAGTCATGTGGTGTCCACGTCAGATTTTTATGTTTATAATAATAATTGAATAAAAATGTCATTTTGGTAATGAAAATGATACTTCAATTAATAAAATTTTCTGTCCGAATAACCCTCGACCATTTTATAATTTTGTGACAGCTACCTCAAGCACGTTGCTTTTAGGTTAACAGCCCTCCGCCTGCGGCGTCGGGCGGTTACCAAGCAACGTGCTTTCGGAATGTCACAAAATTATTTCGTAATTATCAATGTCCTTGGGTTATTATAGCTGATAATTTTCTATAATATATATGATATTTAAAAAAAATTTAGGCCTTGGTTAAGCTAAAATTTAAGGTTTTTGTCGAAGAGAAAATGGTAAAATTTTTATATTTTTAAAATTTCTTGTGTTTAATGAGCTCAATATTATAAACGAATTGAGATATCGACTTCCGGTGGCCGGAATTGAATTTCTTAGACAATTTCCTATAATATTGTATTATATTAAATTTTTTTATAGGCCTTGGTTAAGCCAAAATTTAAAGTTTTTGTCGAAGAGAAAATAGTAAAATTTTATTCTTTAAAAAAAATCTTGTATACAGGGAAATAAGTGCTTTAATTTTAACCTGTAATGTCCCTCGACGAGAGAAATAATGTACCGTAATCAATTTTTTCGTAACTCTTCTAGTTTTTGAGTTAAAATTCTTTAAAGATTTGTCACAAATTTGATTACCCGCCTATGGAACACATCAACAATCAAATTAAAAACAACAATTACCGACTGTCAAAACAAAAACACATGTTCACTATTAATTTAATTTATGCTGCGCTGTTCTTGTTATTCTGCGCAGTGATAGTGCTGGAACTGCCTGTTATTTGTTGCGCAGTTATTTTTGTTGTGCGCATTGCGCAATGCTGCAATCAGCTGATTCGTGTGCGTGTGAGTGATTTAAAGAAAATCGCTGCTGGTAGTTGTTTTCCTTGATAGCGTGCGGGTTTTCGTTTGTCAAAATGTGTGTGTTGTGCATGTTGAAAATACCTTCTCTTGTAAATCCCGCCTCATCAGTTGACAATACAAGTGATAAAAAATGTTGCTGCTCTTATATTTTACCAATAGTCCATTCGCAAAATTGACGTCTACGAGGTGGATCTATATGTAATAAATGTTGTACTTTTTGTACATGGTTTGGATGTAGATGTTGTTCTTTTAAAATCCTCCAAACTGTCGTATGTGATACTCCGTGTTGTGATGATAGTCTCCGTGTACTGGTTCCAGGCTGAGCTTCAATGCCATCCAAAATAGCCTCTTCAACATGTTCAATGTGATGATGACGTTCCCTACCATGATCTTGAGCTGCAGGATTATACGATCCATATTCACGGAGATGTTGTACAACATTTACAAATGTGCGCACTGCGCACATGAGGCACACGACGATTTGGAAAACGTTCCATGTAAATTCGTTGGGCTTGAGCACCGTTTCCCAGAGCTTCACCATAGGTCAACACAATGTCTGTATATTCGTTATTTGTAAACGCAGGCATTTTGAAAGATTTTTATTTGTAATATCTGATTTATTACCAAAATATTACTTATGTCAAAACTTAATTGGAACAAGTGACACAACAATCAATTGACAATAACAATGATTTCATGGGTAATGCTACTGAAGTAAATAATTATGTGGAACGACTCGTCAATTTACGGGGTTGAAAAAATGCTTTTTAAAAATGCGATTTCTAAAAAAAATTTTACGGAAAATTTTTCCTCACGACGAGTTACATTACTGGTTAAATTTAAAGCACTTATTTCTGTTACACCCTGTATACATGGGTCTCCAAAATCTGAAATTTTTAATTTGGATAGAAAAATGTCTGTTAAATTGAATATATAAACCGGAAGTCGATATGTTCATCTGTTTGAAAGTTACAGTTGCATTAGGAAAAATTCAACATTTTTGCAAATTGCAATCAAAACGCTCCCCTTGTCTTTATCATAACTTGCGAACCATTGAACTGGGAAAAAATTTTATTCTCTACAACTTTGTAATAAGTACTTGTACTCTACAATGCAGCGATAACGAGATATTATAGCAAAACCATATGTTGGTAGACATTTTGTGGTCCCCCCGCCCCCGCTCGCCACCTACGGGTCAGGACTTTTGATATGTTCATTACTAGACCTTCCCGAACAATGCTACAAAGTTTCAAAACTTTCGGATTTTGAACCGTTATTTTTCCTATTTTGACTGGACTAATTCTGTAGGTAGAGTTTAAATAAGAAAAGAAGAAACCACAATAAATGACTACTTTTTTACTTTTTTAAAAATTTTCTACTTCCAAAAATGCAGCATAAAATGTACTAACGTAGCGAATGTTTTGTGGCCAGTGCAAGAATGGTAAAATATTATTTCAACAAGGATTTAATAGAGAAAGCATGAATCTCCGGTTTTGCTTTTTTAAAATTTTGATTAAAAAATTGTACATGATCATAATAATTCTATACAATTTCCAATTTATGCAAACTTTACACGTTTAAATCTCATGATAGAAATTAATTTTTAAAATTTTTAGATCTGTAGATTCATTCTTTCTCTATTCAATGTTTATAAAAACATTATCCCAAACTCAATAATAATCTGACAGTTTGTTTACTCGCAACGAAAAAACTTTTACAGAATTTTCCAAGTTCAAAATGATATTGCATAGCTAGGATGCGGCAAAGTACGAGTTTTGGGCTGATGGCATCCGTAGTAGTGGGGGAAAAAGGGGAACAGAAAAAAAGTAAATCGAGAGTATTCTAGGAATTCGGAAAAAACCTAAAAATTTATTTTAATTATTTTATTATCACTATACAAGATCGTATTATTGTTTTGTGAATACATATAACTTATGGAGTTGTTTCAAAATTTTTGATTTATTTCTTTCTTGAAAAAATCTGATTGTGACCAGCGCAAGACCTCCCGCCATACTTACTTTATTCTTTTTACTTATTATACAAATATATTAATATACAGGGTGTTTCTATACCTCTGTACGTAACTTTAATAGGTTATATAATTTGATACACTGATTACAGAAAAAAATATTTTTTTTTCATAGTTCGCAAAAATAAGAATATTGGAAATTATAGTTCCATTGGTTTGAACGTCCATTTAACTGTTTATTTATTATTTTATTCATAAAATAAAATTATAATAATTACTATCAGACTATCTACAAATAGACACATATTATGTAATAATTATTAAATAAACAGTTAAATGGACGTTCAAACCAATGGAACTATAATATACTCGTATTAATATATTTGTATAATACGTAAAAAGAATAAAGTAAGTATGGTGGGAGGTCTTGTGCTGGCCACATCAGATTGTTTACACTACAGGCAGAGCTCAAATGTTTGACATATTTTTTTTTATTAAACAAGTTGCTAGTTTTTTTACATTATTTATTTAACATTACTGTTTTAAAATATTGTTGTCAGTGTCACTATAATGTCAAAGTCAAAATGTCATTTTCAGAAATCTCGAATATTATCAATAAAACGTTAATTTCTATTGTGTTATGGTTTTAAAAAGCTGCTGTTGATAGATTTTTTTCAATGTGAGTTTTTGCATCAAACAGCGGTATTTAGTTTTCTATCCCAACTTTGTATAATTTAAATTTTAGGTGTAGTAGTAATAAAAACTTATATTTACTTCATATACTTACAAATAATTTTAGAATAATCTTATATCTGATTCGGATGTAAAACATACAATATTCTTTAAAATATTTCATAAAATATTATGTTGCAATTCTATATAGTCTATATTATCTTTTGAGACAAACAATAAATTATCCCGTTCGATCCTCATAAAATTCCAGTTCTTATTTGACCATTCGCAGTCGGTTTAGAAATCCACACAGGCGTCGGGTTGCTCTAGAATAAAATACCACGTTCGAAATTAGATCGTCAGGGCGATGAGAAACAAGCCTGTCGGGTTAATCGCGTCCCTTGTTACCGTCGCGACGCAGGCGACGCCGATATGATCTGACGTCACAGCACAACCAGGCCCAGCCTGCTAGACCTAGGAAGATAAAGTGCCCCTTCTTATCTTTATCTAAATAGGGTTGTCTTGACATCATTGTAAATGGTCTGCGTGATACTTGCGGGCCGAGACGGTCCTGGAACTGGAGGTGATTTGTGACGTCACAAGAATTTTATACTATCGAATCGCATTTATTTGTTCATTATTGACAGATTCTTCACAAATACGAGTAGGTATATTGGTTTTACATGTCTTTAAATAAATAGTAAACTAACTTATTAGTTTACTTTATACAGAGTTATTCTTTTATTTTATGGTATCATTAAAGACACTTTGTATTCTAATAACAAAATGGTAGATGTTATTAGGAGTGAAATTCAAATATTCGGACTTGGTGGAATTTTTGTCAATATGTTGCTTCATAAGATAATAAATTGAATTGAATGTTAATTCAATATTTGTTATTATAGGTACTACTTTACATAATCTACTATACAACGCAATGAATTTTACTACAATCATTTAAGGTACATATTAATAAGTTTATTTTTATCATCACTGAAATAGTTTTTTTTCTCATAGCGCTGTTTTTATTGAGAGCATGTATTTTTATTATTGTTGCATGTTCATTGTTGTACTGAATTCAATTATTGGTGATTAATATATATTCACAAATTCTGAAATAAATATAAATATATTGCACACGCGCAGATTATTTGAAAGAAAATTTATATCTAATATTTTTCCAGACCTCAAGAGTTTCATATAAGTACGTCAATATATATTCTATTGATTTGACAACGTCTTAATGAAGTTCAAGAATAATTAGAAGTTCGAAATAACGAGTGTGGATAATATGAATCAAGATGTTACTAATAATATGATTACGGTACCTAAATGTTATTTCGAAAGGAAACAAAAAACGGAACTAAAGTTATCCTACTGTAACGAGCGGCGCCTGGGTGGCGGCGGCTAAGCGACATGCACGGACCAGTTTGCATTGTCTAGCCGGCGCGCTATTGTGTTGATGACGCAAGAGGGGGATGATTCATCAGGTCACGCGATACGGTAATAAAATTTAATGACTTTCTGGAAGGAATTTATGGAATCTACCAGAATTACCGGCTGTGGATATATAAACGCTACCCGAGCGGACGGTGAGTCAGTCTACGATAGCATGGTGACATAAATAGAAGTCTACGATAGCATGGTGACATAAATAGAAGTCTACGTTTGAATGGTGACATAAATAGAACTAAATATTGATGTATTGTGAAATAAATAGTGTTTAATGTTATTTACTGGTTAAATAAATAATTATAGTGTATAAATAAATAATCGTAGTAGTGTTAAGTGTGTAAATAAATATTCTTAGTGTATAATTAGTGTTTTAAGTTTAATTAATAGTGCGTGTTTATTTAATTATCAGTAACTTTTATGTTTTATTTTTCGTTATTAAACTTGTTATATAAATATTCGTGTTTTACTGATTTTACACTTCACCTAAATAAATAAAACCGTTACAATTGGTGTCAGGTGTGGGGTTTAATAAACTGTGAAGTGTAAATTAAATATAAATAAAATGGCGACAAAGAAAGTTAAATTAAGTGACTTAAAAGTGGCTGAACTCAAGAAGGAGCTAGAAGAACGGGATCTAGACACAGCGGGAGTCAAGACCGTACTTCAACAGCGTCTACGAAAAGCTCTAGAAGATGCTGGTGAAAATCCGGAGGAACTTGAAGTTGCGTGTAGCGTATCCGAACAACTGCAAGAAACTTCTAGAAATTTAAAAGAAGAATTGTCCGTAACATCTAGAACTTTGAAAGAAGAAATAACAGAAAGTTCTAGAAAGTGTGAAGAGAATTCCAGAATTTTGAAAGAAGAATTAACCGCAACTTCTAGAAATTTAGAAGAGAAATTAGCCACAACATCTAGAACAATAGAACAGAAGCTGAAAGAAGAAATAACAGAAAGTTCTAGAAAATCAGAGGAAACTTCTAGAATTTTAAAAGAAGAATTGACGGAAAATTCTAGAAATTTGGAACAAAAATTAGAAGAGAGTTCTAGAATTTTAGAAGAAAAATTAGACGAGAAATTAGAAGAGAATTTGAAGAACTTGAAACAAGAATATGACAAGAAGATAGAACAATTAGAAGAAAATTTTTCAAAAATTACGTCAACGCCGATGTCGACAACCGAAACGACCAAAGGAGACGGGGTTAAAATGGAAAGAACCATTAAAGCAGAACACAATTCAACATCTTACGTCAAAGCTCCAAAATATGACGGAAAAACAGCGTGGCCTAATTATTTAAGGCAATTTGAAATAGCTGCTAAAATTAATGGTTGGTCGTCAGAAGAGAAAGCTAGTAATTTGGCCCTTGCGTTACAAGGAGAAGCCCTCAATATTATCCAAACGGTGAAACCAGAAGAGCAAGAAGACTACGAACTACTAGTCAAACAACTGGATATGCGGTATGGCAACGCACATTTAAAACAAGTGTACCAGACGCAATTGAATAACAAATATCAGGAATCGAAGGAAACACTTCAAGAATTTGAAGCTGACATATCTCGCTTGGTTCACCTCGCATTCCCTGATGCTCCAGAAAGCGTGATACAACAATTTGTCAACAATTTGTCAACGGAATCCGAGACAGCGAAATCCAGCAATCGTTAAGAATAGCTCACACAAAAACTATCAGTGATGCACTGTCAATTGCATTAGAGCATGAAGCTGCTAAACAAGCTGCGCGTAACCAATCAAGAGTGCGGAACATTGACGCTGAGAGAACCGGGCACACGGAAGATTTAGACGAGAGAGTGCGACGCATCTTCAAAGAAATGCTTCCAGAAAGAAGAAAACTACGTTGCTGGAATTGCGGTGAGCTCGGTCACCCGCAACGACTTTGCAGTAAATTAAAGAAGACCGAAATGAAAAAAGAAGAAGATGATTCGACCCGTAAACAAGTAGTTCCACATTCCATCGGCTATGTTGCATCCCTTCATCATCAAACCAACAGCATCTATGTGGATGGCTGTATTGACGGAAGACCACTTAAAATGTTGCTAGATACGGGTGCGACGAAGACAATTATTCGTCCCGACATAGCAAAAAGAACTGGCAAGACACATCTCAATCCAACCAAGTGGCGATTACGTACAGCTACAGGGGAACAAGCTACCGCATCTGGAGAACTGGATTTGAACATCACTATCGGGAATACCTCCTTTGAACATCGTGTGCTGGTAGCTGACGTAGAAGATGAACTCATTCTTGGTATGGACATCATGAAGAAGCACGGTTTCAAGCTGGACCTCAAGAGTGGCGTGATGGTGGTCAACGAAGAAGAACTCGTATTGCATCCACGGGACGACGAAGCCGTACGTGTGGTAATAGCCGAAGATGTCACCCTCCCAGAGCGAAGCGAGACTATCGTAGAAGGAAGACTAGAGGGTAGTTTCTGCGAGGGAAACATTGTCATGCTGGAGCCCAAGAATGATGATACCAGAACTGGGCCTGGAGTTGTGATTGGAAAATCACTAATAAAAGCAAAGAAGATAGTACCGGTTCGAGTAATGAACATTAATTTTTATCCCGTTGTTATTAAAAGTGGGACAAACGTAGGGGAATGTTCATCAGTTTCCTCGATTATTCGAACTGTTACGGCCAAGGAAACGACATGCAGTAAAATCCCGGACACATTAGTCAATCAAATGTCATCATTCCAAGGATTGACCGCCAACCAGAAAACCAAGGCGAAAAATTTAATCGGGAAATATCAGGACGTATTTGAGTATGACAAGAACTCCAAGGGAAGAACCAACGTGGTCCGCCATAAAATAGACACCGGAGAAGCAAGACCCATCCGCCAACCAGCAAGAAGATTACCACTGGCAAAGCGAGAAGAAGCAGAGCGAATAGTTGAGGACATGAAGTTGGAAGGTGTGATTGAGCCTTCAAGTAGTCCATGGGCTTCACCAGTGGTGTTAGTGAAGAAGAAGGATGGATCTACACGATTCTGCGTTGATTATCGTCAGCTTAACAACGTGACGAAGAAGGACAGCTACCCGCTACCCCGAATAGACGATACACTGGACACTTTGGCTAGATCAAAGATTTTCTCCACGTTGGATTTAAAAATCGGTTACTGGCAAGTCGATTTGGAGCCAAAGGATAAAGAGAAGACAGCCTTCACCATCGGCACGGGACTTTGGCAATTTACTGTTATGCCATTTGGGCTCTGCAATGCCCCTGCAACTTTCGAACGACTCATGGAAACCGTTTTAGCTGGACTATCGTGGAAAACCTGTTTGGTTTACCTCGACGATATTATTGTGGTCGGAAAAACGTTTGAGGACCACATGAAGAATTTAGAAGAGGTGTTCCAAAGATTAAGAAAGGCCAATCTGAAGCTCAGCCCGAAGAAATGTCACCTATTCCAGGAGGAAGTTCATTATCTTGGACACATCGTTTCCGGCAGAGGGATTGCAGTAGACTCCAGGAAAATAAAAGCTGTTCAAGACTGGCCAGTACCCAGAGACAAACATGAACTGAGAAGTTTTCTTGGTTTATGCATCTATTATCGACGATACGTACCCGGATTTGCCAACATTGCGAAACCGTTGACGAAGCTTACTAAAGAAGGCCGAAGATTCATCTGGGAAACGGACTGTCAAGCCGCATTCAAACAACTGAAACATTTCTTGACAAGCGCACCTGTTTTAAGTTACCCGTTGCCAGAAGGAGAGTTCATACTAGACACAGATGCCAGCAACGTTGGAATTGGCGGTGTTCTTTCCCAAATACAAGACGGACATGAGAAGGTTATTGCCTACTTCAGCAAGACATTGTCAAAACCTGAAAGAAATTATTGTGTCACCAGGAAGGAATTATTAGCAGTCGTAAAGTCAATCGAACATTTCTACAAGTACTTGTACGGTAGAAGATTCCTCATTAGAACCGACCACGCTGCTCTAAAATGGAAACTTCAATTTAAGAATCCTGAAGGTCAAGTAGCCAGATGGATTGAACGACTGCAGGAATATGACTTTGTGATTGAACATAGAGCAGGAACGAGCCATCGTAATGCAGACGCATTGTCGAGAAGACCATGTCAGGAGGAATGTAAACACTGTAGCCGAGTAGAAGAAAAACATTCCATCGTCGCGAGGACAACAGTAGTTGACGATAGATGGCATCCAGACGACCTGCGCCAAGACCAAGAAAATGACCCGGATTTGAAAATCATACTGGATTGGAAGAATAGTGAAGAAAAGCCAGCATGGGAAAATGTTGCACCACATTCCCGGAAAGTAAAATCGTACTGGGCACAATGGGACTCTATTGTGGTTGAAGAAGGTGTCCTGAAACGTGTGATGGAGAACACCGAAGGGACTGAGACGAAAACTCAGCTGATTGTTCCACGGAGCCGAGTACCGGAAGTGTTGAAGGAAATCCATGATGGAACTGGAGGAGGACATTTTGGAGTCAACAGAACCGTGGAAAGATTGCGCCAACGATTTTACTGGGTGAATTGCAAAGAAGATGTTAAAGAGTGGTGCAAGAAGTGTGTTGCTTGCGCTGGAACTAACGGGCCACATAAGCGACGAAGAGCTCCAATGCGTCAATACAATGTTGGCAGTCCATTTGAGCGCATTGCGATTGATGTAGCCGGACCATTCCCGGAATCCGACGAGGGAAACAAGTACATATTAGTCGTTATGGATTACTTCACCAAGTGGGTTGAAGCTTATCCATTACCTAACCAGGAAGCCGTCACTGTTGCTGAAGTTCTGGTAAAAGAATGTATTTGCCGATTTGGAGTCCCTCGTGAACTACACTTCGACCAAGGAAGAAATTTTGAGTCTGCCCTTTTCCAAAACATCTGTAAGATAATGGGAATCAACAAGACTAGGACAACTGCACTACATCCGCAGTCCGACGGCATGGTCGAACGAATGAACAGAACTATCAACCGATATCTATCAAAGGTTGTCTCTAACCATCAAAGAGACTGGGACCGACATCTGCATCTGTTCCTGATGGCTTATCGTTCATCCGTACACGAGACGACAGGACAGACACCTGCTAACATCTTATTCGGACGTGAATTACGTTTGCCATGTGACCTGGTATTCGGCAGCAAACCTGGAGAAGATTTGGCTGGGGAGGATTATGTCACCAACTTGCGAAGAAGAATGGATGACATTCATGAACAAGTCCGTACAAGTATTCAGGTTGCCAGCGACAGGATGAAGGATCATTATGACATCAGGGCTGACGAAGGTGGTTACCAACCTGGAGATCTGGTGTGGTTGTATAACCCGCAGAGGCGTCGCGGATTATCGCCGAAGCTGCAGAAGAATTGGGAAGGCCCCTATGAAATAATCAAGAAGATTAACGACATCATCTACCGGATAAGAAAAATGCCTAATAGGAAGCCGCGAGTAGTACATTTTAATCGTCTAGCTCCTTTCGCCGGCGATAACCATGAAGACCATCGTGGAGCTACGGTTCGAAGAATTGAAGCCCAAGAACCTACATTCGAAGATTTCATGGAAACTTATTCCACTAACCGTAAAGCTCGGTATGGCGTTACCCGAGAGGAACATCTAGACCTGTTCACGGTTTCACCAGACTATTCCCTTGGTCACTGCATAGCCGAAGACACGAAAATGTCCCGCGGAATCGCTACTGTCTTCAAGAAGAAGTTTGGACGACTACAAGAACTGGCCAACCAACGTCCATCCGTCGGAAGAACAGTACGACTTAGGGATAATGACGTGTAACACAAACGATACATTTACTACTTACTTACGAAGGCAAAATCAAACCAGAAGCCACTGTATCGAAATTTGTGGAATTCATTGTGCGATCTGAGGGACCACCTATTGGACAACGACATCATGAAGCTGGCTTTACCGAAGATAGGCTGTGGACTAGATGGCTTGGATTGGAGGATTGTGAGGAACATGTTAGAGATCCTCTTCCGGTATACTGGAATTGAAATCCTCATCTGCAGCTTCAACCCAAAGAGACAAGTCAACACAGAACCGACCGTGGACTGTCACTTCTTCAAGACATCCGGATGCATCAAGGGTGATGCATGTAGATTTCGTCATCGAGGACTGTTCCGGGACGAAACAGTCTTAAGGAGGGAGCAATGTAACGAGCGGCGCCTGGGTGGCGGCGGCTAAGCGACATGCACGGACCGTTTGCATTGTCTAGCCGGCGCGCTATTGTGTTGATGACGCAAGAGGGGGATGATTCATCAGGTCACGCGATACGGTAATAAAATTTAATGACTTTCTGGAAGGAATTTATGGAATCTACCAGAATTACCGGCTGTGGATATATAAACGCTACCCGAGCGGACGGTGAGTCAGTCTACGATAGCATGGTGACATAAATAGAAGTCTACGATAGCATGGTGACATAAATAGAAGTCTACGTTTGAATGGTGACATAAATAGAACTAAATATTGATGTATTGTGAAATAAATAGTGTTTAATGTTATTTACTGGTTAAATAAATAATTATAGTGTATAAATAAATAATCGTAGTAGTGTTAAGTGTGTAAATAAATATTCTTAGTGTATAATTAGTGTTTTAAGTTTAATTAATAGTGCGTGTTTATTTAATTATCAGTAACTTTTATGTTTTATTTTTCGTTATTAAACTTGTTATATAAATATTCGTGTTTTACTGATTTTACACTTCACCTAAATAAATAAAACCGTTACACTACTATTTTGCATTGCTGAAGAAAGTATTCTTTAAGGTCTCTTTTCTTTTTAACAGAGGAAAAAGAAAATCGAATTTAAACTGTATACTTATTAAGATTTAAGCATAGATTATCATTTTAAAATTCAGATTATAAAGAAATGTTTATTATTAAGTAAGTAACTTATATTTCATTAGCATTTCATGCACATAATTTTTGTTACATTATAATCACATTTTATTAAGTTATAACAGGAAGGGCAAAATAAAGTTCCATGTAGACGTTTTAATTGTACGTTCGTTATATTAAATTTATGTAATTTTTATCTGTATGCAAATGCATACAGCGAAGATAAAGATCGAAATAATTTATGTGGCAGTTCATGTATGCATAATTCACTATTACGATCTTTAAAAATTTGCGATATATGCATAGAGGAACATAAAATACTCTTGATGCTAACGTAGCTTTTTCACTAAGCTATAAATTAATATTCTCGTAAAAATTTTATTCTGAAACATTTGCAGCTCATTTAAAAATCAATATCGCACAGTATAGACCGAGAATATGTTCAAGTATAAACAGTATTTTATCAACATTAACTTGATCAAAATAGGCGTTTTATTTAGTACCTGTTTTCTACTTCTCTGCTTTATCTATATATTAATGTACTAATTTCAATACTAAATATAACTAGAATAAAAGTCATACAAAAAAATTAAAAAAAATATTAATATGCTAGATTGAGCAATGATAAATTAATGGAGGTACTCTTATAAATTACAGCATTCGCTAAAGATCTTATATCCAATACACAAATAGAGGTTACTATAGTAACTATACTATAGTAACCTCTATTTGTGTATTGGATTTTACATACATACACATACCTAACATGAGAATTATGTATGTATTTTATTCTTATTCTTAATTCGTATTTACGAAACTGTGACTTATATACATAAACTAACCCTACCCTATTGCCGCAGTATAGATATTATCCGGCAATACGACTGTAATATTTTTTTAACCTACCTATATAAAATAATAACATATCATTTCATTTTTTCTGTCAGTTGCTGAAACGCCATATTTTAACTTCGGTAAATTACAGTTATTGTTTTATCACCTTTGTCACCAATCAACGCTCGACAAATTAATGTTATAATATTAGAACAAGTAACGACGTACTATGGGGTCATCTCAAAAATAAAAGTTACCGATTTTTTTTCAAAAATAGAATCTATGACTCTTACCGTGTATATTACGCTAAAGAATATACAAAATTATAATAATTTTCATTCATAACGACCATACTCACATATGCATCTACAATTTTTAATGTTATACAACATCGGTAATGTCGTTCACCAGCATCGACCGAAACATTTAACCTAACTTTTTCACTGTCAGTAGCCATTTAGATCAAAATTCGAAAATTGTGTGATGGATAATCGTTATTATTTATTAATTAATGATATTTAAGTAATATCAAAATAAAAATTAAACGTGATAAATAAAAATTAATTTTGACCTCTAGGGTGAGAGTAATCGTTCGAATGAGTGACGTAGTGCTTACGTCAGTCAACTAAGATTTAAAATTAAAGTCCATTTTCAGAAATTTATATCTCTTAAACTAAAACAAATATACGGCGTCTAAACTTTAGGTACTCGTATATATAATTTTATAGGACCTCTTCTAGGAAAAAAATAAATCAGAAAATGTGGGATGACCCCATTTTAAAATTCATTTGAAAAGTACGTCATGCTTTGTTCATTTAACTGGATTTTTTAAATATTTCAGTTGTTTAAAAAAATTATAATATTATAGATGGGATAGATAAAAGAATTTAGCGCTTGGTGAGATTGTAACCCTCCAATGCGGATCGGGAGATAAACAGCACACCTTGCTCTAAAATCTATTACTTGTTTCTTCTATCCTATGCCTTATATAATAAATAACTATATTTATTGACGCAGCCAACCAATGAAACTTTTTAAAACGATAAAATGCCTGCGTCTAATTAACGCTACTTTAATTTATTAATTTCGAATACTGTACAATCAAGCTTTCTAAAACATAGGTACACTCAGTTTACCACCTCACCTACAAATAATTCACTAATCAAATAAGCAAAATAAACAAAACACTTCTTCCCGTTTCTCTCCAATTGTCTTTTAAATAGATTTACCAAATTTACTTTCATCCCTTCAGCAACAATGCCAGAGAAACAAAGATTTGCCAGTGGCTGTAGCAACATTGTACTCTACTACAGTGGCGTCGACAAGGATTGGACGCAAGGAGCTAAGAGCGAGAGACGTCAAAGTGGGACTGTTTACTTTGTTGTAAGGATAATTGTATTTGTCCGGTACCAAGCAGAAGCCTTTGAATGTGAACTTCAACTTAATTGCTAACTAGTAAGGACGATACAGGAAGACGGACAGATGTAGGAGGTCGGTAGTTTCGGTATTTATACCAAAAGATATTATGGGTATTGTATTTGAGCAGTGGTATGTATTCAGAATCAGATTTTATACGAATACTTGCAAGAAATAGTTATTATATTGTAAATGGATTTTTAATTACAAATAAAGTGTATAGGTACTAATAATATTCAAAGGCGTTAGTCTAGGTAAATAATTATGTAGGTAGGTAATAAGGAAATCATAGCTAAGGTACTTGTTTTATTTTTATTTTGTATGAAAAGATAATACCTACTTAATTAGATAAATGTACCTACACTTAAAAGAAAACACATAATACAAGTTACATTACATTAACAGGTAACACGTTGATACAACTAATAAAGAAACCTTAAGGGAGAAACCGATGATGAAATGCGTTCAAATTACATTGTTGAAAAAATCCTAATAAGAATTAAAATTTGATATTTTGCACAACGACATTAAATTCCATTACATTTTATCAGTAATGCACCCTACTTAATTAATTAATTAACTATTTCAATTAAGGCGAAAAAATACAATCTTATAAAATTACAAAATTTCTTTTTATCGTCGCATACTTTAAGTAAAAAAAATTCATGATTTTAAATGGTAGAGTAAACATGTCTCTATTGAGCAATTGAGATCGAGGCTTATTTTGTCAACCAGTTATTTTTTCAAATTAGATTTAATTATACTGTTAAAAATTGCATTTAATTAGGAAGACATTTTTTGCTCAAATTAATTGTTACTTCTTATCGCTCATAGCAAAATGTTTAAAAATATACGACAGTAGCTCAATAGAGTTATGTTTTATCTTTCATTTAAAATAAAAAATGGGTAAATAACTTTAAGTATACGGCGAAAAAAAAGGAATTTTATAAAACATATTAAGATTGTATGATTGTATTTATCAAATTCAAATCAAATAGCGAATTGATAATCTAATGTGCATTAAAAAGATGAAAGTAATTATAACTTATGAAGTTGTGCAAATATATGAAATTTCAGTTCTTTTTGAGATTATTGAACAATATAATTCGAGGGAATTTTATCACCGGTTCCTGCTTAAACCAAAAACTAAAGTTGTATTTACTACTACGATTTCGCAGAATTATGAGTAGCTTACCGTAAGATTTCATAAAAATGTATTTTTTGTATGACCTTTTTTCTTTCTTCATTCATATTATATGTGAGTCTCTTCCAATGAAGAATCGATATTTTGTTTGATTCTATAGAAGAAAATAATATTTCCTGCATAAGGTACTTTACTTTTATTATACTTAAAATTAACTCCAAACAAGCCTCTCGCATGAGGAAAAAGTATAAACACTTTCCTTCTACGATATACAATAAATTGCTAACAAATATAACAAATTTGGCAAGCGAAATTAAAAATAATAAACAGACATTTTGGTTTGCAAACTGAATTTACATCGTTTGAATTTCATTTCAAACGGAACGGAATATTCGCAATTCGCAAAGCAAAAAGATAAATAGAAAAGTATGAATGTATGTAGGTACTGTAATATCAAATTTAACAGCACAATTCCGTTTGTGCTAGTGACATGCTATTTATGCCTATCAAAGCTTTGATTGTTTATTTACTAAAAAAAAGTCGTTACATTTCTCAAAGCAATTTAGAACAGTAGTAAGCGATAATTAAAATTATACTGTGTAATAAATTTTGCATTTTGGGGTCTCATTAGCTTTTGAATATTAGGTAGGTACTGTTCACTTATTTCATCTACTCGACGCTAATTAAAAGTTTATTAACTGTAGCGAATACTTTGAAGTATGCGAAATTAGTTTTTAAATTATTTTTATTTCGGTTTTCATTAAAAATTTGGATCATATTTACATAAAAAACGCAATATACGAGTACCTACACTCAGTAGTATCAATTTCAATTTTAAATATTAAATAAAATTTTGTTTAAAACAATCATAATTATTGATAGGTAGTAAATAAAGTAACTCATACGAACAGTTAAATAACAACATTATTAATTTTATTAATTTGCCATCATTTTATTAAAAATGTGACATGTGATTTAAAGCAGTGTATTCCTGTCTTGTCTACTGAATAACAAAATACATTTTGAATAGCACCAAACTTAATTATTTCTCTGTTATATAAGTTAAAATGGATAAAAGGAATATGGAATATATCAGTCTAATATGAACATAGAAATTTATAATAGTCACAATACATATTTCTTGTTGATAAAGACATATTTAACATTATTGTAAAATCTGAACTAATTCTTATTTACGTCAAAAACTGATTTTAACATAGAAGAATTAACCTAGAAGACAAATGAAATAACAAATATGTGAAATCAATCAATCAAAACTTATGCCGCAAATGCCAATTGTATTGACCACTATACAGTTTTATATTTATTAAAACATTTTCTAAAGTGTTCTTTGAAACGCTTTGCTTTAAAAGTAACATTTCTGCTTCTTATCTTCTTAAATCAAACAAAGACTAATCAAGAGAAGAAAATTGGCTTCGTAATACACAATTGCAGAAAATATCACAGAGAATCTTTTATCAGAGTGCAGCATATTGCAGAGTAGACTGAACATAACGCAACGATATTCCTACCAAACAGGAGTGTGATGCTGGTAAAGCAGTGAGAGTATCTGGATTAGTGAAATGTATTTCGTACCAATACAATTCGACCTTTTTATTATTCATTTACAATAACTATATAGCTAAAATCGTGCTCATGTATCTCTGTATTTGTGTGTATTTGAAATTAAAGTTTAAAGTTTAAAATTACGTACTATTTTCAATGTATTTTAAACTTTACTATCGATTCTTTTATATTTATATCCATCCTTTATCCAACAAAATTCTTGTTAAACCAAATAAGACAATCTCTTGTCTTTCCTGATCATACATCTTGTAAAAAGGTTAAAGCATTACGGCCAGTGGTTAGCTCAGCTCGAGCTCAGCGGGAAAGGGTCCACCTAGGATGCTAGTGGTCCCTAGTTTAATTTACAGCGCAACCGACAATAATACCATTGGGTCCGACTGGTTGGATTTCACTATAATAACATCTACCATTCTGTTATTGGGAATTTATCCTGTAGAATGGTTACCATTAAAAAAAATAAATAAAAATTATAGGTCGGAGCAAAACATTTAGAAATTATAATTTATTGTACGTATATACTAGCTGAGGTAGATAGTAGGTAAGTTAGGTACCCGGCGTTGTTCGAAAAAAAAATATTTTTCTTCAATATAAAATGGTCCGAATTCAAACATATCTTCAAAACTCTGGATGCGGATCGGACAAAAGTTCTACATGTAGATACTCGTAAAAAAGCAAACAGACAAACATTGAGCTTATTAAATTTTCGTAACCCAAAGTGAAGTTGTGGGAATTGGAAAATTGTAAATAATTGTAGTCTTACTCCACGTTAAATATTTATTCATAAATTTACGACCGGTTTCGAACCTTAGGTCAAAAAATAAAAAAATCACCAAAGCACCAGATTTAATTTTTTGTCACCAAATGCTAGATTGTACTTAAAAAACATGGAATTTTATTTCCAAATAAGCATTACTCGTTACTATACTACTCGTATACCAGGTGTCCCAATAAAACTAGCGTATCATTTTTTTATCAAAAAAATTCCCCAACTTCTACGTTTAAAATAACCAGATTTTCATCAAAATATAAATTTTTTCACGCCACTAAATAGCTTTCGAAATCACCATTTCTGGGCACACTGCACGCATTTCAAAAGCATCATTCACATACATTACATTTTTAAGATAAATTTAAATAATGAATATCTTGCACAAATTTAATATTTTCTCTGCATTTTTAGATTTCCCATTGCACATTTTGTGTCCAGCTGCATGTTAGAATAAACCCTGGCACATGGATATTTCGACAAGTAGATTGCATTTATTGGATGTTCTATTCAATACCCAGGAAACACACAATGAGCATATAATCGTATAATAAACGTATACTTGGTTTAAAAATGGTATATAGTATATATGACGTAGGTATAATACTATGTTAAATTTGATGGTATGAAAATATACATCAAATATACGTATATATATTCCGTTTTTAAATTCTCTCAACAAAAATATTTTTGTGGAAATAGAATTTTCTTGGTTATAATATATAATATTGTTTAAATTTTATATACAATTCATTTAAAAGCTTTAAATAAATAATATAACTGAACTCTTAAATAATTCGTTTAATAAATGTATAATAAACGTGTGCCGAACATTAGAAATAAATATAGTATATATAACGTAGGTATAATATTACGTTAAATTAGATAGTATTGAAATATACATCAAATATACGTATATTTATTTCTTTTATAAATTATCTAAACAAAAATATTTATTTGCAAATACCTATAATTGTATAAGTGTTATATATCAATTTATAAAATTTTTATTTTCAATTCATTTTAAAGCTTTAAAAAAAAATATAACTAAATTCTGATATTATACGTTTAAAAAAAGTATATTATAAACGTGTGCTCTTAGAGAGACAGGTAATATGTAAAAATGAAATTATTACTACTATGTAAAGGTATTTTATATTGATTTTTAATTTTTAAAACACTAAACACTTTCTGATAAATATAACTATTCAAATAAAAACTTTCAACTATTGTGTGACATGTGTTAGGCATATTATTACTCTATAATTCACATAATTATTATTTAAAACATTAATTGTTTCATTTAGGATTACAAGGACTATGTTTTTAAATGTAAAATAGATTATCTTTATTTACAAATACATTCATAAACACCAACAATACTTAAATGTTAAATTAACTTTAAATAATAATAATAAAAATCACAAACATTTAAATATGCCGCGCACATTGTGGTGGTCAGGTAGCGAAGCTGAAAGCATGAAGGTTAAAGCGCATGCGTAGCGTTGAAGAAGTCAGTGTGAACGTGTAAATGTAAACACATGTGTTGAGTGAAAAGCAGTGAAAAGTGAAATATCTGGTTCCTTAACTACAAAATTAAGTGTAGCTTCATTAACAAAAGTTTTTAAACAATTCATAATCAAAAAGTTTACATAAATCGATACCATAACAAGGTAAGTTTGCATCAAATATGATATTCATAACATCATAACCTTAACAAAGTAAAAAAAAACATTTATTCAACTATATAACTTGTTATTATACTTATAGAATTATACATTATACCAGTTGTACATACTTATCTCCAATAAATCTATAAATTGACTTAGGCGTAGTTTTCAAGTTTATATGTATGGTATAATATACGTTGAATTACATTATACATAAACGTACAAGTAAACTTAGGCGTGGTTTTTATGTTACTGCGCATAGTATAATATGCGTAGAATTATATTATACAAAAACGTACAAGTAAACTTTTGTGTTTCATAATAATTTCGTATTGCATAGCATATGAATACGTTAATATCAGTGTTAGTTGGTGTTAATATATATTTTATATAATGTAAAAAATACATTTTTAGAGTAATCTACAATAAAAATTGTTGTTTTTAGAAGTGCCGTAATTGATGGATTTACAGAACGACAAGCTATGATGAACATAATGCAGCACTTGTTCACGAATAATGTACCTATGAAATTCAACTGGGCAGGAAGATATAAGAAGGTTTTCAGAGGCAAAATTTATGTAAAGCTATATTTGGTAATTAATATAAGTACTGTGCACTACCAGTGAAATATAATATAATGAGTGTTTTTTACAGAAGCTGTACATGCATTACTTGGAATAGAAACTGATTAATAATTATTTTGCTATTCAATTAAAGATTGGCTAAAATTAGCGAAAACAAGATGGACATAAAAGCAAAGCAAAATAAAAAAAGATAATATAATGTAAACGATGTTTTGTTGAATATCCTATAATTAATTTTTTTACACATTCGTCATCGAATCAGTACCTACCTAAATAATTACCAAGCATATAAAATGGACTTCAGTTAAGAGAGAAATCGTATGTTGCTACCACTGTTTTAGCGTCTGTTACAGTAAAATTTGTTGGCATTGCTTAACAAATTCAATAAATTAAATGTAAGTAAGGTACTAAGATATCAACTAACAAAAGAATCAATCTCCTTGGTTTTACGTTATATGAGTCATGTACAAGTTTTCCATTGATTATTTTAAAGTAAAGTTATTCTACAACAAATGTCATATTTAGGTAATTCTCTACAATTAAATCATTTTATTGTTATTAATTTATTAATTAGTTCAAAAAACATCCTGTATATTTATGGATAATTCGATGCAAAATAACCATTGCTTTAAAAAAATTGAATTCAAACGCATTCAAAGTACATAAGTGTCGAAATGAAACCAAATGTATTGAATTTTCTGTAGTTTCTTGTTCAATCGCATTATTATAATGAATTATAATAATATTATAGTTTTTTAGATACAACATCGGACGAACAAACGGACGATTTCAAATTAGTGACTTAAATAAAAGTAAGTAATTTATAATGGCCTTCATGGTTACAAATAAATTTGATAATTTTTTTCTTTCAGTGAAAAATAATAAAACATAAATAACTACCTAACCAGAATGATAGTATTATTTTTTTACGATACTTATATAAAATATATTTTTATATTTACCTACATACATAGGTACTTCTGCCAGCTGTTTGTATAAATAAAACATTTTAAATTCTTTATTAGAGTAACTAATTTGAAATTACCTGTAAAATTCAGTGACTATAGGCATATAACTGTGGAATAATAAGTAAGTGTAGATATATGAAGATAATGTTTACCATATTGTATTGCTTTTCTAGCTATTTAAAAAAAGTTAGGTATGGTGGTCTATTTATTTGAAATATATGTATTATATATATATATATATATATATATATATATATATATATATATATATATATATATATATATATATATATATATATATATATATATATATATATACGTTCATAATACTTTGAAATCGTTTAGAACAAATGGCTAATAAACGTATTTGTGAACATTTATATTACGTATATTTTTTACGAATAATAAAGTAAAATTTATACCGAGTATACACGGATAACATATACGTTAAATATACCACTACATTAACGTATATAAATCGTTTGTTCTAAATGGCTAATAAACGTATTTGTAAACAGTTTATAAACATATAAAATATACATTTATAATAGGTCTTTGAAGCGGTAATTTTTCCGGTTCTTATACGGTAAGTTTAATCCATTTCTTATACGTTTATTATACAACTTTGTGTTTCCTGGGTACATAATCACCATAATGTATACCTACAAATAAAAATAATCTTATTAATTTGCAATTTTCGAGTAAATGATGTGTTTTATTAAAATGTTTTGAAACGCCCTAAAAAAATAAGATATAAGGAACCAAATTCCAAATAGTGTTTGTTACATTACATAATTATTTTCTAGTAGAAACAAACAGATCAAAATTCAGGAACAGACAGTAGTTATGTTCCCAACCAGAACTGGACGAATTCTCATCTAGTCGGGTATTACGTATCTTGGTCGCTTTTCCAGCCCGAGCGGTCACTTCAAAAGCTTCCTCCATGTCACAGAGAGCGCTAATGGTCTTCTCCCTCCCCACAACGTCCAGCGGCTTAGACAATACCCTTGAACCTCGGGCGCGATGTATTAAATCCCCTGAATAACAACCCCCGCCAACCAAGTGCTGCTGGTGTTGCCTCGCGCCACTGTCCATCCATTTTCCAGGCTCTGGAGAGAGAATCTCAGAGTGTTGAGGATGTTAGTGAGTCTAAGCTTCTCTGACATGGTGCAAGGGTAGAATCGCTCGAGGAAATCGTCTAACGACTGATAATATTGTTTTTAGAGTTGGAAAATGGAGAGATGTCTGCCATATGCCACATCATATAAAGAATTAGATCCGGTCTCACATACACTGTTTGAATGGATACTGTTGAGTATCACTTTAATTACTTAATAATTCGGTTTATGACTTTGATTCGCACCACATATTATTATGCAGTTCGTCCTATGAATAGAGAACTTCAACTTATTTCAAAATTCCAATTGCTTCTTCTGAATTAGTTACACTAACCTAAACGTACCTAATAATTTCCCTTATCACTCAATTCTAAAATATGCCACTATTGTTCTATGTGTATTTTATATTTTTGATTTTTCATAGTTTGTACAGTTGTTTTAAGATTTTCACATTTTATCGATAAAATCATTAAACCCGCTTACCTTTTTTCAAATTCCTGAAATACTCTCGATTTTACATTTTTTTTCTATTCCACTCTTTTTCCTACTACTACGACTGCCTAAAACCGGCCCGAAACTCGTACTTTACCGCATCCTAGCAATGCGATATCATTTTGAAGTTGAAAAATACTATAAAAGTGTTTTCGTTGCGAGTAAATTGTTAGTGTTAGTTTATTATTGACTTCGAGGTAATGTTTTATAAAAATTTAATAGAGAAAAGAAAATTTTAAAATTTAATTTCTCTCAGGAGATATAATCGTGTGAAGTTTGCATAAATTGGAAATTTTTATGAATATATGAATTTTTCGGAATTATTATAATCATGTTCAATTTTTTATTAAAATTTTAAAAAAGCAAAACTTTTAATTGATCCTTTAAGTATATAATCCATGTTGAAATACAATTTTACCATTCTTGTACTGTCCAGAAAATACTCGCTAAGTTAGTACGGTTTGTGCAGGATTTTAGGAGGTAGACAGGACTCTTAAACCATATATCACTGAAACAAGTCATGCCCAATCATCTCAAGCTGTTATACTTGTTTTCAATAATATATCATAAATTTTTCAGTTAAACTAAGTAGGTACTAAACTAGTGAAATTACTTTTTCTTATAAATAAGTACATACCCAATTTTCTTCAACAAGATTTTTAAACAATTTTAATGACAATTCAACTCATGTGTCATCTGTCAAAAATGGACCAATCAATTTTGAGGATTTATAAATTTTCCACCAATTGAAACGAATTTTTTCGACAATTTATCACTAGTGCTCGCAGCGACATAATTTTTCGACAATTTTCACTAGTGATCCAATCGACAATTTTAAACAATTGAATATATCTTTATTAATCAAAATCCTATTGTTATAACTGTTGTAATGGAAGTGAAGCTATTTATAAATCATTTTCATAAAGAAAGAATACATTTTTATTCGGTGAATTGTCCTCCGAATACCATTCGTGTTCCAAGTTATGTAGACAATTTTTGTGGCTGCATCACTCATGATTATTACGCTTGAGAAAATAGCACTCGTGCAATTTTCAATCAAACGTAATAACCATTCGTGATACAGCAACAAAAATTGTCGACATAACTTGGAACACTAGTGGTATTATATATGATTATTTAAGCAGTGTTAGCATTTGTCGTTACATAAATCATAGGCTACTGTGGATAAAAATACATTAAGCTTTCATAGTTCATATAGTTAGCAATTACTCGTAAGCAAATACGAAAGATCCTATAAATAATAAAGCGAGTTTTCATCTTGGCGCGATGATATCGTACTACTACGTAACTAAATTACTTCTTATATGCATAACGTGTCCGTAAGTTAAGAACGAAGTCTTAATGGAGTTGCCCAGGAGCGAGCCTTAGCCCTCTCCGATCTTATTTACATTTTAATTCAAACACTCACTCATTTTTCATTCTGTTTCAATGTTAATTAATCACGGCCAACTTGAAGTTTTTGTTCGAGAGTACTTCATGTTTCCAAGTGTTTTGCTATCTTCTTACTTTTAATTCCAGATGAAAAAAGATTCTAAATCATACTTTTATCTTATTAACGCAGAACTTTTTGATAATTACGTTTCCTTTTATTTTTTGCTTATACAAAATAAGAAAACAATTCGTCTTAATCAGAGGGGAATTTGCATCTTGAAGGAAACAAAAAATTTAACCGCAGAAAATAATTATAAGGCACGATTTAATTAAACTTAATTTTGCTCCCTTCAAACTAAAATACCTTCTTTCAATGAGTTGTTTGTATATACCTAACCATGATAGTACCTAACTGAATTCAATTCTTCGTGTTTAGAATGCAAAAATTAATCCACAAGATTTTAATTTAATAATTCAAATTTATAGTCATTAAATATTAACAATTCTAATGAAGAATTAGTTACTACTACTTTTTTTTTTTTTTTTTATTTAACAAATTAAAGAGCTTCAACAACTAGGTTATTAGCTCCTGGTACAGTGGTTTACATTTTTTAAGTTGTCTAACTGGTAGTTTTACAATTTCTCGTATATTTCAATGTGTTTAAGAAAATTAATTATATTATTTAAATGATCTGTGTTATTGTTTAGTGCTGCTTTTAGGGTGTTTGGTATACTGTATTGTATTCTTTGTTGGTTGTACATGTGGCAGTTAATTATTATGTGTTCGATGGTTAAGTTTGTGTTACAGTGGCTACATTGTGGGGGTTCTGTTTTTTCAAAAATATATTTATGTGTAAGGGTAGTGTGTCCTATTCGTAATCGTGTGATAATGACATCGTCTCTTCTTTTGCTAAGCACTGTTCTAGGTAATGTATCTTCTTTTAGTTGTCGGAGTTTATTTGTGGTGTTCTGTTTCCATATTGTTGTCCATTCTTCATTCATTTTCGTCTTAAGATTGGTTTTAAAATCTGATGGTGGTACTGGAATTTGTGTGATTTCGAGTTCACTGCTTGTTTTGGCTGTTGTGTCGGCTTCTTCATTACCTGGAATTCCGCAGTGTGCTGGCGTCCATAGTATCATAATATACCTCTGTTGTTGTGAGATAATATGATTTAATTTGTCCTGGATTTCTTGTATCCATGGGTCCTTGGAATAAAGGTTTGGTAGTTGTTTGATTACGCTTAGAGAGTCTGAACAAATTACGTAATGCAAGTTTGTCATATCGCTTTCTTCTATGTATCGTGCAGCCTCTAACATACTGTATACCTCGGCCGTGTAGGAGCTGATGGGGTTCGGAAGATGTCGCACTATTTTTGACTCTGGTGTAATTATTGCTGCTCCTACTGAATTTGTTGTTTTGGAGCCATCAGTGTAAATTTGTTTGTAATTACTATTTTTTCTTATAATTTCATTAAAGAGAGTTCGGTAGAGAATGGGCGGGGTTTGTTGTTTATCATAGATAGTAAGTTGGGTATTAATAGTTGGAAAGGAAATTGACCATGGTGGAGTTTTATTTGTTGATTTTGTTCTAAGTGGAGTTAGAGGTAGGTTATATTTTTGTAGTATACCTTGGATATAGTGATGTAGGGGTGTTATGTTGTTGATTGTGATTTTATTGTTTATGGTTCTAAATATGTTTTTATATAGGGGTATGTCAGGGTTGGTAGCAAGCTTTGTTACATAATTCATCGTTAGCAGTATTCGTCGATAGTGAAGAGGCATTTCTCCTGATTCACTGAGAATGCTATGTATCGGACTTGTTCGGAATGCTCCCGTTATTATTCTTAGGGCAGTGTTTTGGATGGTATCTATAATTTGTAGTTGTTTTTGTTTGGCTGTAGTGTAAAGGATGCATCCGTAGTCGATTTTCGATCTGATTAATGCTTTGTAAATATTTATCATTGATGTTCTGTCTGCTCCCCATTTGAAGTGTCCTAGAATTTTTAGGATGTTAATTCGTTGGTAACATGCAACCTTAATTTCCATCATGTGAGGTACCCATGTTAATTTTTTGTCGAAGGTAACGCCGAGAAATTTGACTGTTTCAACATAAGAAATTGGTGTGTTTCTTATTGTTAGTTTTGGATTATTGTGAGGTTTTCTGTGTTTACAAAAGTGTATAGCTTTAGTTTTTGTCGTTGAGAATTTAAACCCGGTTGTTGATGTCCAATGTTCTATTTTATTCAAATTTGCTTGAAGATCTTGTTCGATGCTGCTTATATTTTTATCTTTCTTGTATATGACGAGGTCGTCGGCAAAAAGTGATATGTTTGTATGTTTTGCTACATTTTTTGTAATGTTGTTTATGGCTATTAAGAAGAGAGTGACGCTAATTATTTCACCTTGCGGCAAACCGTTTTCTAATTTCTTCTCTTCGGAGATACAGCCATTTGACTTTACTCTAAATCTTCTGTTTGTTAAGAAATTTTTTATGTACTTTAAAATGTGCCCATCCAGTCCTATTTCTTTAGTGGTTTTTATTATATAGTGCCGTCAAGTGGTGTCATAAGCCTTTTCAAGATCAAAAAATATTGCTATTAGGTGTTGTTTTAGTTTGAAGGCTTTCTGTATTTCTGTTTGTAGGTTAACAAGCTGGTCCATAGCCGATCTACCACTTCTAAATCCACTTTGATCATTGCTTATTATTTTTTTGGTTTCTAGGTACCATACTAGCCTATTGTTGACCATTTTTTGTAAGATTTTACTTAGACAATTTGACAATGAGATAGGGCGGTAATTATTTGGGTCTGTTTTATTTTTGTTTGGTTTGAGAATGGGAATCACATATGCTTCTTGCCATTTTGCTGGGTATAGGTTAGTGGTCCATATGAAGTTGTATATGTTTAATAGTTCATTAAGTGCTTCTTCAGGAAAGTGTTTGATCATTTCATAGCTTATTCCGTCCGGACCTGGACTGCTACTGGTTTTCAGGTGTTCTATGACGTGCTCTAGTTCATTTTTTGTAAATACTTTATTTATTTCGTCATCGTTCTCAACACTTATGTGTACCTCAGTTTTTTCGGATTCATTTTTATATTGGAGAAATTTTTTGTCATAGTGTTCGTTACTAGAGGCATAATGGAATATTTCTGCGAATTTATTTGCTATTTCTTCTGGATTGGTAATGATTTTGTTTTGCAGATGGAGAGAAGAAGTTTCTTGACGTTGTCGTTTACCATTTATGCTTCTTATTTTGTTCCATAATTGTTTTGGTGGTGTGCTGCTATCTATAGTTGTTACATAGTTTTGCCAGGACATTTTTTTACTTTGTATTATAGTGCGGCGTGCTATCGCTCTTGTTTTTTTGAGTTGCATTAGATTTTCTGCGGATTTCCTTTTTTTGTATTCTTTCAAAGCTTTTTTATTATTATTTACAGCGATTTGGCAGTTTTCGTTCCACCATGGGACTTTTCTTGGTTTGTTTGAGTTGATTTTAGAACCAATTGTTTTTTCGGCAGCGTTTTCTACCTGTTTAGTAAGGTTTTCTACCATTTCGTTTATGTCAATGGTATTGCACTGATTGTTTTCTACATTAAGCTTCAGTACTCTTTTGAATAAATCCCATTTTGCATGTTTTAGATTCCAGGTTTTGTTGCGTGAGTTTGCTGTTGCGCTTTGTGAGTGGAATGATATAATTATTGGGTAATGATCACTACCATGTAGGTAGGGGTGTACTTCCCAGGAACAGTTAGGTGCAGTTCGTGTGTCTGTCAAACTTAGATCTATGCATGAGAAGTTTCCCGTTCTCATACAAAAGTGAGTTGGAGATCCATCGTTTAAAAGAATTATTTCATTATTTGACGAATTTAAAAAGTTTTCAACCATTTTCCCTCGAGTGTCTGTTTTTTCAGAACCCCAGATGTTGTTGTGGGCATTGAAGTCTCCAGTTATTAGGTAAGGGGTTGGTAGCTGTTGAATAATATTTTCAATGTCTGTTTCTTCTATTCGTTCGCCGGGGGGGAGGTATATATTGCATATTGTTAACTTTTTTGGTATGAATGCTGTGATTGCGACGACTTCTAAGTTAGATTGAATGTTAATTTCATGCGCTGTATGGTTATTTTTTATTAGTATTGCGACTCCTCCGCTGGCTATATTTGCATTTATTCTGTCTTTTCTATATGATGTGAATCTTTGTAGATTTAACTTTTGATGTTCGTGTAGTCTAGTTTCTTGCAAACATATGCAGTCTGGGTTGGTTAAAGAGATTAAGTGTTGCAGTTCGCCTAGATGGCTGTAATAGCCGTTGTTATTCCACTGTAATACTGACATTTTAATTTATTTATTTATTTATCTTGTTGAGTTAAGGATTCGGTACTTGATGTTAATATAGTTAGTTTTTGTTTTTTATATATTCCTCTTTCTTGATCCAATTGTTCTTTTATTTTATTTATAATCCGTGTAATTCGTGTTTTTAACTTTCTATTTTCCAGGTATTGTCGCAATTCTATCATCATATCCAGAAGTTCGTCCACGTCTTCTGTATATTCTCTAGCTATTATTAATTGTTGGTTACTACCGTAGACATTTTCTAAAAATGATTTTAATTCGCTGTATGATAATACATACGCGTTAGGCGAGGATGCCATAATTGTTTTGATTGGTTTTAGTGCTTCTTCTAATGGTACGTCTGCTGATGGGCTTTCTGCTCTTTTTGGTTTTTTCTGAGTTAGTGTTGTTTCTTTTGTTTGAGTGTTATTTTTATCATGTTGAGAGTCATCAACTTTAGTTGAGTTGTCCTCGTTTGATATTCCTTCTAAGTTATCGTTACTATCGGGTGCTGGTCTTTTTGTGGATGCTGATGTTGAAGGGACGATTAATGGTGTCGCGGGAGGGTTTTTACATTGGTTTGTAGTGTGGCCCTGTTGTTTACACTGGAAACAAGTTATTATATCTTCTGTTATGAATATTCTGTACTTAGTGTCGTCCAATGTTAGTTCGATGGTTTCCGGTATAGATTGTTCCTCATCAGGAGATATGTACACTTGCCGTCTGAAACTGAGAATATGAGCGTATTCCGGTTCTTGTAAACCGGCTTTGAGGAAACTTATTGGTGAGACAAGATTTAAGTTTTTTTGTTTTAATTCGGTTTCAATTAAGTAATGGGGAATAATGGGACAGACATTAGAAATTATTAGTCTTTTTGCTGGATTAATTAACCGTCGTATTTGTATTTTGTTGTTATTTATTTTTATGTAGTTATTTTCGTTTATAATTTTATTTACTGTTTCTTTACTGTTGAGATATATGCATATGCGATTATTTGCTATTCTTGATGCGAACAAAATATTTTTTGGATTTGTGATTTTTCCTATGGCTAATATGTATTCTTTTATTTTAGCCCCTTCGATTGCTGGTATGATAATCGCTTGTTCTTTTTTTGGGAACAATGTAGAGTTCGTGACATTCGAATATGTAGGTTTGGTTGCGGGTTGTTCAGGTGTTTTGGACATGATGGTTAATACAGAGAACTCCTGTAGTCAGAGGTTCTCAGTGGTTAATTGAATTTAATTAGATTGTATTTACTGCTACTTTTCACTAGATGGTACGATGGGTATTGAATCCATTTGTTTTGTGGATACAATTTAATTTGGTTAGGATTTTTATTTTTAAAGGTAAGGAGGATTGAAGGAATTTTCTCTACCTTACCCTTAATTTGTTGATTATTTAAACCTGTAGTGTATACTGGCCGGTTTATTTTTGAATTAATATGGTGTAAACACGTGGTTAAATTTGGCTATTGTCAACTACGTACTCACACTTCTATTGATGGAACTGAACTGTTACTACTACTTTGATTTGTACATAATTTTTTTATTGGAATCTTCTAATTTGAAGTATTTTTGTCTAGGTACTATAAATTCATAGCTCTTTTAGATTTAGATACTTGTATAGGTACGGGTGAAGCTATACAGGGTGTAACCCAACCTGTGTAACAAAATTTAAGGGTGTATAGTAATGGATGCACTGATCATGAATCAAAAAGAATTTTGTTGAAATTCGCAAATTATAAAATGGGTCCAAACAAATGAGACATTCTGTAAGTACCTACAAAATTTCATTTTTTCTTGTTTGTAAAATAATTATTACATTAATGTAATTACGCAAATAAATACTGCATAACTATTGTTTAACTTTTTTGTATTGAAATGTGACAACCAGTAGTGATACCCAAAATGATATTGTTTTGCAAACTACTATTAATTTTACGAATTTCAACAAAATTCTGTTTGATTCATGATCAGAGCGTCCAATACTATACACCCTTAAATTATGTTACACATGTTGGGTTACACCCTATATAATAATAATAATAAAACTAATTTATTTCCTATCAAATACAATTTCAGGTTTGTCAAAAATTATAATAATTAATTAATTAAAGCAGAGGAATTCATTATTTAAAAATTGAAGAATTATACATTGTTTAAAAAACAGATTCACTAACGAGATCAGTGGAAGGATCCTTGAATTTGCAAAAGTCCGTTTTACACTAAAATTTAAGTGCTGATCTGAATTTGTTTTTACCGACACAATAAAAAAATTTACCAAGAGAATAAAACTCTTACTTATCAATTATCTTTCATAACCTAACCACCCATGTTTACTAATTAGAAATTAGGCGCCTATTTTAAAAAAAATCATTACATGGTTGAGGTTTGTTTACGAATTACGATACCGCATTTTAGCAAGCATCAAAACATGCGTAGAGGTATTTAAAATAAATTCATAAAACTGAATATTGTAAAATTCAATTTTTGTATTAATTTCACAGCAAGTTTAGAGCGTGAAAGGTTATCAATTTATTATGTATATCTAAAAATGGAGTATAAAATTTGTGTTGCAAAAATTCAAATTAAAAATAAAATATTCCTTGCTCTTGTACGTTGTTAAAAATGAATACCATGTACGTATAGTATGGAGTATCGCTATTACGCAACCCTTTTATCCGGGCTATTAACACGCTAATGTAAGTATCTCGGAATATGCGAAATATTCAAGCGAGAGGAGAAGCGTAGAAGTTTGAAAGAGCAGCGCTCCGTGCGCCGGATTCAACATCTGCCGTAACATGACATCCAACGGTGTTTTTCTTACATCTTTCGACGAGTTTAATCCGTTTTTTATTAGAAAACTTAGTTGTAGAAGGGTTTCCCTTTGTTTTTAATTTCGTTGTGAGTTCGGTCGATGTTACTTCTCTCTCGTTATCTGAACGAAAACACGCGTAATTGTTTTCGTTTGTCTTTTGTTGCGAGAAAAAAACGCAGCAACATGACGGAATGTGGTGGTAGGAGTCCGGCTTCGAAGCCTTCATGATCAATCGTCACTCCGGGAAGTGCTTCATCTCCATTCCGTGCGGTCCGCTGGTTTGAAACCTTCTCCATCGCCATCACGAATTGTTTGTGTTTTGGTGATCTATTAACATTCAAAATCAACCTAGCGCCACAAACACGCCGAATAAATTGTTTCTTGTGCCGCATTATGTCAACGAATTACTCAGTAAGAACTGTTATATTTTATTATACGTAAAATATAGAGTTACGTAACTTTTTATAGAAATGCATTTTTGAAAAACATTTAATTACCTCATATATTTATTAATGTAATAAAAATTTTATACTTTCATAAAAATATTACTTGAAACTTAATTGGAAGTAGTACTAATTGTTGTCTAATATTTAAGTAGTTAAGTATTAAGACGTTAAGAGGCCCGTCTACCTCCCAAAAATACAGCATAAAATGTACTAACGTAGCGAGTGTTTTATGGCCAGTACAAAAATAGTAAAATATCATTCCAACAAGGATTTAATAAAGAACGAATTGATCTACAGATGTACCTTTTTAAAATTTGTACATGATTATAAAAATATTCCAATCTATGCGAACTTTACACGGTTAAATCTCATGATAGAAATTCATTTTTAAAATTTAAAAAAAATAGGTACATCTGTATAACCTTTCTTTCTCTATTAAGGGTCTCGTCTCCGTAACAAAATTTTGCGTGTTTAGAGGTGTAGCAGTTTCTGCTTTACTCATTGCATATTAAAAATTTGAAGGAAAAACAGGTATTAGATTTTTGTGAAAGAATTAATCTAGGATTATGCCCAGTTAGAATTCTGAAAAAATCTTTGAAATCCATATACAAAATTAATGAAAAAGTGTGTTTTAAGCAATTTTTTACATGCTTTTTCTTATTATTAAGAGATTTATTAGAAAATGTAACTCGGCATAATCCTAGTTGCATTCTTCGTCTGTAAATAAATTTATGAAATTTAGCTTTATCTATAAAACTTCGTGAGCATTGTAGAAATTGCTAGACTGCTTTTCCGTATTTTTAGCGAGCGTTTCTATGCATTAACATATAGGATAAACATATAGAATAAACGATACATGGAGACGATACCCTTAACTGTTTATAGAAACATTATCCTGAAGTCAATAATAATCTGACCGTTTACTCGCAATGAAATAGTATATTGTGCAACTAGTGCAGAAAAGCACCTATTGCCCACGAGGTGTGAGAGTTCCAGCACGAGACGAAGTCGATGGCTGGAATCACACAAGTGGGCAATAGGTGTTTCTGCACGAGTGGCACACTATACTTTTTCTACGACCACACTTGGTAAGATAAATAATTCATTTTTTAAAAAGAACAATCTTGCCAATTGTTAAATTATAAAATGTAAAAGCAAGAATTAGATTTCAATATTTTGAAATATTATTATAGTTTATTTATAATATTCGTATGAAATATTGAGATTATATTATATTAATTTAAGTAATTAGTAAATAATATTTTGTAATTTATAAACCTAAAAATGCATATATAAAAATTATTAACATATTACACTTGGCAACTTGTTTGAGAAATAATTTCTCACACTTTATCCCACGACTGTGAGAAATGAATAAATTTCGGGCTATGTAAAGCATGGGAAAAGTGCAATTTTCCGTAGTGGTCGTAGAAAAACACTTTTACAGTATTTTTCAACCTCAAAATGACATTGCATAGCTAGGATGCGGCAAAGTACGAGTTTCGGGCTGGTTTCAGGCAGCCGTAGTAATGGGGAAAAGAGTGGAATAGAAAAAAATTAAATTTAGAGTATTCTAGGAATTCGGAAAAAACCTAGACGGGCCGCTTGAAAAATACAAACAATATCTACCTAGATATACGTCACGCAAGTGGTGGTTATTTTTTTATATGTAGAACCTGTAGTTTTTTTTATTTCATGTTCACCTCCTTTCCCAGTTGAGAAAATTGCTCTAAACTAGAGTATTTGCATATAAAATGCTTTTCCATTGTTATTTGTCTTGTTACGACTTTTATTTCTTATTCCGTTGCTCTATTTTCATTTCATTTCCCTGTCAATCAAATTTTAGAATTGTCTGCAATTTGGTTATCAGAAAATCTCGATGAAATATGAAATATTTATGTCATGAAGACAAATATCTGTTGTTCTAACCAAATATATGGGAATTTTTTTAGTTCATGTCAGACATTATATAATTTTGTGCAGAAGAAACTAGTATTCCAATAAATTGATAATAGTAATTTTATATTCAATTCTCTAATAACTACATCTCGTCATTTAATTATATTATTTATAAAATTGTAGGTTATTTCAATAAGTAATATGTAAAATAAAACCTATATAATTAATTTCAGGAATATGGACTACAAAATTTTAATATTTTTAAAAATTACACGACGTTTTGAAAGGAAATAATAATACGTCTTCAGCTGATGTGGTTTGCTAGTTTGATTGTACATAAAAATAATACTAATACAATATAGGCAAATTATTATTACAATAATCAAAACTTCAGAGACAAATTACTTGACCAATTATTTAGCTAATACATATTTTATATCAGATCTTTAGTAATTTGTGCTATGCTTTAAATAGAATAGACAAACGAGTTATTCCTAAAACATTTCATTACTCGTATGTCAACAATCAAGTTTTGAAACTATTATTTACGCATGTGGTTTGGTTATGAAAATATTATTGTACCTATTGACTAACTATTTTTTCATTTCAAATAACTTATAATAGAAGTAGGTCACCCAAACTGTCTGGTTTTCCGACATATTTGACAGATACAATTTATTTTCCACCCACATTCGCAACGCAATTTCCAGGATTTTAGTCGCATTCATTAAAAATTACCAAATGACCGAAAAGCAGTTTTTCAACTGCAAATGCATACAATAATAATAAATGAATCTCTAACTGGCGTAACTGTGGCCTGAATATCCGATTACATTTGTAATTGCTCGTTTTTGATTTACTTTTGCTGATTAGTTCACGGCAAACAGTGCTGGTAATTCAATAACGCGGAATATAAACGTTATTGCCAATTAACTGCTAATCTAGTTTTGTGTTTACGAGGACGGAAGCCTAGCTGCTGCGACTGTTCCATTCCTGGACACAGGACATGGTCCGGTAAATAACAAATAATATTACCTACTGATGATTTTAGTAAGGATGAGAAATTTTAGTTTGCTTGTTGTAAACAACGAGAATAACAATATAGGCGGACCAGGCGTATCAACTCTTTTCATAGTGCTATTTTCTATTCACTAAAGCTCTTGAAATAGGTACTATTTTTAATTCGCATAATGTGTAGCGTGTAGCATGTAGCTGAATTAACTTTATTTTTACTAGGTAGTTCAAAATTCTTTAAAACTTGTTCACAATCATATTAAAGGTTTTATAACTAAACTTAAACTGGTATCTTAATTTTAAATAATTAATTAATATATTTAGGGATGTAAAATTTCCGAAAATATATTTTTACTTTTACTTATAATAATACCATACCATAAGTAATCATAACTATAAATATTACGGGTGCGGAGCACGAGTAATATTCGCAAACACAATAAGGTAGTGTAGATATATAGGTACTACCAGAAAATTAATATACTTAACGATAAATACGAATGGCATTCCAGAAATTATTCTTTGAATCAAATAAAGTTATTCATGATTACCGAAAACACGTCAACGACAAATGTATTTTATCTATTTTGTGGTGTTTCTTTACAAATAAAATAGGTAGTGAATTTCAAATGACAAATATTCTAGAATTAATGCATTAAAAATGGAAATAAAGATTATAATAAAAATGTTCATTTGTTAAATAGTAAGTACTAGTAGTTACTAGTACAAAATAGTCATTTCTACAGATTTTGATTGTCTGTGAAATTCAATATTCTACATTGATCTTTTTTGACAGATGATGTGAATATTCTGACATATTTCTGCAATATTGGAAATATTGCAAAAGACAAATATTTCAGGAATAAATAATACCAGATTCTTAAAATAAGTGCTCAGTAGTACTGAAACCGGTAGAGTAATGTAAAAAGCAATAATACTGATTGCAACCCTTAGTTTTAATTTCTGAAATAAGAATCATTCCATTAAAACCAGAACTACAAAGAAAAATATTATTACATTGCATTCCCCATAACTGCGTTTTGAAAAGTGTTGCAGTGGCTCTAAATCGGAAGAATTATTACTCTGGCTTCCTCCACTATACCTATTATTTTATTCTTCGTTAGACTCAGAATCATTAACATTTTCCTCTATTACTTCGAATTAAAAATTAAATCACTATTGATCTATCTGCAAACGTACGGTTACGTCACAAATTTGTTTGTCATTTGTCATGTCATTATCTAGCCATTTTGCCAATAATTTAAGATTTAAGTATGAATGAAAGCTACCTGTCTATGTTTTTAACAAAATATTATTAAGAAATGAATATTTTCATTGTTTCTAATATTTTTCCACAACATCTTCGGAAATTTCCAATATTTCCATTTCCGAGGAAATATTTCTATTTACAATTACAACACTACCTACATATAGCCTATTTTCTATTTGTAATATTTTATGTAAATGTATAGTTATAATAACATTCTTATAACAAAATCAGAATATTCCGCAATATGCAGACAATTCAATAATGCAGTATCGATTTGTGAAACAAATTGCTCAAAATTAAATTCCACTTTACAAATCTTTTGACGAAATGCTTCGTTGTGGTTTGCATTTATCGTGCTTCAATCTGCCCGCTTTAAAACTTACCCAAATAACTCTCAATTACTTAAAAAAGTAGGAATTAAATAAGTGCGCAACAATGAAAATAAATAACCAGCCTCTGTATGTTGGATAATGGAGAAGTTTTATAATTGATTCTAGAGCGCTCGACGTCGGCTCAGCTAAATTCAATTACCCTCTCGGAAGCATTTGCCGACAGAGAAAGGAGGAGAAATTATCCCCTGTCTCCTCTCACCGCCGATATTGTAGTAATGGACGCGGCGTTATTTATGTGCCCTTCCTGCCGTTGTTTTTAAAAAGGCAGCTGTGTCGTGTGCGTTGTGCGGATGTTCTCGGCCAGGACCTTTTGTTGAAAACACAGAGCTCGTCTGTCATTTTTAATGGCCCACGCGCCCACGGACGATGATGTTGATGTGATTCTGATTTTGAGATGTGTGGTTTTCTATTTTTTTTAGTAAGTTTCTTTTGGTTTTGGTAATTGATTACTGAGTAGACATAAGTACACCTAAATTTCTTACACTAAAGCATGGTGCAGACCCGCTAGTATACTTATTTATGTTTAAACCAACATTCTTAGTAAACTGATCTGTTAAAGAAGTATACATTTAAGGTGGGTGTTATGGTCCAAAATTTAAGAATAAAAATACCTAGTGATATAGTTAAAACAATTACAACATATAACGTAGGTAACTTTTACCTTTTACATCTCCGAGAGTATAAATCTTCTTTACTCATTATTTTTAGGGTAGGGATTACTATTCCAAGGAATTAATTTTCATACTTAACCCCATTGTCAAGAATTTAATTATATGATCCCGTTGTCAAGTAAATACTTATCTATGGTAAATATAGGTAGGTGCACATTTTTCATAAAGTTTGTAGTGTCAAAATTACTAAATGTATCTCTTTTAAACAATTATTGTTTCGTATGATAGTGCAGTGCAAAAAATAGCGTAGTAGTACCACAGAACTAATAGTAATTAAGTATCAATGTCGGCAAGTGCAGTTTACTGGTTAAGGAGACCGAGACATTATAGTCGACTTTTCCAATATTATTCGAAACCGGTACAAAATGCACTTAACGTCCATGATGCTTATAATATTTTTTGCTCGATCAATACAATAAAAATTATTTTAAAAATATTGTCAAATATTTGGTTATTTTGGTTTTGATGCTGTTGCCTTGGTTTCTGTTGTTATTTAGTTCTTGCCGGTTTCTAAATTGCCTACTTAACGCCTTTTAATTTGTATTGTATTTGTACATGTCAACAAATCTTTGGTAAAAAAAAGTTTTACATCAGTTATGTAGAGTTTGGTATAACAGTATTAATAGGCATTCATTAATATAAAAACAGATTTTAAATGTAAGAGAAGATTGACCTAATTTAATGAAGATGAAACTCGATGACGGAAATCTCAGATTAACCTATTTAACTCAGATTTAACAATTCATAATTTTAGATCTAATTATTATCTAATAATTTAGTTTATGTCTTCCTAGTATGTAATTGTTTGTTTATGTCATGGATACGAGGTACGTTATATACTACATGATGCCTTTAATACATAAATCGACATAAATAACTATTCAGTCGATTTCGAGTCGATTTGTTGGCGTTTATTTTTACTTATTTTTAGTTTTTTAAAGATTTGTGTAGAATTGTATAAAGAAGGTTCCACCGAGATTTGAACTCGGATCGCTGGATTCAAAGTCCAGAGTGCTAACCATTACACCATGGAACCGCACATTTAAACAATACGTTATCAATATATTTAAATAAGCAATTATCCTTATCTCCATTCATTTTAAAACAGATAACATCTGCTTCATTTTTGTTTACTATCATCTACGTCAACATGAAAAGATAATTTTTTACAGTGACAAAGTGACAAGCAATAAAGCAATCGCGTATATCGTTCCATTTGAAAAATAGCTCTGCGAATTATTGATAGCAGTTTAGATCGATTTTAGGACTTGACTTCAGCAGTCGATTTCTCCGATATGAAGTTGACTTCCTACTCCCACCTATCAAGTTCGAAGTTCTCTGCAAGCAAAGGAAAGAAAAAGAAGAATTCAGTGTAATTTTGCGAATTCATTTGGTTTCGTATTTGCTGAACGAAATCTTTGTTATAAAGAAAACAGTTCGCGCTCAGATTTCGGCCTAACATCGAAATTAAAAGTTGAGTGCACTTGTATTTTCGTTTTTCTTTCTTTTTTCAATTTTCAAACAAATTCGTTCGATGTTTTCATATTCTGTCTGTTCGGGGATTAAATCTCGTTTATCTCAAGCATCTCTACAAACAGACAAAACGCAGCACAGCGCTCTGAAGCGGAACAGAACATGGGACATTGCGTACAGATGTACTACTTGGTAAATATTGTTATTTGGAAAGTATGATTTAACTTTCATGAGGTAAACACAGACGAGTAAAAATCATTAGAGACAGTCTCTTACAAATACATAGCTATTTACAAATAAATATTGTAACATTAAACAAATGAAACCATTATTTATTGTACAAAGTATTATAAAGCAATATTTCATGCCCAAACTATTTCACTTGATTACGTATTCTTAATATGGAGGTAGATACTTATTTATATATTTTTAGTACATATTATAGGAGCTACTAGTTAATTTCCTTTTATTATATAATCAAAATATCTTTATAATCTATAATAATAATAATGGAAAAATCCAATAATTTTATGTACACATTACTAAAGCCGATTTTATTACTATTTAATAAATTTTATCTACGATTACTATAAAAAGATTATATTTATGCTTTCAATTTTCACCGTAAAGTTGATTGTTACTGAGGACCAAGCAAAAAATATTTTATTGCGCGTCTCCTATGACAACGCGCATTTAAGTATTTTATCTACAACAATAGAATAATGTATTCATTATATACGTGAAAGTAGTATAATAAACCCCTCCATAAGGACAAATTATGAAATCATGAATTCATTATTTCACACTATTAAATAATGAGTACTTTATTCTTTCGAACTGTCAAAATTATTCGGATAAATTGTCAATTTTTTGAGGTTAGGTTAATATGAAGACAAATTTGTAAATAAGAAATGTTGCCTTATTTAAAAAGTCGTAGATAAAACGTCGTATTTGACTCGCAAATAATGGCTATAATTCACTCGGAAACTCGGATGATATATTAACTCGCCTTCGGCTCGTGAATTAACTTTCATCCTCTTGAATTATAGCCTACATTATTTTCTCGTTAAATAATATACTATTATTGTTCACATAAATAAAGAAAATGACAGAATCAAACAAAAAATTGTATTTACTTATTTCGATATTATTGTATCGTCAAGGTTAAAAATGAAATATAATTGGTTTAACGTAGATTGAACTAACTAAATACCATTATTTTTAATAACAAATAATTTCAGTCGTAGATAAAATTATGTGTGTATTACGACACGAGCGTAAAGTGTCTTTGTTCCTCTTGCACCATTGCAGCTCTCGCCTTCGGCTTGCGCTGCAATTATCGTGCGCGAGTAAAGAGTAAAGAGTCACTTTACGCTTTTAATATACAAATAACAATTAAAATTTTACATTAGTCCTAGAGTAATAATAATGTAAACAAAATAATTTCGGTGTCATGTAGCGTCGATTCGTGTTTTGTCATTTAGAAATCAATGGTACGGTCTCACTGGTCAAGTTGTATAGATCGTTTGGTTTGTTATCATTTGACGTAAAAAATAAGTTACTCTCTGTGCACTTTTGGAACATCTAAAGTGGATATTTATCATTGTTTTTTATGTTATTATTATAATTATCTAGATACTTACGTATTTGTACTAAATATATTATTTAGAATGACAGATAGTAAGCTAAATTTTAAGGTCATCATGAGCATATACGCATGCGTGAAAGCATCTAGTAGCATCGAGCGTCGAGTAAAAATCAAACCAGCTTGAAAAATAAACTACTCGATCGTACTCGCTCGTCACAAAACGATCGTTCAGTACAACGGTACAACGTACGCCATTACAATACATGTGTTTGAAATTTACTCGACAGCAAACGATTGATGCTATTCGTTCAGTGGTACCGCCGCCTTACAGTAGTTACTCGAGTAGTTATATAGTTGTATCAAGTTTCAAATAATGTGTGAAGAGTTAGAAAAATCCCTGTAATGGTGTAATGTAATTGTTCATTTACTTCTTTACTTTAACCTTTTTAAATAAAAGGTTCTTTTATTAGTTGCTATTATTCAAGAAGTAAAAATAATTGCTGCTATTGCAATAAGTTTAAAAAAATAAAACAAAGAAAACAATAAAATTACGGTGTAAAACTTCTCGAATACAGTGTGCAAATTTATTAAACAAGTTCAAAATTTGCTTCCCCTATAAAATTTGATATAAAATAAAAGTTTTATAGCAAATTCAGTTGATACGGTCCTGGTGCACATTATTCACTGTGCGGGAACAATTTAAAACTAAGTTGGAAGTATGTCGCATGGAGCGAAACTTCGCTTTCGTTTAGTTAAGTGCCAATCTGTACCAGAATTTTGGGTGTTATAAATCAGCGACAAGGTGGGGGAGGGAGTGATTTTGTCTTAAATATGTCGTGCAATTAAACGCAGCAACGCGGGAATGTGAATACTCACGCGATCGAGAACCAGTGCGGTTTGATTAAAAACTTCTTACGAACTTCCGGTTCTTGATTTAATTCGCTTCCGGTTCCGGACCACCAGAGGTGCCATTGTCCTTCCCCGCGACACAATCATCCAGACACATTTCATTTGGATTTATAGTGAATGCCGTTCATACCGTCACTGTTCATTCTATTCAATTCGCGCGGATTTTTCTTTTCTTTTTCCCGCACCCCCAGCGCGATTAATTCTTTCTTTTGTGCTATATTGCTGTACTGCAATACATGAACTCTTTTAGCTTTTATTTACTACTCTAGTTGTTTTGTGTGGTTTATTATCTTCTGGCACTGAAGTGCTGACACCATAAATAGCGTAAATATTTGACATGGTTTCCATTATTTTGCTATTTAAGTTTCACGTATTTTGTTTAAAACACATTTAAATTGTTCTGATGATACTATGTTCGAAAGCTCTACCAATTGATTCTTATCTGCCCACTCTGATACTTAAAGTGGTGGATCTGGTCCCAGCCCTACATTTAAAATATCATCGTTACAAATTTAAAATTAAGGCAAAATATTTAACATTATTATATATTCGTTTACAAAAGTAATAATATGTTGTATTATGAAAATTGACTAATGATATAGTGGCGCCACTAACAGTGGTGCATTGTCACCTAATGTCTTTGTCACACCGGTATTAAAGCACGGTGCGCAATGAAAACAAATTATTGTCTTATTCAAGTATTGGTTTTTAATTTTATTGTTTACCGGTTACACCAGAAATAATCTCTGGCACAACTTCTACATATTCTTCGAAATTTCACATTAATATTAGCAACAGATTTTTATTTGGAAAAATTTTTCATCGCGCACTGTGCTTCATGTCATACCGGTGTGACATAGGCATAATGTATTGCGGTAAACGGACAAACCCTCACATACCTAGCAGGGTTATTCACGTAGTCTACGCGACGTAGATTATGTGTAATTTTACGCGTACACATACACGTAATTTACGCATGCAGTATCTGTGTAAAAAATATAGCCAGTGTACACAATGTAGACAAAGCATAAATCACACCAAAAACGAATAAAATTATAGATTTCATTTTTTGACAATTGAATTATTTACATACTTTACGCAGTCTAGATTGTCTATATTTTACATAGTTTCCGCAAACTTTACGTGCAGACATAGAAAATAATATTTTACAAGTAGATAAACAATATCCTGATACCCAATTATTTAGAGGTTAATTTAAAGAATCTGTAACCTATCTATAATAGGTAATTAATTATTTATGTAGAACAAAAATGGCCGCATAGCAAATAAACACACATTATTTAAATTAATTTATACGCCTGGTACCTAGGTTTGAAAGTTTAAATTAAGCTAATACATTATTTAAGCGAGACCGAAATCTGAACTTATCTCATTTATAAAATAATCTAAATTACCAAATATATTCTACAGTCAAAGTACTTTTTTCGTTACAACGAATGTTAATAACAGGAATAGGTTATCTAGTAAATCACTTTACTTAGAAAATTAAACCACATTACCTAATTTTGAATATTTGAACCATAAATAAATTATAAATTCATAGAATTCACTGTCTTGTTTTCTCATACATTTAATCGAATAACAGTCACTTCTGCATATACCTACATCATCCACTCGCAGTTACAGATCTTGAGGTCTTCCGGCTTCAGTTTGCAGTGTTTCTCTAGAGATAAATACTTCAGGAAACGTCAACACCGTCAGCACATTTCCATTTAACTAACGCAGTCTTGTTTTAGCGCATTCCACAAGGAATTTTCGGCATTTTTCGCGGGTGACGTAAGCAGCTACAACGCATAATTATTATACACACAAACTGAATTAAGGGTTTCGCGTTGTTCTGTTCGTTTTGTTGGTGTTCTGTTAGTTTGTGAACCCGGAAGAAGCAAAGTGGGCTGGTGTGAGAAACAGAGAAACTGGATAAATTTATTCATAACTTTTGTAAAGTCTTGGGATTTTAAATCAGAAATGTACGTTTGTATATTAGAGGGAGAAAACTGGAAGATAATTTTGGAGTGTTGTAACTTTTAAATTTAGTTTTGTTTTGCTTCTCGCAAATATACGTTCCTATCAAGAAAACTTTTACTTCTCTTTTGTCTAAGTCCAGGACTCGACTGCTAGATCAAACTACGTTTTTTTTTAATTACAGATTTCTCATATTATTTTTGTCATATTATTTACATTAGAAGTAATTTTCACCTCAGTTGCACTGAAAATAGTTTAAAAAAGGAATTATTAAACAAAATTAAATGATTATTTAAATATATTTTTTTCTTAGTAAATCCCATACATTGTTAATTCCCAATTAAAGAATGGTAGATGTTATTATAATGGATCCAACCATGCTCGACCACTCAGGCTAATTCAGAATTCATAATTTATGAACATTTGGTAACTTACACGTTTCCTGTTACTTCTCATAAGAAATAATACAACAATAAATAGTGACATAATGTCTTAGCATTACATCTCAGTGATTTGGAAATGTATGAGTAGGGTACTAACGGAACTATTTAAAAAAAAAAAACAGGAAATTATAGTATATTACATAACAAGAGTTGTCGCACGAGTGAAAAAGTTACACAAAAGCCGTAGACGAGTGTGTAATTTCACGAGTGGGTAGTGGGTAATTGCTTTAAAACTCAAGTTGTGTACTATAGGTACTATACGATCAAGACCATTTTTCCAATTGATAAAAATTTTGTTCTATATTTTATATTATTTATAATTATTATTTTTAGTACACAATTTTATATTTTCACGAGTTTTTATCAGTAGATGATTATTGTTAACTTGGTAACATCAAGCTATGTGTAAAATGTATGATCAGAGTTGCTTGACATCAAAATAAAACATCCCTAATTGTGCGTTTACATATTATATAAGTTGTACAATAATGCTCATTTACAGTAGAGGTTGTAGGGAAAAACTTTTTACAACTTATTAGCACTACCTACAAACCTACCTATTATTATAATAATAATTGTACTATGAAAAGTGGCGTATTAAGAGTGCGTTTTGATGTATCACAGATTTAATTCCAGATGCATTAAAAAACTAACAAATTTTATATGATATTTTTTATATATTTGTATTAATTAATATAATATCTAGTAAAATGACTATTTTTGATATTTAATTGAACAGTATAAAGCCGAATAATTTTCGAAATGTTAAGTATTTAAACAAATAATTTGATAAAAACTAGTCATTATACTAGATATCATTTTATATATTATGCATATAAAATTTGGTCCAGAAATATGCAATCGTTTATAAATGCATCTGGAAATAAGAAATTTCTGTGTTTGATGCTCAAAATAGACCCAAATAGTTCAGCCCTTGACCGCCGATTTTTCTAAGCGCTGTGGTAGAACAAGTTTGTTGGCATGCAATATTCGAGGGATTGGTGGTGTGAGGGGATTCAGATATTGTGTTGAGTGAACAACTATACCGGGCTAGCGACAACGACTACGTTGAGTGATTTTGAGATTTTAATTTTTAGGATGTTGGCGGCTGTGCTCGTAGCCGGCTCGCATCACATGCATTGCATTACATTATTATACAATATTTTTGAATATTGGAATATAAATAAACGTGCAGTATAATTTAAGAAACAAATAATTTTTTTATATGTAGGTATTTACATAGGTGTCTAGTAAACAAGTGTCATTTTGGTGAATTAGAGTCAGTAGAGTCCGAAAATGATGATCCAGAGCTCATTCGATTCGAAATGACCTCTAGAAACTTTTTGAAAAATTTGAAGGGGGGCCGGTAAAAATTGCAAAAGTTATAAACAATTAAGTAAAAAAATAAAAGGGGGTTTAGTTTTTTGCAAATATCTCCGAAACTATTAAAGATATTCGAAATTTGAAAAAAGATCCTTAAAGAGCAGGAAATTTCCTAAAGAAGCTGTACCTCTCCTACCACCAATATTTATAACTTTAATTTAGAGGCGAAAATAGCGCTAAAAGCGGGTGAAGCGCGCTCCACCCGCGTCGACCGGTACGGACACTTGAACAATAAAAATAATTTTAATCCATTAAATATCAATATTAAGAAAAAAAGAAAATTAACATACCTTTTAGACACTTGAATAAACGAAAATCCACTGAAAAAATTTTTTTCCCGCAATTATTTTATTAGATATGTTTTTGTTAATTAACAAATTTTTACAAGCTTTCAATTAACATAAAAACCCTGCTAATTGTTAAACTAAAAACTTCAAATTTTTTTCACTTCTTGGAGCTATTTTTGAAAGGCTTTAGAAGAAATCCTCGTTTGAAAATTTAAAAAATGTTAATTTTCCACTTTGTTATTAACAATCTAAGAAGTGAAAAAATGAAAAATGCAAATTAAGCAATGAAAATTATTTATTTTTTTAAATATGCCAATTTGTTCGTATTCTTATTATTTAAAGTCACATAAAAATGATTTTTAATAATTTTTAACTCTAATTATTTAAATAATTGTTATAAACAAATGGATTGTTTATAAGATAATTGAATTTTTTTGGGATTTCAATCAGCAATAAATATTAGTATGATTTTTAAGAGCAAAATCGTTTCTTTTAAAAAAATAACATTTTATTGCTTAAAAATGCATTTGTTAATTAACAATTTTTTTTGAATGTTTGAAATAAACGATTAAGAGGCCTGTCTACTACCTAAAATCTAGCACATATCGAGTGTTTTGTGGCCAGTACAAGAATGATAAAATTTTATTTCAACCAGAATTTAATAGAGAAAGAATGGATCTACAGATGTGCCTTTTTAAAATTTTGATTAAAATTTGTACATGAATATAAAAATTCAAAAAAAATCCTATTTTATGCAAACTTTACACGGTTATATTTCATGAGACAAATTAATTTTAAAAAATTTAAAAAGGCACATCTGTAGATCCATTCTTTCTCTATTAAATCCTTCTTGAAATAAAATTTTACCATTCTTGTACTGGCCACAAAACACTCGCTACGTTATTTCATTTTATGCTGAATTTTAGGTAGTAGACGGGTCTCTTAAGAATAAGAATAAGCCCCAGTCCACGGGTCCATTACTCAAGTACCGGGGCGTTACACAGAAAACGAGTTTATTTGAAGGGTCCTCGAAATGCAACAACAATGTAACACTTTATGTTATTTACATTGTTGTGCACTAGTTCAATATTTTAATTTTTATACTAATGAAATAAGAAATATCACATATTTTGTATATAAAACAATTTTAGTATTTTGTGCCCTCTTTATGTTAACGTCGGGACATTAACTTAGGTAGATGTCTGGTAGATAATTTTGAAAAACATCTAATAATAAACTGTTTTTGCAGTGTACAATGTAATATTTCCGGCTATTAAATTATTGTTTTACACTCAGAATAAATTTCTGTCTGTTCAAACGAATTTGAAAAATATTTTTTTGCATATATTTTCTAAATTGGTGCATAGGTATATTGTTCAAATTGGTGCATATAATTGGATATTTTTGTGCATATGTAATTCACATAGGTACTTTTGATTTTTTTTGCATATAAATCCGAGCCCGAAGCACAAATATAACACAATATCAAACTACTATTTTTTATTAAAATATAATTTGGAATCAAAAGCCATGTGATTTTATTCGTTTTATAAATCTTTAAATTTCTATTTATATTTTTTACAGTAAATATTTGAATTTCGTACAGTAGCGCCTCTGTAGTCAAGTAGTTGCGATTTTGAATGTGCTGCGATCTACCGTTTATGCCGGTACTAAATTTCATTTTAGTTCACTAAATTCTCGCTGCATCTTCCCGATGTTACTTTCGAAACGTACTCTTAAGCAATATAAGCGCACAAAGCTCGAAATATTTTGCGCCTTTGTTGATTATAGGTTTTTTTTCTTCTAAGTAATGCACATTTAAATTTTGGTGCACCCTAATATAGGTACCTACTAAATGTAAAACATACTAAGATATCTGTTTCTTAGTAGGTACTTACAGTAAAATAAACTTTCAATAAAAAAAATCAAATTTAGAGAATAGCATATCGTACAAAGCTAAAACTAGAGAGTAAATAAAAAAGAAAATGCGCCGCAGTCGAAATTTTTTTCCTCCCACCTTATATTCTATAATGGGAGATATTGTCGAAGCATACCGCGCGGTCTAAAACCACGCCGTCTAATACCCACGCGTCCTAATATCCACCCGGTCTAATAACCACCCGGTCTAATATTTCTCCCACCACTATGAAAATTCGAGTAAAATACACGCGGTCTAAAACCACGCCGTCTAATACCCACGCGTCCTAATATCCACCCGGTCTAATGACCACCCGGTCTAATAACCATCCCGTCTAATAGTTCCCCCACCACTATGTCCACGTCATATAAACTCGTTCTGTTTGACTTTCCCCGTTTCCCCAGTAATAGTATAAAATAAATCTGTTAGAATGCGCAGCGATATTAGTCCAGTATAAAAGTATGTGCAACATTTAATATATTTCACGATTTCTATTTTTTTTAATAATAACTATTACACTCCTATTAGTCGAGGAACTTTAGACGAAAAAACGCCAAAAGCTCGGACGCCGGGAAAGTTACACCGATTTTCATGATTTTTTTTTAATCGCTTCGAAATCGAATTTGAAACAAAGTTTACCACCTGAGAACACTTGCTTTTGTTTTAAAAAAAAAAAAATTCGAAATTTTTTTCTTCGAACTTTTTTTATTGTATTATGATTTTATTTTTTAAAGTAAATTCACGTAATTTCTATTACTAAATTCTCTGAACAATTCTCTATAAGATAGATTAATTTATTTTTATCGTAAAATGCCTTAGTGAAGCCAAAATTTTCAGATTTTTGTCGCGGGATAATTGAGAAATTTTAGTTTGTAATTTTTTTTGTGTTTAATGACCTGTAGTTTCCGAAAGAATAAAAATTTTGATATCCGGTTTCTTTTATTAAATTCGCTGAACAATTCGCTATAAGATAGATTAATTTAAAAATTTTTGAAGGCCTTAGGTAAGTCAAAATTTTAAGATTTTTGTCTCGGAAAAATTGAGAAATTTTAGTTTATAAAATTTATTTTGTGTTTAATGACCTGTAGTTTCTGAACGAATAAAAATTTTGATATCAGGTTTCTTTTACTAAATTCTCTGAACAATTCTCTATAAGATAGATTAATTTATTTTTATCTTAAAGGCCTTAGTTCAGAAACTACAGGTCATTAAACACAAAATAAATTTTATAAACTAAAATTTCTCAATTTTCCCGCGACAAAAATCTTAAAATTTTGACTTACCTAAGGCCTTCAAAAAATTTTAAATTAATCTATCTTATAGAGAATTGTTCAGAGAATTTAATAAAAGAAACCGGATATCAAAATTTTTATTCGTTCAGAAACTACAGGTCATTAAACACAAAATAAATTTTATAAACTAAAATTTCTCAATTTTCCCGCGACAAAAATCTTAAAATTTTGGCTTCACTAAGGCATTTATGATAAAAATAAATTAATCTATCTTATAGAGAATTGTTCAGAGAATTTAGTAATAGAAATTACGTGAATTTACTTTAAAAAATAAAATAATAATAATACAATAAAAAAAATTCGAAAAAAAAATTGGTAAAAAGTGGTAAACTTTGTTTCAAATTCGATTTCGAAGCGATTAAAAAAATATCATAAAAATCGGTGTAACTTTCCCGGAGTCCGAGCTAAATGTCTAAAGTTGCTGGACTATATATAAAACAAGCCATGTTTTGGAAACTTTTCACAAGTGGATAAATTTTTATTTATCTTTGTCATGACAACTAAAAACATATGAAAACTGTCATTCTGACAGCTAATAGAAATGTCATTCGTGAAATTTTCAGATCGATCATACTTATCTGAGTAAAGTAGAGCCACTATGGGTTTTTCCCCGAAAAAATCATCTAATTTGGTTGAAAAGTGGCTGAGTTATGTGCGAAAAACAAAAAATGCCCTTTTTTTAAAAAAATCATAACTTTGTGCCAAATCATCGTAGGAACTTCGTTCTTTAAGTCCTTCACAGGGAATTGAACAAATAATTTTAGTGCCCTTTTGGTGGATCAAGTCAAAAAAAAAGTTTAAACTCCGTACACATCCTCAAAGTTGAACATTTTTAAAATTAAAATTCTTTTTTTTGCACATGATTGCTAGAGAGGCCGGAGGGGGTTGCGCTTAAGTTTGCATGCATGACTTTAAAGTAGACACTTCAAAGTTTCTCGCCCTCGAAGATTCATCGATATCGATTGAAAATACACCGAGTTATGGCAGTTTGAAAATGGTCGATATTTTTACTTTTTAAATATCTGATAAAAATATATGTTGTAGATTTCTCTCAGATAAATTACACGAAATAAATTGAATAATAATCGAGTTCCTACAATACGAAAACAGATTTAAAAAAATTTATATATTTTTTTCTGTTTGAATTTCGCGCCTAAATGAATTTAAAAAATAATTTTAGGTATAAAATTAGTTTTCAGAATTTTAATCCATGTGGAAGATACTTTAAAAAAATAATAAAAAACACTTTTTCCACTTGAAATATTTGAATTTCGCGCCAAAATTGTAATTAAAAAATGTGAAATATTAAAATTCTGAAAAAAATATATGTTGTAAAATTTCATTAAATAAACGAAAATGAATTTTAAAAACACCAAATATTTTTTCTATTTGAATTTGGCGCCAAAACAATTTGAAAAAAATACCATACTATACAATATGTCTGTAAAGAAACGTTTAAAATTCTGGTTTAAAAAATATAAAATTTGGAAAAAACACATTTTTACCTTCCGCTTACCTGTAAAGAAAGGTATTGGAATCATGCAAAAAATCGGGTAATGAATTTTTAGTGGATGAGCACGAATTAGGGTCCTTACAACTCATTTTTGATAGTTTCACGATGATGTCTGTGTGTATGTGTGTGTGTATGTGTGTGTGTGTGTGGTCAAGGCCGGGTGTTAGTCGCATAACTCAAATACGAATTACCCGAAAATTTTGATATTTGGTATTTAACATTTGTATATACATTGGAAGAGCTCCTTAGATTTTGGTACAAATATCTTCATCGGAAGTGATATTTTTTGAAGATTGAAAAGGTTAATTGTCAAAATTGTATATAAATTTGGAAAAATATAGTATTTATATGTAATAAGAATAAGAGGAAAAGTTATTTGCAACTTACGTTGCAAAAAATTGACTTTATCTGGTAGCATTAAAGAACTGCAGTAAAATTTAAAAAATAAATTTATCAAATAAAACGTTGATATCTTGTAATCCATGATCGGTTGATTTTTGTTTCTGCGTAAAAAATATTGACAGGTGAGACGGGTGACAAGTTGGCATACTAACGCTATATAAGTCCTAAGTAAGATATTAAATGTAGTAATTGAACGGAGGATGGCTTCAACAGAGCAGAGTTTTCCTGTGAATGAATCTTTTTATTTAGGTGTTGCAAATTTCTGTGTTTGAATATTTTAGATTTTTATTTGTATATTTTAAATGGGCACCGGATTTTACGTATACATTTTTGTTTAAAGTCTAGATATTATGGCATATGGCGGAAGGTTGTGTGATGGCCACGTCAGATTTTTTAATTTCAATTTTGACGCGAAATTCAAATATTTAAAGTGGAAAAAGTGTTAGTTATTTAAACAATCTTCCACACCGATTAAAATTCTGAAAAAAATATATGTCGTAAAATTTTATTAAATAAACGAAAATGAATTTTAAAAACCCCAACATTTTTTTTCGATTTGAATTTGGCGCCAAAACAATTTGAAATAAATACCATCAGATGTAAACAAATTTTTTGTTTCGGGTAGAATTTTTTTCAGCTCGATACATACCATAGACGCTGAGAAAAAAATGAAACGTAAAATTCACGTTTTCCATCATAACTGGGAAACAAAACGGTTTAGGAAGCTGAAATTTCGCGAAATCAACAGCATTTTTGATTATCTTTCATCCAGATATCCCGATTATTAATTTCCTTTGGGAGCCCTTTTGACCTGCTTAGGTATTCCGCTATACCCTTTCTGCTTTCTAACCTCATTTAAAAAAAATTTATCAAACAAAAAAAAACAATTTTAGTCCTAAAATTAATTTTTTCAATTCATTTTGGTTTCCAATTCATATAGAAAATTTATGTTTAATTTTAAAAATCAATTCTCATATTGAAGGAACTCGATTAATATTTCAATTACTTTCTTAATCTAAGCGGGAAATTCAAATATGTAAAGTGATAAAATTAGTTTTTAATTTTTCTAACACTTTTTACATATCTGAAAAAAATATAGGTAAGTATGTTGTAGATTTCTCTTAGATAAATTACACGAAATAAATTGAAACAATAATCGAGTTCCTACAATACGAAAACAGATTTAAAAAAATTAAAATATTTTTTCTATTTGAATTTGGTGCCAAAATTAATTAGAAAAATTATTTTAGGTGTAAAATTAACTTTTCTTTTGAATATAATCTTTTCAGCTCGATTTATGCGGTAGAATCGGAGAAAAAAAATAAAACGAAAAAAGTTCCATAAATATGAGTTTATGAACCTAAAATTTTGAAAATAGACGGGATTTTGAAAGACCTTTCATCTAAAAATAAATCGCTACTAATCATTTGCATTGGGGGCACTTTTCAGCGTCTTATCCGGTTATACCCTTTAAGTTATTAGCTATAAACGAAATTTTTAATTCTAACTGAAACTATTTTTATTCGACTGGTAAAATTATTCCGCAGTTAACCGTAATCATTTTGATAATGACTTTAACAGATAAATTTTTGTACAATAGTAATTAATAACTGATAGGTTAATTATTTGTTTTAAATAAGAAAATTGTTTCAGAATTTTTTTTAATATTAACGAATTTATTCGGCTAAGGACCGGTTTTTGAAACCTCTGATAAATCGTAGAATAAATTTATCAGTTGAATGAAATATTTATAGTTGCAACGAATATTGGGCAACTATTCGGTATTCTGCCTATTCCGCAAGTTTTTCATTATTTGGCCGAACACCGAATACTTTACTATTCGGCCGAATACCGAATACTTTGACGTCACATGTAACTTACATTCACAAACAAAAAATATATGTATATTCATGAGTTTTTATTAATTATTATTACTAAAAAAAGAAAAATATTGTCAAAAACTTTATCTAGGAAATTTTGATAAAAAATAAAAATGATAAACTGTTCGTTATTACAATTTAAAAGCGGCAAATTATGCAGCAAAAAATAAGTTTCTCTGCATTCAAAACAGCCTCTTCAGTCCTTGTAAGTTTATCATTTGGCATCAAAAGGATGCAGAATATTCGCCGAATATTCGGATATTCGGCAGAAAGTACGGTATAATATTCGCCGGTATTCGGCACATTTACTATTCGTTGCATCTCTAAAAATATTGCATTGAAACCATAAATCGCAAATTACATTTTTTATTCTAGCCTTCATTTTTTGATGTGTTATTTTCTTGTTATTCCACCAACCCTAAGTTAAATTAAACAACTGAAAATATCGACAAAAAGTTGTTCTTTCTTACTGCTTCACTAACACTAAATAAAACGCAAAGAACTATAAAAAGAAATACTATCTAAGTTACAGCGTTGCCTACCTATGAAAACAAAAAATAAAATATATCAGTTTTTCAGTCTTAATGTCATATAAATTCTTGACTTTTTGACAAATTGATATTGAAAATATGAAATGTCATTTATTAATTATTTATAATGTCATGATAAACTTTAATAATATTACGATATTTATAAAAACTACAATCCCCGAATTATCTTCTACAATGGTATATTTGTGAGCAAATACTTTCATACACACTTATTAATATAAGTAAAATAGTAGAGTATGGCGAGAGGTCATTTGTTCGCCACATCAGATTTTTTCTAAGATTTTGCAAGTTCCATTTCCGTTTGGCAGATTTTTACCAAAATTTGATCAGCTCTTCGTTTAGACGTACAAATGTTCAGTAGAATTTGAGATAATGAATGACAAAGAAAACGCGGGAAAAATTCCATCCATACATATAAATAAATCGTAAAATATAATAAACGTTGCACATACTTTTATACTGGACTATACGTAATAACCTAATCAACCTAATAGCGCTGCGCATTCTAACAGATTTATTTTATACTATTACTGGGGAAACGGGGAAAGTCAAACAGAACGAGTTTATATGACGTGGACATAGTGGTGGGGGAACTATTAGACGGGATGGTTTTTAGACCGGGTGGTTATTAGACCGGGTGGTCATTAGACCGGGTGGATATTAGGACGCGTGGGTATTAGACGGCGTGGTTTTAGACCGCGTGGATTTTACTCGAATTTTCATAGTGGTGGGAGAAATATTAGACCGGGTGGTTATTAGACCGGGTGGATATTAGGACGCGTGGGTATTAGACGGCGTGGTTTTAGACCGCGTGGCATTTACTCGATATTGTGACGGGTTTAACAACCAAATTATATATTTAAGGTATTAAAACAAATCTTAAGAACCCAGTTATTTTTGAAGTTATCCCAAAAACGAAAGTCGAACTTTGCTTAAATATTTCGATAAGTAATAAATTTATCGCAAAATTTTCTTTTTTAAGTGAAAGATTTCTACAATAAGCATTTTATAAGTTTTCTATATTTATGGTACTATTTAAGAATTAAATTATTGTTTATAATTTACAGTATGAAACTTCAGTAAGCAGTATCTTGTAGTGAATGATCGTTTAACATTTGTTACTATGTGAAATATAATTGATGACAATAGTGACACATCGTTTATATCTTCTTCTGCAGTTTACATAAAATGACTAAAATATATTTGTGAGTACCTAGGTATGGTATAGTAAAAAGAGTAGGCGGAAGGTCTTGTGCTGGCCACATTCAAGATTACATAACTTTAAAGTTACAAAACTTTAAAATTACAGTTAAGATTATCAGAAAAAAATAATTTTTAAGTAGGTATAGGTAGTTTAAAAAAATTATATATTTAAAAATAAAAATTGAATGGTGTGTTCCGCCGTTCCACCTCTAAATATTTTTCACTAGATGCCCGGGCTTCTTGGGCAACCAGGATAATACGCCACTGTGTACCTATGAATAACTTTTTCACAAAATTATAGTTACTGCTCGTCTTTAATATCTCTTCTAGACTTTTACCTCTTTTTGGTGTTTCTTTGCTATCGCACGTCGATCAGCACGTCACACCCCATGTCCCTGCACGTCCTACCGCCCTGTTCTGCGTTGATTCAGGCCGATAAGCAATTTAAAAGGGATATTTATGAAAATGAAAGCGCACATCATCAGGCGACAACGACGAACACTTTCTCATTCGCCATGCGCGACACGTAGATGAGTGTCAAGCGATGTCGCTTCCTCTGCCGGAAAACTCGCTCGTAGGCTCGAGGATTGTGTTACACAAGAAGGAAGCAGAAGGATTTTGATAGTAGTACATTGGATAGAAACTATTCTAGAGAGTGAGAGTGGCTAGCAATGACAATTTTGTAGGGATAACAAATAATGCTTAACTATATTTGAATGATCTAATGTTATACGCAGTTGATGTTTATATTGATATGATTAATGATAAGCAAATTCCCAAGAACGAATAATTCGAAAAATATCGCGGGATATTTACTATTTTGACTTTTTGTTGAGATATTGTGCATGAAATTTAGACTTGTGATACATAATTGAATTTTGAAACATGTGTAGAAATCAAATACATTAAAATATATAGGATGTTCCATTTGAAATAAGAAAGTTGATGTCATTTCCGGTTTAATCGGAAGTGATATTATTGTAAATAATAATAAAGAGAGAGTACACAGGAATGCAGTCTATATAATTCTTTATTAATCTAAGGCCTTAGATTAATAAAGAATTATATAGACTGCATTCCTGTGTACTCTCTCTTTATTACAACACGCACAGTCGCTTAACACTTTCTATCATTGTAAATAATATATAATTTTGTCTCCTTATGGCTTGTTTTCCCGTATCAAATTTTATTGCGATTGCTTTATTAATAACAAAGTTATTTCGAGCGTGCCTACCATTTTTTGGGACACCTGGTCCTGGTATATGTTTGCGACCTAACATTAGGTAGGTACATAGTAATAGAAATCTCATTTTCAATACCATGCATTTAGCCAATTGTATAATGCTTCTTTGCAGAATGTCAAATTTGTTTACATTTATGTTTGTCGTGTTGTTTTCTACATTCCAAATTTTAGCGTTTATAGTTAAGGATTATAGATGAAAAGTTACAAATTTCTCTTGGTTGCTAAAAGCCCTTGGAATACAAAATCTTGATCTGTTTTTGTTTGTTAAAGGGTTAAAGTAATTATTTTACAGTTGCTGTACTGGTAGGTACTGGGACTATAGTAAATTATCAATTATAAAAGTATGTGTAACGAGTATAAACGGTGAGGTGTAATTTTGGTAATTTGATTTCATATTACTTACCTACCTATAAATATTAAACTAACAAAATTCTAACATGGCAAATATACTTTATCAAACTGCGTCATATCAAACTTTTAACTTAAACTGCCCAAACAGTAATATGAAAAGATAACAGTATAATGAAAATGACAATAATCAAACTTACTTGTTAAGATTTAATATAACAACACTCACAACTCAAACTTATATGTCACGGACAGCACAAATTAGGTACCTACCTACTGATTATTTATTACTTTCTCGTTTGCGATACCGTCCTCTTGACTCTGCCGTTTATGTAAGATGAACATAAAGCATAAGTTATACGAAATTCAGTAGTCAAACTTTGTTTTCATAACTTTAAATATAAAATTTTCATGGCTTTTATAACAATTTAAATTCAAACAGCAAATTGTTTAAAATATTACATTACTTCAGACGTCTAAGTTTTCAATTAAAAAAATATGTGTGGCCTAGAAGGCTTGCTATTTTTCTACGCGATACCATTTTCATGAAACCACGATGACATTATTAAGATTATCAGTTATCACAAAGAAACTTATAGTCGAATCAAATTAGACTTTTTAGAAGAAATGATTTATAAAGTTTTCATATTACGTAGGTAGATATATTTATAATAGGGGTAGGAACGAAAATCCGAAAAGTTACGACTCAAATTGTGGAGGCAACATATTATCCTTTTTGGGTTTAAATGTAATTATTCTGTTTTCCCTAAATATCTCAAAAACTATGGATTCTTTCAAAAACACTTTGATACAATTATAGGGCATAAAATTCTCTATAGAAAAGGTCATTAACGATTTTCATATCAGTGGCGCAGTTTTCGAGAAAATCGCGAAAATGTATGTATATGTATGTATGTAGGTCTTCATAGCAGTTAAGTTACGCATAAGGCAGGGACGTAACTAAGAGTGGACCCGGAGGTGTTCCATTGCCCACACTTCAAAGTCTTGGTCCACCTAAAAATTTTACAATATTTTTACATAACTTTACAGAAGAGGAAACAGATATATACTTAATTGAGGCAAAATATGAATAGGGGATAGGTACAGATTTATTGCTGGGAAATGTTGTACTCGTATGTTTAAATAGATATAGTATGTATTAATTTGTCAGTCTGAGTGCTCGTGCAATCTTTATCGATGCATTCATATTTGATAGCATAATTATTCTTAAAATATGCATAGATTAATAGAAAATCTAAACTAAACCCAAATAAAACAGTTTATTAATAAGTCAAATTCCTTTAGCAGTGAAATATTTTTTCACCTCGTTTCGCTTGACATAATCCTGTATTTTTGAAAACAAAAATTTTACTATAAAAAGTATAGCCCACTTTAATTTTTTACTGGCCCACCCAGGTTTATAATATATAAAACCCAACCCAGTCGGGTTTTTTGAGGTTTTTCAAATTTGTTTGCTTAATTTTAAAATGTCCTCAAAAAATTTAATTGAAAAAATATAATGTACTTTTTCGGATTTCAGTATATTTCTCATTGAATGTGTTTAAATTATTTTTGGGGAATAGCTTTGTTTCTCGTTTTTATTTAAGTTCATGGAAGCATAAATTATTTATTTTTGTTTAACTATCTGTCATGTATTTTTACTTAAGTATACAGGGTGTAACAGCGAAACCAACCAACGCCTATATTTTCTTTATTATTATAGTTACAAAAAAATGTTAAATAGCAAGGTTGTAGGAGACCAAGGGGACATCTGATTAAAGAATAAAATAATTTTTTAAACCAGTGGTTCTCAAGTTACAACACAAAGTTATATTTTTTCAAATGGGAATATACATATTTTTTAGGCCTATTCGGTAGAGTATTTTTTTATGAATTCAACCATGTATTCGTTTTATATCCTTACATAATAAAAATATTGAAAAAAATTCAATTGAAATTTAAATAATTTTTAACTTTTAATATTAATGTCCAGTAATCTATGGATGAAAAACAAGTGATAAATTAAAAAAAAAAATACCATACAAGCTTGCGATATTTATGCCACGAGATATCCAAAGAAACCACGTCCATATTTAATTTATCACTTGTTTTTCATCCATAGATTACTGCACATTAATATTAAAAATTAGAAATTATTTAAATTTCAACTGAATTTTTCTCAATATTTTTTGTTATGTAACGATATAAAACGAATACATGATTGAATTCAGAAAAAAATACTCTATCGGATAGGTCTAAAAAATATGTATATTCTCATTTGAAAAAATATAACTTTGTGTTTTAACTTGAGAACCACTGGTTTAAAAAATTATTTTATTCTTTAATCAGATGTCCCCCTTGGTCTCCTACAACTTTGCTATTTAACATTTTTTTGTAACTATAATAATAAAGAAAATATAGGCGTTGGTTGGTTTCGCTGTTACACCCTGTATATAATCTTTAATTTTATAATGTGTTCATGTTTTAATTCAATAAATGTATGTAAAATTGTACCTAATTTCTAAATAACCCGGTTTGTTATATGGATTTTATCAGGTTTTTAAATAGGTTTATTCAAAAAAAATCCGGCGGGTTTATTTTGGACAGGCAAAATTACAACAAGCTTGCTATACGACTATACAAGTATAGGTACATACCTAGACATATAAATTAAAATATCCCTTCAGAATTCATATTTATGCATCCGGCAATAGTTTGACTGATGATTTATTTTATAAGCAATTTTTAAAACAGTTTATTTGATTGTAAGTGCTCTATTGTGCACATACCTTAAACATGGAACACTTCATTGAAAGCCAAACAATTTATTTCTCTGTTTTTAGCACAATTTTTCGTTCAATGTTTAGCGTAAGTCTCTAATCTACTCACTGCGTACTAAGCGATGAGTTAACTTCACAAAGGAAAATTCCTAAAGAAAATTGAGTTTCGTTTGTTGGCGATTGTTGATTGCATGTACCCGGAGGCGGAAAACGGAAAACCGGAAGCGCTTGATCAATAAACGGATGTTGAAAAATGCGTTCGGAAGTTTGTTGTTCGAAGGATAATGGTAGTTATTTCTAATTCACTAAGTTTGAATCAAGAACATGACGTCGCGATTAAATGAAGCGAATAGCGGAAAGCCAGGGGTTAGGTAAAGTAAGTTTAGGTTGGGCGAGGTCAGACAAAGTTAAATATCATCGCAACGCTAGCTAGATATCTACTACCACTACGTCATTAGTTGCACATGATGTGATTCCACCATTCCGCGTCTTTAATCGTACGTTGAGTGGCTTGTATCCGTGTGTATGTACACATGTACATGAGCTGAGAGACGTATATCGTCAATTTAGATGAGATCTTATGTCGTCTACCTACATCTTCAATATGTTCCACAGAGTTTCATTACACACTTGAGATGTTACGGAATATTAATTTAAGTAACTTCAAATTGATATAAAACAAATCTGTTTCTACGTTTACAGAACACAACTACGAACTTTCTCGGAACTTTCAACTTAACGTACAAGTTTTCAACTTGTAATTTTAAAAATCTACCCATCAACGCATCAACTACTAAGGGTACGGTCCGAATCACGCTACCAGTGCTCGCAGCGCCAAGACCGCTCAGAGCTGGTTCGATTCACTGCGCGCGCTGACAACGACAACAATTCGGACCGTTCGCGAGCGCGCTTACTTTTTGCTTGTGTTTTTGACAACCAGATTATGAACAATTTGATAATGAGAAACAATTACTGGTGTATTTTATAATTAAAGTTATAAGATTTGTAATAATTTAATTTTTATATTTATTGAATAATATAGAAATGGAAAAAAATCCAATTTATTTTAGCAACATGTAAGAAATAAAATAAATTATGAAGTAAAATAAATACAAAACATAAATTGTGTTCAATTAAATACAAATATTTAAAAATTAAAAAATATAACACAGCTGTCAACCTGTCAAGTGACTACCCACGTGACCCACGCTCACACTGCCTTACCTCTTGACTGCGAGCAGTGTCAGCATAAACGGTGATGTCATCTATGACGGCACAATTTCTCACAACGCAAATTTTGAGCACTGTGAATGTAAATCGGACCGACTGTAAGCGCGCTGTTCGTGCTGTAAGCGTGATTCGGACCGTACCCTAAGTAATACGTAGTTGGTAGGTTATCGCATCGACAGTCATACAGAAGCTATACTATTGAATTTCATTTTGGAAAAATAATTTTCTCCGATTATTCTAGTAATATAGAAATTAGTTTTAGATCGACACAATAACTAAAGTGATATTATAATTGACCAATGGAGTTCCTTATTTATTACCATTGAAAAAGACGGTATCGGTTGATTATTTTGTATTTTGGGTAAACTGACTCCAGTTGGGACATAATAACTTTCATTAGCAATATTGTAGGTCTAGTTTTGAGGAGTTAAAATAACACTGTCTACGCAATTTAGAACCAGTGACCACCACACTATTTTCCCTGTGATCCTCATTAGATAATTTTTGTTGTTTTCGTTATCGTGTAATCCTTCAACTCCATCTATTTATTTTAAATGTTTATAAATTATAACAGTGGGTCACTACAAATCATAATATGTATAAAAAATCTGACGTGGCCGTTACAATACCTCTCGCCTTGACATTGAAGTATTATTATTTAACCTCGTATTTAACCAAATCAAATATTAAGCTTTAATTAGGAGCCAAATTGGCTAAAGTGTAGAATAGGTGTTTAAAAGGAATTTCGTTTTTTTTTGTGTCAATAGGTTCATTCCTATTCTTTGTCCTAGAATAAAGCAAAATTTTGCCGCGGAAGCAAGGATTAGGGCCGATTTTGTTAGTTTTTAGGGTAAAATTTTTGACAACTGTCAACACTGGTTATGCTGAAAAATTAACAGATTAAACATGTGATTTAACGTTTTTATACATTTATGTAATAGAGATATCAATAAATAAATATATTTTTCACAGATATAAGGCTTTTTATTACTTGCTTTTCTTAGTTTTCGAAATTATTTGACATAAATACAATATTACATTTGTTTTAGATTAATATAAATTTCAATAGTGTTTGCCATGTTAAAAACATGGATACAAAAAAAATGCGAGTTTGTGGGGCTCTAGTACGGTTTTGTTAGCTTTGTTAGTGTAGCAAATACCAAAACCGAGTTTGTGGGGCTCTATTACGGTTTTGTTAGCTTTGTTAGTGTAGTAAATACCAAAACCGGGTTTGTGGGGCTTTATTTTTAGCCATTTTGACACATTGAGGTTAACCAAAAAAAATTCATTTTCTTCAAAAAATCATGTTAAAAACACTCTTCCGCGGTCTAATTTTGCTTGTTTAGGTCATATTTAAGCATAATAAACGATCTCCTAAAATAAAAAACGCATTTTCTCTTAAACACCTATTCTACATTCCAGCCCATAATACTATACTATGTCCATTTAATATCTATACTATATCCAACATTTCAAAATTCTACACAACACTCTACACATGCCCTACACCACAGAGAAACCTCCTTGCCACAGACATCTGTTTATCTGTCACATTGACAATTTTATTTTTGTTTTAAATTTTATTTCTATTTCGGGATTCAAAAATCGTGGTAGGTAAAATTATATATTTAAAAAAAATATATTTCTTTATTGGTTAAAGATATAGAAACAAATAAGATTAAATATTGTACAATGTAATTTCTTCTTTCATGTGTGGTATGTCAAATTGTAACAATCGCATTATTTTATACAATTTTTGCAAAAAATGTTATAGTGCTACAAGAAAAGTACCATTTCCGGTTGGTGGATTTTTACCAAAATCTTTTCAGCTCTTCATTAACATATATAATTGTATAATGCAAAATATTAGAATTTTATGTTCAGTAGAATTTGAGATAATGAACCGGGACGAAAGGCTATAGTAGGCGTACATACAGACTTTCATACACACACACACACACATACACACACACATACACACAGACATCATCGTGAAAATAGTCAAAATAGGTTCTAAAGGTGCTAAAACGTGCTAATTGACAAAAATCTCGACATCGAATTTTTTCACGATCCCTATACCTCTCTAGGCGAGAGGTAAAAATCTATCATAGTACATAAACAAATATACCTCGGTCATTTTAAAAATTTATTTCAAATTTACTGTTGCTTCAAGATTCAAGTTTTTTTTGTGAAATATAGTTTAGCACCATTATTATAAATAAATTCACAAAAACTATCTGAATACCTATCAACAAAAATAACCTTGCAAATTCAAATGCATTTTGAACTTGTAAATATATTTTAAATGGCAATAAATATAAATTTCAATTCTTCTACAAAAAAACAAAATACAAATTTATTTGTTTGTTTATACAATCATATTAAATTTCAGATAGAGTACCGTCAAATGGTGTTACTTTGAACAGTTTGATTATATTTATGCTCATATTTTTGTTGTCGTTGCATTTATTTCATTGAAAAAAAATTTGCCTATTAGGTTAGACTATGAAGAAGAAAGCTGTGGTGTCAAAACGTCACATTTTATTACCTGTCATTATATAAAAAAATAAATGTTAATTTTCAAAGTTATCCCGGGTTTGGGGTAACTTTGAACAACGCATAAAATGTCATATATCTACTTTTCTGTATCAAATATGTTCAAAATAATAATAAAAAAGTAAGTAAGATAAGTGGTTTAGTTTTACATTTTGGACATCGGGAAATAATTTTTTAACAATAAATTTTCTTTTGTATAATTTGTATAGGTTCTATCACCTAATTTTCTTGAATACACACGCATATTCACAATTCATATAAAACATTATACTAGGTACCGAACAGACGAATATCTAGCACTAAACTAAAAAAAACGCACCCACGACGTTGAATAGGGCTAATATGCAAGTTCAAAGTTACCCCACGACACTTCGAGATGACGTCATTTTTTTTTTAAATATTTTTTTATTTGTAAAATTGTTATTATAAATCAAATAACTCAAAAATAATAATAAGAAATAGATAGCATTTCATGTATGGTATAAACAAAAGTACGTTTATTGCCATAGTTCACAAAATACAGACAAAAGTTTTCGGGATAAGTTTTTTTGTTGTTCTTTTGCAAGTTACAATTTTTTTTTAGTTTAATTAACTATTATATTATAATATTTTCTTATCTTATTTCGAAATGGACAGTCTTAGCTTCATCATATTTGTTTATTTTTGCTTCTATGTGAAAATTTGTAGAAGTTACGCCCAAAAACCATTTTGGGTGTAATTTTGTTCAAAGTTACCTTGGGGTTCAAAGAAACCCCATTTGACGGTATGTAATAAGCATAAAATTTTCCCCATATTAAAAATAAAATATCCTTAAGGTAAAGTTTGCAGAAGTCATAAATGTATATTTTTTATTAAGGGGCTCGGCTACTTTTTTTCGAATTCCTAAAATACTCTCGATATTACTTTTTTATTTGACTCTCTTCCCCACTACTACGGCTGCCCGAAACTCGCACTTTGTCGCATCCTAGCTATGCAATGTCCTTTTGAAGTTGAAAAGTACTGTAAACATGGTTCAGTATTCCCACATAAATTCATAATAACCTGTATTTAAATTAAGTAAAACAAAAATTACTCGAAAAAGGAAGGTTAGCTACAGGCTTCTTGCTTTTTAAATTTTTCTTTCCATTTATAATGACTGAAAAAAATCATATGAAATCGTATCAAATAATGACAATAAACGTCATTTTTAAATATTTTTTATTACAAATTCCTAGGCCACAGACAAAAAATAAAAAACTAGAGGCATTAAGACATCCTTTGTTAATACATTCACATGTAACAGCATCATATATTTCAATTATAACTAAAGAAAACGTGAAAGGCGTATACGTCTCTGTAACGCTGTAAAATATTGGGGTAGACGAACACCTTAATTAAGAAACATCATTAAAATGTGCGTTTTAAAAAATCACTGAAAAATACTCTTGAAAAAACATCAAACTTAATAGTGCGTCTTCGCACCACTAATAAAATATGGACGATGGTAACACGGAACACTCACGCGACGGAGTAACTCGTTCGATCACCAAGAAACTGTCGATAGTTCGATAGCGTCAAGAAGAAACTATCGACATATCGATGGAACTATCGATAGTCATATTTAACCTATGCTTGACTTGAAAATCAATCTTTTTAAAAACTCATTAGTTGTCTTGACTATATTATCTATCGTTACTACTTGACATCAAGTAATTTAAAGCTACTAGATATTATTTGATAACGAACAATTTTATAAAAAAGGCGCAATTCAGTAAAATAATTATTTAAAAAAGATGCGAAATTCCGCGACCAATTGGAACTATTTTTTTCATCAGCAGTGCTGTATTTTTATTAATTTTTTGTGCAGGTATTATATTTTGTAAAAAATCTGACGTGGACACCACATGACTTCCTTGTACGCCTATTAAACTGTTCATACTTTTCTTAATAACTAAAATGTAGAATAATATAACAAATCTGACGTGGCCACCACAAGACCTCTCGCCATACCTACTTTATTATTTTAACTTATTATACAAATATATTAATATATAAGTACTACTACTACTGCTACTATACTCACAAATATATTTTAGTCACTTTATTTAAACTGCAGAAGAAGATATAAAGCATATTTTACTATTGTCACTGTCATGTCATAATCATTTAAATTTTACGTAGTAACAAATGTTAATCGCTCATGGACTACAAGATTCCGAAATACTAAATTATATATAAATGATACCAGATACAAAAATATTTATAAAATACCGATTGTAGGTACATAATCTTTCATTTAAAATAAAAAAAATTTCTTAAATTAAATATTTATCGAAATATTTGAAAAAATACTACTTCCGGTTTGTAGATTGAAACCAAAAATAGGAGGTGCACAACTAGATGCTATAACAGTCCTAAATACAAAATTTCAACTTTCTACGTCTAACCGTATTTGAGTTATGCGACATACATACGTCCGTACGTCCATACGTACAGACGTCGCGACGAAACTAGTCATAATGGATTCATAAAAGATCAAAAGATATTTCCATCAAAATCTGAAAACCGAAATTTTTCGCGATTACAATTATATTCCATCAAAATCTGAAAACCGAAATTTTTCGCGATTACAATACTTCCTTCTTACTCTGTACAAGGAAGTAAAAATTGTCATATTTTAATTTGGTTTTGGGAATGATAGTCTTATTGCCACATCTATTGTTAAATATTGGTATCTAATATTATCATATCGCACTCTCAGAACATTATAGTAGTACCTAAGTCAAAAAAAAATTTTGTATTAAGCATGGCAACAAATCGGGAAAAAAGTGCAATAGTGCAGTAAGTGTACTATATTTTTTAAAGCCCTGTGTTAGTGTGTTATAATAAATACCGCAAGACAAACTAATTATTTATGTGCAATGCAGCTTTGAAGAATCACATTAATTTTCACTTTCTTGAAGTTTAACTGCTTCATTTTCAAGTAGCAAGTACTTACCTACTTAAGATTTTACTACTAAATTTTCAAGATACTTGGAATTTAACTAATTGACTTGACTTGACTTTCGGCTTCTATTACTTCTATTACTTGACTTGATTTCAAGTACCTATCTTGAAATCGATATATCGATAGTTTTTATCTTGATAGTTTTTTTTACCTGTATAATTATAAATGGGTATAGCTTCATTGAAATCAAGTGCAAGTAAAACCAACTAGAATTTGTTGACAAACCATTGCCAATTGGCTTTAAATTATAATTTCAGTTTCATAATTATGAAATACTTCTAAAAATTTACATTGTAAAAAAAGTATGAAGAAAAAAATACTGTTTCGTTGTCGTATATTATCGGGAAAAGTTATAAAGAAAACATGTTGAAATTGTGTCACTTTTGAGTTGTTTAAAGTTTCCAAGTGGAGTTTAATGTTAAAAGTGGTACAAGTAAAAAGCAATTCTGGTTGGAAGTTGCAGGTTATGAGCAGGAAGAATAAGTGGTTCGGGTTCCTGCTTCTTTTTCGTTGTTCGTTGTTCGGGCAATTAATCATCCGCTACTATTGCCTCTTTATTTATCTCATTTGCATTTTTATGCCCTGCCGTGCACTTTATTTTTGGCTTTCTTGTCTTGCACATGCATTATACTCTCGTAGAACTCTTTACTCTTTGACTTCCGGACTAGTTATAGTTACCCTACACTAGAGCAATGAATATTTTATCTATACGCTGTCCTATTTTCCACGAATTATAATAACAATAAGATGAAATTATGTAAATACGAGTATGCACTTTGTATGTCTTTATAAATAACTGATATTACATTGTGCTTTGACAGCCAAGTCATTAATATTTCACAATCCTCTACATGTTACTTTTATATTATTCAATTATCCGGGACATTTCATCATGGTAACCTACTTTATTTGCGTCTGGTAAAGTATAAGAAATAAACCTAATTTAATACACTTCTATTCATTATTTAAATTTTAATCTACGCTTTCGGCACACTCGGTAAATCTTTTAACAATAGGGAATAAATTTATAACCAAACGAAATTATAACTGACATTTATAACTGACAAACTACTACTATATTACTACATCTGAATAACAATATTATTTTAATTGCCGTTTTTATAATTATAACAGTTAATTTAACTGTGTCAATAGCATAATGAATGCCTGATTACATGAAGTTATAAGTTACGCTGTAAAATACTTATACTATAGGTACTAAATACTAGAAGATGAGTTCATAGTTAAATACTTACAAATAAAATTATGTGAAAATTTTGTGTACAAAACTTGTAGTTAGCCACTCGTCCTTGCTTCGCATTATGCAGGCAGCAGGATCGTAACTCCGCCATCCTTCTTCCTTGTCCTGATTGATGTCAGTGCTCCAGCTTCACAATACACCGCGCTCGGCTCTCAGCCCAACTTTCACAATAGACAGCGCATGTTTTGGCGTCAGCACTTTGAATACATTCTTAGACCGTTTGCTTAAAACTCGCGAACAACTACACATTAATATACACGTCTTGTTCATTGTGTCGCGAATTAATCAAAATGTTACACTTCTAACAACCGTCATAACACTACATAATACTTCAACCGAAGGAATCTCTTCCTTCTGCGACCTACAAGAAGTGTAATTATGTGTACTTAAAACGACGGAGCGCTAAGAGTTACATGATGATCTTTTGATCTACCTTGAGAAAGATTTGAGCAGCAAAATACTAAAGATTCAATACAACTGTAAACTATTATAAAATAGTTTTTTTTTATTAAAAATTGCATTTTATGCCGTTTACATTTATTCCAACAACCGATAAAATCAGATTATCAATAATTATCGAAACTGAACTCACAAGTAATGTTAGGTTAGGTTGTTAGGTATATTAAATAAGATTTGGAGGTAGCTCGATTCAGATTTGGTGTAATGAAACCAGGGCCGTGCCAGGGTATATTGCCGTCCTAGTGCAAATCTTTATTTGCCACCCCTCTCCACGCATTTTTTTTCTAAATAACATTGAAAACATTTTTTTAATGTTATTATTTAATATAAATGAGGAAACAACCCTATACTTTTTCACCTAAACAAAACATTATATCGTGCATTAGCTGCATTAAAGATTGCTATACTCGATCTCTCCATTTCTAGACAATCAACACACATCATTTTATATTTATATTATTGCATACTAGACATACAAATAAAAAATGTAAAAAACATACTTTTTCACCTAAACAAAACATTATATTTCGAGCCTCGTTCTCGTAATTACAACTATGTAGTACGCTTTGCCGGTACGATTATGTCACAATGTTTAGTAAAAACAAAAACGTAATGTGTTACGTCCCCCTAGATTCCTCTGTCTCCGATCTCCGTGATAATATTTAATCATTACGCTTTCTTGTGCGGTTGTGGTCACATCGGCTCCGATTAATTAATTGTTATAAAGTTAGTGTACAGTGTTCTGCAATTATTTAAGAAGATTGGAAAAAGAAGAGATAGGATAGAGACTCGCGGTTGAGGAATAATGGAAACTCGAAAGGAAAATAGCGCAGTCGTCGGCAAATTCAAATTCTTCTTCTTCAGAGCAAATTTTAGAAATTAAACAAGGTAATTTATTACCGGTGGTGGTCATGATTTTCAAACTTGTTTTTTCAAAATGTTTATCAGCGGTTTTTGCATATGTTTTTGTTTTTATAATATTGGATCGGTATATTTCTTAGAGGGGCAAGAACCCTTATAAGTATTTCGAAGTCTTAGTTTACAGTGTTTTAATTGATTTCTTAATTAGCAGTACGAGTTCACACAAGATCACATTGATCACTGTACAAAATACTACTTATAGTAGATTATTGCCTTTATTACAAGTCCGAAAGTTTTTTAAACAATTATAACTATAACTTAAATTGAGGGTGATGTGGTTTTTTGCATATGTTTTTTGTTTTTATAATAGTGGATCGGTATATTTCCTAGAGGGGCAAGACTCCTTATAAGTACTTCGAAGTCTTAGTTTACAGTGTTTTATTTGACTTCTTAATTAGAGGGGCAAGAACCCTTATAAGTACTTCGAAGTCTTAGTTTACAGTGTTTTATTTGACTTCTTAATTAGCAGTACGAGTTCACACAAGAGGTGAAACATCTGCAGTTACATAACTGAAATTCACGCAAATCGTGAAGCAGTTACTTAATGGATCATATCGATTTCAGTTTTGTAAGAAATAAAACATTATGCATATTACTCATCCCAAAAGTAAAATATTTTCAAACAGTTAGCAGGTAGATTAATTTAACACGAGAGATTAAACAGTCTGTTTTAATTGACTTCTTAATTAGCAATACGAGTTCACACAAGATGTGAAACATCTGCAATTACATAACTTAATTCGGACTTTAGCAACCGAAATTCACGCAGGCAGTGAAGCAGTTACATAAATAGATCTTATTGATTTAAATTTTATAAAAATTAAAACATTATGCATATTACTTATCCTAAAAGTAAATAATTTCAAACTTCTAAAAAGAAGAAAAATATAAAATTAGTCATTCGAGTAGTAAATTACTAGCCTTATCAGACTAATTAGCATCGGAGATTATCGTATCTCCGAAATAATTACCCATTAACAAATTCGAAATCGAACCACTCTTCATGCATCAAACACGCAAGAGTTCCTAGTTGAAAGAACTGCGGATTTACTGGGGAAGTATCCAATCTCAAAAATCGAGAAATGGTAAATCTGCATCCAGATGTTGAAAAACAATAGAATAACTGGATCAGTACAGAGGTCGGAAAGGAGACTAAAAAATTATAGCTTAACAAAATACGCGTCTAGCGAAGTTTCCTCCTTTACCGCACCAAAACTGAACCCCGAAATAAAAGCTTTTTTGCCAGATTAGTCTCAAAAGAGACAATCTTTTTCTTGACTCGCAGATCCAGTTAGGGACTGCAATAACTGTAATTGGAAAAACTCTATCCAATATTTTGTCAGAGGAGGAGTGGGTTAAGTATTATAACTGGAAACACTCACCACCTCAGGGCTACACAGGTGCAGATGGGCGCTCGAGGTGCTACAGCATAGGCCCAAAAATCGAGTTGTAGTCTCGCAGACTCACAACCGAGCTGCAGCGATACAAACAAGGTTCAGGACTTCAGCGAAAACTTAACGCAGGTCACCTGTAAACATGCAGTCTTAACGACGACAACACAGCAATATTAATTCCAGAGGTAAGTGCTGGTCGTCTTAAAGTTTCTAACAAATATGGAAAACGTTTACAAAGGATACCTATGTAGTTGAGCTGCATTAAGGGTTACGAATTGCTTTTCTATAGTCAGCCAAGGCAAAAATTGTGCCAAAGGTAACTAAAAATAGCTTAACACAGTTACATATTGCTATACAGAATTCAATAAATTATTTTCACCAACTGTTGAAAATGGAGAACACCAGAAATGCGACTAAATTACTTAGTCCCTGTTCATTTAGATGCCCACTGGGATCTAAAGGATGTATATAATTTTTGAATTGTCCAGTAGCTAAAAGTAGCAGCAAATATTGAGTTTTTCTTACAATAACAAACTGTATCAGGTCACTGGTTTGCCGTTGGACTTGTACAAGTCCTTTTCATTTTACAAAAATTATGAGGATAGTAGTACAGAGCTTAAGATAGCAAGGAGTTCTATAACTTTTATTTAGATGATTTTTTGTATTTCGTCAATCCATTTGAACATTGTTTATCTAATTTGCGAAAGATTGATCGCTTTCAATACCATGGGTTGTACTAAATATTTGAAAAAAGTAGTTCAACACCTAGTACTAAATATTATATTTAGAGTTATTATAAACTCTAGTAATTACTTGTTGGAATTACCAGAACATAAGAAAATTATGTTAATTAACAAAATAAAATCTTTGTTGGGAAAGAAATTAATTTCAATCAGTTCTTTCGGACAGCTGGCTTTACACAAAAGCAGTTGGAGACAGATAAAAACATAGCTCTGTCTAAAAGTAACGGCGATTTGGATAAAATTATGTTTTTACCCGATAAATTAAACACAAATTTAAATGGTCGATAAATAATTTAAGTTCTAAAAATCCTATAAGACATTTCAAATTCGATTTGAATTTAATAATTTTTCCTGATACTTCGAAGCATGGTTCGGGTATATTTTGTGCAGGTCAAACTGCACAGGGTCTTTGGAATCGTGCTTAAAGAAAAGAACATATTATGACCTATTTGTATTTACTGGCAATTTTATAGACCTTCGCTGATTTGCAAGAGTTAAAGTAAATTGCAAAAGCTGGTTGAGAATAGACAATACAACAGCGATCTCATATGTTAATAAAATGAGTGGAGCGCAACTTAACAAATTACATAATTTAGCAAAATTGTGCGAACAGAAAAATATTTGGCTTTACGCCTCGTATATACCATCCAAAAGAAAATAAATGCTAAATGTGAAAAGTTCTGTTCATGGCATAGAGATCCTTATTGTTTAATTGTTGATGCACTCACTATATCATGGAAAAATATAATTATGCGTTTCCACCGTTTGCTATGATTTTAAAGGTCTTACATAAAATTATAGAAGATTAAGCAGAGGGAATTTTAGTATATTGAACATAAGTTCACCCACTTGCAACCAATCTATCCTTATTAGCAGGAAGATTGCGTGGGAAGCGTTCGAAACCGAAACTCTAAATTATTCGCCAGCCACTGTTGATATTTTAATATCATTTTTATCGGGCGCAACGCTAAAACAATATCAGGGGGTTTTTATAAACTAAAATTTTTTTTTTCTGTGATAGTCACGGATATGAGTTGTTTATGACGACAGAAAATAACTTATAGTCCAGTAAATGAAGGGTCCAACCTTGACAAAATCGCTCACCAATGTAATTTTTATATTAATTTGTCGGGATTGACAAGTAATTTAAAATAAGAAAAAGTTCTGTAAAAAATGTTTTTGTATGGGGGAGAAACAGCCCCAAAGGTTCCAAAGATCGTTTTTCCGCCAATATCTGCTAAAATATAGCATTTAGAGAATTTTTTGTTTAGAGAAAAATGAAGATCAGTTAATTATTTACAAAAAATGGTCCTTATGAATTTTCTCTAAAATTTGGCCGTTTTCCGAGATAAACGGGCCCAAGCGCACCCTGGATTTTGAGCTCCTGCGCTGCATGCCGGAGAGCACGCTCCATGCATCTACACCAGGAGCGGGCGGACAAAAGTCCAATAAATTGGGTAAAAATGTATATTTTTTATTATTCAAAGTTTCAGTGAAAGGGGAAATCTACAGCTATCATACCCGGTGACTTGAGTCACATTTTGATTTTTTGATATTTTAGATATTTTAGTATTTCAATTTATACAAGGTGCGGTTTACGGCAATCCCACTTCAGCACGGTCGGCAATTTCCTATATTCTGGGGGCCTATTAACAAATGGCACTTTTATAAAGAGATTTTTAAGGGAATATGCAGATTGAAAACATTATTTCCAAAGATTCAGTAAAATATGGAATACTAATATTGTAGGTATTAGAGAAATTAGCAACTGAAAGTCATTGAGAAATTATCATTAAAAAATCTAACAAAAAGATTAAGTACCTTAGTTGCACTAGTTTTAGTGCATAGAGTTCAAATTTTAACAGAAATTGAGATAAATAATATTCATCAAACACAGACCGGCATTGAAATTGAGATAAATTCTTTCATTGAAACATCAGGACCAAGCCGAAATCAATTTTTTCTAGATTTTCTTAGAAAAACCTAATTTACGTGTGGCTAGTACTAAACCTTTATTTAGAGAAAACCAAATTAGTGCAGCATACCAATAAATGGTTTTATTTCCTGGAATAAACCACATACAGCTGTATGTGCACAAACTTTTTCTAGATGAATTAAAACAGTTTCAGATAGATGTGGAATTAATATAAAGCAGGTTTCAGCGCATAGTACAAGACATGCGTCAACATTAGCAGGGTGTAAGAGGAATTAGTTTGGATGTAAGTAATAAGAAACACAGCTGGCTGCTCGAGGAATTTCCAGATATTGCAAAGTGTTATAATAGACAAGTGTCTAATTATAATAAGGAAAATTTCGGGGTTACAACCCTAAATGGATAACTATAACAATGCTGATTTGTTATTAAGTATGTGGTTGGTTTTAGGGAAAAATATAGCAACAAAATTTCAGCTTTTTCATAAATCTAAACATCTACATAGTTGTAATTACGAGAACGAGGCTCGAAATATAATTGAAGATTAAACGAACTTACCTGTAAGTGAAGTTCAATCGAAATTATATGAGAGCCTCGTTCGAAGTAATTACAACCTCCCACCCATTTCCCAACCCCATAGGAAAATAGCAGAAATTTTCTTTCAGCTCTAAACGAAATGATTAAATATTATCACGGAGATCGGAGACAGAGGAATCTAGGGGGACGTAACACATTACGTTTTTGTTTTTACTAAACATTGTGACATAATCGTACCGGCAAAGCGTACTACATAGTTGTAATTACTTCGAACGAGGCTCTCATATAATTTCGATTGAACTTCACTTACAGGTAAGTTCGTTTAATCTTCAATTATATCGTGCATTAGCTGCAGTAAAGATTGCTATACTCGATCACTCTCTTTCTAGAGAATCAACGCACATCATTTTCTATTGATATTATTGCTAGCTTAAGTTAAGTCTTCTTGGCCATATAGGCGCCGACTTTTTAAAGTGGGCAAAAAAATTTAAAAGTGTATACATAAAAAGTTACCTACTTAGTAAAAGTAGTAAAGTAGTAAAAGTAAGCCCTATCCAATTAAATTTTGCATTACTACAGTATACAAACTGGCAAAAGTATATAGTTCAAAAGTGGGTATACCGTACACCTATAACTTTTGATAATGGTACACCTATAATTTTTAATAATGGTGTAGGTACATGATAGAACGGGTTAGGTACACAGTAAAATGCGCTGCAGGCGAAAATTTTTTTGATCCAAGATAAAAGTTTCCAAAATCATTAGAATGACATTTTGTAGGTGATTTCATTAAATAATTCTATATTATCAGTTATAATTTGCCGGACCGTAGATTTTGCCTGGTGCTGTGCACCCTTGCACCCCTGGGTTGGCAAGGCCCTGATTGAAAGATGGTTTTATTAAATAATTGTCAAATCATCAAAATCATTTTTATTTGGCGTTTCGGCCATCCACGTGATCATCATCAGCGTACATTATTTTTTAAATTACAAATTGGATCCTTCTCCATACTTAATACATAAAAGAGTAGATTTTTATATCTATTTAAAAACACTTGAAACACCTCCGTCGATGACAGGCGTGAAACTGATGATGACCACGTGGACAGAGGCGAATTGGTACTAAAATTTTAGTGGGCTCTCAAGTAATGACCCCAATTGTACAAACCCTGGCATCAGAAAACGATCAGAAAATAGCGCCGCAGATGAAACATTTTTTGGATTCAAGGCCATGTGCCAACTATTTATACGGAGACTGATTAAATTTTGCAAGAATTTATGCAAACCATGAAATCTCGGTCTCCCAGTCGGCCCAATATTGTGTTGGCCCACCGGGCTTCGCCTGGTAGATCTAATGGCCAGTTCGCTCCTGCAGGTGGATGGTCGAAATCTCCAATAAAAACGAATTAGATGATTTGACAATTTAATAAAATCGTCTTTTAATACACCAATGATTCATGGACCTACTTCCATGTTATATTATTTAAGAGGTTCGCTTGGAGGATATCGAACTCCTGAACTTCAGTCGTTATTTTCAAAGTGAGGCGGATTCAGGTGACGTCAAGCTCTTCTTTTTGTAGTCAATTGAACAAAAAATGTAGGTAAAGAAAACTGAGCATAGCATGTACTGGCTAACTAGAGAATCTACAATGTCAACAGCGAAAACATAGCATCGTTGTCCCATCATATATCATTTAATTTATAACACAGACGAATGAAAAAAAAACTTGTTGTTAACAAAGGTTCAATTTATGTCTATCTGTTTTCAGAAATTTATAATAACTTTTTGTTCACCAGAAAAAAATCTTAAAAATCAAGGAAAATGGCTGATTTCAAAGTCATTTTTTTCTACAATCATAAGTTAAAGAAGTAAACTGAAAGCAGAGAGACCTTCTAACATCTTTTGGTGACATGTTTATATGTTGTAAATATTGGAAAAACCTCTAAATTCCAAATGATTATGGGACGCGCACACTGTTTTACTATAAATTTAACTACCAGACGGGCTCTATAGATTTTTTTCAGGGATACAAAGTACATTACAGGCAGAGACCAAATAGTATAGAAAAGAACATTTGCGAAATACGGAATAATAATAATGATTTTAGATAATATAAGCATAATTAATATTACCTAATAATAATTATATGGAATATAGTTTATAAATATATCAACCTTATAAATAATATTCAGAAATTATCAAATCGGAATATAATTCAGAATATTAATCATTGGAAAAGAGAAACAAGTAATAGATTTTAAAATTAGACTATTAAATGAAATTTATACATTTTGTGAGACTATTGGAAAATATATCGACATCAGTACTGAATTCATTTGTGATTCTAATCAAATTATTTATGGTAGAGAATTTTCCATGCTCTGTGGGCTATAAGAAACATTTAAAAGGTTATTCGATCTACATGGATAAGGTGGAACTCTAAATTTAAATTGTTTCGATAATTCAGGAAAATCAATTGAATCATTAATTACTTTGTAACTGAAAATAAATGAAGCAATTTTGCTTCTAGCAGCTAGTGATTTAAAATTCAACATTTCTAATCTAGTATCATAATGCAATATAATCATAGTCTTATTAATTCTTAATTTATAAAATATAAAGTTCACTTTTTTGTACCTTTTAAATTCTGTTTATAGCACCTAATGTGTGTGAAGACCAAAATACTGAAATACTCTAGGTTACTACGAATCATTGAATTATAAAGCAGAATAGAAATTTAGACAAGTTAATAAAATTTCAATTTTGAGAATGTAAAATACTTAATGTCAAATTAGTGTAACTCATTTTTTCTAGTTTGAAATTGAGTATTATAATTAAGTTTGTTAACACTTTTTTGCATAATCGAAAATTTTCTATCGTTTACTGACTTTTTTCCAAAACAGAATGTGTTTTTTGTTTACTGTTTGTTTTGATTGCAAAAAATAAAAGGCAATGAAAAATGCACAATACTGCGGGGGATATCCAGAAATAAGGTTACAAGTGCTCTGAATGGTGCAGGTTGCTTCCGTCAACCTCCGCAGGGGCCGTTCGCTCCACCTCCTCGGTCATCAAGTTCCTCACTTTGCGTCAAGAATCATCCGCGGCCGAAATCAACTTGTAGAAACCTATGAGCCTGAAATCAATAAAAATAGTTATATAAATTTCAAGGGCGGTAATGTGTGGCGATCTAACGTATAGTTGAAACTTCAATATTAACTGGAACCATAACATAATGCTCTTGTGCTTGCGAGGTTTGTTTTGCACAATCGATATTTAAAATATTTTTATAGCACAGCGAACTGTCTTAGAAAGAGAGAAAAACTGTTACAGTTTAAAAGGATCATAATATATGGAATAAGGTAGTACATATTTACTGATTTTAATAGGAAATATATTTATGTATTCTACAATAGTATATTGTACAACAAGAGTGGATGTGAAGTCTATATCGCACGAGAACGAGTTTGCAGTCATGACCCCATAGGAGGAGTGTCTGCAAACGTTCGCGTGCGATATAGGAAATCCACTCGAGTTGTACAGCCTATTTTTTCTACGATCAAATAACGAAATATAGTTTTTGCAATAAATGCACTCAATATGATGCCAAAAATTATTTAAAAATAGGGTTACATCAATTATTTTTTCACATATGACATTTGAATAATTGTTGCCAACTTAAAAACTCTTAATTTTATTTGCTCTTTTTGCAATAAAATCATGCATGACATATTTGACCTTGAATTTCATATTCACACCTGATATAGATATGACATCCCTATCCACACATGACACATGATGGTATGAACATAATGTTGCCAATATATAGTAGGAAGTAGAAAAAGTAATTTATTCATGTTGCAAATTACCATTATTGTCTTTCATTTGTCCATCAATTCTGGTGCTGGATTTTAATAAAATTTATTAATTAATCAAATATAAACGGACACTACTTCCATTAATAATTAATAACAACAAAGAAATTTAACAAAAATGCATAATAATTTATTATTAAAATATTACAACACCAGCAAAATAATCATATTGTAAATGTTACATCAACTGTCACCATAAAAATTCCACACGACTAAACTTAATTAATTGAAAAAATTCGTTCAGCCCCGCAAAAATTCCACCAAGCAACCGTTGGTAATTTTTAAACCATTGATAAATCCGCTTTACCAAACATATAAATGCGTGCGATTTAGTATAAAATATTTAATTCCGGTCAGTATTCGATGTTTATGTGCGATACTTCAACCGAAAATAAATCGCATAAAAATTTCATTATCGACGGCAGGATTGATTGGGGAATGAGGATGCGATCGGCGATCTAGAAGCTGTTGGTCGGTTCGTGATTCATGGCGGGATATTATGGAGCGCGAAGCCATCCAAGCCCATTAATATTAATGGAGGATAAGGAATTCTACTCCGGTGAGAAGAATTGAGCTCTACTTAGCACTGGATCAACTACGGATAAAGATGGCTTGATTTACTACTTCATTTTATACAAATATAAACAATATCGTTGAATAGCTTACCGTTTAAATACTTGCAGTTAGCACAGGTTCATTCAAAAATATATACAGGTTGGTGGAGGTGAAATGCGAACATAGGGAACATACATGACAATCGAACTTTCATGCCAGGTATCTTGATATATTTTGTAGTAGTGTCACAAAATGAAGTAATGTGAATTTGTGTGACAAAAAGAGTAATCAATAAGAGAAATAATAAAAAAATCTAAAAGTGCATGTAAACTTTCTCGTTCTGCTCGTACACATAAATTATTATTATGCAAAGAAAATATTTTAATGAAAATAAAAATTTCAATAATATGACAGCTACTTTGACATTGACAGTACTTATTTCACGTATATCAAGATGCCCAGCATGATAACTCCATTGTCATATATTTCCCTATGTTCGCATTTCACCTCCACCAACCTGTATATTATTTATAGTTGAGGTTCCGAAGACGAAAATCCTTTAGTTTTGTTAAATTAGTTTCATTTAAGATGATCATCTACCGTGCCAGAAAAAAGCAAATAACATGGATTTCACCCGCCACTCCACAGCGTTTAATGTTTTGTTAAATATAATAATCTAAAGAAATTGTTGAATATAAAATAGTCCAGTCAGGAGAGGTTTTGACTGAAGACTAATACATAACCAAGTGAAATTTGGCATGCGAGTAGTTAAAAACATACAGAAACAAAAAAAAATTCGCTCCACCTCGGAATGCTCCGCTTCCCACAAAAATTTTCAGTTGAAACTCAAAATTTTCTTGTAACCTATTTTCTTTGAAAACTATCAAAGATTTTGGAAAACGGTTTTGACAGGATGAAAGCTGAGGAAATTTCCTATCAAAATGGTCATTGAAAATTTTTCATAAGTAGCACCGTGTAGGCACTAGCTGTTTAATAATCGAATGACTTGAGAATTTTATGTATAGTAGGCGCTACATTGCGAATAAATTCGCCGCTACAGAATGAATGTGGTATATCTTCGTTAAGGATAGGAACGATGTAATACAGGTTGCAGGGTTACGGGCGTCAATTTGTCATGTTGGAATTCAGTTTTAATTCTAAAACTCCATTTGCTATAAACAATTTTAAAGGCATATAGAGTTTTAAATTAGATACGAAACATAGTGACGTCGCAAGTTCAACGAAAATCATTTATTTAGAAAAAATTTAATTGAAAAAAAGATATTATTTCATTTTACTTTACGTCAACCGAGAACGATTTAATAATTATACTAAACGACACATTTCATTCTTCATTTATTTAAATAATAAACTAAATTAGACCAATAAACTGATTTTGGTGCAATTGTAGATTTCTGTAATTTTACATTGATTCTAGTTCAGTAACAACTTGATAGGTGGCACTATAAACAGTAATATGTGGCGCGATTTTTGAACAAACCATTCTTTGGTACTACGGTGCTGAAATATACGAAAACTAAAAAAAGTAAAGTAAAACTCTGAATTATGTCCATATTATCATATTTTATTATACTTTGTCTTGTTTGTTTGTTACTATTTGCTGAGTAAAACACTTATTGTAACGTAACAACGCAATACGTCGAAACATGAATGGCCGAACGATAAAGGTAAGGTCTGCCAATGCGCATCGTTCCCGCCTATTCGTGTCGTCAGCCAAGACACACACAGTAGTAATCTAATAATTCTCAGAAACGAAATAGGATTCTTAGATTGAGTGAGTGTTGTTAACAATGGAGTTTGCGCAGTTCTTCACTGCAAAAATAATTCAATACACAGAAAACATAATAAAAATGTAAGTTTCTTTACATTTTCAAAAAATGAACATTATCTGATATGTGTCATGTTAGGAACGAGATGAAACAAAATGTGTCTTGAGTGACGTCATGTGCAAAACGGTTCGGATAAAATTATGGTAAATTTTGTAAATAAAAAATGTGGCCAGCACACAACCTCCCGCCATATCTGGACTTATAAACATAAAGTATAGGTACGTACAATCCCGTACCCATTTAAAATATACAAATAAAATCTAAAATATTCAAACACAGAAAAAGTATCACCCGAATCAAAAGATTCATTCACAGGCAAACTCTTCTGTGTTGAAGCCAGCCTCCGTTCAATTAAATTTTTTTCATAACTTACTTATGACATAATATACTTTAAATAAAACATTTCTTTACAAATTTGTATTCTATTGTGTTGAATAATGGTTTCATAATACAATAGTGCGATGAATAAATTATGAATTCATAATCAGTGTTATAATTTACCTAGATAATTCTATCTAGATAATACTTATAGTTTTATCTTTATCTATTATCTTATGTATAGGTATATTTTTTCTAATTTATCTATTATCTTGTCTAGATAAAAATATAAATTTTCTTTATCTATTTTTTAAAAATATAGATGATAATTTTAGTAAAATAATTACCATTTTTCATAATTCAAATGGAAACTGTGCAAGCGTACAGCGTACAGCGCACAAGCTCACCTGCTGATACCACTTATACTTATAAATAATGTTATAACTTGTAATATTGTAATGTATATATTTTTAAATTATCTATAATAAATATCTAGATAATAATAATTTATCGTTTATCTATTATCTAGATAATAAATTTCTTCACTGATTATCTATAATCTTATCTAAATAAATAATTAGTTATCTTTATCTAAATGAAACGTATTGTTATCTATTACAACACTGTTCATAATACAATAGTGTGTCATATGGAAGGGTTTACGTTTATCTTACTAAAGATACCTACATAATGAATATATATTATTCAATAGTCGTAGATCGTAGTAGATAAATACTATATTGAAAATTATTTTATTGGCCAGAAATGAAGGACAAAATACAAAAGACTTAAGACTAATGGAATTTAAAACGAACAATAATAATTATTTTCAACTTCAAGATAAGATTGCATAGCTAGGATGCGGCAAAGTACGAGTTTCGGGCTAGTTTCGGGCAAAAATTATACTACCTGGAGAAAATAAAAATTTATTTATGACAATTATATAAGTTCATCAAAATACATTAGGTAATTACCTACTTTAACTTTATTTAAAATATCTATCATTTCATTTTAAAATGCAATAAAAAATAAAAAAATACCTATGTAAAAAGTACTTATCAAATTTTGAAAAAATTATATCTATTGTCCATTTTTCAAAGTTAATAGAAGAAATAATATGGGACAAAGTTAATTTTGGTGCTTGGTCGATTTACTAGTTATTTATTATTTATAATGGTCATAAAATTTTTGAATGTAATTTTATGAAATATTTCTCCATTTCAGTGAAACTTATTTATTAGAACAAACTCAGCAAGGCACAGTTGCAGTGCTCGTAGAAATATTTCGGCTACGTACGGGTAGGCTCGGGTGCCATACAACCTACACAACTACCCGCTTGCTAACAATACAAAATGAATACTACGGTGCCATCTATTTCGTATAATTGTCACCCCTAGTTTCAAAGTTCGCCGATATGACAATTTCATTCCTACCCTTAAAGAACATCATTTTTTTAAGATAAAAATTGCATTTTATTCGTCGAGGCTTCCACTTTCAATTGCACTAATAACATTTGAATTTCCGACCCCGTTTATACCGAGAAAATTGCTTTTTACAGAATCATAACTCAGTATTAGAAGACGTTCAAAGAATTCTCAATATTTTCAATATCTATGAATGAAATTGTAAACTCGTGGAGGATTATCTTCACCAAATCATCCCAATCACATGCAACAATTTGGAGGGTTGTGTGTTTTACGTCCGAAAAGAAAACTGGTTTTCGCTATCTCATAGATTTTTTTATTTCTCGCGGGCACGAGCATTTTTTAAAAAAGACCACTTTTTGGCCTCTTAAATTGATTTTTAATGAGCTTAACGTTAAGTACAAATCTTAATCAACAAGATTCTGTAATTTATTTCATCAATTGTACTACTACGTAATTGTAACAGATGATGTTTTCCTAATAAAAGATCATAACCTATAAATAAAGAAGGTAGCGAAAACCAGTTTTCTTTTCGGACGTACAACACACAACTCTCCAAATAGTTGCATGTGATTGGGGAAGATTTGGAAAAGATAATCCTCTACGAGTTTACAATTTCATTCATAGATATTGAAAATATTGAGAATTCTTTGAACATCTTCTAATACCGTCAACCGGGGTAATGTGAATCATATGGGGCAAAGTGGATCTTTAGCACCATTTTGTAAATATTAGTGCGCAGGTCGCTTCGTACTCCATGTAAGATCACGTCGAGGTCACCACGCAGAAGCAGTGTGATTGTAGCTTAGGTAGAGGGTGGTTGTCACTGTAAAGGAAGGTAAGGGAAGCGCACAGAAATTTTAAATATTATGGTGAATATTATTTATTTGGAATGATCCACTTTACCTCAAATCATTTAAAGTGAGTATTACAGCTATTTTAATTGGTGATTTACTTTATCCCAACCCATGGGGTAAAGCGGATCAACTTCAACATTAAAAAAAATAGAAGGGTGTATTTTAGAGACATATAGATTAAGTACTAGCAATATATAAAGTCTAGATATTTTAAATTTTTTTTTGAAATTTTCAGATTCATAGTTTTTGAGATATGAACACAAAAGAGGTTTTTACCTTCCGCTTACCTGTAAAGGAAGGTATTGGAATCATGCAAAAAATCGGGTAGTGAGTTTTTAGTGGATGAGCACGAATTAGGGTCCTTACAACTCATTTTTGATAGTTTCCCGATGATGTCTGTATGTATGTGTGTGTGTGCGTGTGTGTGTGTGTGTGTATGTGTGTGGTCCGGGCCGATGCCGTCTGTTGGATAACTCAAATACGAATTTCCCAAAAATTTTGATATTTGGTATTTTACAATTGTATACGAATAGGAAGAGCTCATTAGATTTTGGTACAAATATCTTCACTGGAAGTGATATTTTTTGAAGATTGAAAAGATTAAGTGTAAAAAATTTCTATAAATTTTGATAAATATAGTATTTATTTGTAATAAGAATAAGAGGAAAAGTTATTTGCAATCCACGTTATAAAAAAATTGTCTTTATCTGGTAGCATTAAAGAACTGCAGTAAAATTTAAAAAATCTGACGTGGCCATCACACAACCTTCCGCCATATCTAGACTTTAAACAGAAATGTATACGTACAATCTGGTGCCCATTTAAAATATACAAATAAAAATCTAAAATATTCAAACACAGAAATTAGTATCACCTGAATCAAAAGATTCATTCACACGAAAACTCTTCTGTGTTGAAGCAATCCTCCGTTCAGTTACTACATTTAATAGCTTAGTTATGACCTATATAGCGCTAGTATGCCAACTTGTCACCCGTCTCATCTGTCAATATTTTTTATGCAGAAACAAAAATCAACCGAACATGGATTACAAGATTTCAATTTATTTTTTAAATTTTACTGCAGTTCTTTAATGCTACCAGATAAAGACAATTTTTTTATAACGTAGATTGCAAATTACTTTTCCTCTTATTCTTATTACAAATAAATACTATATTTATCCAAATTTATAGAAATTTTTGACACTTAATCTTTTCAATCTTCAAAAAATATCACTTCCGGTGAAGATATTTGTAACAAAATCTAATGAGCTCTTCCTATTTGTATACAATTGTAAAATACCAAATATCAAAATTTTTGGGTAATTCGTATTTGAGTTATACGACAGACGGCATCGGCCCGGACCACACACATACACACACACACACACACGCACACACACACACACATACATACAGACATCATCGGGAAACTATCAAAAATGAGTTGTAAGGACCCTAATTTTTGCATGATTCCAATACCTTCCTTTACAGGTAAGCGGAAGGTAAAAATAAATTTATCAAATAAAACATTGAAATCTTGTAATCCATGTTCGGTTGATTTTTGTTTTTGTATAAAAAATATTGACAGATGAGACGGGTGACAAGTTGGCATACTACCGCTATATAAGTCATAAGTAAGATATTAAATGTAGTTCCTAACTGAACGTAGGATTGCTTCAACACAGAAGAGTTTTTGTGTGAATGAATCTTTTGATTCAGGTGATACTAATTTCTGTGTTTGAATATTTTAGATTTTTATTTGTATATTTTAAATAGGCACCAGATTGTACGTATACATTTCTGTTTAAAGTCTAGATATGGCGGAAGCTTGTGTGATAGCCACGTCAGATTTTTTTGATTCACTTTACCCCGGTTGACGGTACTGAATTATGATACTTTTAAAAGCAATTTTCTCGTTATAGCGGGGTCGAAAATTCAAATGTTATTAGTGCAACTGAAAGTGGAAACCTTGACGAATAAAATGCAGTTTTTATCTTTACAAAATGGTGTTCTTTAACAAAGTTATACCATATTCATTCTGTACCGGCGAATGTTTTACGTCATTCTCAATGTAGCTCCTACTATACAGAAAATTCTCAAGTCATTCGATACTTTTAAAAAAATTTCAAAGACCATTTTGATAGCAAATTTCCTCAGCTTTCATCCTGTCAAAACAGTTTTCCAAAATCTTTTGTAGTTTTCGAGAAAACTGCGTTACAAGAAAATTTTGAGTTTCAACTGAAAATTTTTGTGGGAAGCGGAGCATACCGAGGTGGAGCGAATTTTGTTTTTGTTTCTGTATGTTCTTAACTACTCACATGCCAAATTTCACTTGGTTATGTATTAGTCTTGGGTTTCAATCAATTTTTGACTCTCCTGACTTGACTAAAAGTACAATCTACAAAATGATCGATGCAGAATTTTAAAATTTTGTTTTAAAAGCGAAATATTATATTAATTTGAATTTTGAAAATTTTTGTAATTAATTGTTCTATTTTAAACAAATTAATTTAAAAATTCGGTTATTTGACAAATCTAAGCTTTGTTGACAACATATTAAAATTTGAAGTTCATTTATTTATAAATAAGCTGTACAGTGCCTCGCAAACCCTCTTTTTTTACAAATATTTGCAGTTTTATTTACAAGTATGGGTGCCAAAATTATTTTTCCCCTCAAACATAAATTATTTGTTATTATTATGTTTAACAAAACAACAAACGCTATAGAATAACGTGCAGAATCAATGTTTTTGACTGTTTTAAACGAAAGTTACCAACATATGGTGGTTGGCGAAGAAGTTTTCAACCCTGGATTAATAATGATAATTAATGTTCCCTGTTTAAATTGTGACTCTTAATGTTCCAAATAGTAATTTTATGACATGAAGATGGGAAGAGTTACTATTCCCGAAACGTCCAATAAATTAAGAATTAACTAATTTTACATGGATTCTTGAAACCTGCATCATTTCTTCATCAATTTAGTAGAGAAATAAAATGTATATTTTTACATTAATTACTTTAGAACCATTAGCCCAGTCAATTTATACACAAAACAGAGTTCGACCTTGCAAAAGGTCATGTAATTCTAATTTTTTAATATGTTGTTAGGACCCATGTTAACAGTAAGAAACCAAATTTGCAGCTTCGAAAGACCTGTGCGACCTGCGTAATACGTAAAAACCTGCAAAATTTTCGGAATTTTTTCAGTTGTTGCCTAATAACTCGTAAACTATGTTTTCGATATATAGTCGATCGTATTATTTTTAAAGTACATTAAATTTGTAACAATTTAAGCCCAACCGCAGCTCTGTACGTCTAATAGTTGCAGAGATATGGCACTTCTAAAATTAGCAATTTTTTGAAAAAAATGAAAGTTGAGAAATTTAAGCTTTCTTCATTATTTTTGTGTTTAATTAACTGTAACTTCTGAATGAATAAAAATATTGTCTTCCGGTTTCTTTCATTACATTTTACGAACATTTCTCTATAAAATACGTCATTTTAAAAACTTTTTAGGACGTTCATTAAGCCAAAATATACATTTTTTTTCGAGGAAAGTATTCAAATATTTTGTATTTATAAATTATATTGTGTTTATGAGATGTAACTTCTGAACGGATAAAGTTATCGACTTCCGGTTTCTTGCATTCAATTCTACGAACATTTCTCCATAAGATGCAGTATTTTAAAATATTTTTTGGGTATTCATTAAGCCAAAATATCAAATGTTTTTCCGAGAGAAAAAATATTTATTGTGTTCAATGAGCTATAACTTCTGAACGGATAAAAATATTGACTTCCGGTTGTTTTTATTAAATTCTACGACCATTTCTCCATAAGATACATTATTCTAAAAAGATTTTAGGGTGTTCGTTAAGCCAAAATATCAAATGTTTTTTCAAAAGAAAGTAAAGAGATTTCTATTTTTTTTATTTATATTGTGTTTAATGAGCTATAACTTCTGAACGGATAAAGTTATCGACTTCCGGTTTCTTTTATTAAATTCTACGATCATTTCTCTATAAAATACATTATTGTAAATTTTTTTTAGGGTGTTCATTGCGCCAAAATATTAAATGTTTTTATAATAAATATGAAAAGTTTGAATAATTCTCTCGAAAAAAAATTGATATTTTGGTTTAATGAACGCCCTAAAAAGTTTTTAAAATAATGTATTTTATAGAGAAATGTTCGTAAAATTTAATGAAAGAAATCGCAAAACAATATTTTTATTCGTTCAGAAATTACAGTTAATTAAACACAAAAATTACGAAAAAAATCTGCTGTGGCCAGTACACGACCTCTCGCCTAATGCTGCTTATTCTATTAATCTCGAGATTAATCTAATAAATAGTTTTACTTACATTTTAATAGTTTCATGTTCATGTAGAATGTAAACGATAATGTAAACCAAGATGTAAGCAAAAGATGTCAACTGTACTGTCACTGTCATAATCATTCAAATTTTATGTAGAAACAAATTTCAAATCATGGACAACAAGATACAATATTAATTGTACTTTATTTTATTGTTAAATACTACCAGATTCAGCAAATTGTATTTATAATTAACTGTACCCATAGATAATTATATTTTCTTTTATTTTTAATTGCAAAAATTGTCATAAATAAATAATGTAACAATATATTTAAGGAAAACTTTATCAAGCTTCAAAAGTACTACTTCCGGTTTGCGGATTTCTACCAAAATGTTATCCGGTGTTAAGATACTTATTAAAACCTTAAATATGAAATTTGGTTTTTAAAGGTTTGATACTTTTTCAGTTATCGTGGACGAAAAATCGCCAGTCCATACATTCATACAAACACACACACACACACACACACACACACACACACACACACACACACACACACACACACACACACACACACACACACACACACACACACACACACACACACACACACACACACACACACACACACACACACACACACACACACACACACACACACACACACACACACACACACACACACACACACATACACACACACAGACATCATCGTGAAAATAGTAAATTCGTATTCTAGAGACCCTGAAACGTGCTTATCCACCAAAAACTCATACTCGAAAATTTTGACCCATTACAATACCTCTCTTATAGAATATGAGGCGAGAGGTAAAAACAAAAAAATCTGCTGTGGCCACCACACGACCTCTCGCCTAATTCTGCTTATTCTACTAATCTAATAAATAGTTTTACTTACATTTTAATAGTTTCATGTTCATGTAATATGTAAACGATAATGTAAACCAATATGCAAGCAAAAGATGTCAACTGTACTGTCACTGTCATAATAATTCAAATTTTATGTAGAAACAAATTTTATATCATGGACAACAAGATAGTACTGGAATTTGAAAAAAATAGAATATTAATTGTACTTTATTTTATTGTTAAATACTTCCAGATTCAGCAATTTGTATTTATAACTAACTGTACACATAGATAATCACAATTTCTTTTATTTTTAATTGCAAAAATTGTCATAAATAAATAATGTACCAATATATTTCAGGAAAACTTTTCCAAACTTCTAAAAGTACTACTTCCGGTTTGCGGATTTCTACCAAAATCTTATCCGGTGTTAAGATACTTATTAAAACCTTAAATATGAAATTTGGTTATAAACGGTTTGATACTTTTTAAGTTATCGTGGACGAAAAATCGTCGGTTCATACAAACGCACACACACACACACACACACACACACACACACACACACACACACACACACACACACACACACACACACACACACACACACACACACACACACACGCACACACACACACACAGACATCATCGTGAAAATAGTAAATTCGTATTCTAGAGACCCTGAAACGTGCTTATCCACCAAAAACTCATACTCGAAAATTTTGATCCATTACAATACCTCTCTTATAGAATATGAGGCGAGAGGTAAAAAATTCAACTTAAATATTTTGGAAAAAATTGCTAATTTTTAAAGTGCCATATCTCGGAAACTATTAAAGGTATAGAGCTGCGGTTAGGCTTAAATTGTTGCAAATTTAATGTACTTTAAAAATGATATGGTCGACTATATATCGAAAAAGCATAGTTTACGAGTTATTAGGCAACAACTGAAAAAATTCGGAAAATTTTGCAGGTTTTTACGTGTTACGGAGGTCGCACAGGTCTTTCGAAGCTGCAAATTTGGTTTCTTACTGTTAACATGGGTCCTAACAACATATTAAAAAATTAGAATTACATGACCTTTTGCAAGGTCGAATGTATAAATTGACTGGGCTACATGATATAAATCTCATTTTCAGTACCATACACGTAGCCTGTTGACTGCAATCCAACTACGGTGTTACATTTTAGAATAATTATAATTTCAAAGGCCTTTATTTATTTTTATTGATGGTCCCCTTACAAAAATAATGTCCCATGTCCAACTATTATTTTCTTCAATGTCTTCCCGTCATCATCGTTTGTATAACAATTAAAAATTATTAATTTCTTGCTCATTGTTGAAATATCCAACATTATGACTGAACAGCTTTGTCTTTTCTAGAATTTAATAAAATAAAGGTAATTACTTAATTATAAGCTTTAATATAATAATCAAGAACGCGAAACCTTCAAGAACTTTTCCACTAAAGCCACTATTGAAATATTATATTTGTTCAAAATTGCAACCAAGTGTGCACTATCTACCTTGCAGTGGTCCCGTTACACAAGGAGATGAAAAGTGAGGCCGCCACCGCCGCCAAATGCCTTCTTTAACTGGGTCAAGACATTAAACTTACAAAATTCCCAGGAATTAATCTTTAAACCGTTAATTAAAACGCTGTTCCTGTACGTTGAACGCCTGAACGGCTGAACGGACCGAGCTTCAACGTTACCGCATGTTACGCACAACGCTAAACGGACGATGCTGTCGGGTATTTACGGCTTAACTCGCAAACCGGAAATAGGGAAGATCAGGAAGGGGATTTTTATAAGTTGAGGGAGAAAAATAATAAACAGTTGGTGTTGGTATACTTAAACTTGTGTCTATTTATATGCAAATAATTACACTTGCAATTTTTAAAATATCAATTTTCACTTAAGAGTATAATCTCACATGTAGTCCGTGAACCAAAATAATTTTTTCCTAATTTTTGGAGAGGCAAAGTTTTACTTAGATCACATATTAATATGTAGAGTACAAAACCGGTTAGTAGTACTTCTTATGTGGTAGCTTTTAAAAATGTCGCTTGAACCCGGATAGTAAATCGGTGATATCTCCAATTCAATACGATATAATTTAAATTTTAAAAAAATCTGCTGTGGCCACCACACGACCTCTCGCCTAATTCTGCTTATTCTACTAATCTAATAAATAGTTTTACTTACATTTTAATAGTTCCATGTTCATGTAATATGTAAACGATAATGTAAACCAATATGCAAGCAAAAGATGTCAACTGTACTGTCACTGTCATAATAATTCAATTTTTATGTAGAGACAAATTTCATATCATGGACAAAAAGATACTGGAATTTCAAAAAAATAGAATATTAATTGTACTTTATTTGTTAAATACTTCCAGATCACGGTTACTAGACAGCTAGGTTGGGACACTTGAGCTATCGGCGTGGCAAAAAACAGTCACTCTCTAGTGTGCTATGAGAAGAGGGATGATGCAGTAGAGACATCTATTGATAACCTCATTAATTACAACTGACAATAAAAATGTCAAACTTTTGACAAATTTCTTAAACATGACTAAATTGGTATTAGTATCATTATTTATATCAATAATAGCTGCGACTGGCACTATCGGAGGATTTTGATCAGTACATATAAGATTACTGAACCGTAGATTACTGTTAGAACTTTTTGACAATTTTGAGTTTCTCTCATAGCAAATAACAGATTTTCTTTTCAATGATAAATTTTGATTGTGTCTCGAAATAATCACCATCTAATATTAAAAAAGTAGGGATTGCACTACGTGACAAACGAGGAATTTTATACTCGAAACAAATCTGCATAATAAAAAATACATTATTTCATATTTTCAAATACAAATGTATAGATCTAAAATACACTTTAGCCCTAACATCTCCTGATTTCCAGTGTTTTAATATATCATTTTCTGCGAAATTTTTGCCCATATTACGTGTTTAGGTGTTAAAATTTTATTTGTTATCAATGATTCAGCGTGCCTCCACTGTTCCAACCTTTCACTGAATTTTGGTACACAAAATAGTGGGAATTTTTCGTTACCAGGATTGTACCCAGAGGTACATTGGGGCACGAAACATTTATTCAAAATGTGACATTAAATGTAAAATATGAAAATTTATCATTCAATTTTTATAAAAATCAAATTTGTGCATAGATATCTTTGATAAACGCTGATAAGTCGAGAGGGGTAATGTATAGATCTCGTATTCGTATTCTATTGAGCTAATTTCAGGAGGAAAATTTTTGACCGCAGTTTATAATGGTAACTATAGGGAAGTGTCCCAACCTACTTCTCTTTTACCGTGTTCCAGATTCAGAAAGTTGTATTTATAATTAACTGTACACATAGATAATCACAATTTCTTTTATATTTAATTGCAAAATTGTCATAAATAAAAAAATAATTTACCAATATATTTAAGAAAAACTTTTCCAAACTTCTAAAAGTACTACTTCCGGTTTGCGGATTTCTACCAAAATCTTATCCGGTGTTAAGATACTTATTAAAACCTTAAATATGAAATTTGGTTATAAAGGGTTTGATACTTTTTAAGTTATCGTGGACGAAAAATCGTCAGTCCATATAAACAAACACACACACAAACACACACACACAGACATCAACGTGAAAATAGTAAATTCGTATTCTAGAGACACTGAAACGTGCTTATCCACCAAAAACTCATACTCGAAAATTTTGACCCATTACAATACCTCTCTTATAGGATATGAGGCGAGAGGTATTAAATATAATAACACCTTAATTAACTTTTAATGTATTTATGGTCATTTGCACCGCCTCCACTTAAATATTAAGTGTCACTTAAATGAAAAACATCGAATCGAATTAATGACAGCAATGTTATTTCTACGTTTTACAATGTGAATATGATTCGATATTGTTCATTTAAGGAAAACTTAAAAATTTAAGTGGAAGCGGTACAACTGGTTATTACTTGTATAAAACTTCACGGTATTTAGCATAGTTTCACTTAAAAATTAAAGAAAAAATCTTCTATTTAAAGAAGAAAAATATGTAACTATGTACTTTTGAACCACTGGAGCGATTGCTCCCAAATTTTGCAAGAATTCTTTTGAGCACCCGAGAAAAAATATAGGAGGTCGCGATGTCAATCCGCCATCTTAAAACAAAATAGCAGCTAGCTCTATCTCAAAATTTACTGCATCGATTGCGTTCAGATTAGGTACAGTTATAGCTAAAGATCTAACTTAGGACATAGGCATATTAACATGTCAGTCCGCCATCTTGAAATAAAATGGCGGCGAAATATTTTAAAATGTACTGCAACGATTGCGTTCTAATTTGGTAGATACAGTAATAACTAAGAATCTTACTTTAAACATGGGTATATTAAAATGTTAGTTCGCCATCTTAAAACAAAATGGCTGCTAGCTATCTCAAAATGTACTGCATCGATCGGGTTCAAATTTAGTACAGTAACTATAATCCAATGATCAACATAGGCATATCAAATGTCAGGTCACCATCTTGAAACGAAATGGGAGCCAGATATCTCAAAACCTACTTAATTTATTCAGATTATTTAAGCTGATACTGTACTAAATTTGAACCCGATCGATACAGTACCTACATTTTGAGTTAGGTAGCCGCCATTTTATTGCAAGATGGCGGACTAACATTTTAATAATGTTTCAAGTCAGATCCTTAGTTATTACTGTACTAAATTAGAACGCAATAGTTGCATTACCTACATTTTGGGATATCTAGCCTCCATTAGGTTTGTATTAAATTTGAACCCGATCGATGCAGTAGGTACATTTTGAGATAGCTAGCCGCCATTTTGTTTTAAGATGGATGACTAACATTTTAATGTATCTATGTCCTAACTTAGATCCTTAGCTATAACTGTACAAAATTTGAACGCAATTGGTGCAGTACATTTTGAGATAGCTTGCTGCCATTTTGTTTCAAGATGGCGAATTTACATAGCGACTCCTCTATATTTTTTAGGTGCTCAAAAGCATTCGTGCAAAATTTGGGAGCAATTTGAATCTTCTTGTGAATGTATTTTCCTGTGTATAAATACCTATTCCAGAATTTTATTTTTTGGTGTTGAACCTATTACCAATATAGAAACTTGAAATATTAATTAATTGTGTACAATAATAAATGATGCATAATTTACCTTACTGATTGCGTATTTACATATATACATACATAATAGTACATCTATGGTGGCTAAGAGTAACGTAAAATCAAAGCTATTGATTATTTTGGTTGTTTTCATGAAATATCAACTATAATTTTTGATAAAAGATAAAAGACAAGTAACTTACTTGTCTTTATCTTTTATTATTAAACTAAACAACAGCAAAATAATCCTTAAACTATGCATATACCTAATAAATTATGGTTTTAACACGGGATCCTTAGTAAGTATTTATAAAAAGAAACTGCTTCTTAGGTCATCCACCGCTGTTTTATTTATTTTTACTATTTTTAAAGTGTACGTAAAAATAGCTTACACAATAATATTATTTACGGAACTCTTTAATACATTAATAAACATTACTAATTTGGCCATATTTTCATATGCCAGGTTCATTGCGTTATTCCAAACCATTACAAAATAAATGTTCCCTGATTTTAATAGCATACAAACTAGAAACAATGTACCTTCATTTCAATTCTAATAACCATAAAATAATCTTCAAATCAGGAAGTTAATGGTCATAAAACCCTGTTTACATCAACATTATCAACGCGTAATAACTCACTCAGCACGGTTACTCTCAGCTTATTCACAAAATGGTCGCATGTCTTTGACCAGTGTCCGTTGTTCCCTAAAATCCCGCGAATATCTGCTCAACATGCAAACAAACGATAAAATATAATTCACCGGCCCAATTAACTCATTAATAGTAATTAAAGTAACCGTCGCTGGGGGGCGGCAGCGTCGATTCAACCACGTAGCAAAGGTAGAGCAAGGGTCAGAAGCCAACCGAGGTATTGCGTTACAATTGGGTTCGATAATTTCCAATATAATTGGTGGAGTGAAATTGTCCTGTTGTGTTTACGTAGTTTGGAATTCAGGATAAAGTGGCTGAGTTCGTGAATTATGTTCGGAGTAAAAGGGGAGATCTTGATTTAGTGGGAATGGTGTTTCGTGAATTTTAAGGGTTGTGTTCTAGGTTCTAGGATATTAACAGAACGCTGTGCATAGCCTAAGTTCCGGAATCCATATTTTTTTCAGGGGTCAACCACTAGCAAACATTTTGTACACGTATTGACATTTATTTTGGTATTTTTAATAGTATTTACTAGTATTGTAAGTATTTTTGATATTTAAATTGTATTTTCAAGTATTGAAAAGTATTTTCAAATACTGAAAATCATGTCATAAATGATCAGAAAACTATATGAAATTTTACTAATAGGTTTATTATTTATTGCAAATGTAAACTGGTATAGACAAAAAGTTTTGTCGGGTATTGGCAAGTATTGCCGGTATTTACATACCGCTTTAAATATTTTCAATATTTTTATGTGTTGTAGAGTATAATTATTGAACGTATTGAGACGTATTGCGTAGTACCTACTGATTAATATTGAAAAGTAATGATGGTATTGAAATGTATTTTCAAGCATTGAAAAGTGTTTACAAGTAGTGAAAAGTATTTTCAGATACTGAAAAGTATTTTTTCTACAAACACTATTAAAAGTAGGCTTTCTAACGGTTGCTTAGCAAGTTAAAAGTGTTACTTTATGGCAACAGTGTTAAAAGTGAATTTCGATCAGAAAATCAATAAAACAGCAAATAATAAAGAAAGTATATTTTATTTGAATAAACATTAATTGTACAATTAGAACAATAATTAGAAAGAGAAATTCTATGAACAGCCTCAGTCAGGGTAGTTTTGTTGCTAATTTCTGCAACACTTGTAGCAGGAACGGAAACATTGGTATCTTCAGAGGTGGTGGGAAGAATTTGGCACGCAATGTGTTTCTTATTTTCTAAAGAGGCCTCAATATAGCCCTCCGCTACCGTAGTGGACTTCCAACCCTCATGCATGTCTCTATATAGTGGTGATGTTAGCACCACCGTTTGCCAACAAGGAGGCCGAAGAACGGCGGAAACAGTGTCCAGTATAAAGTCCAGGATCGGGCAAATTCAAAAATTCTGCAATTATGGCAGGCTTCTTCCCAAATGTGTTGATTCCAACTGGAACCCTGGTACATTTACAATTCATATATTTAATGAAAAGTCGTTGATGGTTCATGTCAGCAGAACGGAGGGCTATATAATTTCTATAAAGGCTTACATGCAATGCACCAAAAATAGTAAAAACTCGTGGTACTTTAGTTTTTGTGTCTGGTATTGTCGCAGCAAGCAACGTTTCAAAATCTTCTATTTGATTCACTGTCATTTGGCATAATTCTTCCCGGCGACAGGACCCAAATATACCGACAATAATTGTAGCAACTTTTAGCATTAGATATTTTTCATCGTCCGCTTTATAGTTAAATTTTTCAATTTTTTTCCTGGGTCAAGATTTTTGATTTTTTTCGGGCGGTATCCTTCTCTCTTTCGTTTAAAAAATGCAATAACTTTGTAGTGCTTGCTTATGTACATTCTTACTTATATTTATCATCGTTTTTATCATGGAATAATTCGACCACAGCATACTGAATACTAAAGTTTCATACTCTAAATTATAAATAATAATTTAATTTCTAAATATGTAGTACCATCTACAGAAAAACTTTTAATGTACTAAATGTAGATGACAAAAATATAATCTTTCATTTAAAATAGGAAAAATTGTGATAAATTAATTATTTATCGAAATATTTAATCAAAGTACTACTTCCGGATTGGGGATTACTTAAAAAAATACTGGGTTCCTAACATTCGTATGAAAATCGTAAATATAATGTTTGGTTGTTAAATGTTTGTAACTTTTTGAGTTATAGAGTCCGTAAAAATGTTACATACGACCTAGCGAACATACCTATACGTATACACACACAGACATTATCTAGAAAATACTTTATTTTATTCTATGGATCCTGAAACGTGCTTATCCGCTAAAAAAATCACACTCGAAAATTTTGACCCGTCACAATACCTCCCCCTTATAGAATATAAGACGAGAGGTAAAAACGAATGTTGTGTATTATTATTCAAACACGTTGTTATTATTATTAAACACAAATTATGTTTTTATAAAACTATATGTTATTTTGATAAAGTTGACTAGTTAATTTATGGGAGTGTCTATTCGTACGCTACCGGTCCACCGGTGTACCGGTGCACCGGTGACTCGGGTAACATCGGCTACCGATGCGCACTGGTGGCACCGGTCGTCGGCACCGGCGCACCGGTAGCACCGGCGCACCGGTGGTACCGGTAGCATCGGTGGCACCGGCGCACCGGTCATCAGCACCGGCGCACAGGTAGCACCGGGGCACCGGTCATAGGCACCGGTAGTAGCGGTGGCACCGGCGCACCGGTAGTACCGGTGGTACCGGTACGCCGGTGTTACTATTTTTCAGCATCTAACAAATTGCAAAAGTTATAAACAAATGAAGATGAAGAAAAAAGTTACCTATTTAGTTTTTCGCTAATATTTCAAAAACTATTTATAATTAAGAAATTTTAAAAAAAGATTCTTTAAGAGGAGGAGATTTCCAATAAGAATAGTATTGAAACCTTAAGACGATCCTCTACCGCACCAGAAAACAGCCTAAAACATGGATTTCGCGCCAGTCCACAGCGTTTATTGTTTTGTTAAATATAATAATCTAAAGATATTGTTGAAGATAAAAGTACAATCTACAAAATGGTCGATGTAAAATTTGAAAGTTTTGCTTTAAAAGCTGAATATGCTAATTTGAATTTTGACAATTTTTGTTATTTTTTGAACACAAATATCTTCTGTTTTAAAACGAATTTAAAAAATTCGATCGGTTATTTCGTAGATCCAAACTTTGTTGACAACATATTAAAATTTATTTTTTACAAATATTGCAGTTTTACAATAATTATGGATGCCAATATTATTTTTCCCCTCAAACATAAATTATTTTTTATTTTTATGTTTAACAAAACAATAAACGCTATTGAATAGCGTGCGGAATCAATGTTTTTGACAGTAAGTATAAACTATTAATCTATAAAAATTTTAAAGACACAGCGAAGAAAATTTGAAAAAATTCGAGTAAAATTAAAAAATTTGATCGGAAAATCTACGATATTTACTTTTAAACAATATCATCAAAAACTTTTTGGTTGTTCTATTGAAAAGTGCCAATTATGATTTTTAAAGATAAAGTAATTTCTTAACTTATTATTTAAACAATGGAAATATGGAAAAATCGATTTTAAAAACATTTTTTTTAAGAAAACTGATTTTTCTTAAAAATCATTATTTTATCAAGACAACAAAATGGTAAAAAAATTTTTTCATTAGTATGAAATTAGTCATTAGTCAATTTGTTTATAAACAATTTGTAAACAAATGAGATAAAAAAATCCTTAGGTACGTTATTTAACGTCATTGTTAGTTGCGAAAACAGTAATAATCTAACGTTAGTTTAAGAAAAAAAATTTGATAATATTTTTTCAATATTTAATTTTTTGTTGACTTGCAAAAATTATAATAAACAAAATATTGAAATTTTAAAAACTTTCATGACGTGATATTGTTAAGTATATATAAAAGAAAGGCTCCAAGAAGCTAAAAAATTTAATCCGATTATTTAAACATTTTTTGTTGTCTTCAATAACAACGAAGGTCCGACAAAATATTGTTAATTAACAATTGTATAACTTTTCGAAAAATTAACTAAATAACTTTTTTCCAACGGGACTAAATTCTTTGAAGTGTTGACAATACACCATAATTTTTTCAAATTTTTAAATTGATATTTGATAATGAAAGTAGAGTTCCGGGAGTTAGGACTTTTTTATTGGAAATTTCCTCATCTTTAAGAATCTTGTTTTTAAATTTCTTAATTATGAATAGTTTTTGAAATATTAGCGAAAAACGAAATACCTTTTTTTCTTCATCTTTATTTGTTTATAACTTTTGCAATTTGTTAGATGTTGAAAAATGGTAGCACCGGTGTATCGGTGCTATCTACCGGTGCTACCGGTGCCACCGGTGCTTCCGGTATTACCGGTGCGCCGATGCCACCAGTACTACCGGTGCACCGGTACGCCGGTGCAACCGGTGCGCCGGTGCTGATGACCGGTGCTGCCCGTGCGACGGTGCCACCGGTGCCTCGGTGCTACCGGTACGCCGGTGCTGATGACCGGTGCTGCCCGTGCGACGGTGCCACCGGTGCGCCGGTGCCGATGACCGGTGCCCCGGTGCTACCGGTGTGCCAGTGCCACTGTTGAGCACCAATAGCCGATGATACCCGAGTCACCGGTGCACCGGTGCACCGGTGGACCGGTAGCGTACGAATAGACACTCCCTTAATTTATTGCTTATATTGAAAAACCAGTATTTATAATTAATGTATTAAAAATAATACGAACAATTTATCTATACTTCACAGAATTATAGTTCAATATGATGATAACTATACATTTTTGTTAGAAATAACAAATAGACTTATACTTTTTTTAGAAAGATAAATATTTTTTGTCAGAAATGGAAATTCCAATTTATTAAAGTTTATTTATTTATACTACAAAGAACTATAAATTCACTTCGTACCTATAGTTAGGATTTTTCTGGATAGACCATAAGCGTTTTAGTGTTATTTTTTACCTCCCGCTTACCTGTAAGGGAGGTATTGGAATAATGCTAAAAATTGGGTAGCGTTTTAATTGGATGAGCATGAAACAGGATCCATACAACTATTTTTGACAGAGTCACGATGATGTCTGTATGTATGTGTGTATGTAGGTATGTATGTGGTCATGGCCGGATTCCTGTCTGTTGGATAACTCAAATTTGAATTACCCAATAATTTTGATATTTGGTATTTAACATTTGTATATAAATTGGAAGAGCTCATTAGATTTTGGTACAAATATCTTCACCGGAAGTGATATTTTTTGAAGATTGAAAAGATTAATTGTCAAAAATTTCTATAAATTTGGATAAATATAGTATTTATTTGTAGGTAATAAGAATAAGAGGAATAGTTATTTGCAACTTATCGTAGGTTATAAAAAATTGTCTTTATCTGGTAGCATTAAAGAACTGTAATAAAATTTTAGAAATAAATTTATCAAATAAAACGTTGAAATTTTGTAATCCATGATCGGTTGATTTTTGTTTTGCGTAAAAAATATTGACAGATGAGATGGGCGAGAAGTTGGCATACTAACGCAATATAAGTCATAAGTAAGAAATTAAATGCAGTAATCGAACGAAGGATGGCTTCAACACAGAAGAGTTTTCCTGTGAATAAATCTTTTGATTCAGGTGGTACTAATTCCTATGGTCTAATATTTTAGATTTTTATTTGTATATTTTAAATGGGCACCGGATTGTACGTATACATTTATATTTATAAGTTAACATATGGCGAGAAGTTGTGTGCTTACCTCATTAGATTTTTTTAATTTGTGAGTTGAAATTCCATAAAAATCCGATAAAACAGCAGGTAATTTTTGTAAGAGTAATAAATAAAGCATTCATTATACCTAACTTTTTTGTTTTCAGTTAATAGTTAGGTACTCTACAATGCGTTTTAATTTTAATTTGACCAATTACCTAGGTACTTATTGCATTCAAATTCAAATCAAATTCAAATTTTCATATGAAGCTCATAGTTGCCTGTGACCCGTTTAAATAGAGATTGTTTTTCTCTTTTCAACGATATAAAACACAAGTAGGTACATTGAAATTAAAATAGAGGCAGAAATTACATAATTATAATTTTTTTAAATGTTTTTATCAAGAAAGACTACGAATATCGATAAAATAATTATAATAATTATTAGAACACATTGGATTCCTCGAAATTTAATTAGAATAATCCGCAAATTTAAAAAAAATAAAAAATTTTCATCCAAACAACTGGCAAGTGAATAACTATTTTTTCGATTTTGCACGTAAAATTTGAACGCTCATATCTCGGTAACTAAAAGAGATTTAAGTGCGGTTTGCACCATTTCTCGTAGATTAGTTAGCATAATTTGATACTTATTATAAAAATCAATATTCGTGGTCTTTCTTAATAAAAACAGTTATAAAAATAAAAATTATGAAATTTCTGCCTTTATTTTAATTTCAATGTACTTGTGTTTTATATCGTTGAAAAGAGAAAAAAATTCTATTAAGACGGGTCATAGCCAACTATGAGCTCCATATGAAAATTTGAATTTGGTTTAAATTTCTCGAAATCTGTATGAGATAAAAATTTTTTTAGAGCTGCTGTAAATTTCTCATTAAAAACTGCCTATAGAACGTGCAAATTAGAAACTTGTAGGTAGGTACTAATTCACACAAAAAAGTTATAGGTGAAATACGAAATTGTCAAAATTTACATTTTTGCGTAAGTATATCTACTGTATGCATTTTTGTAGGAAAATAAAAAAAAATTCTAAATTGGCCTTCTAAAGGGACAACTTTTGTCTAATTTAACCAACTTCGTATCTCTCATGGTTCTCGAGATCCCCATGCTTAAACAGTTTCATAGGACAGCCTGTATACGAGTATATTTTTATTTTTGAAAGCCAAGTCATTTTCTAAAGTACATAAATTATAATAGTCGTAGCGACATAGGTTATACCTAGTGGCAGTTTGAAATTATAACATTATCTGAACATTATCTATTTAATATTTAAATTTAATACAATTTAGCTATTTTTAAAATTGAGATGTGACCCTCAAATTGACATCACATAAAAAAGATTAAATTTTACCATTACATGAATTACCACAATTTTTATAATAATGGTACAAATTAGCACAATTTGAGCTTAAGTTATTTAGATGATTATTTGTGTCAAAATAAAAACTTGCGGTCCCATACACAAAAGAGCACAAATTTATGAAAGAAAATAAAATATAAAATATAAATATTGTATGACACAGATACCTATCCATAATATTATTTAGTAATTTAATTTTAATTTGATATTTGCTCAGTTGGATGATTTTAACAGTCGTCTATGACTCGTGTAACAAACTTTCATTTTTATAAGTACTTGAGTATTTCCAATCGCATAGTACCTAATATATTATGAAAATAATTGTTCTATTGAGGGATATTAGTTTCAGGAAATACCGCGTTCTGTCAAAGAACTTTATTTAAATTTAATTTTTTAAATTAAAAATGTAGAATTTCAAATAATTAGTTACTTATGCGAGTAAAATAAAAATAAAACTATAAATAGGCAGTAACTACACATGCAGTTACCAAAAACAAATACCTGGGTTATTGTTGTTATTGTTAATAAAGCAAATTTGTAAACTTTGGAACAACACTTTTAGTTACGTCCCTGCTTCTAGTTTACTTTTCCTGCTAAGCAGAAGATATTTTGCTGGATAGAGTGCAATATATCCATGTGTGGTGTCCGCCCGGCACTCCATGTGCTAATGGACGCCGTAACACCGCCATTGCTTCCGACGCCAACGACGTCGAAACAGCGTCGCAACGCCTACTCCCTACACCTAACATTTACAACGGATGAGGTGCTAATGTTAGGAAGTGGAAAGAGATTTAGAATTAACGTTAAATTAGTATAGATTTTCAAATAACACATGGGTTAATAAATTATTTTATTTGGGTTTAGTTCTGTGTAATTTATTTATTTATGCGACGGTTGGACTATGTTTTTTCTATCAATCTACAGGGTATTTCAGGGTTAAGTATCCAAACTAAAAATATGAATGTAGGACCTCAAAACAAGAAAAAAAATTCATCTGGCAATTTTCTCTCAAACGCATCGTTTAGAAAATATTGGCTTTTGAAGTTACAAATCGAAATTTGAACAATTTTGTAAAAATAAAGCCATAAATATTGCTTATTATTTAGTTTATTGCTAAAAACAATAGGAATTTACAAAACTTGTTAAAAATTAATGTAAATCTCCAACCCGAAGGAAATTGTTATCCCATCTGTTCATGACAGAACGAGTAACTGCTCGATATTGCTCCTTTGATATTTCGTCGCGTTGGTGTTTCCATTGCAAAACGATCACCATGGCAGTATACTCACTATTCTTGTAAATGTACGTTGAATGATAACAGTTTATTTCACAAAAGGTTTAAAGCAGGAACCTGAAGCTGAACCCGAACCTGAACCATAATCTCAAAAAATCTTTAATTCCTTCAAACCTGAACCTACACCGGAACGTTATATTTGCAGGGTAACGAACCGGGATCGTAACCGAACCGTTTAGTTGTAACCGGTATCCCATTTCCACAATATCGGTTTCTGTTCATTTTAAAATTATCATTGTCATGCCATTTTCCGGCACAAGATTATTGTTACTCAGATGTCTGTAGAGAGCATTTTTTACTGAAAGGGAGTTAGTGTCCGATGTGAACATGTGAATCCTGTTAATTATGTATCAAAAATAATAAAAATCTTATGTTAGAATATGTCTGGAATCTGTGACGGGCCGAGGAGGTAGTTTCAGTATAAAGCGACAAAGAGAAGAGATCCTCCCATTTCCCCCATTATCTCATGAGGGACAAATGTGATAACAATTGCCTTCGGGCTGGAGATTTACATTATTTCTTAACAAGTTTTATAAATTTCTATTGTTTTAGCAATAAAGTCGATAAGCATTATTTATTCCCATATTTTTACAAAATTGTTCAAATTCCTATTTGCAACTTCAGTAGACAATATATCTTAAACGAAGCGTTTGTGAGAAAATCTCCAAATGAATTTTTTTCTTGTTATGTGGTCCTACATTTATATTTAAAGTTTACTTAACCCTGAAACACCTGTATAAAACATATGGGTTTGTTTAAACTTGGTACCTATTCGTAAAAAAAATTTATAGAAATTATTTATGACTAAGATTTAATTCACGTACAATATAACTATAAGAGTACTATATAATTTATTATTAATATTTATTGCGTATATTAACAAGATATTATTTGTTATACCCAGCGATTTAAGCAAACTGTCACTTGCAACGAAAACAAAAATTTAATTGCTCTAAAAATTATATCAAAAAATGTTAATGTAAACAACATAAATATAAACCTTTTTAATAAACTTTCTTGTGACATAAGGAATTTGGATTTAAAAAAAATTAAATCTACTATATCACAAAGTTAATATTGAAATCTTAAGTATTGAGGAATAATTATGACAGTTGAAAATTTCTGAATTGGTAATGTCACAGCTCAAGGTATCATTCGTAAAATAGAAGAGATGTTTTAATACTTTAATAATGAAATTTATAGAACAGATAAGGAATAATTAAATAAAATTAATAATAATAAAACAGAATATACCTACACAATTAAAGTCGAAAGCCTGATTCCTACTAACTGACTCCCGACTCTCGACTCACACTAACTTCTTCAATGATATTCAACAGCCCTTTTTAAACTAGTTTTGATTACCCCTTCAAATGACGATTTGCAAGGAGAAATTTCTAAGTCACTTTCCAAATTATTTTCTCTGTCCTTGAAAACCATCATCTGAGGGTTTATTGCAGAGCCTTCTACACTCTAATATATTTTATGTGTAGCTCTTAGCCCCCTAAAATATTTGGAAAATATAACATGCTACTTATATGACCCCCCGCTGTGAAAAAGTTATAGCTAATACTTGGAAATAGTGCCGCGGACGAATTACTACAAAAATCTCTGGCAGACGAGTTGCGACGGACCAGTTAAGACGCCACCGTTAAAACCATATTGACAATACGTTCGCAAATATGCGTGGTATGTAAGTACACAAAATAAGTCAAGAATACATGCTACAAGATTTCACCGTGACAGTAACTCCGCAATATAGATTCAACTTTATTGTTTGATTTTAGGTGTTGAAATTTTAATAAATTAAATGTATGTAGTATACCTACCTATAAAATAAGTTGTAAAATAGGACGTAATGTACATATGTATATCTTGCTCTACAGTCAATAAAATAATATAATATATCTCAAGTGCATGGACTAAATCCGAAAATTTTACGTTTGACTCACGATCACTCACGCTCACGAATTTGTTTTTATAGTCACGCCCTTACGCACGACGGATCACGTTCAGGCCTCGTTAAAATATTTCTATGAAATTTTACAATGCTAATTTACTTTATCTCCGCAAAATAGTAAATAGATGAACAAGTTTTCCTCTGTACTAGAGTGCTAAGGAGTATAAGTAGCAATAACACGTAAATCATTTGTTTTGTGTTGATATTTTACAAATTATTTATTTTGTCATGACTTCTGATTTTTACTCACGCCCGGTCATGCACGATACATAACATGTCACTTGAATAACAATAATGTTCATATTGTACAACGAAAAAAATATGTTATTGTTACCTACTGCAATATGTGAAAGTAATACAATCTACAAATATTTTTGATGCTTTTTCTGGAGAAAGTAAGTACCTATGTAAAAAAATCTGACGTGTCCATCACACAACCTTCCGCCATATCTAGACTTTAAACAGAAATGTATACGTACAATCTGGTGCCCATTTAAAATATACAAATAAAAATCTCAAATATTCAAACACAGAAATTTGCATCACCTTAATAAAAAGATTAATTCACAGGAAAACTCTGCTGTGTTGAAGCCATCCTCCGTTCAATTACTACATTTAATATCTTACTTAGGACTTATATAGCGCTAGTATGCCAACTTGTCACCCGTCTCACCTGTCAATATTTTTTACGCAGAAACAAAAATCAACCGATCATGGATTACAAGATATCAACGTTTTATTTGATAAATTTATTTTTTAAATTTTACTGCGGTTCTTTAATGCTACCAGATAAAGACAATTTTTTTATAACGTAAGTTGCAAATAACTTTTCCTCTTATTCTCATTACAAATAAATACTATATTTTTCCAAATTTATATACAATTTTGACAATTAATCTTTTCAATCTTCAAAAAATATCACTTCCGATGAAGATATTTGTACCAAAATCTAGGGAGCTCTTCCAATTTATATACAAATGTTAAATACCAAATATCAAAATTTTCGGGTAATTCGTATTTGAGTTATGCGACTAACACCCCTTGACCACACACACACACACACACACACACACACATACACACACACATACACACAGACATCATCGTGAAACTATCAAAAATGAGTTGTAAGGACCCTAATTCGTGCTCATCCACTAAAAATTCACCACCCGATTTTTTGCATGATTCCAATACCTTCCTTTACAGGTAAGCGGAAGGTAAAAAAACTACTAAAACACATTTCACTTATGTTGTGTTCTTATTTTACAAAGATAATAAATAGATAAGAAACTACCTATAATAATTAGTATTAATTGCACTCAACGAGTAAAACATTTATGAGTACCTATATAGTACGTAATTATTGCAGAACAATGAAACATGAACTACATACAATAAATTAATTTAAAATTGCTTGAATAATAAAGAATGAATAAATTAGCATATAAGGTTACAGATGAATTACGATATTCACTGGTTTGATTAATGCTAAATGCTTGACAGAGATCTTCACGCGATATAAAAAAGTAAATACGCAATTGTATTAAAGTAATTAAGAAACAAACATCGTTCCATTTTTCCCATATTTCTTCATTTACGTGACGCAATCGCAAGTATTTAACGCAGATGATAGAGGCATCGCGAATTAGTTTGTATGTAACCATAACCTTGGTCGCACACAATAGTTCAACAACGAAAATGAAGCTACATGTTATGTTATCGTTAGTAGTTGTCGCTGTAATTGCAACCGCGAAAGCATACGGTAAATATTCTTATATATGTTTTATAATATGATATAGGTTTGTACCCATATTGTTCTAAATGTTTGACAACATGGTGTTCGGCTTATTTACATTTTTAACAACTTTGGTACTTCACTAAAAAATTTAATGATCCGTTACACCCAAAAATCTTAGAATTTAAACTTAGATTAATAAATAGCAATGGAATGTAATTATTTTTGCAAAATAGATTCATATTTGTCTGTTATCTGTTTTACAGCGTACTTTTCGAAGTCATAAGCTAATCTATTTTTACTTCCTTGTTTTTATTTAACTTCTGACAGTGCAGTAATATTATTTATTTAAATATATTGTAAGGGTGGGATTATAACATACGTAATAATTTGTAAAATCAATTTCAACTTGTTTTAAGAGAACATTTTTCATGTCACTAGATTGATAATATTTTATTATAAAACATGCTTATTCAAGGACTTTTAATAATTCGATTAAGTATGCTGTGTGATAAGTCAATTAATAATTTCATTTAGGTGATAATTAAATATATTTATTTCCATGCTAATATAACGGTAAGTAGATAGGCAATTTTATAGCATACGGGGCAAAAAGTTATAGAAATCGTCTTGAACATTATAATCAGTCTGCAATTTTGATTGCTTTCTGATTAACAATGAACATTTTTTTCTAGCGTGACTGTTAAAACTGCTGATTTTCTTGTCTTACATGTGATCTTTTGGCGCAGCTTTTGGATATGGTCCAAATTATTTAAGGAGAAAAAGTTGCTTTATCAATGTTAAGTAATTCCATATCCTGAACATAATAAAAATTTCAAACAAATAACTCAAAACTTTTGAACGGAGCAGATTTTAACGCGTATGTAATTTTCTGTCTCAATAGCAGAATGAAACATTTGAGAATAAATAAATAAGAACTACGCAATTATTTTTAAATATACAATATGATTTCATAAACAAGAATCTTAAATTAGTAGTAGGTAGTAAAAATTACATAAATTCAAAAAATTGTCTACGACATGAGACCAAAATTGCGAAAAAGAATAAGTAAACTTTACAAACATGCCGTTTTTGGTCACCACGTACACAGATTACTCAGTGACTACGTAAACGCCACTAAAGTACAGGAGGTGACAGCAGACGTTGCCATGATCTTTTGTATCTTTAAAGCACATCTCTAAGTCTTTTGCATTATCTGTAATGTGCCCTGTAACAACTTACACCGTAACAATCAACCCCGGTCTCTCCTTATTATGATACACCCTCCTACTATCGGCTTCAGAATAATTATAGTCAGTTGGGTAAAGATGAGTAACTTGTTAAAAAATTATTCAAAAAATTTGAACCAAACTTAACTTATGACTGCACTATACCAAAATATGAATTTTTTGGATGTTGTATATTGACAGTAGTAGACGTCATTGAAGTTTTTTCTAAAAATGTGTAAAAAAACATAGCACATTTTTGCTATAAAATGTTGTAATTTCTACACAAATACATTTAAAAATTTGAAACTTTATATAATAACGTAGAAATGTGCATACTTCAGTATAAAGTTTGGTTAAACTTTTTGGATTATTTTTTAACAAGTTATTCAACTTTAAACCCAACTGACTATAATTCTGAATCCGATAGTAGTAGCATTTTGGGATTAAAATTTAAAATGTAATTTGGCGATAAGAATGAAATGAAATTTTAACTTAAATATAACGTAAAAACGATGCAATGTAATTGTTTTATTTTTTAAGGTGAAAATCTAGATCAGTATTATGGCAGTCCTGAACCGGAATGCTCCAGAGCTGGCGGCCAGTGTATCTTAAAATCTCAATGTGAAGGACAATTAGCCGAGTCAAATTTATGTCCCAAACAACGTTCCAGTGGATTTGAATGCTGCCACGGACGTAAGTAATCATTTTATGCTAATTGCAGCGTCTTGATATATTAGTCGTGTTAACAAATCTTAATTTAACAAATATTTATATATTTTTAATTTTCGTGTAACCATTACAGATTTTGCAATGTTACATCTATAAAAGTATTAGCAAATAGGTAACATAATATCGAACTATACTTAACAATATTAAATTATTTGTTGAAAAGGAATTGTCGGAATGTGGACAGGAACAAAGCAAAAATTATCTGATCAAGTGAAATAATAATTTTTGCTTTGTTCCTGTCCACATTTCGACAATACTTTACCTATAGTTTTAATAACTATGTGTTTAATAATGTATTTGACTTAATAATTAAAAAATATCAGCACTAATTATGATTTTTATTCTTTTCAGTACCCAAAAGTGAAAATCGTTGCCACAAATTTGGAGGTGAATGTTTTGAGAAAAATTATTGCAAAAAGCCTTTCCTAAGAGCAACAGATTGTGGTGTTAGCAAGGATTGTTGCATTTTGTTGTAGATTATACAACACTGTATTTATGTATTAAAGAACACCAATAAAAAAATATTATGCCCTGTTCACACGAGGAAAATTTTCACTAAACAGTTTCTTGAATGTAAAACAAGTGCTAGGATTTGTAATAAAAAAAACTGTCAATACCGTTCATACGGGGAATGTAATTATTTTTGTTATATATACTCATATTTAAGAACACCAGCTTTAATATATTTTAAAGAAATAATTAGTTTCTCCCCACTGTTTCCTCGTATGACCGGTATTTTTATGACAGCACTTGTTTTACTTTCAAGAAACTTTTTAGTAAAAACTTTCCTCGTGTAAACAGGGCATTAAAAATAAGTACCTATCTATTACAGTGTAAGTTTAAAATATAAAAATGAATTATATAAAAAGCATTGATTTTCTCTTTTCTTCTTTTGTATCCTCTATACGAAACTACACTCTGTACTGTAAGTTGTAGTCAAATCCGAACAAGCGTTGTCCATACTATATAGGATTATAAGATTAGCGTCATTGTCAAACGGCATTAGTGCGGATAACAAAGATTGCCGGTTCTGGATTCCGGGTTCCGGTCTGCGATTCGGATCCAACCCTGGATCATGTAGCGAGAGAGATCATGTTGCTACTCACGCAATGTCATCTTTTAGTTGATTTGTATACTTTACAAGCTTACAATGCTACTTTTGTAATCAATCTTTATGTAACAATTTGATTAAAAATAAGGTAGGTGCGGGTAATAAGGCCTGTCGGGTAATAAGGCCTAAGTAACAAAAATACAATTTAAAATTATTGTTGTCGCTCAAAGTCACCCTCATAGGTAGCTAACATTCATATAATGGCGCCTCAAACCTGTCGCGACACGTTAGTTCGCATACTGTCGCCAGTGCGAAGTCATTCAGTTTGAGGGATGATCGCGCGGCTCGAATAATAAGATATCGGCCGAATCAATCGTAATTATTTTTTGTAATATTACACTTCTATATATAATTTTAGGCTATAGTTTTCTATTATTTAATGCTTCTACGGCCTTTGATGTTTGAATAATATATCATGGTCCGAATAATGTTCTTTTCAGTTTTTCTTTTCATGTTGTCGGCGGTTAATAAGGCCTACTAAATTCGACCGTAGGCCTTATTATCCTCCTTTTTTTGAATCAACATTTGCCTGTTTTACAGTTTTATTTGTATATTTTTCAAAATGTTAGTGACCAAAAACCTTGTTGACAAAAACAAGGAAGAGAAAAGAATTAAAAAGACCTCAACCCCCAAAGGTAGAAGTGGTACTATAGAAAACCAGGCGAGTTTTTTTATATCACGATTGTACAGAGGATAAGATGGCTGATATGAACAAATGTTCTAAATGCGACAAATAGGGATGGGAAAATATCGATATATCGATAAATATTGATATGAACATCACTTTTCTTTTGGTATCGATAACTCGATATTGTTGATATAATGTCGATAATTATCGGAAAATTTCTATAATATCGAGTTATCGATACATCGACGACAAACTAAAAGTAATATTGACTGATGTTTATGTCGATATTTATCGATATATCGATATTATCCCATCCCTAGCGCCAAGTGGGGTGCATCGGCTTGTCATCGGATGATAAAAATATAATTTTGAGTGTCCTGATGGTTATTAAACAAAGAAATTTGTTGTTAATTTTAAGACTTTAGCTTGAATAATGCATAATTATTAATTATTGATCTCAAGTACCAAATATAAAAAGCCTATTTTGTTTATTTACGTATGTTAAAGTCTTAGGCCTTATTATCCTACTATAGTATAATAAGGCCCACTTAAGAGGTTTTTAAAAATGTTTAATTGTCTTTTTGTTTACGGCAAAAGTTGCCATTTTTTATAGATGATAGCACTTGATGTTTAGATTTAATTAATATTCAAATTTGTTGATTCAAGTAAATAGTTTTCATTTTATTTCAAATCTCCCTTAGCTAGGCCTTATTACCCGCACCTACCTTATAGACACTTGAATATAATCAATGATTAAGTACTAACAAGCTGGGTTGTTCAATAAGCAAGTCGATTGTCAAACGTGCTACAATATTTTATTATTTTACTGTATATAAAATACAACAAGCATGGGCGTCGTGAAAGAGGGCCAGGTGGGACGGCCCCCTCCACCCCTCTGGAATCCATAATTATCGCTTTATTTTGTTATATTTTAGAATAAGTTATAAAATTACAATCATTTGAAAAACAAATTTATTGATGCCCCCTCCCCCAACAAAAATCCTGCCGACGCCCATGTTAAAAAGTAAAACTAATTGTAATTTCACATTATAGATAACTAATGACCAGACAACGAAAACTAACAAATTACATCTTTCGTTGAGATCTATTTAAAACTAAGAAGTTGTAAAATGATAAACATTATTTTCTACAATAGATATACTTATAAAGTTGATATTTACATCGTCACTCACTACGGTTTCAAAATGACATACTTTCAGGCACGAGTGTCTTAAAGTAATGTTCATTTGTTCTTTATGGCAACTGTGTGCCTTAAAGAAATGTCATGTTATATTTAATAAGAATTCAAGCAAATAATCATTAAGTAACACCCATCGTCAGTCTTACAGCCTCCTTCATGAATCTTTTCCTATCTCAAGAATATTCTAGATTTATTTATACATGTAAGGTTTTGACTATTTCTTCAAAAATAAACTTTAGAATCATTAAATTTTAAAATTTATACGGGCAAATTTTCTGATATTTTTTCACAAATTATTGTTTGTAAACAACAGCTAGAGGCAACCAGATCGGTTTTGTTATGCGTTTGCCTACTATTATTTTAAAATAAATTTACACTCCTGTCAATTTTAAACAATATCAAAGATTTGTAGAAATGTCATATTTTCCATTTATGAAAAAAAATTGTCGATTGTAGAAAAAATCTTGTACCTATGTAATACGTGCTGAATGTGTTTTTTAAGCTCACGACGTGTTGTCCAGCCTCGACCTTCGTCTCGGTGGACAATATTCTCGCCTAGTGCTTAAAAACAATCATTCAGACACTTATTACATAAATAGCTATTTGAATTACTTTATAAAAAGACTTCTTGTTCAACATATTGTATAACTACTAAGCAGTGATAAAAATTAAAACTCTGATCAAAAGAAGTAACCTAATATTATTAAAATTTCAAAATTAAACACAATAACACAAACACTGTAAAATATTGATTTTTAGTTCATGAATATCCATGCACCATTCTGCATGTAAAATAAAATAATTATGAACTTACGTAAATTGTAATATTATTTATTGCCAGTAAATTATGCTAATTGTTTATCTACTTATAGAATGTTTGTTAGTAAAACAAAATTAGCTTAACTCATATGTTAAGATGACATTGACCTTACTGTTCTTGATCGTTAACGTTAATCTTGTTCATTTTCTCATTGCATATTAACTCTTCTTATTTTCACATTAATTTTTATTATATATTGTTAGAATAAGTATAGGTTATTATAAGTTAATGATTATGAAATGAAAACTTAACATGCTTCAATAATACTTTCAACATTTCAGTACTTTTCTTAAGTAAATAGGTACATAAACAAAACACAATATAAGTAGATAAGTATCATAAAAAATTGATACTTAGTTAAACAATGTTTTCAAATTTTTTTATAGAAAATCGCAATTGTTCATGAATATATTGAGTAGCAATATTTTCGGAAATATTTCTGTAGACATTTTAAACGTCATCTTTTAAAGGTAAGTAATAATGCGATTTTCTTTTCGAATACCCCTCGGCATGGATTAAAATATCCAAAAAATTTATTATCGTGCATTGCTGCAATACAATTTCACTCGACTTGTATAATTCGACTAGTAGAATTGACATATAGACAGCAATGCACTCGAAAATAATTTCGGATTTTATACAAGCACTTGGGATATTATAAGAGTGGGGTTACTTTGCTTAGATTTGGCGGTTATTTCAATTAAATTTCGTAACTGCTAGACCTAAAAATTGGTAAAAAATGTATGTGGTACAATTATATTTAAGCTATCGATTGCACTATGTATTATAAAACTATTTTAAAGGGAAATATTTATTTTTATTTTTTAAACATGTACGCAAAGTCACCCCGCGTTGGGGTAACTTTGCATTTGCTTATAAAATCTATATGCAAGAACATATCGCAAAACTGATGGTTTACTTTGCTCAAGGATGATGCGAGCTTTAATTTGATATATAAAAAGTGGTACTTAGTATATATCTAACCTTTTTTTCTGGCCAATATTAAAGATGCATGTCTTAGTTCAAAACTGATATTATTACAATGATATAAAAGGTTTTCTAACATGTAACAGATGTAAATATGATTTTAAAATAATATAAAATTAAATGGAAACATTCGTTAGCATAAAAAGAAAAAAAATATAAGTTTACTTACAAAAACATCGTGAGTGGAATGTCTATCACTTTATTTAAAAATTCGTATAAAAAAATGGAACCATTCAATCTGATTAAAAAAATACTTGGATGGATAAAAATGATTGGTTTTTTCAAAAAAAAATACTACAAAGTTCTAGAATTTATAATAATGCGTCCACAGACCTTAGTTTATCGGGTTTCAAAAGGGGGTAGCGGGATAAGCATAGTGAATCGGCCCCAGAGCGAATTTGACTTGGAATCATGTTGGCCCTTTAAAAAATGTTTCAAAAACAAGATTTAGATGGTTACCAGCTTTATAGATATAAATCTCTGCTTACAATCCATAAAAGAGTGATTTTTTGACATTTTTGTAGAAAACAATTTTTTGGGCCTACTTACGTGACTCTAATGTAACTTTTGGTAACAGAAATTAATCTGCACAAATTAGAGAATGTCTACAATTTTTTTCATTTACATCTGAAGCGGAATTTACTGCGAAAAATCAATTTAAAGCAAAAAAAAAGTCAAAAATTGACACTTTTTACCTTCCGCTTACCTGTAAAGGAAGGTATTGGAATCATGCAAAAAATCGGGTAGTGAGTTTTTAGTGGATGAGCACGAATTAGGGTCCTTACAACTCATTTTTCATAGTTTCTCGATGATGTCTGTATGTATGTGTGTGTGCGTGTGTGTGTGTGTGTGTGTGTGTGTGTGTGTGTGTGTGTGTGTGTGTGTGTGTGTGTGTATGTGTGTGGTCCGGGCCGATGCCGTCTGTTGCATAACTCAAATACGAATTATCCAAAAAATTTGATATTTGGTATTTTACAATTGTATACGAATAGGAAGAGCTCATTAGATTTTGGTACAAATATCTTCACCGGAAGTGATATTTTTTGAAGATTGAAAAGATTAAGTGTCAATAATTTCTATAAATTTGGATAAATATAGTATTTATTTGTATTAAGAATAAGAGGAAAAGTTATTTGCAATTTACGTTATAAAAAAATTGTCTTTATCTGGTAGCATTAAAGAACTGCAGTAAAATTTTAAAAATAAATTTATCAAATAAAACGTTGAAATCTTGTAATCCATGTTCGATTGATTTTTGTTTCTGCATAAAAAATATTGACAGATGAAATGGGTGACAATTTGGCATACTAGCGCTATATAAGTCATAAGTAAGCTATTAAATTAATGTAGTAACTAAACGGAGGATTGCTTGCACACAAAAGAGTTTTCGTGTGAATGAATCTTTTGATTCAGGTGATATTAATTTCTGTGTTTTAATATTTTAGATTTTTATTTGTATATTTTAAATGGGCACTGGATTGTACGTATACATTTTTGATTAAAGTCTAGATATGGCGGAAGGTTGTGTGATGGCCACGTCAGATTTTTTAAGATTGACCTTCGCTTTTTTCGGGTTGCAGTTGAGACTCTTAAAAACACCAAATACAAAATTTAGAGAATTTTATACGCTTTTAGGCGGAAAAAACCGCATTACAATATCTCTATTAGATCAGGCGACAATCGCATTTAAGTAAAATAAAGTATTTGCCACCATCGCGCCTGATACGACTGGTAACATGTCTAACATGTATGTTTGAGGACACTGGAAACGTCGGTGTTGCCAAAGGCCAACCTAAATATAAGCAAAGCAATGAAAAAGAAACTTTTACCGCGTTTATCACTGCTTTTCAAAAAACCTTGTACATTTTTTGTTTTCGCCATGTTACAACAAGTTTTGGATATTTTTTATTCAACTATTTTTTTTTCTAATTTTGATTTTATAATTTTGGAAGATTTTGAACAAACCTTAATTTTGAAACATTTTGAACAAACCGGAATGTTTCAAAATTATAAAACCAAAATTAGAAAAAAAAAATAGTTGAATAAAAAATATCCAAAACGTGTTGTAACATGTCGAAAAAAAAAGTATAAGGTTTTTTGAAAAGCAATGATAAACGCGGCAAAAGTTTTTCATTGATTTGGTTATATTTAGGTTGGCCGTTGACAACACCAACGTTTCCAGTGTCCTCAAACATACATGTTAGACAGAGAAACCCATACTACCAGTCGTATGCCGTTTCAGGCGCGATGGTGGCAAATACTTTATTTTACTTAAATGCGATTGTCGCCTGATCTAATAGAAATATTGTAATGCGGTTTTTTCCGCGTAAAAGCATATAAAATTCTCTAAATTTTGTATTTGGTGTTTTTAAGAGTCTCAACTACAACCCGAAAAAAGCGAAGGTCAATCTTAAAAAAGTGTCAATTTTTAAATTTTTTTAGCTTTAGATTGATTTTTCGCAGTAAATGCCGCTTCAGATGTATATGAAAAAAATTGTAGACATTCTCTAATTTGTACAGATTAATTTTCAGTTACCAAAAGGTACATTAAAATCACGTAAGTAGGCCCAAAAAATTGTTTTCCACAAAAATGTCAAAGAATCACATTTTTATGGATTGTAAGCAGAGATTGGTATCTATAAAGCTGGTAACCACCTAAATCTTGTTTTTTAAACATTTTTTAAAGGGCCAACATGATGCCAAGTCAAAATCGCTCTGGGGCCGATTCACTATGCTTATCCCGCTACCCCCTTTACTAAAGATATAAAGGGTTACTTATAATACATCTACAGCCTACATGCGATGTGACAAACCTCCTACGCGTCACATACAAAGTAGAATCGCTAATAGGAGTAAGATAAGGCAAGACTACTGCGCTTAGGTACTACCTATTCAGAACAAAAATTAAATTAAAAATTTTCCCACATACTTAGCAAAGTTACCTATGTGAAGCAAAGTAACCCCACTCTACAGTGAAAATCGCATGACACAAATAACAGCCAATGGAAGAATTATTTAGCAGAAATTTTGTACTAGTAGCTTCAGGAACTTAACTGAAATGAATAACTGGAAACTTTACTGTCATATATGTCAGTTTAACATTAAATTAAAATTGATTAAATTGTCATTTTAGGTGTAAATAAGCAATTAATAAAATAAATAATACATATATATATATATATATATATATATATATATATATATATATATATATATATATATATTAATATTAAACACAAATTTAGTAAATGTTCCAAGTTTCTATTGTAAAAAAAATAAAAAAATAGAGCGGCGGTATATATATATATATATATATATATATATATATATATATATATATATATATATATATATATATATATATATATATATATATATATATATATATATATATATATTAATATTAAACACAAATTTAGTAAATGTTCCAAGTTTCTATTGTAAAAAAAATAAAAAAATAGAGCGGCGGTGTCATTGCGATTTTATTACCGAATATGAACTCGTGCAGTAATTCGTACATTCCAATAACGTAATTAATTCTCGTGTACCACTCGAGCTAATGAAGACATTGTTGAAAAGCACTCAAAAAAATTTCCAGAAAGAATTAAAATTAATGCACATGTAATATTATAAGTGATAAAATTTCAGTTAGTCACTTGTGATATTATAATACGATAAAACTTTATAAAACCACAGTTGGTATATCCCTTTATTTATTATCATTTTTAATGAGTTGCTCCAGAAAATTGCAGGAGACATATTTTTCATTTTACACTGAGCAACATCAGCAACATTAGTCCAGTCAACGAAGGATCATTTTGGGCAAATGACGGTTCAAAATCCGAAAGTTTTGAAACTTTGTAGCATTGTTCGGGAAGGTCTAGTAATGAACATATCGACTTCCGGTTTTAAATATTCAATTTAACAGACATTTTTCTATCCAAATTAAAAATTTCAGATTTTGGTGACCCTTGTATAGCAACATTTAAAAAAAGAATATAAATAATTTTTAATTATTTTTTTAATTTGTGATTTTGTTACTATAATTTCTGAACTAATTGAAATATCGACTTCCGGTTTCCGGAATTGAATTTATTAGACAATTTCCTATAACATATATTATATTAATTTTTTTTTATAAGTCTTGGTTAAGCTAAAATTTTAAGTTTTTTTCGAAGAGAAAATGGTAAAATTTTGGCATTTAAAAAATTTCTTGTGTTTAATCAGCTCTATATTATAAACGAATTGAGATATCGATTTAAGGGTTCCGGAATTGAATTTTATAGACAATTTTCTATAATATATAGGTATGATATTATTTTTTTAGACCTTGGTTAAGGTAAAATTTAAAGCTTTTGTCGAAGAGAAAATGGTAAAATTTTGATATTTTAAAAATTTGTTGTGTTTAATCAGCTCTATATTATAAACGAATTAAGATATCGACTTCCGGTTGCCGGAATTGAATTTCTTAGACAATTTCCTATAATATGGTATTATATTTTTAAAAAATTATATGCCTTGGTTAAGCCATAATTTAAAGTTTTTGTCGAAGAGAAAATGGTAAAATTTTATTCTTTTTTAAAAATGTTGCTATACAAGGGTCGCCAAAATCTGAAATTTTTAATTTGGATAGAAAAATGTCTGTTAAATTGAATATTTAAAACCGGAAATCGATATGTTCATCTGTTCGAAAGTTACAGTTGCATTAGGAAAAATTCAACATTTTTGCAAATAGCAATCAAAACGCTCCGCTTGTCTTCATCATAACTTGCGAACCATTGATCTGGAAAAAAATTATTTTATATCAAAGTTGTAGTAAATTTTATTCTCTACAACTTTGTAACAAGTACTTGTACTCTACAATGCAGCGATAACGAGATATTATAGAAAAACCAGATTTTGGCAGCCATTTTGTGGCCCCCCGCCCCCGCTCACCAACTACAGGTCAGGACTTTTGATATGTTCATTACTAGACCTTCCCGAACAATGCTACAAAGTTTCAAATCTTTCGGATTTTGAACCGTCATTTTTCCTGACTGACTGGACTACATGCAATTGTTTAATTAATGTATGAATTTATCTACAATTTTACCAATATTTTCTTACTATTTTATGTCAACTTAACCTCTTGGATTTTTTGTATTATATATGATTGAGGTCGTACTTAGATATTGAAGTTTTAATAAAAAAGTTTATTAGGTAAAAAAATTATAAACTGTTACAATATTAAACAAAATTATTGTTGTTTTTTTCAGAAATATGGATAGAATGGCATTATAACCACTAACGCACTAACTTTCAAAGACAAATTAATCTTTTTGATGTTTGTGTTCAATTGGTAGCCATCATAACAAACTAAAAATGACTAGAAATAACTGTGAATTGCCTGCAGGCCTTACAAAAATTAGAACATGTTCTATTCCATGCAACCGTTGCCTCATGATTACTTCTGACTGTTGAATATGCAATTTCTGTGTTACACTCATGCAATATTAAAGTAACTTGTCAAAAGTTGCACTTGCATCTGCAATATTGCTTAACGTAAAATGGACTTTTGAAACTGTTTTGACCGGTTTTGACATTCGTAAATAATAAATCAAGTAATTCGTGTCATAAACTAATTTGATAACATTTTTCATAATGTAATAATAAATAAAGAATTAAATTATATATCCTAATAAATATATTAAACTTTTTTTGCTTTTTGTAACACAGAAAATTTAATTTAAAATGGATCAACACCCGTAGTTAAAATGGTGAAAAACAATATGCAGTGTGTTTACCGTAAAATTTAAAAATGTTGCTATACAAGGGTCGCCAAAATCTGAAATTTTTAATTTGGATAGAAAAATGTCTGTTAAATTGAATATTTAAAACCGGAAATCGATATGTTCATCTGTTCGAAAGTTACAGTTGCATTAGGAAAAATTCAACATTTTTGCAAATAGCAATCAAAACGCTCCGCTTGTCTTCATCATAACTTGCGAACCATTGATCTGGAAAAAAATTATTTTATATCAAAGTTGTAGTAAATTTTATTCTCTACAACTTTGTAACAAGTATTTGTACTCTACAATGCAATATTGCTTAATGTAAAATGGACTTTTGAAACTGTTTTGACCGGTTTTGACATTCGTAAATAATAAATCAAGTAATTCGTGTCATAAACTAATTTGATAACATTTCTCATAATGTAATAATAAATAAAGAATTAATTTATATATCCTAATAAATATATTAAACTTTTTTTGCTTTTTGTAAGACAGAAAATTTAATTTAAAATGGATCAACACCCGTAGTTAAAATGGTGAAAAACAATATGCAGTGTGTTTACCGTAAAATTTAGTTTAAATAATAACATTTTATATTTAAAATATTAACACGTTTTCGAATAGCTTGAAGTTGCTCTCTTTTAACTCTAATTCTAATTAAATCAAAAAATGCCTAAACAGAGAAAATAGTATAAGACGTTACGGAAGGCTACTCTAAACTCTAGCACTCGTTCGTTCGGTCACTCGCGCCTACGGACTCGTGTGCGAAATTCGAACTCTTGCTAGAAGAAGTCGCCTTCCCTAACTTATGTTTTAATGTACTGTTCTAATATTATTATTTAGTACTTAACTAATGAAAATAATTTACGTTCAAAAAGGCCTAATACTGAATTTCTTATCAAGATAAAAATACATGGTTCAGACTACGAATAAACCTACTGATATCTTATAATAAATGTTTACTTATACATTATCAAAGTTGAAGTATAAATAGGGAGTATTTTAAAAATACCTATACAGGAAACGTAAAATGTACAGAATAATATTGATTTTACAAACTTCCTACTCCATTCCTATACTTATATATTTCTATTTCTATCCACACTTGCTGGGTTAACCATGGTATACTGACAGAGTAACGCAAAAATTACAGTTATATGATTACAACGTTGGAATTACCAAAATGATTTTATTGCCGTAAGTACAAATAATTTATTTTCTCCTACTTATAATTTATAAGGCAAAACTCTTATGAGAATTAATTAGTTAAACAGTAAAATAGTCATCAAATTTATATTTTAAGAAAGTCTTTCTGCTGGTGGGTAAAATATGTGTTGAAATAATGAATACGGGTGTTCATTTTAAGTGGCGCACCATTGCTAACTCGAGAACTATAAGAGCTACGAAGTTGGTTAAATTAGCAAACAATTTCTATTTTATATGACTACTTTAATGAACGAAAGAAATTTTTTTTAGACCCGTGGTTCTCAAACTACGGGGTGCAACTTTCTTATTTCAAATGGGGACCTATTTTTTTAATTTGCTTATTCGATTCAGTATTTTTTCTGAATTCAACGAGATATTAGTTTTATACCCTTGCATAACAAAAACATATGATAAACGGGCTAAGTCAAGTTGGTCCTCCCACTTAAATATTTCTATAAAAAAAATATTAGTCTAGTTTGCGCTCGTATTGCGCTTTATTGCTCCACCAATAATTTTTTTGCGCTACTCTAATTTTGCCATAATTTAGAGAATAAGTTAGGGAGGGCCCTACCTTTTTGTAAATTTTCATAATTATTTCGATAGTCGTTCGTTTGCGCTCTATTGCGCCATTAATAAAAAAATTTGCGCTGGCATATAATATAATAATAATCAAAGTAGGAAAGGCCAACTTGACAGCGAAAAAAAAAGTAAGATTGTGTCATATTTTTTCATTACACTTCATTCTATGTACATTGCGCTCTTTTGCTCCGAAAATATATTTTTTTGCGCTGCTATAATTCAGCAGTAATCAAAGTAATTAGTTAGGGAGGGCCAAATTGACATAGCCCTCCCTTTGAGCTATTTTAAAGTTTTTATTATTGAATAGAGAGTGCTTTATATGCGCTATTTTGCGCTATTAAAATTTCATTTTGCGCTTGCCTCAAATTTATTTTATTTAAATTCTAAATTGGCAGGGCTAATTTGACGACAGAAAAAAATATAAAATTTATAGCTTTCTTATATTGTAATTAAATCTATATGCATTGCGCTCTTATGCTCCGTCAAAAAAAATTTTTGCGCTACTGTAATTTAGCAGTAGTTGACATAATTTGTTTGAAAAAGCGCGCGAAAGGCTTTTTAAAACGAATATTTACTTTATTTAGAAGTAAACGGTAAATTTGGTTAGGTATTTCATTGTTGTCCGAGGCTAGGCGTACATTTAAAGTTTAATAATGGGACTCAATAATATTTGTATGCGAAGGGCTAACAGTAGCCTTTTGCAGATAAAGGCTAAAACTGCAGTACGAGGGAAGTGATGGGCTAAAATTAGACGAAGTTTGCAAAAATATTTTCAGCCAAAAGTATAAAAATACACAGCATGTTTTTACGATTAATTGATATTTATAAACAATCAACAGAAATTTTTAACTATATCATATCTACGAAAAAGCGCGCGAAATGCGTACCTATAAAACGAATACCTACTTATTGCAAATTTTAAATTATTGGGTACAAGATAAATTTAGTTACGGTAATTTTTCTCAATTTTTGTGAGTCAAAGGCATGGCATGAAATTTAATTTACATAATGTTTCTCAAAAGTTATGTACCTATCATTTATTTAAACCCTGTTAATAGACCAAAAATTCAAATCGTAATAATGTTACGCTTTTAATTTTACTTAATGTATGTTATTGTAAATGTATGTTATTCAATGAGAGGTATGTTATACGAGCCGTACGCGACTACCTACCTAATATGTTGTGCTTTTTGCATTAATTAAGTTCGCCTATGCTTCTAATTTTTTTTTACTTTCGTAAAATGACAATTTTATTAGAATAATATTACGTACAAATTATTTTTACGATATAATTTTTGAGCCACTTACAAAGTTTGAATAAATAAGTATTAATAAATTTTTAAATAATGAATTACTAAAAACAGAATACATCATATTTTAAATAAAAGGTAGGTAAATAAAGTTTAAATAAAATGTAAATAACTTTATTTCACTTGGCGGTTACTTGAAAATGATTATAATTGCAAACCAATACTTCTTTGCAGACCGTTGCTAATAGTGACGGTCTGAAAACAATTATTTCAGATTGCTGCTTATAAATTTCTTTTCCAGTAATCATAAATAATTTATTTAGATTAATTTAAATTTAAGTATATCAATATTACCTATTTTCAAACAAAATTCTTTCCAAATGTCAAGTTTATTTACATTTTTATTATATAGGTATGTTGTAATGTTTTTCTACATTCAAAATTTAAGCTTTCGTAGATATGATGACACAGTTGAAAAATTTCAAAATTTCTGTTGATTGTTTATCAATTAATTGTAAAAAAATGCTGTGTATTTTTATACTTCTGGCTGAAAATATTTTTGCAAACTTCGTCTAATTTTAGCCCATCACTTCACTCGTACTGCAGTTTTAGCCTTTATCTGCAAAAGGCTACTGTTAGCCCTTCGCATACAAATAAGAGCGCAATGTATATAGATTTAATTACAATATAAGAAAACTATAAATTTTATCTTTTTTTCTGTCGTCAAATTAGCCCTGCCAATTTAGAATTTAAATAAAATAAATTTGAGGCAAGCGCAAAATGAAATTTTAATAGAGCAAAATAGCGCATATAAAGCACTCTCTATTCAATAATAAAAACTTTAAAATAGCTCAAAGGGAGGGCTATGTCAATTTGGCCCTGCCTAACTAATTACTTTGATTACTGCTGAATTATAGGAACGCAAAAAAATATATTTTCGGAGCAAAAGAGCGCAATGTACATAGAATGAAGTGTAATGAAAAAATATGACACAATCTTAATTTTTTTTTCGCTGTCAAGTTGGCCTTTCCTACTTTGATTATTAATAAAATAAAAAATATGCCAGCGCAAATTTTTTTATTAATGGCGCAATAGAGCGCAAACGGACGACTATCGAAATAATTATGAAAATTTTAAAATTTATAAAAAGGTAGGGCTAGTGTCAACCTGGCCCTCCCTAACTTATTCTCTAAATTATGGCAAAATTAGAGTAGCGCAAAAAAAAATATTGGTGGAGCAATAAAGCGCAATACGAGCGCAAACTAGACTAATATTTTTTTTATAGAAATATTTAAGTGGGAGGGCCAACTTGACTTAGCCTGATAAACGCAATTGAAAATTATGATAATTTAATTAAAATCTGATTGTTAGTTAGTGTTATGGAAGAAAACAATTGAATATTTTGTTTCATATTAATTGTTAGTGAAAAAGATTCTAGTATACTACACTGATCAGACCAAATAAAGTCGAAACACGTGTCCGTAGTTACCGCCACCTTATACCCTACTGAGTAGTTAGTACCTTGAACTCATACACTCAGTAGCGGTCCTGATCTCTTGATTAAAATCAAATAATCTATTTTATTATCAAATAACAATTAATATGAAACAAATATTCAATTGTTTTCTTCCATAGCACTCTTGTAACACTCAGATTTTAATTAAATTGTCACAATTTTCAATAGCGTTTTTCTCATGTTTTTGTTATGCCAGGGTATGAAACTTATATCTCGTTGAATTCAGAAAAAAATACTGAATCGAATAAGCGAATAAAAAAATAGCTCCCCATTTGAAATAAGAAAGTTGCACCCCGTATTTTGAGAACCACTGGTCTAAAAAAAATTTTCTTTCGTTCATTAAAGTAGTCATATAAAATAGAAATTGTTTGCTAATATATTTTAGCATGATTTCAAACGAATTTCAACCTATATTCTAATCTTACAGATTTTTGTGGCGAGAGAGATAAAAAGTTCAGTCTGCCTGTCTGACGATATTATATCTTATAGTCTAAATTCTAGTTTCAAGGTCAATAATTGACCATATTTTAAACCTTAACATCACTGATAGGCTTTTACATTTTTACCTCTCGCCTAGAGAGGTATAGGGATCGTGAAAAAATTCGATGTCGAGATTTTTGTCAATAAGCACGTTTTAGCACCTTTAGAACCTATTTTGACTATTTTCACGATGATGTCTGTGTGTGTGTGTCTGTGTGTCTGTGTGTATGTATGGAAGTCTGTATGTGCGCCTACTATAGCCTTTCGTTCCGGTTCATTATCTCAAATTTTACTGAACATAAAATTCTAATATTTTGCATTATACATTTATATATGTTAATGAAGAGCTGAAAAGATTTTGGTAAAAATCTGCCAACCGGAAATGGTATTTTCTTGAAGCATTCTAACATTTTTTGCAAAAAATATTGGAAATACTGCGATAGTTACAATTTGTCATGCGACATTTGAAAGAACAAATTACCTCTTACAATATTTATTTTACATCTTTTCTATATCTCTTACCAATAACGGAAAATTATTTTTCAAAAATATGTAATGTTACCTACCACGATTTGTGAATCATTATATAGGAAAAAAAATTAAAAACAAAAATGAAAATGTCAATGTGACAGATGAACAGATGTATATACAGTTTCTGAAATTTTGGTTGCACCATTTATAAAGAAATGTATAAATATATTAATAACTGGGTTTGAAACTTAGTAGGTACCTAGGAGCTGAAATTTAATTAATAAAAAACTGACTAAATTCCAGTAAGTTTTTATCCTTCCATTAAACGTATCCAGTCAAGAAGCATCATCGATTCATTATTAACTGGATATAATGTAATAAGGTAATAATTAAATAAAAATTGTATCCGCACAAAGAGCTAATTTGATTTCAATGTCAATCGGAATCAGTACGTTGCTTGAAGAACTATAAAAAAAATTACAAAAAGTAGCCTAACAAAAACCAAATTCACATATTACAGTGTCAAGGCGGGAGGTTATGTGCTGGCCACAACATATTTTTTTTTGTTTATTTCGTAATTAATAATTCTTATCTTTAAATTTTCACCGACTATTAAAATAGGTACCTTATGTACATATCGAGCAGTAGTCCAGGCAATCTAGAGAAAAAAACCCACTAACCTGGGCAAAATTGCTTCAGAAGCTTTCTAAACGGTTTTCGGCTCAGAATATGTCACAGAATAACATATTCAAAATCTGCTAAAATCGGATCACGGGAACACCCCCAAAAAATGGGTTCGAAAATTAAAAATGGCCGCCATTTTTAGTTTTTTAGCTTTATCTTGTATGTGGATAATACTACGAGAAAACTGTTACCTACTAAATTGTAGAACATAAAATTCTCTACAAAAAGATGCCAACAATTCTTTTTGAAACTATTACAGTTTATGAGAAAATCGTGAAAATAAATTTGGATAATTTCCAATCAATTTTTATAATTTTGTATTATCACACAAATATTGATCTAATTTTTTAACGGTTCAAAACATAATTTCGCGGTTTACCGCAATCGATTTTTGAAACTTTTCTCTATTAGAGACATAATTTTTGAAAATTTTAAAAGTGCAGGGCACAACTGCAATTTTATTATCCAAGGTGAGAAAAGCAAATGCTTGTATTTTTTGTACCTATTTAATTAACAGTCGTTTCTAAACGGGTTAAGATTGACTTGCGATTTACGGCATGCGATTTTTTATTCATTTATGTATTAGACGCTGAAATCCGCAAATCAAAATTTTCTCCCTTTCGAAATGACAGTGCTGGAAATTGCAAACCAAAAAGAATTTTAAAATGATGAAATTAGTGGCGAAATACAAAATACTAATAATTAATGCTTTTTTTTAAGAAATAAAATTTAAATACAACATAACCATAGGCGCCCGCAGAATTTTTCCAAGGGTGCAAAACATAATAATTATTTTATTTATTTTACAAATTAACAACTAAGAAGATATACCTACTTGTATGAATTATTTTAAAAATAGAAAATCTACGGTGGGGGACAAAATGCTCCGCTAAACAAAAATGGTTATTTTTCTTATTCTTATGTCGCTAAACAAAATTATGCAAATAATAAATTTACGTTTATAATATTACTAAGTGAAGTTATATTAGGCCTTAGGAATCCTTGGTTTTTGAAATAAAATCATCTCTCAGGAGTACATCATTTTATTTTACATTAGTAATGTAACTAATGTAACTAATATAACTTCACTTAGAAATATTCAGGATCCTCTTAACCTCACTTCTTATTATTATTTTTATAATATTAAACATATATATCTTTAACATGCTTCTAGTCATCTATTCAGAATAAATCGCTGAAATTAATTAATAATATTGGAAATTGTTGTGAAAATAATAATAATTAAACAATAACCGGTTATTCGCATGGTTGATGGTAACCCGAAAGGAGGACATTTGTCCCCTCCTTTCGACTTTTTATTTTAAAGTATTTTATACAAGTACAGGTAGGTACCTACCTTAATTTGTATTAATTTGTTATAGGTATTAATAAAATGGTTTTGTACTGCAAACTGCACCCCTGAAAAAATTTAAGGGCGCCTCTGGTCATATTGGATATTTGTTGTAAATCAGATTTTAATAAAACTAATTTATTTGCTTAGAGAAAGTATTATATCTCTCGCATTTTTTTTTTTTTGTAAACTATCAATCTGTCATTTTGAAATTAATTTTCAATTCCGCTTGTTAGCACTGTAATTGCTCAACGGAATAAAATTTCGATTTGCGGTTATCAGCATCTAGTACAAAAAGGATCAGGGAATCAAATGCTGGAAACTAGAAGTCAATATTGTATTCCGTTCACAAATGACCGAAAATGAAACACAAGCAAGGAAAATATTAACCAAATTTCTGTATTTTGTATTTAAGAAAATCATTACATTTCAGTTTAACTCAGGCTGAAAACAAAAATTAACATAACAATTCTGATACAGAAATGACCGAAAAATCGAATGCCGCAATCCGGAAGTCGATATCTTAATCCGTTTAGAAACTACAGTTAACTAAACACTAGTTATATTAATAAAACTTAAATATCTCAATTTTCTCTCTGAATAAAAAAATAAATTACAGTTTAAGTAAAGGTTCAGAATTTTTATCAAATAATGCATCAAATAGAGAATTTTCCAAGGAATCGCATGCCGCAAACTGCAAGTCAATATCTTAATCCGTTTAGAAACGACAGTTAATTAAACACAAAAAATACAGGCAATTGTTTTTCTCACCTCGGAAAATAAATCGCACCTGTGCCTTAACTGTAGTCCAAAATTTTTTAAAAATTATGTATCTTATAGAAAAAAGTATTAGGAATCGAATGCTGGAAACCGCGAATCGATATTATTATCCGTTAAAAAATTAGAACAATATTTGTGTGATAAGACAAAATTACGACTTGATTTAAAATCATTAGAAATTAACCAAATTAATTTTCACGATTTTCTCATAAACTGTAATTGTTCGTATCTTTTTGTAGAGAATTTTATGCTCTACAATTCAGTAGGTAACAGTTTTCTCGTAGTATTATCCACATACAAGATAAAGCTAAAAAACTAAAAATGGCGGCCATTTTTAATTTTCGAACCCATTTTTGGGGGTGTTCCCGTGATCCGATTTTAGCAGATTTTGGATATGTTATTCTGTGACATATTCTGAGCCGAAAACCGTTTAGAAAGCTTCTGAAGCAATTTTGCCCAGGTCAAAACGTAAATTGCCTGGACTACAGGTAGTTTAAAATATAAGTTTTAATGACAAAATAGAAAAGTATCTAAAATGTGAACACAAAAGAAATGATGATCACGGGTTGCAACAACAATAGCCGACATTATGATTGGTCGAAAAATGCGGAGCGAAAGTTGTACTTTTCACTACAATTTAGCGGAGCTAAAGTAACTCATTATTGTACGATTTCATAAAAAATACTATTTAAATCGTATCAAGTATGGTTTTGAATTTTTTTAAAATAAAAGGACTAAAAAAAGATCAAAAACTAACGTTAAATACCTACCATTTATTTAATTTAAGAGGAATGTCATCCCTACAAAATAATGTAAAAATATGTTCTCGTCGGGTAGATGAAATTAACTCGAATTTTGGTTTGATTTGCTTGTTCTTATTTTAAATTTAAAGGTAGGTCGGCCTAGTGCTATTTAAAAAAAATTAATTTGTACATGTTTTCTTGCTCCAAAGTCAGTAAAATAAAATTGTATATCTCGCAAATCCTGCAGTCGCTCTTCCTAAACTGCCAATAAAACTTCATTTTGTGACGTAAGACCAGACGCTTACTCAAACAATATAACTTTAAGGAAAATTTTTAAAGCTGGTTTAGCCACAATTTTTACAATAATAATTAAATAATATTAGTAATTTTTAAATATCGTGTTAAATCAACTTTAACTTCCGAACTGATGTTATGGAATTTCAGTTTCCAGTATCAGATTTCTCATTTTTATGTAAGACACATAATTTAACATTTTTAAAAGGCTTTAGTTAAAAAGTTAAAATTTAATGTTAGACGCTAAGAGGTCATAGTGAAATTTTTGTAATTCTTTTTCTTTTTACTTCCTTGTACGGAGTAATAAGGAAGTATTGTAATCGCGAAAAATTTCGGTTTTCGATTTTGATGGAAATATCCGTTTTGACCTTTTCTGAATCCATTATGACTAGTTTCGTCGTGACGTCTGTACGTATGTACGTATGTACGGACGTATGTGTGTCGCATAACTCACATACGTTTAGACGTAGAAAGTTGAAATTTTGTATTTAGGACTGTTATAGCATCTAGTTGTGCACCTCCTATTTTTGGTTTCAATCTATAAACCGGAAGTAGTAAATTTAAAAAAAAATTCGATAAATATTTAATTTAAGACAAATTTTTTTATTTTAAATGAAAGATTATGTGATTATTACCTACAATCGGTATTTTATAAATATTTTTGTATCTGGTATCATTTAAGAATAATTAAAGTATATATTTATAATTTAGTATTTCGGTATCTTGTAGTCCATGATCGATTAACATTTGTTACTACGTAAAATTTAAATGTTTATGACATAACAGTGACAATAGTAAAATATGCTTTCTATCTTCTTCTGCAGTTTAAATAAAATGACTAAAATATATTTGTGAGTATACTAGTATAATAAGTTAAAAGAATTTTTTATATTATTCTACATTTTAGTTATTAAGAAAAGTGTGAACAAACAAGGCGTACAAGGAAGTCATGTGGTGTCCACGTCAGATTTTTTGTGTTTAATAAACTGCTAATATCTGACCGGATTAAGATATCGACTTCCGGTTTGCAGCATTAGATTTCTAAGAAATTTTTGTATAAGATTTTTAATAATACTTATTAAAGCCGAAATTAATTGCTTTTTCGGAGAAAAAAAAATTATATTCCAATTCTTCTTGGAGAAAAACATTAAATTTCGGCTTCACTAATGCCTTTTGAAAAATTTAAGATAATGACCCTTATAGAAAAATGTGTGAGAAATTCAATGCTGGAAACCGGAAGTCAATATCTTAATTCGGTCAGAAATTAGAGTTGATTGATCAGGGTAAACAAAAAAACTTAAACTTAAATTTCACTTTCGCGCAGAGAAAAACATTTTGGCTAACTAAGGCTCTTACATTTTTTAAAAATTAATTCATCTTATAAAAAATATTCGAAAAATTCAATGCTGGCAATCGAAAGGCGATATCTTAATCCAGTTAGAATTGACTAATTACAGGCAAAAAATAGTAAAATTTGACAATTTTTTCTCCGCGTAAAACTATAAAATTTCGGCTTAACTAAGGCCTTTAAAAACCTTTAAAATGTGTCTTAAATAAAAATGTCTGAGAAATCCAATGTTGGAAACCGAAATTCGGTATCTTTATCCTTTTTGGAAGTTAAAATTGATTAAACATAAGAAATTTTAAAATTACTGAAATTCCTTTAATTAGTTTTTTTGTTAAAATTGTGGCTTATCTACGGCTTTCAAAATTTTGAAACAATAGTGTTAATAGAAAAATGTCTGTGGAATTGAATGTTTGAAACCGGATGTCGCTTTTTCTATCCGTTAAAAATAGTCCAGTAGCCTTGTCATGGTTATAATGGGCCTAAGTTGCATCAAGTGGTGGTAGTAGGTTTCTATTTTTTTTCTTGTATAGGATGTGACTGAGATGCAAAATCCAAGTTTTCGACCTCGGCAACCCTCCGGAACACTTTTGAATATCTCAAAAACTGCTAAATTTTTGCACTTTTTTCGGTTTCTTACCATTTTGACTATGAAGGAGCACGATTTCGACAAAACCCGTTCTGTACATTTTTAAACTGGATTAAATTGTATACAATCTAAGAATAGAATGGGCTCGGTAGCCCTAATAGTTTCCGAGATACAGCTATTCAAAGTTTGGTAAATTTTCCAAACTTGAAAATTTTAAGCTAGTTTTCATGATACACAAAAAACGGCTGTAACTTTCCAACGGATAAAAGTATCGCCGTCCGGTTTCAAGCATTCAATTCCACAGATTTTTATCTATTTACGATATAATTTTTATAATTTTCGAGAGCCTATTTAGCCACAATCTTAATTATTTTTTTTCAAATTTTGTGTTCATAAAATAATAATAACATAATTTCTGAACGAATAATGATAGTGACTTCCGGTTTGCAGCACTGAATTCCTCGGACTTTTATCTATGAGATACATTGTGTCAAAAAATTTCAGTGGCCTTGGTTGAGCTGAAATTTAAAGTTTTTCCCCGAGAGAATATAATAAAAATTTTGCTTATTATTTTGTTTATTGTGTTTAATTAACTATAATATCTGAACGAATAATGATATTGACTTCCGGTTTGCAGCAATGAATTCCTCGTACTTTTTACTTTTTCAATGGATCTTCTTTCAGCTGAAATTTAAAGTTTTTCCGCGAGAGAATATAGTAAAATTTTTGTTTACTCTTTTGTTCATTGTTTTTAATCAACTATAATATCTGAACGAATAATGATAGAGACTTCCGGTTTGAAGTATTGAATTCCTCCGACTTTTTTCTATAAGATACATTGTGCCAAAAAATTTCAGTGGCCTTGGTTGAGCTGAAATTTAAAGTTTTTCCCCGAGAGAATATAGTAAAAATTTTGTTTATTATTTTGTTTATTGTGTTTATTTAACTATAATATCTGAACGAATAATGATATTGACTTCCGGTTTACAGCACTGAATTCCTCGTACTTTTTTCTATAAGATACATTATGTCAAAAAATTTCAATGGTCTTCCTTGAGCTGAAATTTAAAGTTTTTCCGCGAGAGAATATAGTAAAATTTTTGTTTACTCTTTTGTTCATTGTTTTTAATCAACTATAATATCTGAACGAATAATGATAGAGACTTCCGGTTAGCAGTATTGAATTCCTCGGACTTTTTTCTATAAGATACATTGTGCCAAAAAATTTCAGTGGCCTTGGTTGAGCTGAAATTTAAAGTTTTTCCCCGAGAGAATATAGTAAAAATTTTGTTTATTATTTTGTTTATTGTGTTTAATTGACTATTGCTATTGACTTCCTGTTTGTAGCACTGAATTCCTCGTACTTTTTTCTATAAGATACATTCTGTCAAAAATTTTCAATGGTCTTCCTTGAGCTGAAATTTAAAGTTTTTCCGCGAGAGAATATAGTAAAATGTTTGTTTACTCTTTTGTTCATTGTTTTTAATCAACTATAATATCTGAACGAATAATGATATTGACTTCCGGTTTGCAGCACTGAATTCCTCGTACTTTTTTCTATAAGATACATTCTGTCAAAAATTTTCAATGGTCTTCCTTGAGCTGAAATTTAAAGTTCTTCCGCGAGAGAATATAGAAAAATTTTTGTAGAAGAGAAACGGTTGGTGTTTCAAAACTTTATATTTTGCCAAACTTTGAAAAGCTGTATCTCGGAAACTATTAAGTCTACCGAGCCCATTCTGGTCTTAGATTGTAGACAATTTAATCTAGTTTAAAAATGTATAGAATGGTTTTTGTAGAAATCGTGCTCCTTCATAGTCAAAATGGTAAGAATCCGAAAAAAGTGCAAAAATTTAGCAGTTTTTGAGACATTCAAAAGTGTTCCGGAGGGTTGCCGAGGTCGAAAACTTGGATTTTGCATCTCAGTCACATCCTATACACGAAAAAAAAATAGAAACCTACTACCACCACTTGATGCAACTTACGATGTACTAGGTTACTGGACTAAAAGTTACAGCCGTTTTTGCGACACGGAACAAAATTATAGCTTGTTTATCTATTTATTATCTACGAGTAATAAATATATTTTCTTGTGTTAAAATATTTAAACTTCTATTTTATATATATATATATATATATATATATATATATATATATATATATATATATATATATATATATATATATATATATATATATATATATATATATATATATAGGTATATATATAATATATTTTCTTGTGTTACAATATTTAAACTTCTATTTTTTATTATATTCAGTCGTCATAATAGTAAGTTGAAAAAATCATGATTCTTAAATATTTTATATATTTGTGTAGGTATTTCATTTTAACAACCACATTATTAGGTAGTGGAGATAAAGTACCTGATATTACTCTTCTATCATTAGTAGGATATACACATAATGAAGTTAATCATACTTGTGTAGCAGGAAATAATGTTGAAGATAGTGCTATTACTTTTATTACACCTTTTTCCGACGATTTAAAAACCAATTTAGCAGGTATTATTTTACAATCGTAATTAAATTCGATGTTCATTTTCTTACCAGACGAAAAAATTCTACAAATAATTTTAAATCCAATAATATAAATTATTTTATAGGAACAAAATACATTCTTGAAGGTAAGGAATATTCTCCAGATCTTGAATATGATTGTAATTTTGAGACTAATAGTAAGTGTACGAGTAAATGGATTAATAATGATAAATATAACCTACAAGTAGAATCAACCATGAAAACATATCGACTTTTGGATCCTACGTTAGACGAACGATGGGAAAGTAAGTAAACACAAATATTTACAAGATTATATTCCACCTTTCAAAAGAGTTTACTACTTTCAGCCAAACTATACAAGAACCAATTAAATTGCCAGCAGGCGATTTTACTATTGGTGTATCAGTCAGAACCGACACTGAAACGTCTATAATACTTTGCAATAATGATGAACCTATGAAATGTCACTGGATTGTATTAAACTCAAAACAAGATTCTGATAAACAAATATTGAAATACTGCGGTAATGTAAAACAAAAGACAAATTTTTTATTTACCGATTCTGGGTGCGGAAAAGAACACATTACAACAATGGTGAATATATAGATTTACACAACTTAGAAAAGAGAGTGTAGTATAGTATAGAAAAGTAAAGAGTATTATTTTACTATTTTATAGAATACAACTCTAAATGGAAAAAAATGGATTCATATAATTGTATCCAAAACTAATAACGAATCTTATACATTTAAACGACTTGAAAATAATAGAATGATAGATTTCATAAGTTACAATATTCCGCAAAACCTAACTCTAAAATATATGTATGTTCATATGAAGGAAGACCATAAAGGATTTTGGAAAATTCATAATTGTATGTATCATATTATTCATACTTATTTGATTTAACCTTGGATTCACAGAATATCAACTTTAACATGGTATGAATTAAAAAGTATTTGTTCTTATTTTGAAGAAAAACTATAATAGTGGAGTTTGTACTTACAGTAGGAATTTTCCCTAAATAATAGCAAGTTGGTATGTATCATTACACAAGAAATTAGTGTAGTAAATACTGCGAAACAAAAAACTTCTACTTCAAACAAAGACAAAAGCTTTTCTGATTCACACCTCACACCTCTAATAATCTATAACTTAGGTTTAATAAAATAAGAGCAAAAAATAATTCTTAAATTAGTTTCGTGAATCTTTAGAAATTAATTAAATATTGCCCTTTAAAATAATAATTATATTATTGCAGATTCATACTTATCGTTAAAGAAAAAATTCGCAAATGGAGAATGGCGTGATTTAGGTCCAAAATTGGAACAAAAAAATAAAGACCAAATATGTATGACTTTATACGCAGCTGCATGTAAAAAATGTACGGTCAGTTTTAAATTCAAGAATGAAGGACAAATTTATGAGATGAAGGAAAATTCTAAAACGGTAAATATAATAGATATAGGTACCAATACTTCTCTATTGCTATTTTTTCAATATCACCTTTACGTACCTACATACTTTAGTATAATTTGCCTTACAGCATTGGCAGTACTTTAAATTATTACAAAATTTCTCATCAGATAATAATCAGTTGCAACTGCAAATAAATGCAAAATGTCCAAATTGTGTGGAATCAGAAGAGTTTTGGTACATAGACGACATAAGGAGATGCCATTCAAATGGTGTGTATACGAGAAATGCCGGAATATCCATGTAAATTAATATTGTATTGTTTATAGAAAGAAGAATAATTAATTTCACTACAAATAAAAATGATACAATTTCTTGTGTAGCTGTTAAAGAACCTGACTGGCACAATTCAAATAGAGGTGGCGAAATAAAATTTCAAAGTATGTAACAAAGTAACATTGTTGCATTATATTTTATTCATTGATTTATTTTTAGCTAACGAAATATGTGATAATTCTGAATTTATTGGCCAAAATTGCGATATATCATGTTCGTCAATACTAGATGCTAACAATTATATACATACTGCATTTTGCAACAAACACGTAATATGTAAGCCAAGTAAAAATGATTTATCTGAATGTTCTTGTGCTGCCGGATATTACGATAAAAATTGCAATAGAGGTAACTAATTTTATTCTTAATTTGAAATAACAAGGGCGGTAAGTATAGGGGTGATAAAGTTAGTTTCTTACTAAATAATTTTTAAAATAGTTCATTGGAAACTTCATTGACATATTGAATATTGATTTATTTTCCGTTAATTTATTAAAAAACAAATCAAACGTAACTTTTATATTTCTCAATGTTATCGATATAAGATATAAGCGATTATTGTCTTGGATGACATTGTTTTAAATTAACCAAATTTTCAAGTTTCCAATTAAACTAAGCTAATCCATTTTATATTTACTTCCTTGCTAATGTCAGTAGTTGTATGTATTTTATTTTTATTTAATAAAATGTCGACATTTTAAGTCGTAAAACATTGTACACTAAGCATGTACCAGAGGCATGTACCATTGTACCTCACCCTAGAGGGCGCATTGGTACGATTCTGTACTTTTTTAAATGAGTGTAATATGATAAATAATGATTCTAAATATATTATACAGGGTGTTTTAGACCACCCGTACCACCCAAATATCTCGCGTAAAACGGAACGAATCAAAAAAAGAAAAAATACGTCCAAAAAGATTTCAAAAATTCTATTAATTGACACCAAATGCAAATTTTTCCCCCACCCCCTGGGGGGTGGAGGGGGGTGTAGCTTTGTAAATTTAAATGGGGACCCCCATTTTTTATTGCAGATTCGGATTCCTAGATTTAAATAAAGAAGGTTTTGTCCGAAAAAATTTTTTTGATTCTTGAAAAAATTTTTTTGATTCTTGAAGTTAAAAGGCAAATTAAATTTTGGTTTTAAACAGAAATTGATTCATTCAAATTTGACAAAAAGAAAAAAGCGCAGTAACTGAAACAAGAAATAAAAATCATTTAAAAAATTATAACTGTGTAAGGTACTTACCGTAATGTCAGTCCTATCCCACCCTTGCGTAGACGATAAATTACGTTGTTTTCGAAAAATCTTAAAAAATTTTTCGGACAAAACCTTCTTTATTTAAATCTAGGAATCCGAATCTGCAATAAAAAATGGGGGTCCCCATTTAAATTTTCAAAGCTAACCCCCCTTCACCCCCCAGGGGGTGGGGGAAAAATTTGTATTTGGTGTCAATTAATAGAATTTTTGAAATCTTTTTGGACGTATTTTTCTTTTTTTGATTCGTTCCGTTTTACGCGAGATATTTGGGTGGTACGGGTGGTCTCAGGGCCGTTGCGTGGTATTTTGGCGCCTGGAGCAAAAATATTTTTTGGCGCCCTACTTCTCCCCTCTCAGGCGCGGATCTAGAATTTCGTTTTGGGGGAGGAGGTCAAATTTGAAGAAATTTTAATGAATATAGAGTTAAAAAATGCGCCGCAGGCAATTTTTTTTTCCATTCAAGGTCAAATGTCTTATAATTAAAAGTTACACTTTTTAAGGGATGTGAAGTTTAGTGTTTTTTTCCTATTTCATGCGCAAAATTTTTTCTTCAGCCCATTCAAAGTAAAATTGGTATCTCAAATTTGAACTTTCGGTTATGAAAAACTAAACATGTTTTACTCTTGTTTAGGTAATTATAAATGTAATGTAACCAGATAATAGTGGCACTTCTCACTTCTCTCGCTCTATTAAACATATCATTCATTCATTCTCAAAGATATTATTACAAAAAAACTAAATTTTCTATTTATTGTAGGTACTTACACTTTTATAATAAATATGCTTATATGTAGGTATTACACACATACAAAAATTATTCACTGTAGTCGTAGTAACAGTCACAGAAACACTTACTGATTTATAAACCGTGATATATTTTATTCTTTTACTCGTGTAACTACAAACAACTTTCCAGAACACAGTTTATTTAGATACTGATAAATTCTGTTAACTATACATTTAATTCGTGGAAAACAGTTGTTATACCTGATATTCTTACAACAGTGCTACGTGCTATAATTTTAAGAAAACATAATGAATTATTGGAACGTAAATGTGACAATGTATTACTTTTTAACTTAATGTTAATTTTGAAACTAGGAATTTATTGTAAGGTATAGTAAAACAAATTACTTTTTTCATTTTACATTTTGGCGCCTTTTTCATAAGGCGCCTGGAGCGGTCGCTCCTCCGCTCCATGCCACGCAACGGCCCTGGGTGGTCTAAAACACCCCGTATATCTACATAATGAAACCAAAGGCTTAAAGTATCGATTACATAATTATAAACATATTTAAAAATATTAAATACACCCCCGAAAATAAAATAAAATGTCCGAACTGTACCAATGTGCCCTCTCACTCGTACAGATTACCAATTGAGGACATTGGATATATTGTTTATGTTGGAGACCGAGACGTAGTGAAGGTTTCCAATATTATCCGAAACCAGAATAAAATGCAATTTACATATCCGTGATAGCGTGATAATTATAATATTTCTTGCACAATCGATACTATACAAAAAATTTAAAAACACTATTAGGTAATATATTTTGGTAACATTCAGTTCGTTTGCATAGATAGGTACTAATGTTTTTGATATGGATTTTAATTGTTACTTTTAGTAAGTACCACCTTATGATTGGTATATTAATTACTTATTTGTTATTAACAAAAATTTACAACTTTTGAAACTTTAGTCAGTAAATTCTAAAAAATGTTCGATTATGAAGCAAAGCTGAAAATAAAAACAATAAGATATTTCATACATTATACTTATAAAACAAAAGTAAATAGAGAAAAGGTACAAATTAAATTTGCCAATTTTAATGTTCATTTACCTTATACAAAATATTGTTTAAAAACTGGAATTATCGAATTACCTGTTTAGGAAGTGTAAAGTGTAAGGCTTTCTTAATTTATAGTGTATTTTTAGCTTGTACTTTAGGATTCTATGGCTACAATTGTGTAAATGTATGCACATCTTGTAAGAATTCCTGTTTAAAGTCATCAGGTGCTTGTCTACCGAATGAAACATGTGAAGAAAATGATTCTGAATCTGAATGTAACAAATGTAAGTTATAATAATATATAGAGTAACTAGTTAGAAAAGTAATATAATTCTCTCGATCGAGGGTGATTGATAATAATTATGGAAAGAACCACGAGACATTAGGAAAGTTTTCGTACATGTTACACGCACTATTTAAAATTAAACCAGATCAGAGATAAATAAAATAATTACATATTTTTTATAGTTAATTTAATGGACTATCTATTTTCTAGCTGAAATACTACAATTACTTAAACCACCAAGAATTATCAATGCAACTCTCACAACAATTACAGTACAACCGGAAATAAATCAAAGAAATTTAAAAAATCAAAAATATATCGAATACCAAATTGAATACAAAGAAGTAAGAAACAGATTTTATTATACTTATAAAAAACTAAATTATAAAGATTTATGTTCAATATATTAAGAAGAAGTCGCCATGGAAATCACATGAAGATAACACAAAAATATCTCAACTGGAAGTAACAACTATAAGAAATCTTGCTGCTAACACTAAATATAAAGTTAGAATGGTATTATATAGTGAAGATGGCAAAAATAGTACTAGTTATAATACCGAACATATTTCTACAACTATAACGACAACATGTATAAGTATGTTTTAAATTATAATTAAAATGCTTGTATAAAAATACTCGTGAATGTGGACGAGGTGAAAGAAGTATGTTAAGATAAGAATGTTTGATATTAACTGCTGCTTAAAGTTTACAGGTATTGGCTTGAAATTTACTCAAAAATGTTTTAGACATAACTTCAGACACCAAATTTTATGAAAATTTAAACATTGAAACTAGTTCAACAAAAGCAAGTATTACCTGGACTCCAATATGTGACGGAAAAATTAAATTTAAAATTGAACCTATAACATACAATTTACATAACTGTACATCATCCTCAACCAACGCAGAAATTACTAGTAAGATAACAGATGAAAGACAAGAAATCAAAACATTGATTCCACATACAGAATATAATCTTACCGTTGCTATTACTCATAATGGAGAAAAGATTACATCTTCTTTCCTATTTACAACAAAAGAACCAGGTAAAAGAGAGCATTAAAATGCGTTGCAAAAATATAATAGTACCTAATTATTTTTACAGAATTTCCTGTTTTGAAATCGTCACCAAAAATAATTTCTAGAACTTTAACTAGCATTAAAGTTAGATTTGACCGAAAAGATATAAATAATGAGATATTAGCAAGAGAGTATTTAGTTCAAATTAAAAATGGTACAAGTAATTGGAAAAATGAAAGCAGCACAAAAGAAAAAGTAAAAGAAAATAATGCATATGAACTTAAAAATTTAAAAATGGGGACAGTTTACGAAGTACGAGTTGTACTTTACACAGAAACAAATGAATCTTATGATGAGTGCATCCCAATCGCAAAAACAGTAACTAGTTGCACAGGTAAGAATAATACTTGATTTTTATTAACTTTTCTCAAAACACGTATCAGATTTTTACTATGTCCAATTAGAAGAGACATTCTAATAGCGGTGGTACCAAAGCCAACGATTAAAATATACTTATATATATATATATATATATTGATCAATATTGATTGTTAATACCAACTTTAAAAATTCATGTATCAATTATATATTTTTAGATTTGTCGCAACATAAACTTATACATAAGTTAGATGTAGTACCAAACCAATATGGAGCAAAAGTTACTTGGAGCCCAGTGTGCAAAAATATGTTTCAGGTTAACGTTATTTGTAATGGAGATAGTTGGTGCAAAAATCCCACTGAAGAATATAAATTTAACAGCATAGATAGTATTGGTCATATAAAAAATTTGATACCATATACAAATTACAAATTAAAATTCAAAGTAATTGATTCAGGAAAAAACGAAATGAAAAATACCATAATTCGAACAACACCTGCTGGTATAAAATGTATCATTTTGAAAACAAATTTTTATTAATATTCCCTTGCATTTTAGCTGCACCGCCAGTAACTGAACTACGAGTATATTCTTTTAATTCGAGTGGTGTATCAGTACGGTTTAAAAAACCATATCCACCTCATGGTGAAGTAGAAAAATATGAAACAAGTATTAAACCATGTTCTGAAGAAACAAAAAAAAATTCTACAACAGAAAACTGCAAACTTTGGGATGATTTTCAATGTGTTACTATACCACAAAATTTCGATACACCTTGCCAAAAATATATATCTGTATCTGTACGTTATGATATTTAAAGTTATAAACAGAATAATGACGTGTTTGGTTTACTTTTAGATTACCGCTAAGAATAAAAATGTTACCGAAGATGGAAATAAAGCAGAAATACAGTTTGATACAACAAAAGGTACCTAACTAGAATATAATTAATTTTAAAATTATTTATGACCTTAACTCTTGCAGTAACTGACGCTCCTGATAATTTAAACATACGAGTAAGTATTAAAACGCAAGATATTTGTTGGAGTCATCCAAATTTTGTAAAAGGCATCTTGACAGAATTTCAAATTACTGCTAAACAAATAGACTCAGAGCTAGTTATCAATACAAGAACATCTTCAGAAGAAGTTGAACTATATAAAGTTGAATCATTGAATAAATCATACTGTGACAAAGTAAATTATATGACAATTTTTAAATATTATTCACATTCAACGATAATATAGTTTCAGCTCGATCTTTCTCTTTCATCAACATACGAAATTGTGGTACAAGCCAAAAACGGAAAAGGTACATTTGGACGTGAAGTTAAGAAAAAACTTATAATGTTACCAATAAAACCCAAACTTACTAGTAATATAATTAAAGAAGATCGTACAAATCACACTCAAAAAATAATAATTCCACCTATTATAAATACCACGAAAACTAAAAACAGGTGATTTATTCAGTAAAAACAAATTATTTAAATTACATTTATATTTTTTAGTAAACTGCATATAGTGGTTTGTGATCCAAGACATTCTAAAAATGAGAAAAATAATTTAAATAGTCAACTTATTTCAACCTCAAATTGTTCTGGTACTCTTTGGCTAGCTGCTACACTAAATGTAAGTACATTTTCCATAATTGCATAATTATATTATACCGAAATTTCTTAAAGAATTATCAGAGGTAATACCACAAGAGATGATAATTTTTAAAAATTATTGGCTAATGAGGTCGTATCCACGGCAACTTATTTTATCAAAGTCGCCACAAAAAATATCATCGGAAAATTTCACGCAATTAAGTTGAAGGACATTATCTGTAATTGATAACGAAATCATGAGCGAGATCGTGAGTTACGCCCTCCGGTAAAGTTTTAAAGAATTTTTGAAAAGTCTGAGATTTTTCAAAAAATTTTTATTATCTGTAATGTTTTGTGGAGTGAAATAAATAGCAATAAGTTGCCGTAGAAGAAACAAAAATGTTTAAAAATTATCATTTTGAAGATAAAATATGAAAAAACTAAAGTAAAAAATTGTAAAAAGTGACACTAAGCGGACATAGCCTAGACTTTCATCTTTCGTTAAAAAAAAATTGTTTAAAAATATTTAAAATTAGAGGTAGTTTCATGTGCCCAACGAAGCCCCTTTTGTAGTAGAAAGTGGCTAAATACGGTTCATTCCTCGAATCAGCCGATGTCGTCACAATGGGTAACAATGGTTTGTGACGGCATCGCTTCATTCGTTAAATGGATCTTCAAGACTAGTGGGGATTCCTCTTAAAATATTATTAGTTATTAGGGCATAAAGATTAAAAGAATTAAATGAAGTAATTTTCTATTGATACTTTTTAGTATTTTAGGCTGTAACATTTAATTACAAAATTCTAGGTGAGCCCGACTGACATCGAATTTATTGTTGGAGATAATAATACAATTGATAATAAACCTCTTCGTCCTGATGTGAACTATATAATAAACGTTATTCTTATTAATGAATACATCAATGAATTGAGCACGGCAAGATATTTTGTTGTTACAACTGCTACACAACTTTCTAAAAAAACAAATGCAGAATTATTTTTTCTTTTTCTGCTACTACTGTTATTAATTCCCGCGATTGTTTATTTTATTTACAAGTAAGTACAAAAATCAGCTAATTAAACACGTTTGAAAAACAAACACTACCTACTTGTTTGTAGAAAACTGAAAAAACCTCGACTTATTAGCGAAACTAGCACATCATACGCAGGTAGATGTTTATGAAAATTTTTCTTATCATATTTTTAAAACTTTATTTTGCAGGAGCTGAATTAAAAAATAATAATCCAACAAATATAAGGGTAAATAATTTGCAATCGGCTAAAGGCTAGATCCGTTTCGAATATTATTGTCATTTTATAAAATCATCAAAGTCTGCTCAGATATAGCAGCCCGAGCAAATAATTATTTTAAATCTTTAATATAACATGTTTCACTCTCACGCAAAACTTTATCTAATCTAACTAGACGAGAAATAGTCAACTCTCGTCTCGTTTCAATTTTTCAAGACGAGAAATTTGAGTACCTACCTTTTATTGTCTCGGTTATTTCTCGACTGTTCAATTCTCCTCTCAAAGAACCCGAATATCATCTCGTCTTAATTTCTCAAAAAAAAAAAAATTTGTTGCCATTTTATTGACAACTTAGAAATGAATTTAGGAACATTATTTTAAGTACATATTATCTGTTTTAGAAATAAAACGATCTAAATCACAAACAGAAAATGTTACGTACAAACGCAAATAAAAAATTACATTATCTAAGAAAATAATATTAAATTTTTAAAAAGTTATAATTTCAAAAAGTCACTATACCAGTGGTTCTCAAACTACGCGGTGCAACTTCCTTATTTCAAATGGGAACCTATTTGTTTTATTTGCTTATTCGATTCAGTATTTTTTTCTGAATTCAACGAGTTATTAGTTTTATACCCTTGCATAACAAAAACATAAGAAAAACGCTATTGAAAATTATGATAATTTAATTAAAATCTGATTGTTAGTTAGTGTTATGGCAGAATAAAATTGAATATTTTGTTTCATATTAATTGTTAGTGAAAAAGATTCTAGTATACTACACTGATCAGACCAAATAAGGTTGAAACACGTGTCCGTAGTTATCGCCACCTTACACCCTACTGAATACTTAGTACCCTGAACTCATACACTCAGTAGCGGTCCTGATCTCCTGATTAAAATCAAAGAATCTTTTTCTTTACCAAATAACAATTAATATGAAACAAATATTCAATTGTTTTCTTTCATAGCACTCTTGTAACAATCAGATTTTAATTAAATTATCATAATTTTCAATAGCGTTTTTCTCATGTTTCTGTTATGCCAGGGTATGAAACTAATATCTCGTTGAATTCAGAAAAAAATACTGAATCGAATAAGCGAATAAAAAATAGGTCCCCATTTGAAATAAGAAAGTTGCACCCCGTAGTTTGAGAACCACTGGTAAAATTTTTTTTGTTTCGTTCATTAAAGTTATCATATTAAATAGAAATTGTTTGATAATTTAACCAACTTCGTAGCTCTTATACTTCTCGAGATAGCAATGGTGCGCCACTTACAAATAATGAACAGCCTGTATACTAACTAGTATTTTTCGAGTATTTTACTATGAGGTGTGAGTATGATTAAAATTGTATAGTAGGTATGTACCTATTTTGTAGGTATTTAACAATTCTTTCACCAACACAGTAATGGATCTATGGATACAAATAGATTTTATTCTAATGTAGGTGTAATAGATAGTTTTCTTTTTTAGACTGCAGAATTATCCGATGAACATGTTTATGAAAGTGTGAATTATCTTGAAACACCACCAAGCAATACGGTAATTATAGTATAATTCTGATACTAGTGTAAAAGTAACAAGTAAGGTGTACATACGACGGGTTGAAGAGCACTACGCGAAGTGGAGTGCTTTTAACGTCGATATTGTTTTTTTGTATACTGAACTGGTAGCAGCAACAGTCTACGAGCTTAGCAACGCGTCCGGTAGATAAGTCTTTATGGCCTAGACCAGTAGGTACTCATTACCATAACAACGCATGACAACAAAACGTATTCAAAACAAATATGACGTTTCCAATTTTATATAATTCCGATTTATAGTTTTTTTTCTTTATTTATGATTTTTGTTCAATATACAAAAAAGCTTTATACGATACACGGCCGGTAGCGCATTTATGTCCTCGCTGCTCGCTAGTTCACATGTCTCGTCCTTTCGGACTCGACTTGTGATGCACAAGTTCGGCCATAAAAAAAAATAGCTACGGGCCTAATAATGTAAATAGCTATAAAAGCACTCATATACCTATGCCATTTATTTATTACACCTGCATCTAAATTTGGAAATAGATTTAGAAAACAACAATTTTATTTTGATTTATTGTATAAGTAAATAGTATTGTGAATTGTTGTAATTTAGAAAACATTAAAACACATAGCGTGTTTAAATCTTGTGTTTTCCAGTTTTCAGATAAATTAATGAAGGTGTAATAAAAAAATTATACCGAAATTATCAGTACAAACTTGTAAATTTGTTAACCTGCTTTAAATATAGAGTAATTCACAACTTCGTCTATAAGGTATATTTGTATGGCATATAGTATTTTGAGATTTTTTGGGGTCACCGTTTCCATATGAAATTTCATAATTTCACTTTATTTTTAACTGTATAAGTAATTAGTTCCTACCCATAAACATGGGCGCCAACTACGTGGGATCTTCGGGGCCTAAGCCCTCACAGGAAAATATTTGTAGTGATTCTGCCACTACTCGAGCATACGACACGTGCAAATTTTATTTATCATTTATGCACATAAGAAAGTAAAATCTGCTATTATTCATCTGTGAAATTAGATTTGTTTAAAGGTTTTAACCTTAAAAAAAAATTCGCCTACGGCACATTTGCTTCTTTCTTTTTTTACAATTCCCTAAAAACATCCGCTAAATCCACTGCTGGACCATAATTTAAAAAGTTTATATACTTTTTTTCTGACTAAAGCTGTCACACGGATTCTCAAAAGTCGGTGCCTATGTCCATAATCTTGTTAAACAACCTTTACTATTAATATTCTACTTGCAAACATTATATAAAATTCTATTATATTAATATGTTATATATTATTTATAAGAGAAAAAAATTCTAAGAACCAGTTTAAAATGCATTTTTCTCTCTATAATTAACGTTTTTTTTAATTAAATAAAATACACATTTATCTTATAATTTTAAATGCAATGTTACCAACTCTATAATAATTTTAGAAATTTACTTTTTCAATTTCTATTATTTCATGTATATATTATATATAATTGATAAATAATTAACTTATTTATATATTTATATTATTATTATTATTATTTATACGTTAATTATGTCTTAAAAATGATTATTTTGTGTTTCATATATGATTATTTTTTTCCACTAAGTTGGCAACACTATAACACTGATCTCTTACTAAACGTCAGATATTTTTTTAGGTTATTGACTTATATTAGTACAAGTTCTTATTTATACATTATTGTACTTTATTATTATTATTATTATTAGTAATAATATCTAACAACAATATTATTATTTATAAACGTAACGCGCATGACATAATATATAAAAGTTGTATGTAGGTATGAAACATATTATAGTATAATGAAATAATTATTATTTTGCAGAGATATTACGGAAAAAGAAGATCAGATCAAGTTGTAAATATGTGTTTTGTATCTGTACAAAATAGTTTAGAAATGTAAGTTGTTGTTGTGTCTATCTAAACATTGGTGGTGAAATGCAAGACGAATGACAACATTTTTTTGTTACTCTTTGACAACACTTTCTTGATTTTCGTATTGATAATAAAATTTATTAGGTATTTTGTATCAGAGACTAGGTAATTCTTATACTCTTATTGACCTGCTTTTAGATATAATATACCTATAGAGTGGCTCAAATATATTTGCTGACAGATCTGAATCTCAGACGAGAAAACCCTTAGAAGAAGATCTTGACATTATTTGTTTGTAAAACAGATTCACGATGCGACGAATTAGCAAACGTTGAAAGAGGTGTTTGTAGCATTATTGTGTAGCGCCGGCTTTTGACAGAGATAATGATATTGGGTTCTTCTTATTTCTTTTCTTCAGTAACCTAATTAAACCATCAAATCATTTCGCGTTTTCTATATTTATGATAAAATATCTAAATCTCATATTTAATAATATAAATGTCAATAATATTGACATGTTCTGTACAAAGTGTGTTTCAATAATATTAATATTCATCCAGCAGTCTTCTTATGACTGTTTTGTTGGTGGTGGTGTCAATAGCTATGGATTTAGGTTTGACATTTGTATTATTTTAAAAGGTACATTAACACGTAAAATACATTAATATTATTTTGTTTCAGGTAAATAATACAATTTTAATGGGATATTATAGCTGGGATTGATTAATACAAATATAGTTAAGGTAGGCAGCATAAAAATGATGATGACTGATTTCACAAACGTCAGACATTTTTAGGTTATTATAAGTACGTCGTACAAGATCTTATTTATACATTATTATAACTTATTATCATTATTAGTAATAATATCAAACAACAATATTATTATTTATAAACTTTACGCATGACATAAATAAAAGTTGTTCATAGGTATGTATATATTATAATATTATACAATGAAATAATTTTTTGCAGAGATATTTTAAGGATCTTAATCTTAATTTAATATCGCTGTATGTTTCTTTATAGGAATAAATAAACCTTTACACAAAATGTATTGATTGTTAATGAGTACAAAATCCAATATCAATTAACATAAACATCCGCCAGATGATCCAAATATAAAAAGAAATTATAATTATATTTGAAACAGTACACTGTTGCAGGTACATGGTACATGAAACTACACAGAGAGAGAGAGAGGGTGGCGTATTATAAAAACTTAAACAATCTAAAACATTGGTGAAATGCAAGACGAAGAATGACAACATATTTTTTGCCTCTTTGACAACTTGGTTTTCGTATTGAAGTTTCTACATATAAATATTAAGTCTACGTCCTAAATCTACCTACTACAATAATAATTATACTGTCATAATATCTATAGTAAAGCATAATTAATTATTATTATACGACATTAATAATTTACTGTGTATGTGGGTTTCTATTATAATTATGAAAATTAGTATATAACTTTTAAGAAGTGACTAATCACACTTAAAAAACGCGGAATGCGACTTACAGTGTTGACGCTTACTTCGACACTCGAAAAACGCGAGAAACGCGGAAAACGCGAAGAGAACTCGGATGAAAGGCCAATTTCGGGATTACCACACGACCGGCACGCGGTTTCTCGAGGACATTTGTGACATTTTGGGGTTAGGTTAGGTTTTTCGAGTGTCGGGGTAAGCGGCAACACTAAGATGCGTTCCGCGTTTTTCGAGTTTCGCGATTTTTAAGTATGATTAGGCACTTCCTAACTTTTAATATCTGTATATTTCTTAATAGGTAAAAACATTATATCGTTATACGGTAGGAATACCTTTAGATTTAAAGCGCGTAACAACAGTCAAATAAACCAAATATATGAAAATGATGAAATAAAGTGCGTGCAAAACTTCTCAGTGGGAAAATCCTATAAAACATGAATGTATGTGTGTGTATTGCTTACGAAATGTCATATCAAGTGAACACACGACACTGCATATTAGTGATGTTTCTACAGGCTACAGAAGAACCGCAAATCACAAATAACATCAACTCTTTCTGTCAAACAACGAAGAGGCCAAATATTAGTTAAATTGATTCTCTGTCTCTACCTCTCTGTTACCACCAAGATACTTGAAAAATGCCCGGCCCGGATGTCAACAAATACTATTTCAACTGACAGCCGAATCTGTTAAATTTTAACACGTTATTAATATTTTTGGCTAAATATTTGTGTTTTCTTTGTAAGTAATATAATTATTGGAGCAAATGTTATAAATAATTATTGTAGAAAATGTATATTTATAGAGGTTTAGTAAAAAATTAACTTAATCTAATTTGAAATACCAGTCCTATTAATTCCTTTTATATTCGTTCCACGTAATAAGTGCGATTCCCATACAAAGATGACACTGTAAACAGTATCAAATCGTAGCATTACAGATACCACTGTCTGAACTCTATGCGATCCATTTTATGAGAGATGTTATTGTTATGTTAGACATTTTTGTATTATATTAAAAGGTATAAAATACATTAATATTATTATTATATTGTTTCAGGTAATCATATAATATTTTATACTATAAAACGTTAGATAGCACTCTGACATTAGGTACAGATTAAACAAAGTCAGATATTTGTATGTCAAAGCATTTCCATGGTTATCGTAATATTAACATTTGGTTGCATTATTGTTATTATTTTCGTAATAAAGATGTTTACAAAATGTAGTCGTACACTCCTTTCATTAAACTCAATTAAATATTCTGTTTATAATTTTTTTTATAGATAATAGGGTAGTTGCGCATTTTCCAATAAATTTTTTTTCTGAAATAATGCATTAAGTAACTAATTTTAATAAATGTTTCATAAGTGAAAAGTGTATTATTTTTAAGATACAATTTTTTTTAAATATCTTCTAATTTCAAATTTTTTAGTCTGACGTACATTGTGAAAACCAATCACAGAGCTCGGCCCTCTGGCGAGTGATCTCAGAACTCAACTGACATTTCTCTGTACAGTCCTTGAAGTGTACAGGCTGACATAAAATTTGTAGTGTTTCAAGAACTATGCGACTTATCGAGTAAATAAGTAATATTTTTTAACAATAAATTACTTTTAAATATTATTTAGATATCTGTTAATTTAATATTTGAAATAAGTTTAAAATTATGTTCTAATAAAATATAAAGATATGTAGACTACTTCGCTTTGTTGAGGTATTACAACGAGTCTGTCGGAGTCGCCAAGACTTAGAAGGACTGTATCATTCTGCACAATCTACGTCACAATGTTTGTACGTCGAACTTTATTTATGGAAATTATGAATGAAAAGTTGTAAATTTAGAAATGATTTTTATGGAAACATGTTCAGAATTGGCCAAAGTTTAATAATTTATCAAAAAATCAACTACTTTTTTTTTCCGCAACTATCCCATTAAAATATACATTAATTTATTATGTTATTAATAAAATTACTAAATTTATATTGGTATTACATATATACGTCATTACGGTTACTAAGCAACCAAAAAACACACGAAGTCAATGTTACCAACTGTATATTAATTTAATAATCGAAACCTAAAATTGAATTTAGCCGATTACGAATTGGACCTAAAACCGAATTCTACCTACTACACTTTGGTTGTATTATTGTTATTGTTTTCGTAATAAGGAAGTTTACAAAATGTAGTCGTACACTTCTTTCATTAACTATTATTGCTAAACTCAATTAAATATTATATGTCTTTAGTTTTTTATAATTAACTAAAATATACATTAATTTTGTTATGTATACTAATAAAATTACTAAATTTATGTTGGTATTACATATGTACGTCATTATAGTTACTAACTAACTGAAAAACATACAAAGTCAATGTTACCAACTGTATATTAATTTAATAATTGAAACCTAAAATTAAATTTATCCAATTATTATTATCCATCTTATTTTGCGACTACTCTAACAGGTGTCAGTTTTTGACGTCTCTGGATATGAATGTGAAAGTGACGTGCGTCAATATATAAGTGACGAGCGTCACAATATAAGTGACGAGCGTCAATATATAAGTGACGAGCGTCAATATATAAGTGACGAGCGTCAATATATAAGTGACGAGCGTCAATATATAAGTGACGAGCGTGAATATATAAGTGACGAGCGTCAATATATAAGTGACGAGCGTTCATATATAAGTGACGAGCGTCAATATATAAGTGACGAGCGTCAATATATAAGTGACGAGCGTCAATATATAAGTGACGAGCGTCAATATATAAGTAACGAGCGTCAATATATAAGTGACAAGCGTGAATATATAAGTGACGAGCGTCAATGTGAAAATTTTATTCTAAAGACGTGTTCTATCTAAAGTCAAGTTTTATGTAAAGACGATTTCTATTTAAAGATGAGTTCAACCTACTTTACTTATAACTTAAAGATGAGTTTAACCTAATTAACTTATAACTTAAAGACGAGTTTAACCTATTTTATTTATAACCTAAAAATGAGTTCTACCTACTATACTGGTTACACAACCATCCATTAATTTATAATATACTTGCAAACATTTCGTATTATGATTCTCACATTTTCTAACATATATCAATTTAAAGAGAAAAAAATTCTAAGACCCCGTTTAAAGCTTATTTTTCTCAATTACTTCGGAGTTTTTTATAATTCATTAAAATATATATTAATTAGCTATGTTACTAATAAAATTACTAAATTTATGTTGGTATTACTTACTACGTCATTACACGCGAAGTCAGTGTTACCAACTGTATATTAATTTTAAAATTTTTACAAATTTATTTCAATTTATTCATATTTGAATTACTTCCTATATAACTTATATAAAAATTTATTTATTTTTAAATATCTATATTTAATTAAATTATCATTTGTACGATAATTTTATAGTAAATACGATTATTTTGCACGTTATTTTTCTCAACTACGTTGGCAACACTGGCTTAAGTTTACGTCAAAAAATTTTAGGTTATCGTTATATTAGTACATGGTATAAGATTTTCATCTTATTTATACATTATTATTTCTTATTATTATCAGTAATAATACCTCATAACATCAATATTATTATTCATACTTTAATAATAAACTTCGCATGATATAAAAGTTGATGAATGTACATATACAAGGAAATAATGAACAGAGAAATTGGAAGAAGATCAGAAGAAGCATCAAATGGGCTTATATATGTTTGAAACTGTACAAAATTGTTTATAAACGTGAGTGGTACATGAAACTACAGAGGGTAGCGTATACTGTAAACTTTTTATACTTTGGCGAAATGCAATACGAACAATTTTTACACGACAACATTTACTTTGACAAATGGTTTCTTATTGAAGTTTCTACATTTTAAATATTTACTACATCTACTACAATTTTGCCATTATATATAAAGCATACTAATTATACGACATTAATTTACCGCGTGGGTTTGTATTATTATGATGAAAATGCATTAGAATATATCTTAATATCTGTATTTTTCTTTATAGGAAAACGTAAACCAGTTACATTCTCTGACCTAAAATAAAGCATAATTAGGCCCCGGAAATAAGGATCCAGATATAAAAATGATGGTGCACTGCAAAGTCAGCAAAACTTCCAAGTGGAAAATCAACAAAACATGTCGTGTTTTCTGCGTACGAAATATCATATTAACCACAAGTAAACATGACTGTTGGTGCTCCTACAAACTTTATGCAGGCCACAGAAGCCCACCAGCTAACCAGGTATCAAAAACAGCTACTCAGCGACAAACACAATCATCTCCTGTCAAATCGACAGTTATTAATTCCAAACGACGATTATCAGCTGCTACAGCTGCTACTGGATCCTGTGACGATAGTGATATATGGACGACAGACTCGGCGGAGATGATTCCGACGACGAAGAAATGGATGCTGTAATAGCCAAGGAGAAAGCAAAATCTGAAGATGAAGAATATGTAAATGGGATATTATAGCTTTTGACAGCGTTATACATGGTCTTATTTCATCGTATGTTTAAGGTCACAAAAATTTGCGTATGTCCCTAAATCACATTTTACAAGATAATCATAAGATAAAATAATGATTTTTATCTAATTTAGCGAAATAAAACATCCGTCAGTCTTATGACAGTTGTTATTGTTGATATTGTCAAGCTATGGAATTTGGTTTGATATTTTTATTATTTTAAAAGATGCAGTAACGCATAAAATACATTAATATTTTGTTTCAGGTAAATAATACAATTTTAATGGCAAATTATAGCTTTGAAGAAAAGATCAAAACTTGGGACCCGAATTTTTTATTTTGACAAAAAATTTATTATAAGCCCAAAAAAAATTATTTAAATATTCAATATGTGACGTAAAAACTAACCCAACCAATGAATGGCCGTTAAGCCATAGCAACGACTGTACTAGTGAACGCTCCTAACTACGGCTTGCGCAGGAACGAGTTTGGCAAGTTGACAAATCAGATGTGTTTGGCATTATTTGTACTTCGTACATGTTTTGATGCTGTAAAATATAAGTAAATATTTGTGTTTTCATAAACTAAATAGTCTACATTCATAAAGTAATGTATTGTTACTAAATTGTATGTGTATTTTTGACAAGCAAGTGTCAAATTCAAACATTTGTTGACTGACTCGCACGCTATCTACAGGTTACATTCTTAACTATGCTTCCCTACCTTCTGTTCACACAAATGACGTCACAGAAAATTTAATATCAATTTACTAAATTACATAATTTTTTTTAAATAAAATTTGTATTTTTAGCTATGTTTTAGTTCTAACATTATGTGCATAGTGGTAAAAATCTAATTTTCAGTACCATGCAAGTACCCTATTATTCACATGAAGTTAGCTGTAAAAAATCTTTTATCCAAATGTATCAATCAATAATAAATAAATATTGTGTTGTTTAATTTTTTATTTAATATTATTATTTTTCTATTATTTTAAAAATAAAAATAATACTGAGGAACCAAAACCTAGATCTTGCGTAAAGCTGTCGTAACTGTCACGAGATGGCGCAGTCTACATGGTTACAGCCTATAACAGGAATTTTTATGGTCTATGTGGTTAAATTTGATGTAAATATAGCTCAAAATCATTTAATTTTTAATTATATAATTTGTTGTATTATTGTTATCATTTCTGTAATAAAGAAGTTTACAAAATGTGGTCATAAATTAATATCAACTCATTTCGTTACTTGCAATTCTTAGCTAATAATTATTGGTTTATTCGTTAGTGTGTGTTTAATATCTATGAAATTAATAACATACTATTGGGGTATTCCTGCGTATTGTACTTTATGTTCTAAAAATGCAGAAGTGCCCATTTCACATTGTTGTAACAACTTCAGGTTACTTTGGTGTGCGTGGCACCTATAATAGTTCAAAAATCTACCACTACAATCTTGTCAACCAATTTTCTTTTTCAGCCATTTACAAAATAATTTTAAATTAAGGGGCTTTTATCACAGTAAAAAAGTATTTAACAAATTACTCCCAACCTATTAATCCTATAAATCTAAAAAAAATACCATATAAAGATAAAGGCAGTAAAAATCTAGCTACGTTGTCGAATTTTTTAAATTGTTATTATTATTATTTATAAACAATTAAATAACAATAATTCTGAGAAAAACTCTACGTAAGTTTGATTGCATTGTAAATTTAAATGTTTATATCACATTATTATATAAAATTTTCAAATAGTAGTCGAGTAATTTGTTAAATAAATTTAAAACTTGTATGCGCGCTAGCCAATCAAATTGAGTATTTTCTAAACAAAAATGGAGCGAAACATAGCAATTAGATAAATAGAGACAACATGTGCTCATAAAACATAGGCTGTCAGCGCGGATACCTGAAATAACGAGGATTTGTGATTTAGCAGCGCTGAGCGATAAAACCCCCTTAAACATGTAGACTGATATTGGGTATTGTCGTCTGAGAATGTTCCTGTTTAGTTCGGTAGAATCTAAACAAATTCTAATCAATATTATATTATATATGAACACGAACAGATATATTAGAATAATAATTTTATAATTTCTGTATTACACTCATGCAATATTGAAGCAACTTGTCAAAAGTTGCACTTGCATCTGCAATATTGCTCAATGTAAAATGGGCTTAATAAAGATGGTTTACAAAATGGGGTCGTAAATTAATATATAACACTCCTTTCGTTACTTGCAAATAATCTCACTTAAAATCTAATGTTAAAAATCAGTGTGTGCGTGTGTTGGTGTGTGCGTTTGTGTGTGCGTGTGTTTGTGTGTATGTGTTTGTGTGTAGGTACGTGTTTGTGTGTATGTGTTTCTGTGTATATGTTTGTGTGTTTGAGTTTGTGTTGGTGTGTGCGTATGTTTGTGTGTGCGTGTGTTTGAGTTTGTGTTGGTATGTGCGTATGTTTGTCTGTATGTGTTTGTGTGTATATGTGTACGTGTTTGTGTGTATGTGTTTGTGTGTATGTGTTTGTGTGTATGTGATGGTGTTTGTGTTTGTGTTGGTGTGTGAGTATGTTTGTTTGTCTGTATGTGTTTGTGTGTATGTGTTTGTGTGTAAGTGTTTGTGTGTATGTGTTTGTGTGTAAGTGTTTGTGTGTATGTTTTTGTGTGTATGTGTTTGTGTGTATGTGTTTGAGTTTGTGTTTGTGTGTACGTGTTTGTGTGTATGTGTTTGAGTTTGTGTTGGTGTGTGCGTATGTTTGTGTGTGCGTGTATTGGTGTGTATGTGGTTGTGTGTATGTGTTTGAGTGTATGTGTTTGTGTGTACGTGTTTGTGTGTATGTGTTTGTGTGTATGTGTTTGAGTTTGTGTTGGTGTGTGCGTATGTATGTGTGTGCGTGTATTGGTGTGTATGTGTTTGTGTGTATGTGTTTGAGTGTATGTGTTTGTGTGTATGTGTTTGTGTGTATGTGTATGTGTTTGTGTGTGTATGTGTTTTTGTGTATGTGATGGTGTTTGTGTTTGTGTTGGTGTGTGCGTATGTTTGTGTGTGCGTTTGTTTGTCTGTATGTGTTTGTGTGTACGTATTTGTGTGTATATGTTTGTGTGTAAGTGTTTGTGTGTATGTGTTTGTGTGTATGTGTCTGTGTGTATGTGTTTGTGTTGGTGTGTACGTATGTTTGTGTGTGCGTGTGTTGGTGTGTATGTGTTTGTGTTGGTGGGTGCGTATGGTTGTATGTGCGTGTGTTGGTGTGTATGTGTATGTGTTTGTGTGTATGTGTTTGAGTTTGTGTTGGTGTGTGCGTATGTTTGTGTGTGCGTGTATTGGTGTGTATGTGGTTGTGTGTATGTGTTTGAGTGTATGTGTTTGTGTGTACGTGTTTGTGTGTATGTGTTTGTGTGTATGTGTTTGAGTTTGTGTTGGTGTGTGCGTATGTATGTGTGTGCGTGTATTGGTGTGTATGTGTTTGTGTGTATGTGTTTGAGTGTATGTGTTTGTGTGTATGTGTTTGTGTGTATGTGTTTGTGTGTATGTGTTTGTGTGTATGTGTTTTTGTGTATGTGATGGTGATTGTGTTTGTGTTGGTGTGTGCGTATGTTTGTGTGTATGTGTTTGTGTGTATGTGTTTGTGTGTATGTGTTTGTGTGTATGTGTTTGAGTTTGTGTTGGTGTGTGCGTATGTTTGTGTGTGCGTGTATTGGTGTGTATGTGTGTATGTGTATGTGTGTATGTGTTTGAGTGTATGTTTTTGTGTGAACGTGTTTGTGTGTATGTGTTTGAGTTGGTGTGTGCGTATGTTTGTGTGTGCGTGTATTGGTGTGTATGTGTTTGTGTGTATGTGTTTGTGTGTATGTGCTTGTGTGTATGTGTTTGTGTGTATGTGTTTGAGTGTATGTGTTTGTGTGTATGTGTTTGTGTGTATATGTTTGTGTGTATGTGTTTGTGTTGGTGTGTGCGTATGTTTGTGTGTGCGTATGTTGGTGTGTATGTGTATGTGTTTGTGTTTATGTTTGTCTGTGTGTTTGTATGTGTGTGTTGGTGGATTTAGAAGGAACATCTCCACATGCTTTAGATGGATCACCTCTAAAGGCTTTGGATGGGGCGTGTTAACAGTATTCAAATGGAACACCTCCACAGGTTTTGGATGGGACATCTCTATAGTCTTTGGATGGGAATACTCCCACAGGCTTTGGATGGGATATCCATACAAGCTTTGGATGGGATATCCATACAAGCTTTGGATGGAAATCTTAGATCTATCTAAAGACGAGTTTATCCTAAAGACGAATGTTTTATCTAAAGACGAGTTTAATCTAAAGACGAATTTAACTTCAAAACAAGTTTAAATTAGAGACAAGTTAAATCCTAAGACGAGTTTATTCTAAAGACGTGTTCTATCTATAGTCAAGTTTTATGTAAAGACGATTTCTATTAAAAGATGAGTTGTATTTAAACAAGTTTTATCTAAAGACAAATATTATTTAAAAACCAATTTATTTTAAAGATGAGTTTTATCTAAAGATGAATATAACCTAAAAACGAGTTATTCGATTATGAATTAAATCTAAAATCAAATTAAGCCAATTACGAGTATAACCTATTTTACTTATAACATAAAGATGCGTTCTACCTACTATACTGGTTGTGTTGGAAATAAACCTATTATTATTATATGTCTGAACATCTTTTGTATTTTCAGTTAGACTCTTAAATCAATAGGTAAAAACTTAGAGCGAAATTATAATTTAGACATTGTTTTTCCTAGGTCAAAAAAATTTACACCCGGTATATTTTGTGGTCTAATTTATTTTTAATTTTTTTAGATTGAAAGATTATCGGATGATCATTATGAAAGAGTGGATCATCTTGACACACCAACATCTTATATGGTAAGAAAATTTTTATAAAATGGAATCATAAATTATTTTATTGTAGGAAAATAAATTGATGGGTTGTAGTCAAATATTTGGATTTATTACACCTCTACCGATTTCGGTTCCACTTGAACCCTCCTCAGGAGTTGGTGTTACTTAAAAATCACAAATAAATTAACAATTATCATAAAAGATTTTATTCTCACAAAATACATTTAAATAATTATAAATTTTTTTACAATTATAGTCATAAAGTACAACAAAAATCAACAGAACCGTTAATTTTTGTTGTACTTTATGACTAATTGTAAAATTATTTATAATTATTTCAATGTATTTTGTGAGAACAAAATCTCTGTTTTTAATAGTATCAAAAATTAACTCATGCGAAAAACAGTTGAAATAATATCAGTTTTTACATTGACATATCCAAAACGTGTTTATTAGTTGCCTCAATTTTTGTTTAACTACTCTTATTGCCTTCATATAAATGGATCACCCATGGAACCTTCTTGAAGTTCTATCCTGGCTGAGCTGGATATGTACCTACACTCTGGAATCTTCAATCTTAAAGTCTAACAATTCAAATATTTTATTTTCGCTATATAGAATAGATGATATTATTGTTTTAGTTTGTCTCCGTACAACACAAATTTCTACTATATACAATTTATTTAATAAATTACAATGAAGATCTTAATTTCACTATTGAACAAGAAAACAATTTATTGAAGTCTAAGTTTTTTAGATATAATGATTTATAGACGAGACAATAAATTTATCACAAACTGGTATCACAAACCAACTTGGTCAGGAAGATATCTTCATTATTTAGAACACTACCCCTTGAAATATAAAATAGGAGTTATTCATAACTTAATTGATAGAACAATTAAACTTTCAGATCCAATTTTTCACAATGACAAGATAAATTTAATCATCGAAACTTTAGCAAATAGCTGTTATCCTATTAATTTCACCATTATAATAATTAAGTTTCGTTTACAAACATTAAACAATAATTAAAATAATAATCAACCACATGTCCAACAAACCACCTCCATCAATTGTATTTCTTTACTCTATACCATAAAGATTTGCAACATCATTTGGGGGAACTATTAAACAAGTTTAATTTCAAAGTTGGTAACAAAACATGCAATAAAACCAATTTATTATTCAGCAAGTTGAAAGATACTGATAAAAAAGAATTTGGAAGCAATTTAGTATATAAAAAGGATTGCAATAACTGTAATGCCACCTATGTATATAGGTGAAACAAAACAATACCTTAACAAAAGAATGTACCAACATAAATTAAACATCAAGAACAACAATACCAGTCACAGTTCGTAGATTGAACAACTTACACAGTTTTAATTTTTACAATGCAACTATTTTACACTGTGCGTACAACTAAAACGGAAATTTGTGTAGAAAGTTTTTACATCAATAATCTAGTTGGTTGTTTTTTTGTTGGTTTACAGATTTGTTTTGTTTAATTCTTTACAATGCAAGTAATTTTGTTGTTTTATTCTTGTTTTATAATAGGTACTTTAATTATGTTTGTTAAAAAATTGTGGACAAAAAATTGTTCTGTTTTATTTTTTCAAAGTTTTATATATTTTATTATTCATTTTTAGATACTGTTTGAGAGTGACCCAAACTAGTGGTCGAAACGTCACAAAGATTTTTAAATAAACTTTTTTAAAGTAACACCAACTCCTGCAAAAAGGACTCAAGTGGGGCCAAAACCGGTAGAGGTATAATAAACCCAATTATTTGACTGCAACCCATTAATTTATTTCCTACAATATACAAACAGTCAAGAAAATTCGAACATCATAAATTAGTTTATTTATTTATTTCAGAATCATTTACAAAAAGAACACGAATATGGTAATTCACCAACTAAGTAGATATCCGAATTAATCGACCTAAACACAACGTTAAAAATTATATATAATGAACCACGTCGTCATAATCATAATCGTAGTAAAAAAAGGTGTCCAAAATTATTTCGAATTGACATTGTTCTCTTTTTTATGAAAGTTTGAAAGTATTATAATTATAACTCTTCGTCTTCGAAGCTATAGATTCAATATTTAAGTGATATACTATGGCATCATTATATAATAATATTTACTACTTCAAAATGATCAGTACCTAGGCTGTGGATATTTAGGTTTTCGCCTATTTTTTGTATCATAGATAGAACAAAATGGAAAATAGGTACTTATTTTTTATTCTTTTAATTTTTTCTATTCAGTTTATTCTGTACAATTTTTCAAATTTTGCCTTTTTTATAATTCTTTGGCCTATTTTGCCTATTTCCCTACCTTTCTTAGATTTTTTGTGCCTAAATTCCTCAGCTTAAATGATCAGAATCAGATTCATATACCATAAACTAATGAAGGAATAAATTCATGTTTTGTTTAAAGATCTAAAATTTATTTACTCTTAGTGTCGAAAAAATAAATTTCTTGCCAATATTGTAGCTATTAGTTTTTAATTTGTTGGTTGTGAATTTATTCGCTTAGGGCTTGTTTCTAGTGGTTGTAATACTAAAGTATAAAAGTTATTTTATATTTTAACAGGACACAGCTTACATATTAAATATAGGTACCGAACTACAACATTTGTAATAAATGTATTTTAAATTAAAATATGTAGGTACATTTTAAATAAATTAATATCAAGTAATATGACTTTCTCAGGGTTTTTAGGAGGTCCATGTTATTGTGTTCCTGAAAAAAGTACCTAAACAATTTTATTTAAACAACGTTAGTTCTATTAAATGTAAATAAATAGTAATATTTATTTATAGTTTCTATTATCATTATTTATGTACTTACCTATACTAGTGGTATATTTAAAAAATTATATAGGTACTATTAATTAAGTACGTATACACTTTCTTATTTGCTCCGCTTAAATTTTAAAAACTCGACGTCTAGAATTCCACGCTTGGGGTTGGGGGCTCCAAATATCAGAAGCTCCTAGTCACGTGTGTTACGTAACTAATGAATAACACGGCGCTGCCAGTGCGTATTTATATTATAGGTGATAGGTAACTAAATTGATAGGCCTGAATATTAAAAAAAAATTCTAGAGTTTTGAGATACCTACCTAATTGTTAACAAATAAATCAATCATTTATGAGCAAGCAATAATTATTTACATAAGTAATACCAACTCCTGAGGAGGGCTCATGTGGGCCGAAACCGGTAGAGTGGTATAAAAAATACTTAAGTATATCTTTTTGACTGCAATCCTTTTAATAATTATTTAATTCAAAATGTTAATATCAAGATTATAATTTACCTATCCCCACAATGTCTGCGATATTTCCTACATGTACGCAACAAGTATCTTTTTAAACCCAACTTAAAATCAGACTGTTACGAATATTCGTATTCCTGCACTCCTACCTTTCAAAATTTAATAAGGCCAACAATGCCTCCCGCGTCTGCAAGCGTGGCTTGCTTGCTGCTGATAAAGAAATCAGAATTAATCCGAAATTAAAACCTCCGCCGAAGCTGTGGCTCCAACCGGTGTCGGGGTAAAGGGGGATAACCGCCGTGTGTACACGGGAGATTACAGGATTCCGTACTCTGTTTTGTCCGTGGGAAGCAGGGTGGAAGAGGAAGAAGAAGAGGTAGCAGTCGAGGGTGTTATCTTGCAAACCCGAGGCTAAAAGCTAAAAACGTGACAACGAAGAGTCAATGAGTTGGAGAAGTAAAATGAATAGTCAGTTGTATGATAGAGACTAAATTATTTGAAAATCACTTAAAATACATAATCTTATGCAGGAAAATGTTTAAACATTCAATATATTTTTAAAAATCTACGAGAGTAATATTTAGTTGCACCATTTGATGACTTAATTCCCTACATAATTTATAATCAATACAAATTTTTTTATCTAGCTATTAGGTATAGTATTAATATAGTAGCATAGTAGCACAACAAACTGATTATACTTGTTTTCCGCAAAAATATAAAATTTTATTTGTACATTATGCGCAGTGGCGGCGCTAGACTTTTAAATTTGGGGGCCCAGCAGGGACCTTGAAAAATGCAGGAAGCCACACATCCCCCTGGCCCGCCCGCTGGCGCCGCCGCTGACTATGCGTAAAGTAGGTTACACAATGTATAAAATATGAATGCTTCACTATCAACACAATCGTGTCAACAGGAATAATTAGCATTAATTTTTAAATGTATACCTATCCTTTATTGTTATATTCTAATAAATCGTTTAATTATAAATGTAATGACCTTTTTCGTATTAAAATTATATAATATAATATCATTGATGCTATAGTCAGTCAAAAACAGAAAATAATATATTTTTTTAATTGCCGGTAAATTTTGAGTTATTACTGAATTAATTAAATCGGTACCTAACCTAAATTAATACCTAGGTACTAGCATTAAACTACCATACACAATGCAAATTGGTGCACTTACATCCTTCTGGTTCCTGCAAAAAAATAGAGGGATTTAATTTAAAGGAATGGTAGAAATCTAGAGAGAAAGAAAGAAAGAATAATGTAGATTTATATCAAATAATTAAGTAGGTAAGTATAAAAAGTTAATAAAGGCTTAAATAGAACTTAAATGCGCTTTGGTTTTTACGAAAATTGCACGTATTTATAACTGAATTATTTTCTTCAGAAATAATGTATCTCAGTAAAATATACCGTAACATCTTAAATAACAATTTTAACTAAAATGAAGTGACATTTCTCAATGTATGAACTGTTTTTGTATTTACTGTTTTAATTATTGTTGGTTAATATCAAAAATGTTAGTACCTGAAATATATAATAAATGAGAAAACTTACTATATTTCATCAGTATTTTATTTTTCTTCCAAATAACATGGTTGAGGTTGTTTGTTGTTTTTAACACCTGGTACATCAAAAAATGTAATAAGCTAAAAATACTAATTCGTTTGGATTATTTTACAATTCGAACTATCAATATTAATTATCAGCATCACTATAAAATTAGCTCTCTTACAAATAAAACTACCTCGTTGCAAGGTGACATAGATTTCAGCAAAATGTGCCATAAATTCTCGGCCGATAGTATTAAACAATTAATTTATAATCCACGGTTGAGTGCGTGAAGCGGTAGTTTTTGTCCTGCACCCGCGTCAAACAGTTTCCTGCGTCAAGTTAATTTTGGTAGGAACAAAACAAGAAACACGTCATCCGTAATCTCAGACAGCGGGTGTCAGAAAAAACGCCAGCCAAGCCAACGCCTCTACGGCGTTGTGTCATTATATCCTACAGAGGCAGGACAACACTACAGCGTGTAGTGAATAACGTAGTCTTATGTCCTTACGTCCTTAGGCTTTTAGTCTCTCTACTCTAAGACCTTGAGTGACTGCCGTTTTTGGTACATACAGTACACAGTACAATACCTAGACTGCTCTGTTATCTATTTGAAAAAGATATTTGATGTCCTTAGATTAACCTTGACTCTTGACAAGGATTAGATAACATTATTAACAATATTGATCGATTGAAACGGCCTACTTCAAATTATGTTGTGTAAGTGACAAATAATAGAAAATTACTGGGCCTGAGGTATGTACGTACTTATTTATAAAGTAGGTACATACAAATATTAATTAGAAAGGTAAGTTTTTATAAGGTTCATATTTAAGTTATTCTTGTTTCGCTTGCACGTCATTCATGCGAAAAGCGAACTAAATAATAATAATAATAATCTTTCTCCCTGTCATCTCTGCCGGTCGAGGTTGAAGGCTCTCATCAATTTAAAAAAAGAAAATACAATGTTTCTTATACTCCTATATACATATTATATGCTTTTATACATTAATCATTTGTATTGTAATTTTTTAACTTTTTCTATGTATGTCTGTACACGTGCCCACAGAAATAAAATATATTTTAATTTTTATGTTATAGTATGTAATTCTTTACTTACGTCATGGATACCAGGTACGCTATTTACTACATTATGCCCTAGGGCATTAAGAAATTACTATGTAATATTGACACATCACAAATGTTTTTCTTCTGAAATTAATATATTTCCTGTTCGTTGCTAGGATACCAAAATTATAAATCAAATTTGAAACTTCTAAGCGAAATATCATGCACGGAATATTGTAAATAAAATATAGTAGGACATAAAATATTGTATGCATCACGGGCATCATTGATGACCATCATGATGTCCTTGATACATAAATAACTATTATTTTCTCTTTTCAGGTAAATAAAATTGTACAACGACCTGTTGGGGTAAGTATATACAATATAATTATAATAATTATTAAATATTGACGAAAAACAAACTTAAATCATTATATTCGATTTAAATGGTACCTAGAGGTATTTAGTTTCAGGATAGGACCAATGTGGAATAGGTTTTTACAACTCAAATGTCTTTTTGATAAATAAATAGATTTCACAGTTAGGTATTTGATTATATTTGTTACATGCTCTGAGCAAAAAGCATTTGTCGTTTGCTGGTCTAACCATTTATAAAAGCTAAAACTATTGTACCTACCTAGTTAATTTCTATCAGTTCTTATCTTATTTTGCTAATATCATAATCATAACTCATGTCCTAAGTTTTGTTTACAGAAAAGAGGCATCATATTATTAAATTTGAAAAAAGAGAAAATTGACAATTCAAACAACAATAACTTCAAAGTTTGGTCCCCACCTAGCTCCTACGCGAATGTACTTACTTATTTTTTTTTAACCTTGATTTCTTACAATAAATTACTGATGTAGTAAGTAATTTCACTTTAACTCTAAATTAGCAATAATACACATCCCACACTTAGCTCTTACAGTTACAGTGGTTAATCTAAAACCAAAGAAACATTAAAGATTTTCTCGAATAGCATACAACTAATTAAATTAATAAATTAAAAGTACCTACTTATAAAATTTAAAAAAAATTCAGTCCGCTTACATAATACTTATTTAAACCAATCTTAACAATATAGTTAATAACAAAATTATCTGCTATACCTATATAAGTAGTTTAGAACTGTAGGCCGAATGAAAAATAAAGTGTCCTCCATCCCAAACCTCAGATAAAAGCAAACGCATATTGCTGAAGAATATAAAAAATCAGCGATTAAAAATCCATCACAAATGTGATAATCCTCTAACAAGCACTCATAGGTTAATCCGCAATTATACAATCGCAATCCAATAATTTATCAATCAAGCGATATTTTTTTCTCCGCGCATAACCGATCGGGCGACAAGCCGTTGATTGTCTATTAACACGGGATAATCATTTCACGCACATGTGTGTTGGTGTATGCGTGTGTGGTGTAATTTGCGCACACGCATGCTACGTTCACGTGATCATCAATTATCGGTTCGGGTCGTAATTGTTTTTTAATCAGGCCCTGGACAATGCGGAAACAGACGCATGTGACGATGCTGTCATTTGTTTTAATTGTGTTACTAGTATAAGTAGTTTTATTTCCAGATGAAAACTTTTAATTAGAGTTTTAATTATTTTGTTGAAGAAATTTTCAACAGTTTGCATGTTTGCAGTTCTTTAATTATTTGCAGCAGAATTAACAACAGTACCTAGTTACCTGCCACTGAAGAACAAAAATAGATATAATTACAGAATACACTGAGAATATTTTAATCATCATTATTATGTTAATTGGTTTAAATTCTCCAATGACGGTTAATAAATTAATTATATTTAAATGCAATAGTATTATACTTGCTTATCTTCAACAAATTGATTCTCACTTCTCGTAATATCCCAAGTGCATTAATTAAATCCGAAAATTCTTTCGAGTCCATTGCTGTCAATATGCAGCAATGCACGTTTTTTTTCGTTTATTTTGCAAACTGTTTACATTACGAAGAAAAACTGTTAAACTGAAATGTGGAGCACAAAATTTTCTACAAGATACAGTTATATAGATTTTTTGTATGGCACACTGTTTGCTAGAAAATCGAGAAAAAGTATTTTGCACATTTTCAAACTATTTATAAAGACGTTTTTTTGTCACATCAGAAGAAAATGACTGTTATATTATTATCAGATAAAGATAGCGACTTCTGGTTCTGAAACATTTTTCTTTAAAAAACATAATTTTGAGGGCTCTGGTGTAGCCACAATTTAATTATATTCTACGAGAAAACAAAATAAATATTAGACATTTTTGTGATTATTCATCTGTCATTTCGAAACGGATAATAATACTTACTTCCTGTTTTCAGCATTCGATTTGTTGAACTTCATTCTTTTAGATGCATTATCTCAAATATTTAAGAAAGCCTTTGTTGAGCCGAAATTTAAAAAAATTAGATAATGTAGTTATTCATATTTTGAGTTTAATTAGCTGTAATTTTCAAATGGATTAAAATATTGACTTCTGACTTTCAGTTCTAAATAAAAACATTAATGTGAACACTAATACCGAAACCTGGAAGTGATATTTAACAGATTTTCTCCAAGACAATTTTAGCGTTTCTTATTTATTTTATATAATTAACTGTAATTCCAGAGCATACTAAAATATCACGGTGTTGAGTATAAGTTTTCACAAATATGTTACTCTTCAGAATTGAATGCCAGAAGTCAATACTTTAATTCATTCAAAATCTACAGCTAATTAAACTCAAAATAGGAATAAATATATCCAAATTGTTTAAATTTCGGCTCAACATATGTTTGAAATAATAATAATAATAATAATAATAAAAACCGGAAGTCGGTATTTTTATCCATTTAGAAATGATGAATAAACACAAAAATGACTAATATTTATTTTGTTTTCTCGTAAAATATAATTAAATAAATTAAACGGGAACAATTTTTTCAAAATGGTTTCTTCCGGTGATGCCTCCACCCCTTGAAATACTCAATACGGTGTGTTAAATGAGAAAACAAATTAAAATTGCTTTTGACCTAAAGTGCATTCATTTTAAAAAGAACACTCTACTAAGTAGATTGCTGTCAAATTTGTAACCATGGATTTGAAAAATTCTGAGTTTCACGATAAAAAAATTCACTATGTATAATAAGGGGATGTATTGTATTTTTTGACCTTACTGATCCCAAAAATTGTGGTTTAAAAAAAAGTCAGTCTGTATGTCTGTCTGGATGTTGGATAACTTAAAAACGCGTTGGAATTTTTAACTGAAAATTAATTATATAAGATCTTGAGCTAAAAACTGATTTCAAGTTAATTAATAAGCTTTATTCAAGCAGTGATACCAACTTTATAACTTAACTTAAAATAACTATCGAATGTGGGTATCAAATGAGAAAATAATTATTCTAGTAGAAGAATTTTTTAAATAAATTATTCAAATTATACAACTTTGGTAGTATCAATTGAAAGCTCTCGGGTAGCGCATAAATTATAAAAGTAAGCCGTCGGACTAAATTGTGCGATCTGTAAAACGCCATTGCAAAATTGGAAAAAAATTGCGTTAATCGACGCGTGTGCGCGTACGAAGTTTCAAAATTTACCTTCCTAATACCTAATTTACTTATATCATCATTCCGTATTAAGCCGATACTATAAAGTACAAAAGGATTCGAAATTTCTTTCATTCACCCAAATTCCAGAACTCCAGTTAAAATCTAAACTTAAACTGTATAGATACAATAGGCAATTATAATTTAATCTCTACACCCTACTTATTTAAATATTGATTTTAACCTGCATTTTTAAATTTAAAGACAGTGAGAGATATGTTGTATTTATTTATGAGAGATATGTTGTATTTATTTATATTTTATAGAATAATGAAATAAATGATACCTACCATAATATGGAGTAATCCAGTGATCTTTCTCCCCGTTAAATTGTAGTAGTCTCACCTTATGTAAGTCTCACAACTCGCAGGGATATCCAGAGCGAAATGTTCCATAAAATTGGCAATAAATTCAAAGTATACATAGCTACATACATGCGCTCGTGCAGTACGCATAGCATGCAGAGCTTCTACTCGGGGTTAGTGAATGCGCGCATTACTCTAAACTAGTTGAGTTTGCTTTCTTGTTTTTGTTGTGGGTATAAAACTGCGGGAATAAAATGAAATGGCAGAACACTTCATCATTAATAGTTTATTTACGATCACAAGTTTTTCTGTGTAATCAAATTGTACAAAATGTGAAAATAAATTTTGTAGTTTCTTTTGTGATCATGTTCACAATATATTTAAAATTATATTTTCGTTCCTTCCGACAAAATGAATTTTACTTTGGTATATAATCAAATACAATCAATTAATTGTTGAATGAATGTAATTCTCAAACTAAAAAATAACGAACAAAGTTTGTTCCTTAAATTTATTAATTTGAATGAATTATGATTACCTATACTTACCTGCGGCTCTCAGGGTTGTTCGCGAAAGATGATTGTAACAAGTTAGCATCCGTTATGCTTTGGATTATTGTTATCTAAAGTTATTTTTAGAAACAATAGTAGAAAAGTCAACTGCAACCCTCTGTACTCTTGAGCCATACGTTCCTTTGATTTTTGATTTTTGATTTTTGCGAGCAGTCCTTTCGATAGCCGAGCTTCAGATAAATCCAAAATGTAGCCGCGCTACGGATTTTGCGCATATTATGTATAAAATGCAGAAATATGTAGGACCGTGTGTTCCACAATGAGACAAACGATTTTTTTAAAATGCCGCGTACTTAAGTGCGATTTGTACTCATTTATATTAAACATAATGTATACCTAGGTTGCAACGCTTTAGTTTGGTGCAGGGGCGCACTCAATGGGAGGTCTCGTGGGGCTTGAGCCCTCCCCAGACGACTGGACTTTTTTCATATTTTTTCATTTAACATTTTAAACATTATGTAAGATTATTTAAGTTCACTGAAGACTAAAAATAATCGCCGTTTTTCTGTTTTTTGATTATCTTAAATTCAAATAGTTCAAAAAATATACAATAATATATACACTCCGTATAACGCATGTGTACGATTATTGGGATGTTTTAATAAGAATGCGAACCTTGGGGTGAAATTTTGAACTTAAACAACGGTGCACTTGGGAGTGAAACTAAAAAGATGAAAGAAAGAACTGATACATTAAATATGAACTAAAATTAAAATTTATGTTATTTGGAACTAATATCAACATTTATATACAACTATTATTTAATTATTTCGCATGTATAGAATATGCACGGCTACTTAAATTCAATTTTTCTATATAACTGATATGACTCTGCTCAGAGTCGCTCCTATGAAATTATATCAAGAGAGCTGCCGAAAAAACAATGTGTGTGCACATGAAAGAGAGTAAAACGTGCAACTGTTTATCTTTAAAAAAATGAAACTTTCAATTTAAAGGTGTTTGACCTTGAACTCTAAATAAAATTTCTTTTTTGTGCCGTACTACAGGTTTCATAAAAAATTTGTTCTTAGCCCCCCCCAAGATGCAATCTTGGGTGCGCCACTGGTTTGGTGTATATCTGTCTAGTAGGTTAAGAGTTATTAAAAAAATTGTATTTCTGGTGACTGTGTTTTTTTTAATTATTCTAACTTATGCAAGATTTTTTACACACGTAACGATAAACTGGAAAGATGAATTTTGTTCTATTTTGATGTATTAAAGGTAGGTAATGTTCATTTCACTCTACTATACAGTTCATTCAGCTGCTCTTAACACAAAATATGAATATTTATTTAAATATTGACGCGATGTTCTACAACGGGACAATAAAATATTTCTACAAGGAGACATTGTTGTTCTTATGACGTTTGAAATATATTTTTTAAGTCGGTAAGTTGTGTAAAGATCTGATAAATGAACGGAATAGTTTAAGTATCCTGCGACTTAAGATATTTCCGTAGTAAACGATAAAGACAAAAATAATTTTACCAAAACCTGTCACTCAAGGAATTAAAAGGCAACAAAATTGTTTAGTTTCGAAGTAGATTTTGGCACTCTTGATGTTCGCTAAATTTAAACTAAATCGCTAAACTGTTATTTTTAGTTTTTAAGAAATTTCAATTACATAACGATTAAAATAAATATTTAAAATTGAAAATAATTGAAATTGTCTTATTGTGAAATTAGTATGTTCCACAATGAAACAATTTCAATTATTTTTTGGAAAATTTTTACTTTAACGAACACCATCTTTCTTTTCTATAATTTATGAAAGCTATAATACAATTTATGTTAACTTTGAAAATTTATATTTGTTAATAAACAAAAGTTCTAGAATAACAAAAACATTTTCTGTCTCAGTCTGGAACACTCTCCCCTATATACCACTGGATTAAGTAAAATACCTTGCTTTGTCGCTTTCGGCTCGTAAACTAAAAATGTACTTTAGTGCATATATACCTACAATTAAAGAAAAAATATATTGGTAGATATTTTTCCATAGAATACTCGTACATGTTTGTTATGCAGATTTAAATTTTCTTTTTCTTTTAGTATAAAAATAATGTAAAATTAATCAAATTTTCAATCGCTATTCGATAAAATATTATATGATTATGCATGCTTTATTTTAATATAGATTGTTCATATAATTAACGTACAAATAAACTTATTCTCCTATAAAGACATTTTGAAACGACATATTTTTTTATTTTAATATTTCAGGAACAACGTGCTAAACCTCAATATGTTCCGTAAAAACATCACGTGATTTCATTTATAAACTTCTTTTTAAAATATTTAATATCTCTCCCATCGCCTTTACGCATCTTTACCAAATTTATCTCTCGCACAAGAATTTTCCACGTGTGGTAGGTAGATTTAAACAGCGCGTCACGGCATTATCAATGTTTCATCGTTCGCAACAATTTAAATACAAATTGCCGCTAAAGTTGAAGCGCCTTGTACACAGATACGTCAGTGGTGGGGCAACTCACCCCCACTACCGTCGTTGAGGAAACGTTTGGCTGCTTTCCGCAGCGATTTATGTACGGGCCGCTTTAATGTATGGCACATTTTTGCGATGAAATTTTAAGGGAAGCCAAGTTATTTATGTACCTTTGCAAAGAGGTTCACCTGGGAAAGTGCCTCAAGTTTGTAATGTTGAGCAGGTCGAATGCAAGATGGAGGGTTTTACACTTTCCCACGATACATGTGACGTAAATATTAACAAATTCACTCCCGATTGCCCAAACAGAAGCAAAGTTTAAATAGTAATTTGACATTAAAGCTTAATGTCCATTCATTGCAAGTACCGAGTTTAATGCATGCGATCAAAATGACTCAAATAAGTAAATGAGGAAATAAGGGATATCAAAGTTACCTAAATAACACAAAATTTATGAGTTCCCTTGTAAAGAAATATTTGTTAGAAAAAAAGTTACAATAAAAATTGTCCTCCAATTTGTTATTTTTAATTACAATACTCATTTAAATTATAAAACTAACAGTAACCACTAAACATCCAATTCACTTTTCATTTCCCGCCTTACGAGTATATTCTCTAAAGGGAGGTATTGTGACGGGTCAAAATTTTCGAGTGTGAGTTTTTAGTGAATAAGCACGTTATAGTATCAGATTTAACTTTTTCTAAATGATGTGCGTGTGTGTCTGTGTCCCTATGTTATAATTTTTTCTTTGACGAGAACTCAAAAAATATCAAACATTTAACAACCAAACATTATTGATATTGATTAGTGATCTTGTGATTATTATTAATTATTGTCTTATCATTATAATTAAATTTAATACAGCTCAATTGTTAAGTTTTTTAAATTTAAACAGAGTAATAAAGTATTATATTTAAAATTTCAATATAAATTTTAAGAGCTCATTAAATTTTGGTACCAATCCACAAACCGGTAGTAGTACTTTGCTTAAATATTTCAATAAATAATTAATTTATCACAATATATTCTATTCTAAATGAAATATTACATTTTTGTCATCTACAATTAGTATTTAAAATTTTTAATGGTACTATTTAGAAATTAAATTATTGTTTATAACTTAGAGTACAAAACTTCAGTATTCCGTATCTTGTTGTCCATGATTGTTTAACATTTGTTACTATGTGAAATTTAATTTGACAGTGTCAGTGATAATAGTGACACATCGTTTATATCTTGTTCTGCAGTTTACATAAAATGACTAAAATATATTTGTGTGTATCTATACCTAGTATAGTAAAATGAGTAGGTAGAGTATGGCGAGAGGTCTTGTACTGGTCACATCATATATTTGTATTATTCAGCTCACAATTCATAAAACATCTAATAATTTATCCTGTTTAATTATTAACTAGAGCATAAAGTTAATAAAACACATCAGAAAATAAATGCCTCATTTCTCACACGCACAATCCATATTCAACAAGCCCTTAAACCCTCCAACCGCAGTGTACTCCATCCCTGGATTCGTACAACACAAATCTATCACGTAAATACATCTTCCACTTTATTGTCCCAATAAAATAGTTCATAAATCTTCAGGACATGTCGGTTGCGATAAACTCAGCCCCTTTGATGAATAAATTCACACTTTCCCCTGGCTTTCCTCCACCCCGCAGCACTCGATTTAATTACATGGAAAGACAGATGAAATCCCTGAGTGTTTTTGAAACCCAGCGGTACATTAAAAAGACATCTGTGTTAATCATACGCGAAAAAGAAAAACGAGGAGAATAGTTTCTGTTTGCTCTTTCCTCTTTGTCTGTTTTCATTTTCGTTTTATTTTTCTTTCGGCGGAATCGAGATGAAAAGTAATATGTATGGAATGAAAAAGATGACTGTTGTTGCTGCACAATTGTTTGTTCGATTGATGGGGTGTTTCTGGTTTTCTTTTCACGAAACAACAAAGACTGTATTTTTAGAGAAATTGAATGTGATCGACGGATAATTGGCAGACTAGAAATTTATGTGGTGGAACACGAAATATAGGCCATTGATTTATATTTTACGCAACTTATTGTTTCAGATTTTTAGACGCTAATAATAACTTCTAAAGTTTTATTGATTTTCCTGATTAAAATTGGAAAAGTATTGTATTTATAAGACAAAATCATTCAGAATAAATTTGTACATTACCTACCTTCACTGCAACTTAAAAATGCGAGGTTCATTTTTTAAAATTAAATTTAATTAAATTAGTAATGGGTCTTTTTAGTACAATATAAATTAATCAAGGCAAAAATTACATTCAAGTTATTCTAAAGTTGCAGACGTTTGTAGATTAACAAGTAGGTAACACTAAAATACAATATAAAATTCAAAACCTCAAAAAAAATAGTATCATTTATGGGATTTTATAATTGGCAGACTAGAAATTTATGTGGTGGAACACGAAATATAGGCCATTGATTTATATTTTACGCAACTTATTGTTTCAGATTTTTAGACGCTAATAATAACTTCTAAAGTTTTATTGATTTTCCTGATTAAAATTGGAAAAGTATTGTATTTATAAGACAAAATCATTCAGAATAAATTTGTACATTACCTACCTTCACTGCAACTTAAAAATGCGAGGTTCATTTTTTAAAATTAAATTAAATTAAATTAGTAATGGGTCTTTTTAGTACAATATAAATTAATCAAGGCAAAAATTACATTCAAGTTATTCTAAAGTTGCAGACGTTTGTAGATTAACAAGTAGGTAACACTAAAATACAATATAAAATTCAAAACCTCAAAAAAAATAGTATCATTTATGGGATTTTAGTTTACTACATATTATTATTAAGAATGTACCTACCTTTTTATATAACCTCATTTAATAAAACAAAAGTAAATAAAATTGTAGCGGTAAATCTGTGAATAAGAAGGAATATATATTTGAACAGAAATTTTTTTAATATTCCTTCCTTGTATTATCTGTATCCTGGTTTGTATCAGAAATATTCTGTCATTAATAATTTAGCACATATTGTGGAAAAACTAATCATTTATTTTTCTGTGTTCCGTATATAGAAAAATTACTTAATAAGTTTATATCTTTTCACAACTTTTATACAACAAACTAAAATTTTGATCCTCCGCATGATTTATGTTAATACTTAATGTTCGTCTGCAAACATGCTTCAAGTGGACTTACAAAACTACCGGGTGAGTCGTAAACAACAGGCCATGTCCACAAGACTCGTAAAACATTTTAGTGCGGTGTGCGCAGGTAACTCATGTTCAACTCACGCTCACGATAACTCTACGCCGCTATTTGTTACAAGTAATTTCACGCAAAGCCCCAATAGCCCGGAGTTCCCGAGCCAGTGTCGCCGGAGTCAACACAGCTTTTTTATTATATTTTCATGGAAAATAAACTGCTGATATTGCTCACCAAATGAGTGGTTAATTTTTTTATACGGGTAAACATTTTATTGTGGCAATCGTAAAATTGGATTAATTGTGTAATAATCTCGTCATAAAAAGTTAAATAAACATTTGTAGTTTGATAAATCCGAGTTTTTTTATATTATAATAAAAAAGACAAAATATGTATAGAGACAAGAAAGAACTGTGTATTTGTATGACTATAATAGAACATTCAACAATTATTCAGAAGATGCCAATAAATATAAATTTGCGTTAATAGTATTTCTTAACAACTCATTGATTATATTCTCTGGAAAGACAGATTAATTATAATTAATTTTAATCCTGTTAATCTATGAACATTATAAGTAAAGTTTTAAATACACATCAAAAAAATAAAATTGCATAATAATGTTTATATAAAATATACTTACTGAAGAAATTTGAATTTCATCTTAAATAGTTTGAAAGTAATAACAGTTTTGCATTGCTAGTAAATACATTAAAGAAAGTTTTATTTATTCTTGTTGTAATGTTCTTCGTCGAGTTAAACAATTTTTGCAGAAGTTTTTTTGTTGAAGTATCAACGAGAGACTCGAGTGTTCAAAAGGTAGGCACTAAAGCAAACCATTTGTTCTTTAATATGGTAAAGAATACTTGTACCTTTTTAATTAGAAATATTTACCTCGCTACAAAAAGGAAAGTTCCTTCAATGCCACGCAGAATTATTCATTTGTGCCAAAGTGTAAAACAGGAAATAAAGATTCAAAATAAAGGAAAAAATAAATTATACAAGTCTTTGAGTACTTTGTAAAGAGTTTTTTCGTTGTGGCAAAGTTTTTTCTGTTGAAAAAACATTCGTGTAGATTGTAGAAGTTTCCCATCCAACTATTAACGAATGCAGATTGCGCCTTTACCGAGTTATTTTTACAAGTTTACAACGCCGGAAACTAAAAGGTGCATTAAAACTTTCCTAATTAGATATGGTCGACGTTCCAATGATTTCCGTATCGATCGACTGGGAATGGAGGAATGGACTTGGAAATTCATGAAGGCCACTGCATCACACTTGGCCAACGGCTACGAAATGTTCTTTTACGTTCCTGGAGATTACACTGAATTTAATATCGCCTTCCCGCTTTCATATACCAGAGAAAATGTGAGGAATACGTCGTACCGCTCTACCGCTCATTCAATCGCAAATTGCGAATTCCGGAATCTTCAAGTAGTAAGGTTTATATGCAGTGATCAGTGATCATCATCTTCACATCGACAGCGACAGATTTTGAGACTTTTATTTACATTACTGGCCAGTGAGTATTGAATTACAAAAAGTAATATTTCAAAAGAGAAAGAAAAAGTCAGAATTAAACCGATTTCTACAGAACCAGAACAATATAAAGATGTATTTATTAGTCAGTTTGGAATTCAGTTCAATGAATGTTTACAATATTATTATTCTACCTAGAATGTCAAATTATTGAAACTTAACTGCAACGGATTTAAAATAAAAATGAATAATTTTATTGTAAACAAAAACAGTTCTGTAAACTTAACGGCGATACTTCAAAGTTCAGACAAAATTGAAACTGTTGGAAAAATCACGTACCTACCTACTAATTGTTTTTATTTTCACGTTCTGTGTAAATGACACTTAAAGGAGGGAATTGAACCGAACCGGAACAAGGAACGAAAACCGGAATAAACCGCAGAAATTTTAGCGAACTTCGAACCATACCGAACCGTATAATTTGGCTAACCCATAAAACCGGAATCGAACCGATGGTTGCGCACCGGTTCGAAACGGTACTAATTGAAATTTAACGTTATTTCGTCAATGTTTTATCAAATCATTATGAAAATTGTTTTTGTTAAGTTTTTAATTTTTTAGAAATTCATTATAGATTATAGTTTTAGTCCAAAACTGGAACGAATTTGTTTAATTAATTGCTTATTGTTATATTATATTATAAACCATTAAACCGAAATCGGAACTTGAACCACTATTATGAAAGTCGGTAACCGGTTCATATCAAGAAGAAAAATAAAAACCGGAACTAAACCGAACGTTATAAAGCACAGTGAAAATCGAACCGAACCTGAACCGTTATTTTGTGTGATTCGAGTGCCTGCTTTAAAGGTATTATGATAATTCAGTGAATGAGTTATTAAAGGTGATGACTACTACATTACTTACATGGCTCATAGAAGTAACATTACAGGTATATTCTCCCAATTGCCCTACCACCAACAACCTTTGATTCTAATATGTAATGTATCTTCTTTTAAAATTATATACCTAATTTAATAAAACAAAAAACATGTGAAAATAGAAATAAAATTTTGTACGCGGCTCGCTTGAAATAATCTTTACTGGGCTCACAGGATTAAGGAGTCTCGCTCCTTACTTTCCAGCTCACTCGTAAAGATTAATTTACTACGCTCGCCACGTAAATTACTATTAGGTAATATAATGAACTTTCTTTAAAATTAACGAATGAATATATATCTTGGAAAACGTATGTATGAATAATACTTAGCAAGAACTGAAAGATTGTAACTGAAGACAGTTAGTTGAATATTGTACATTGTTTATCTATAGTACATTCAAGTTTTTTGAAAAATATATAAGTGCAATCATTCATCATTGAAAATAATACTCGTAATACCCTAGTAGTATACTTACTACTAGTGTGAGATTTTGATGTTTGCACCATTTTTAGACATACATATTTGCATTATTAATAAAAATATTACAAGATATTATGGTTTATAGAAATTTCATTGTTTACAGTAGAATTCGGTTAAATTTTTCCACTTCTGGTGATATTTTTAATTAATAATAATTACAGTTTATTATTGTACTCGGATACTGAAAATTATTTTCATTCATGTACCTACTCTATTTTCAATTTAGGAACATGTTCTTAATATCCGTGTTTTTAATAAAGCAGCATTTCAGTAAAAAATAATTCCTTCTTGCTTCTTCTAACCTTGTTGCAGCACATGGTGAAAAAATTATTCAAGAAATTCAGGTTTCGGGCTCAAGGTCCAACACCAACAAAACCTTTCCCCAACTTAGCATATTTTTCCATTTAAAAAATATTTAATTTTTCTGGTAACACGTACATATTTCCCTGTAGATCGGCGTCGCAACACATGTGGCTGACACGTACGAATGGAAAATAGCAAACTTTGGGTTTCACGCCGGCATGTCGCGAGGAAAAACATTCTGTTATTCTGTTCGTGGGCGGTGGTGGGGGTGTATTTGTGGTAGGGGTAGTAGTGACAATTTTCTAACAATTACAATTCACACCGCATATGCATTTTAAAACATGGGTTCGGGATATAAACGGTCTGGGACAGGATACAACACCGATGGGCTCAACATGGAGCATGGAACTAGACAAGACTGGATTTTGTCGAGAATAGTCGGAAAATTTAAATTTTGTCTTCAAAACCAATACTAATTTGTCATTATCAATTTTGTGTATTCATCATCAACACCTATAGTTATTATTAGGCTGAGAATTTTTAGCCACAAAAAAAACTAAAAAAGGTAGGGTAAATAGGCAAAAAACATTTTTAATTGGGCACAATTTTTAAGAAATAGGCAATAAAAAAGCATTCAATTAATGTATTTTATTGATAAAAAAATGTTCATGCATCTATTTGATAATAAATTTATTTATTATTTTAGTAAAAAGAAAAATTCAAAAGTTAGTTTAAAATACTTACACTACACGCTACAACAACTAATCTGCCTATTTACATTCAAATTAAGATAAAAATGCTATCATAGACCAAAGGCCAAACATATAAATTACAGCAAAATAGGCTAAATAGGCAAAATTAAATTTATCTTAATAAATATAAACGATAGAAACGAAAATAAGTGATATCAAACTACTATGTAGTGTTTTTCTATTTACTTTATTTATCATTTAATTATTTAAGCAATGCTTTCTGCAATGATACCGACAAAAATGGAATGATAAAATTGGTAAACCGATCCTTTTTACTTCCTTGAACGAAGTAAGGAAGTATTGTAATCGCGAAAAATTTCGGTTCTCAGATTTTGACGAAAATATCCATTTTGACCTTTTCTGAATCCATTATGACTAGTTTCGACGTGACGTCTGTACGTACGTACGTACGTACGTACGTATGTACGTACGTACGGACGGACGTACGTACGTATGTACGTACGTACGGACGGACGTACGTACGTACGGACGGACGTACGTACGTACGGACGGACGTATGTGTGTCGCATAACTCAAATACGGTTAGACGTAGAAAGTTGAAATTTTGTATTTAGGACTGTTATAGCATCTAGTTGTGCACCTCCTATTTTTGGTTTCAGTCTACAAACCGGAAGTAGTACTTTTTAAAAATATTTCGATAAATATTTAATTTTAGACAATTTTTTTTATTTTAAATGAAAGATTATGTGATTATTACCTAAAATCGGTATTTTATAAATATTTTTGTATCTGCTATCATTTAAAAATAATTAAAGTATATATTTATAATTTATAGTATTTCGGTATCTTGTAGTCCATGATCGATTAACATTTGTTACTACGTAAAATTTAAATGATTATGACATGACAGTGACAATAGTAAAATATGCTTTATATCTTCTTCTGCAGTTTAAATAAAATGACTAAAATATATTTGTGAGTATACTAGTATAATAAGTTAAAAGAATTTTTAATATTATTTTACATTTTAGTTATTAAGAAAAGTATGAACACACAAGGCGTACAAGGAAGTCATGTGGTGTCCACGTCAGATTTTTTATTTTCAAATTTCGTACCAAATATTGTTTAATGGTGTTTTGTACTTTTTCGAGAACTTAAAATAATATATTTTTATGCATTTTTTACACAGATATAAATAAATTTATACTAGCTATGATTTTCGGATAAACGGAATATAGTGCATTTGAATGAGTATATCTGTAATTACGAGTAGATACCTAACACGTTTTTTACCTAACTTGGGTTTGGATGTGGAATTGAAATCCTTGTCAACAGAATAACAGAATTGATTTTATGCGGTTGAACTGAAATGCATACGATAAAAAGACACTTGGGACCTGAACTAATAAGTTGTCAGAACCACATTTAGTAACATACAGAGGTATAATTATGTATTTCAAAAGTTCTGAGATTTACTTAATGAGTAAATTATATAAATAATGAGTAGGTACTCATTTAAAAGAACGATCAAAAATATTATAAATACAGTGCGGATTATATGCATTTGCATATATTATATTATTGTGATGCATATTCGTTTTTTTTACAAATGTTTGCATTTCATACAAAAATAGATCCAAATATGTGTAAGATATTTAAAGAATGTATTATGAATATGTTATGTTTATGTAAGATGTTGTTAGCTCTACTATATTAACTGGGGTTGTAATTTTGAGTAGTCAGTATATCTGGTGTTGTCGCACTAGTCAGTAATAGAGCATTATAAAATACGTGTATTTGGTGATATATGCGATCAGCTGCATAAGTTTTTTTTACATATACAGAGCATCTCAAAAAATGTACCTACTCATACTTTAACTTTCGTGATGTTTGCGAATCTTTTAATGCATAATTCTTCAATTACATTTGTCTTCTGCATTCGAATGTATTTCATTTCAATTTGTGCTAGTAAATAATATTTTTCTCGTCATTCGAAGTGTGAGTACATTTTTTTCTAAAAGTAGAGTAGATAGCAGTTTTCTGTCGAACACCAGAAATTATTTTGTTTTAATATAGCACATAAGCCTTTCATAGTTCGGTATATTTATGTTCAAAAAACTAGTAAAACTACATTTAAGCATTAAAACGTTGTTTTGCCATAATAGACTAGTTTTATTAAAAGGTAAAACTATTTGAGATTCGTAAATTGCAAATAAGCATTTAACAAATTTTCCGACATTACCCGAACCGGTCCGATCCTCTCCATATCCATTTCCTGCGAAATCGTTTTAGTGCACCTCTGCGTGCTGTGCTGGTCGTAAAATGCTGATTGGCTGCCGTGGTGGCACTCGTGGCTTGCAGGGAGATGCGCGGGGGTGGTTGCAGGAAGAAACCACGGGCGTTATGACAAATGTTCCACATCACACTACCCGACACGGAGATTCTGAGACATTCACACAACGTTGAGAGCGCGATTAAAGGACACTGACACGTAGCATACAGTGAGGAATGGTGGATGAGTGTTGTGTGAGGTTTAGAGACGGATTGTTTTTTACAATAAAATTAGAAAAGTGATACATTGTTTCTTCATTTTGTAAAAACGATAATATTATTGTAAATTGTAACATTGTTTCAAAAATGATTCGATTTCTGCTCTTGAGCTTTTATCCAGATATACCGATTGATTAGTTATGTCATTTTCAGAATTGAATTTTATCCTATTCCTGATCAATAGAAGTTAATAGTAATTCTTCTAATAATTATTCGTATTGTTTACATTTTAAACACATCATGATATCGTGTCAAGTCCATCTAAATTATAATATTACAATAAGAATATAGTAAAAAAATTTGAACATTCATTGATGCTCATGAATATGATTTATAAACTGGTACATTATGAATTTAGTTACTATGCTCAAATTAATAATTTTTTATCATATTTATGAATAATTTATGAGAATAAAATATAATAATAGCTATTTATGTAACAAGTATAAATATAGGGTTTTATTGGCGAGACAGTTTAGGGGACGAGCGAGCGCAGCGAAGCGAGGCACATAAATGGGCGAGTCAATAAAACCGTATTATATACGTGTTGCATACAAGATTTTATGTTTGACTGCCCTATACGCAAGATTTTCTATTATCTATAATGACATTTACAAAATGACACATTTTACAAATGACAAATTAAAATTTAATCTCTAACGAAGTGTGCCTTTTCTATTATTGTTTTATTATTTCTATTATTTTATTTTACTAGTAAAATAAAGAAACTTTATTTTACTAGTATTATAAAGAGCTGCTTTATTTTACTAGTATTATAAAGAGCTGCTTTATTGCTGCAAAATTATGTTATAAACAGTACTTTATAATGCAGTCGTACATAAAACAATTTATGATGTTACATTAATTATTAATAAATAAAAGTAACAAAAAGAAATGAATGTAAACATTACTATAAATAATTATGTTTACTCAAACTGTCACAGCTGTCTATTTTATTTAAGTTTTAAATACTAATGATAAAAATGTATTCAAATTGAAATATTCATTAAATAAATTCATTGTCCTCCTTCATTTCTAATTATTGTTTTTGAAGTAAGTACTTTTAAATCCTGTCGTCGGAACCTATACATGGTGTCCGTTTTTCGTGCCCCACCATTGGGATCTCGAGAACAGTAAAGGTCGGTTAAAAATGCATAGGTAACTAACTAAAGCGAATTTTGTTTCGATTTAGTTTTTAGCTTTAACTTTGTTGTTTGAATTCATACATGTTTCTAATTTGCACTTTTTTACGAGGAATTCACAATTTTTTTATTTCTTACAGATTTCGAGAAATTCAAACAAAATTCAAATTTTTATACAGAGCTCATATTACGATATTATACACAGGTAGATTCAAATGAAATTAAAGGCAGAAATTACATAACTATTATTTATAATTATTTTTATTAAGAAAAACTATGAATATTTGATATTTCTAAAAAAATATTGAATAAGACTAATTATGTAAATTACGAGGAATAGCGCAAACCGCACTCAGATACCTTTTTTAGTTTCCGAGATATTATTAGCGTACAAAATTTAGGTCTAAAATCGAAAAAACGGTTAACCACTTACTATTTTTTGAGTGAAAATTGTTAGTTTTTTTAAATTAGCGGATTACTTCAATTAAATTACGAGCAATCCAAATGCGTTTTAATTGTAAGGATAATAATTTTAACGATACGCCTAGTCTTCCTTAATAAAAACAATTAAAAAAATAAAATTATGGAATTTCTGCCCTTATTTTAATTTCAATGTAGGTACTTAATTGTGTTTTATATCACTGAACAGAAAAAATAGCCTACTATGATCTCCGTATGATAATTTGAATTTGGTTTGAATATCTCCAAATCTGAACGAGATAAATAAAAATTTGAGGACTGTTGAGAATTCCTCGTGAAAAGAACATGCAAATTAGAAACGTATATGAATTCAAACAACAAAGTTATATGCCAAAAATTAAATCGGCAAAAAATTAAATTTTGGTTTTATCTTGTTACCTATGCATTTTTTCGGAAAAACACTAAAATAGTCTCTTAATGTGGCAACTTTGCCCCAATTTAACCGACCTCGTATCTCTTACGGTTCTCGAGATCCCCATGGTGGAGTTCAGAAAACGGACATCCTGTACAATAATATATGTAGGTACAACATACAAACACACTCAGTAATATGGGTTCCATTATTTTATTGTATCCCATATAACAAAAAAGTAGCAGTAACGTAACAACGAATAAAACAAACATTCTGATGCTATCCTTTGAAAAATGTAACTTTGAATCTGCAGATATTTGATCATGAATAAAACGACGCCTTTTATTATTAAATCTGCATGTAAATGAACGCTAGTTAGTTATGCTACTGTTGTACAACAATAAAGACAATTACGTCCCTCTATCACTCTAGCGTCTTTCCCATCATCAGCAACGCAACACCAAGTCTATAATATTAATTGTCAGTATTAATGTATACCCTCCCACATTAATATTTCATGACATGTCAATAGAACAGAGGAGATGCATTGCATATAGCGCCTGCTGCTTGAAGCTACAAGCGGAGACGCATGAAACTCGCGTGAAACTAACCCACCAGGTGCACTTGGAGTAGAATTAGTGCAGCACTGGAGCAGTTATAATGTGTTGATGTTACACCGAGACGCACCAAAATGCACTTGATGTTCATGAGGATGAATTTGTGTTAATAAAGGGAGGTGATGATGATGAGAACGCAGATCGAGTTTCCATACGTTTGCTGGCGAAACATTGCAAGTGTTTCTGATGTACCTACTGAAATGTTGATGGTGCAGATACGTTTGTACGTTACTGGTTATTCGTTCGTCACGATTTTAGTTCAATAGATGGTATTCATTTTATTATGTTGTGTTGACTCTAATATTACCGAGTAATAAATCTTAAAAATCATTGCTGTTTTATATTACATTCTGAAAACCTAGATAGGTAGATATAGATTTGAAATTGGTATCATGTACAACTTGAAAACAAATAAACTGAGAAAAATTTATATTAGTAGATATTACAAAAGTTTATTCTCTACAATGTTGTATAATGTGTAGTTTTACTCTTAAGGCGGTACACTTGTGACAAAAATATAGGAAAAAGTGACCTCGCTATATTTCAAATTGTGCCCCAGCTATAACACATACACTGTTCATATTTTATATATGATTAGTTAAAAGATGACTCTAGAGTGCTATGAAGCTATATAGGTGTTATAGCAGGGGCACAATTTGAAATATAGCGAGGTCACTTTTTCACTATATTTTTGTCACAAGTGTACCGCCTTAAATGCAGCGGAAACCAAGAAACCTGATTTCACAGTGTGCAGGAGAGTTGATTTTTTATATGTTGTTACTGAGTACTATTCATCGACTGTGAAAGTAATAATGAAATGTTGGTAGGTAGGTATTTGCAAAAACAATAATTTGGTATAATTTTTATTTCTCGATTTTTCTTGTCTCAACTTGCTTACTGAATGAGGGTGTAGTTTTATGTTTATTCGAAGTTTTCTAAATTTTGTTTGATATAATATGTTCGTTTTATTGGTGAGTATTCTATTGATTTATTGATAGAAATTAAAAAAATTGTGTTTAGATTTATTGGAAACAACACATATTTTATACTAGTAGATACCTATTTTAATGATTGATCATTTTAAAATTTTGTAAATTATAGTAAAATAAGTTATAATAATAAATTATAGAAAAATAATTTGAAATAAATTAAATTTAAAACAGTCCAGTGTCTAATTAATATTATAATGTAAGGTCAAATGTGACAAAAGTTTGACCATTGATCTAAGAAAATTGATAATATTAAATCAAAATTGTTTTTTCCTTGTATTTATTCAAAAAAATTCCTTATTTTAAAGTGATTACAAGTCTTAATTAGTTTTATATCCTTTTAATTACTTTTTTTAAATAAGAAGAATGTATAAATACCAGTTGTTATAGTTATTAAATGTCATTTGCAAGATGCTGCACACTGTGACATTATTGTTGTTATTTACTTGCGCTTCGGCTCAATTTAATGAACATTGTAATAGTTACACAGGTGACGGTGAAGTAGGTTGGACATGGTATAGTTTAAAAATTACAAAATGTAACCAACCGAACACATTAACTTCAATACCAGATGTGGAAGCTGACACTCAAGTACTTCTCATTACATGTATGTCACTAGTTTACTTATTACATATTAAATTTTAAATAATTACTAAGTTCATTTGTTTTAGCTCAACCTATAACATCAATTAAACAAAATCAATTTGTTTCCAGTAATAAATTGCAATCAATTAGAGTAGCGGACTGTAAAATTTCTGTTGTAGAAAGTCATGCTTTTCAAAATATGACAAATTTAGCCGTTCTGTCTCTGTATAACAATTTAATTTCATCTTTACCAACTGATTTATTCATAGATACACCAAATATTGAAGAAATATATCTCGGTGGAAATAAATTACACAGTTTACAACAACACTTATTTTCCAACCTACAGAGATTGAGAATCATTCACTTATTTAGTAATGGAATGACATCTATAGAAGAGAACACTTTTATAAATTTGCCACGTTTAAATGTACTTAGATTATACAATAATAAACTTAAAAATTTGAATTTGAACATTATGAGTAATCCTCAACTTTTGAATTTAAATATTCTTGATATAACTTTAAATCCTTGGCATTGCGACATAATGTTATGTGAAATAATGAGTGTTTATTTAAACACTTTCACTTTATGGTATAAACCACATAATCACCGACTTAATAAACAAATGTGCACGAGTCCAACTGAACTAGCAGGAAAGAGTTGGCAAGATGCGATTTCAATTTGTAACTCAACGACAACATTGAAACCGAGCGAGCGTTTTTGCAATGGTTGCAATTGTACAGGAAACCCTTTAACAATTACCTGTCAGGAATCAAATCACCTACAACTTCCCAATGAATTGATTAAAGATGTTGTTCACTTAAATATGACAGGTAAATATATACTTACTTATTTATTCTACAAATCAATTCTTTCTATAAACCTATTATAAGATGACGACATTTCATACTTGTTGTCAATTATTGCTGTAACGTCATATTTTACCTCAAGGGACAGAAATATTTATTTCCTTTGTGTAATTTACAGTTATTGTTTTGTCTCTTTTGTCAACTATCAATGCTCGATAAAGGTTACCTATAACATTAGAACAAGTAACGACCTCTACTAGTACAGACGTCACGACGAAACTAGTCATAATGGGTTCAGAAAAGGTCAAAACGGATATTTCCATCAAAATCTGAAAACCGAAATTTTTCGCGATTACAATACTTCCTTATTACTCTGTACAAGGAAGTAAAAATCTGCTGTGTCCACCACAGTACTTCCCCAACTATAAGTTTTAATAACTTACTTTCGTAACGCCTTTAATTTTATGCTTTATTCAGCAAAATTTAATCTTTTTTTCCCAAACTATTTAAGTTGATACCAATTTCGGCATAATTTAAATAACATGTGAAAAAATATGATGTGGCCAACACAAGGCCTCCCGCCATACTCTACCCAATCTTTACCTATAGTTTTTACTATACTATATGTACTTACAAATATTTTTTTTTTCATTTTATATAAACTGTAGAATAAGATATAAACGATGTGTCACTATTTTGACACTGTCACTGTCATAATAAATTTAAATTTACGTAGTAACAAAAAACATTTAAACGAGCATGTACTACAAAGATACTGAATACTGAAGTTTCTTACTATTAATTATTAACAATAATTTATTTCCTAAATAAATAAAAAAATTTAAATTGCGAATTGTAGATGGCCAAAATATAATCTTTCAATAGAAAACGAAAATATTGTGATAAATTAAATATTTATCGAAATATTTAAGCAAAGTAGTGTAAAGTTGGGGTTGCCGGCCATGAGGGTAATTCCGGATACAAGATTTTTCTATTGTAAATCAATCTTTAACCGCTGAAAAACACTGTGCCATAATGTCCGAGCACTTCGTAAATATAGGTTTAAGATTTGGTGACTGCGAACTGCTTGTGTGGTTTAATAAGTGAAAAAAACGTATTTGAGGTTAGTTGATGTAGTGCGGGAACAAGTTTTTAAACGTATGTACAACAATTTTTTTAAACTATATAGTCACTGTAAATATATTTATGTCATGCAATATTAATTCACTATACAATTATGGTGCATACAGACTAGAAACATTTTAGAGGTCATTTATCTACCAAGGTACCAGGTACCTAGATCTGTACTTTGTAGCAAGCACTGTTGAGCTGTTCACATAATCAAAATTGACCGTTTTCACTCTATAGAACCTCATGTGTTACTGTGCACTAGTGGATTGTTCATATAATTATAATGAAGTATTCACATAACTGAGCGCCCATTGTATTAACACTTTGAATTATTTTTTTGCTTGCTACTTACTTTAATGCTTACTACTTCTTTCTATTGTTTTGAATTTTGTTAAAAAATTGTTATTGATTAAATAATAACATCCAAAATATGGAATATTTTACAATATTTCAACTCAAAGTAAATATTTTATTTTGGTATAAATTTAAATTTTAAAACAATAGAAAGAAAACCTTCTACTTCAATGAAGTATAAGTATTAGATATGAAATTTGCACGGAATTGCAAAATTTAGTATAAAACAAAACCCTCTTTTCAGTACAAAGTGGCTAAATACGGTTAGTGACGGCATAGCTTCTTGATTTATAGGTCTATAAGACTAATGGGGATTCCTCTTAAGGCGGGAATGTAGCTGAATATAATATAAAAAGGAAAAACAGTGCTCTACGGTTTGTAAAATATTGAATCTAATACGAATGTAAGAACATTGGAATTTTTTACGACAATATTTAATATTCATTCTACAAGTGCAACGCATCGATTTTACCAAATTTTGTCATAGTATTGTTTTTAAAAAAATGCCGAATAAAGAGGAAAATACTACTTTTACATGTTAATTATTTATTTGGAAATATACAAACAGGGTACAGTAATTGATTAACTGATTTGTTTAATATATTATATATAAATTCTAAATAAATTTTGGTTTGTTTGGATGTTAGATACTCGTAGGTATATTACCTATATTATTGTTTCATGAATATATCGTTTCAAAACCAATGATATTAAAATTATTTATCATTTTAAAATTGTTAGTAACTTTTGTTTGGTTTTATTTATAATACTTTGTTGCATTATTTTTTAAAAATGAATTTTACTCAAAATTTGTTAATGTTTTGTAGTTTGCCCTGATGAAGGGTAAAGGCCAAAAGAGTTAGCCTAAACGAAGGCATTAATAAATTAATTTATTTAATTTATATCTGAAAATTTTTCCATCATCTATCACTATCCAGTCGATCAACAATAATTGTCTCTCATTATTATTTTCATTTTACATTATATAAACGAATACAACCTTCATTAAAATAACTAATCTGTTTCATTTTTGTTTTGTTTAGGTCAACCCAACCAAACTCACGGTATGTTCATTATTGGTGAACACGAATTTCGTCATTTTCATCATCTGCAGACATTATATTTAGAGAAGAACAAAATTCAAACAATAGAACCTAATGCATTCAAATCTTTAAAAAATATAACATTAATTTCACTTGCATACAACAAATTAACCAGTCTTAAAAAGAATATGTTTACAAATTTAACTCATTTATCTAAAGTTGATCTTTCTCATAATGAAATAAATTATGTGGAAGACAATTGTTTTGTAAATGTACCATCTTTAGAAATAGTGGATTTAAGTTCAAATAAACTGAAAACTTTAAAATTAACTATATTCGACGATGCAAGTAAGTTATTATCGTTGGCGCTACATGACAACCAATGGAATTGCGATGACTCATTATGTGAGGTTATGGACATCGTGTTAAGCCGCGAGTTGTGGCCTGCAGATAAAGAACCAACGTGTTCATCGCCTCTTAATATACACGCCAAACCATGGAGTAGAATTCTTTCCAAATTCAATCCTGCCATAACCTCTAAAATCTCCAGTGTGATTGTGGGAAACGATGTCACTCTACGCTGCAACTATTGTTTTGCCTCACGAGTTGTTTGGAATTTTAATGGAAAGAAACTACCTAACAGTTTTCAGAAAATTTATAATAGTACAGCTGAGTTAAGTTTAAAAAATGTAGGTACAGATAAAAAAGGGTACTATGAATGCCAGGTGAAAAACTGCAACTACTGCAAGTCTGATGAGGTGTTGCTCAATGTCACAAATATTGAGTCTGTAGGTGTAAATGAAGGCACATTTTTTTTACTGTATTACTCAAATATGTTGCCAAAAAACCGAACTCAAAATTATAAACGAGATGTTCTTAATGGTCCATCTAGTACGTCTGATACATGGCCATAATTCCTAGAAAGCTGCACTTTTTGATTGGAATGTGCCACTTCGTGTGGCTATAGATGATATCAAGAGACAATTTTCCACTCGAAAATTCGTGTAGAACACCGGCAGTCAAAGATGGCTGCCAATTATTTCTTGAAGTTGGCTATATACTAGCTATCCGATTTAATTTTTTTTTATTCGAAAGCGTTACATGGAATCTTATTATGATTACACATTTCGAATAAATAATAAACATTTTTAATTTTCCATTCGTACCACAAAAGTTTCGTTTAGATTAGAAAGTTCTCCAGAAATCACAATTTACGTAGTTATGTGAGCCATTAGAAAAGTTTGAAATTAAATTATTATTAAAACACAATTTTCGAGTTTATTTGTTATGTTTTTTATACTATTTATTTTACAAAAAGGATGCAGAAATGTGTAAAAACGAATTTTAAGAAAATATATAAACCAAAAGTTTCAATACTTTATCTGCCCTTGTTTTTAAATTTTTACTTTATCTACTTTAGTTTTACTTTATGTACTCTTCTGGTTAATGTGATATTTTATTGACTCATATTAGTCGATAAAGTAGCACTTTTAACATCAGCTATGAAAATTATTAAATTATTACAAATAATTTCGTGAAAAGATAATGATGCAGTTTTTTACAAATTGTGTGATATTCTTGAAGTTGAGAAAAAAATGTGCAGTTATAATATGTAACATACGCTTTTGAACAAAAAAATGAAAATTTAAATCGGGTAGCTGAAAGCAGAGATATAGATAGTTTTAAATAAATAATTGACGATCATCTTTGACCGCCGCCATTTAGGTGTTCTACACGGTTTATCGAGTGAATCCCTATCTGTAAAATTATCTCCTGATATCATCTAATCTATGGTCACACCAAGGAGCATATTCCAATCAAAAAGTGCAGTTTTTTACGTACCAGACAATATATTAATAGTTTAAAGCTACCTAAATGAGACTTGATCTGATTTTATTTATTAACTGTTCTTCGATATAATTAAATAATATAAAAATGCATATCCCTTATATGTAAATTGATTGTTGATAATAAATATATTATATTATTATTATATAACACTGAACATTAATTTTTTAAATCTATGTGGCCAGCCACATCGTATCTCTACCTAATATAATATACTTACAATTTACAAATAATATATTTTGGTCATTTTATGTAAATTACGGAACAAGATATAAACTAATATGTCATCCATATCATAACTGTCACTCCTATAATCATAACAAATGTTTCAAACACAAAATTAAAAATTGTAATTATCATTCTTATAGGTACGAGTAGGTAGCTATACCAGTTATTAAAAAAATACTGAACCGATTGTAGATATAAACATTTTTTATAATAACAATGTATACTAAATCCAATTATGTTCAATTTTCTCCTAAAATGGTATATTTGTGACTCTAAACTTGTACCTTTTACCTCTATTAGTAAAATAAAAATAGTAGAATATGGCTATAGAGGCCGTGTCTGCAACATCAGATTTTTATTTTACATATCTATGACGGTATTATTTGATTTTTTTATCTACCTAAATATGGAGAAATTAATAAGAAAAACAAATGAAGAAGTACATACAAACAGTTTTTGATAATGTAGAGTTTAGAGTTAGAAGAAGTAAATTAATTTTAAAATCTATGATTTAATTTTATAACAGTATAATCACTAAAATCTCTTATGATTCCTTATCAACACCTACACGGTTCATGAAAGGGTCTTAAAAGTATGTTTTTCTTTCAGATATATGTACTTGTAGGTAGGTAATGCTGTACTATCACAGGTATAAGTATAATACTAAATACTAAAATATTTCTATAATTTTATTTCATTTCATCGTCATAAGAATAAATGTCGCGCTGTTTTATTAATAATTTTTTTTATAGCTGCTGTCAAAGTGCTACTTTATCTACTATTTTGAATCGATAAATAGAATAGATAAAATAATTCTTTAACATCACGGGTAGATAAAGTACATTCATTTTTTAAAATTTCTTCTTTAAGAGCCCGGTTCGGAAAATACCGAACTGCTAAACGTAAGTTGTCAAATCCAAAGTGTGGAAGTTTTTGTTTAAAATTGAATGAAAAACACTCTACAAACTCCGAAATTGCGTATAAATTACAATTAAATTTAAAATTGGATTTTTTATATTTTTTCTCTATCAGCAGGTATAACTATCATTATATCAAACAACTTTTCACCTTATAAACACAACAGATATCTATTAATTAATCAACATAAATTCTTACGTTATTTTGATTTTTTTTATGTATATGTGTTGATTGGATTTGTTTATGTTTAAGGCTCAAGAAAAATCCCTCACCAAAAATTATCGTTTTCTTTTCATGATGAATATTGACCAACGTAACACATCAAAATTCTAAAATTACAGTCAGAAAGGAAAATTTGAAAAATGAATTGCCTATAAACAAAACACTTACTTACTAGGTACACATTTATAAAATATAGGACAATAAATTATAAAATTATAATGAAACTAAATATGAACAAGATATTAAAATAATGAATAAATATAAATTCTGAACAATAGTTATTGAGGCTAGACATTGTAGAACGAACGCAGAGCGCTGCAACTAGTCGAGGCCTTCAAAAATACTTTTAGCCAAAAGCATTTATACACAATTAATTTATTATTCTTATAGTCCATTTGCTGAGCATATTTATGTTTGTCATACATTTACCAAAGAAGCACCTATGGGGAAGTTGTAACTATAAGTATAATTTATAACCGGCAACCCACATTTCAATACGTCTAGATGTGAAAGCAGATTAAAAAGAACATTTTTAAAAAATTACTAAAATGTGTTTTCTCTCTTTCATAAAAAGTCTTAAAATGAGCCCTATACTAAAACCTTGAAAAATATTAAAATACTGTACCTTCCAGAAAAATTATTGACATAAATCCAATGCCGAAAACCGATAGTATTATTCGCTCAGAAGTTATAGTTGATAAAACACGAAATATAAAAGAAATTTTAAAAATGTTCTAATTTTTTCTCATAGAATAAGTGTATATTGCATATAAGTGATAGTCGCAAAAATTATGCGAATTTGTATCTTATAGTGAAACATTCCAGGAAGTCAGTATTTCAACCCGATAATAAAAAGGCAGCTATTTTTGTGTGAATAGAAACAAAATTATGATTGAATATAAATAGAGTGCTTAAAAAACATTTTTTGGTTTTCGCGAAAACTATATTATTTATATGGAAATTTTTTTGTACCTTCGTTATATATTTTATACTCTACAATTTTGTAGTTACGATTTTCGTCGTAATTTAACCGTTACCGAGTTAATTGCAAAAAACAAAAAAAGGCAATCGTTTTTTCAAAAAAGTGCTAAAATGGCCACTCCCTCGAAGAAGCACCCAACATTTTTTTAACCTCTAGACCAGTGATTTCCAAAGTGGACCAGGTGTACCTCCAGGGGTCCAGACTGAACGGGAGTCTACGTTGGCATGAAAAAAATGTAGGTGCGTGAACTTGGCAGAACAACATGAAGCACAAATTCTGAAACTTATGTAAATATTTTGTGCCCAATTTGTGCCTATTTGTGCCTTATAAATTATTGCATAATTCCTGCACGTTCAGGAGTTATTACAGTATGAATGACTTTTTTGCCAAGTTCACACCAACAGAAGAAAAATTGAATATGTTAATTTTTATTTTACAAATAATTTGTGCCTAATTTGTGCCCATTTGTGCCCATAAAATTACTAACTTATTATGAATGGTTTAAAAGTTATAAGGCTTTAAATTGATTTTCTGCCAAGTTCACACCAGCAGAAAAAAGATTGAAAATGTTAATTTTTATTACATAGATAATTTGTGCTTAATTTGTGCCTATTTGTGCCTTATAAACGAATTTCAAATCTCTACAGGTTTTTTATTTATTAACAATTACTTTTTGGAAAGTGTGAAGTTGGCAGAAAAGTTTTTTCATTTTCGAAAAATTTATATACCATTACAATCGTCATAATTTGTGCCCATTTGTGCCCCATAAATAAATTAAATATCTCCATAGGTTCTTTATTAATAAGCAATTAAATGTGCGCACGAGTTAGTGCGGGCCCGGTACGAGGCTGATGCCGGCCAGCGAGGGTACATGTACCGACAAACGTTACACACTGCGAGACGGACTAAATATGGGTAATACGAAGCATAATATACAAACAGTGAACAGCCATTATTTTTTATTTTTATTTTGTATATATTATTTATGCCGTATTATCGAGTTTGATATTTATTAGAGGTTGGTATATAAATCTGATATTTTATAAATGAATAAATATTCGGTAGGTACCTGTGCAATTTTTACGTAAATAATTATTATAATATACTTACTTTAAAAGTGTTATATTTTCAACTGTTCATAGAAATAGGTAATAGGATTAGATTTGAAAATTTTGGGTAAACTATTTTACTGGGAATTTGAAATTATGCATATAATATTTTGACACCCTACATTAGATCTGATTAGATTTTGTTGTTAATTTTGCAACCGAAAGTGGAAGTTTCTTGAAGATCTGAAGAGTTTTTCTGAAATATCCTCTAAATTTATGGATTCTCAGGTATTTTTTTAGTAATAATGTATACTAAATGTTACTATCTACAATTTTTTTTTATTTAAAATTTTGTTTCTATGTAGCACCATTTTTTGAATTATAAGAAGTTTAAAGTTCTACAAATTTGATTTATTTGCCTACCAATGGAAAAAAATAAAATATTTGAGAGTCACCGTCAAATAAATTTTAGACTTTTTGACAAATTAAAAATATAAAATATCATTTATTATTTAAATGGTTATGAAGTTATGATAAACTTTAATAATATTATAAAAACTACAAATCTCGAATTTCCGTCTATAAAATGATTATATACCTACTTATATTAGTAAAATAAAAATAGTAGAGTATGGCGAGAGGTCATGTGTTGGCCACATCAGATTTTTCTATTGTAGTATTATATTCTTTAGAACAATCGACAGGCTCCACTGGGGAGTTAATTTACAGTTAAAATAGGATTACGGATTATAACTTTCCAGCCGAAAGCCGAATTCCCAGTAAAATAGTATAGTTTACCCAAAATTTTCAAATCTAATCCTATTACCTATTTCTATGAACAGTTGAAAATATAACACTTTTAAAGTAAGTATATTATAATAATTATTTACGTAAAAATTGCACAGGTTTATTCATATTTATTTATTTATAAAATATCAGATTTATATACCAACCTCTAATAAATATCAAACTCGATAATACGGCATAAATAATATATACAAAACAAAAACAAAAATAATAATGGCTGTTCACTGTTTGTATATTATGCTTCGTATTATTACCCATATTTAGTCCGTCTCGCAGTGTGTAACGTTTGTCGGGACATGTACCCTCGCTGGCCGGCATCAGCCTCGTACCGGGCCCGCACTAACTCGTGCGCACATTTAATTGCTTATTAATAAAGAACCTATGGAGATATTTAATTTATTTATGGGGCACAAATGGGCACAAATTATGACGATTGTAATGGTATATAAATTTTTCGAAAATGAAAAAACTTTTCTGCCAACTTCACACTTTCCAAAAAGTAATTGTTAATAAATAAAAAACCTGTAGAGATTTGAAATTCGTTTATAAGGCACAAATAGGCACAAATTAAGCACAAATTATCTATGTAATAAAAATTAACATTTTCAATCTTTTTTCTGCTGGTGTGAACTTGGCAGAAAATCAATTTAAAGCCTTATAACTTTTAAACCATTCATAATAAGTTAGTAATTTTATGGGCACAAATGGGCACAAATTAGGCACAAATTATTTGTAAAATAAAAATTAACATATTCAATTTTTCTTCTGTTGGTGTGAACTTGGCAAAAAAGTCATTCATACTGTAATAACTCCTGAACGTGCAGGAATTATGCAATAATTTATAAGGCACAAATAGGCACAAATTGGGCACAAAATATTTACATAAGTTTCAGAATTTGTGCTTCATGTTGTTCTGCCAAGTTCACGCACCTAAAAAATGTGAGTTCACAAGTTGTAAGTGGAGGTACACGAAAATGTATCTGGTTTCGATAGTAAAGATAAAAACTGTTGGCTCGGCTTTACCTATCAAAAATTAAGGGAGTAAAACAAAATTCCAAATGTTTCTTATATGATACCAGATACAAAAATATTTATAAAATACCGATTATAGGTAATAATCACATAATCTTTCATTTAAAATTAAAAAATTTGTCTTAAATTAAATATTTATCGAAACTTCCGGTTTGTAGATTGAAACCAAAAATAGGAGGTGCACAACTAGATGCTATAACAGTCCTAAATACAAAATTTCAACTTTCTACGTCTAACCGAATTTGAGTTATGCGACATACATACGTACATACGTACAGACGTCACGACGAAACTAGTCATAATGGATACAGAAAAGGTCAAAACGGATATTTCCATCAAAATCTGAAAACCGAAATTTTTCGCGATTACAATACCAACTTCCTTATTACTCCGTACAAGGAAGTAAAAACTACACAAATTTTTAATAAAATAGAAAACACTAAAACGGGTGCTATTATTTGTTTATATAGGTAATACTTAGAGCGCGATCAAGCGAGTGTGGCAATTGCAAATTACAAGAGAGAAAATACTAATAGTTTTTGCCAATTAGGTAAATAAAATAAGGCAATAAATTGAGAAAATGTTCCATATATAATTCACGTAAGTGTTATTACATTTGAAACTATTCAGAGAACTCTAAAAGACTAATAGTAATTAGCAAAATTACTTCCACAAAGTCGCAAGTGTAATTAGAAATTATTTTACTGAAATATTAGCTTTAATATAGGGCTGTCATTTGAATTTATGAATATATTTATGTATGCAGCACATACTTTAATAATAATATTTTATATCATTAACCTAGATATTTTAAAAACATTTTAAATATTAATGGAATAGATAATAAAAATTTGCCATAAAGTATGTAAAATAGCATATTTTTACACGATTTTGCGTTTAGCATTATTCAAATGGGTTAATAATCTTAAATATTTATCACATTAATATTTAGTTTATAATGACATAAGGTGTTTTATTTTAATACTTTATAATGGTATAATAATTGCATTTAAATCGCAAAATAATACCTTAGGTACATTTTTAAAATCTAGTAAGTTATAGATTCTAGCGGTATAATGACGTATAAACAATAGGTGGAATTTTGCATTATTTTCCTTTTAATTCGTATTTAGGACTCGTCTCTGTGTTTTCCTTGATTTAATAACATGTTATTTATTTAAAAACTTCATATAGTTATTTCAAGTTATGCAGAAAAAATGTGTTAGCAATATTTTTTATTATTTAATACCTACCTAATTAAAAAATTTGTAGGTATTTCTTATTATTATACATAAATAAAAAATTTGAACTTTAGCTATAGCCTCGGCTATAATTGAAAACAAAATGTACCTATATCTATTTAAAATAAGTAAATATCTATTTTACATTTTCCTTAAAATAATTTTTAGAAGCATCTTATAAAAATATAAATATCATATTAAAATTCTAATAATGACATAGATTAAAATAAATAAATTAACAACTATATAGGTAGGTACCGTAATTATTTGAGTACTTATATTTTCAGTAGTATAACTTCGCAAACACTTACCTTATTTAAGTCATATTTCTCCTTTTTAAAATTTGCGCGGCTCATTAGTGCCAGCTATTAATTAAACCCTTAAAACATTCATTTACAAAATAAATGAATATCTTCCTGCAAACCGGAAGTCTCGACATTGTATTTCGCTCAACAATGCAAATACGCAAATTAAAAAAATCTTTGTAGGTCATCTAGTGGGTTAGGCTTGGGCACAGTCACAACACTGGCCAGTGGCGGCGCATAGGGGCAGTTACCCCCTGCAGGGTGATTGATTGCAAGCGAGGGGCTCGATAATTGTTCCCGCGAGTGAAAATTACTATTTATGCATTATTAATGAGCAGTGCATGACAAGTATAGCGAATACGAATAGTGAATGCTGCACGCTGTACTGGTGAAATTTATATATTGCGCGGCGTACTGCCGATTAGTTTTAATATAATTATTACGACGTGATTTACGAGCAACGTAAATGCACGCAGTGTGCTGTGAAATGCTCTGGGCGTATGTAATGTTTGTTTGTGCGAATTGTGCCTTTGTGTATGCGAAACAGATTTATTTATCGTGTATTGAAAACTTGTGGTTTTGCTAATGCTCCCATTCATTTTGCTATTTTTGTGATGAATATTATTAATATTTCTATAGTTTTAATTTATTCTTATGATTTGTTATAAATGCTCTTTGTTAACAATGATTTATAAAATGAAGAGTATTATTCATTACGTGCAAAAATTCAAACTAGTAAATCATAACCAAATGATTTATAATAATTTTATAATTATTTATTGAGTAATTAAAGTCAGTTTTAGCAATAAATATTAATAAATAAATAAGTTTTATGTTTTTTCATAAATTATTAATATTAATTTTTGGTTTACCATTTTTAACACAATCTTGTCTTAAGGGCTCGCTTAAAAGTGAAAAAACCGTAACACGAAGACTGTAATGGCAATGTTTTTACGCCGATAATTAATAGTCAAAATAATATTAGGTGTAAGTCATAATTTTTTTTAAATGTTATTTTTTCTTTGCCTATTAATGCCACGTCAGCAACACTTTAAAATTTTTATATGGATCATTCTGCATAAATTTCGAATAAATATAAATTATGTTACACAATTAAAACATATATAAATTCATAGTTGCCTTATTCTAAAAATTATGTCTGTAATCATAGTTTATATTACATAAAATTCATTGCAATTAGATGAATTTTGCTCTCTTCTTTCACTTCTGTTGCAAATTATATTTATTTTCAGGTAATCTTCAGGTAATGGGTATAGTGTTGTTTTGTACAGTGTGGATTCGTTTACCTATCTTAATAGTGCTAGTTCGTACGCTCGGATCCTTTACCTGTAGAATTCTTAATCCGTCGCTACGAGAGGTTACCAAGTCCATGCTAGTTCGTACAACGTTAATCGCACACAAACACTTGATGTAGTATGAGATCAACTGACTCTAATAATCGTACTTCGGCTACGTTATTTTAACTATAGTTGAGTTTTTAAATTTAGTTGCGGATAGCAACTAATAGCAAAACCGAACTAGTATTTTACTTTATTTCAAAATACGATTAATTTCTTATTATTATTTAATTCTTCCAAGACAATTATCCATCCAGGAAAATCCTAATCCTCTCTAATTGGTAAACTGTGGAGAAATAAATAAATAATTAATAGTTTTATGTCTATATGCCTTGCAAAAGCTTCTGTTTACAACAAATTAAAATAATAATTTATTTGGATAATTTACATTGAAAACGAAGAATGAACAGTTTTAAAAATAAATGAAAATACTACACTCGAGGAAAATAAAAACGCACCACTTGAAAATGCACCAAAAATTACAAAATTTCAAAGTGCGATATCTCGGCTGCATTTCGACGAAATTGGATGAATCTTCAAGTTCTGAAAACGTTGAAGTCTTATCTTTAATGTGATTATAGCCAATTTGACAAAAAATCCAATACACCCTCTCTCACCACCCTAAGAAAAACACCTGTACCTGATCTCCAAAAAGGTCCAACTTTGGCAACTCATACGCAGTAGCAAAAAAATTGTGGACATTATTGGCCAACAGGGTAATAAAGATTAGACTTTTTCTTCAAGGTCCGTAAAATTTCAAGTACCTACGATTATTTGGCGCGAAGTTATGAATTTTTGAAAAAAAGTGCCTTTTTGAGGTTTTTGGCCATAACTTAGCGAATTTTGCACGAAAATCTATAAATTTTGGATTTACGAGAACGTTAAAAGTTTCTCTATTCGGCCCTGTAAGTTAATCAGCCACCAAACCTGATCCACCCCCTGCCACTCCCGGATAAAAAAACATGTTTTTGACTGAAAAATGTTCAATTGTAGCAACTTGTAGCGTGAGTAAAAAAAATCGTGGACCTTACTGCCCAACAGGACAATAAAGTTCAATCTTTTTCCTTCAATTTCATCAAAATTTCAAGTACGTGCGATAATTTGACACGAAGTTATCAATTTTTGCCCATAACTTGTCCGACTTCGCATGAAATTCGTTTATTTCTTAAAACATCTAAAAAATAAAGGGTTTTAAAGAAATAAAAATTTTAGAGTCACTTTTAGATAGGTAATTGTTAATGAAATTCAGAATCCTCAAAAAGGCACTTTTTTTCAAAAATTCATAACTTCGCGCCAAATCATCGTAGGTCCTTGAAATTTTGCGGACCTTGAAGGCAAAAGTCTGATCTTTAATGCCACAATATTATTTATTGTATGAAGAAAAATCCACTCCACCTCTCCCCACCCCACTTAGAAAAAAAATGTACCTGATGGCCAAAAAGGTCCAACTTTTGCAGCTCATACGCAGTGCCAAAAAATCGTTAAATCGTATTAAAGATCAGACTTTTTCCTTCAAGGTCCGCAAAATTTCAAGGACCTACGATGGTTTGGCGCGAAGTTATGAATTTTTGAAAAAAAAGAGTCTTTTTGAGGTTTCTGAATTTCATTAACAATTATCTAAAAGTAACTGAAATTTTTATTTCTTTGAAACCCTTTATTTTTTCAGATGTTTTAAGAAATATACAAATTTGTTGCGAAATCGGACAAGTTATGGGCAAAAAGCACAAAAGTACCAATTTTTTTCAAAAATAGATAACTGCGTGCCAAATTATCGCACGTACTTGAAATTTTGAGAAAATTGAAAGAAAAATATTGAACTTTATTGTCCTGTTGGGCAATAAGGTCCACGATTTTTTTTACTAACGCTACAAGTTGCTACAATTGAACATTTTTCAGTCAAAAACATGTTTTTTTATCCGGGGGTGGCAGAGGGTGGATCGGGTTTTGTGGCAGATTAACTTACAGGGCCGAATAGAGAAACCTTCAACGTTCTCGGAAATCCAAAATTTATTGATTTTCGTGCAAAATTCAAAATTATGGCCAAAATCCTCAAAAAGGCACTTTTTTTCAAAAATTCATAACTTCGCGCCAAATAATCGTAGGTACTTGAAATTTTGCGGACCTTGAAGAAAAAGTCTGATCTTTATTACCCTGTTGGCCAATAAGGTCCACGATTTTTTTGGCACTGCGTATGAGTTGCCAAAGTTGGACCTTTTTGGACATCAGGTACAGGTGTTTTTTAGGGGGGTGGGAGGGGGTGTAGTGGATTTTTTGTCACATTGGCTATCATCACATTAAAGATAAGATTTCTCACTCTAAAAAATGCATGCGTGTAAATTAAACTTGTGCCTTTGGTTAAAAATTTAGTGTTAATTTTTACACTAAAAACTCGTTAAAACAACACTTCATTTTACACTACGCATGTGGTAAAAGTACACTAAGAATTAGTGTAATATTTTACACTAGATATGGAACTTTTCACAATAATAGTGCGAAAGTAATTATTTCAGTGTGATATTTCTGAAGATAGTGTAATATTACCGTTATAAAACATTAGAGTAACACGTTCAGTGTAAAAATACCCTTCAAGGTTCTGGTCACGTTGTTCATGTACAGAGTTGGTATACAGATCAGACGTAGTGGCGTGGGTTAGTATATTGTGTTGTTTGTGTTTAGTTTTTATACGTTTCATTTGGTTTTAGTGTTTGATCTTTTTGTTATACTTTCATATTTTGGAATTGTGCATAAACCTAATTATTGTGACTGCACGTGAAGATATTTTAATGTGGATGTGACCATTTTACCCGCGCCCATGTTTGCTTCAGTTGAGATGTTACCAGCTACAACACGAAGATCCAAAATACCTAAAGAATCTATTGGGAAAAGCCGGAAAAATAATTCTTTTTAAGCTAGTAAGTTAGAAAATTCATGTTATTTAATTAATTTATTTATTTTTAATACATATTTTACAGAATAATTTATCAAATTAGAAAAGGATATACTAAAAAAACAACCAATCAACCATTTCTAATCGCAGAAGGATCGATTCCCGGAGCTATACCTAACAAACTATTTTCTTGTCATCCACGAGTCATCGATAATACAACACCGATCCCATGTGTGAAGCAATGTAATCCAGCAAAACCGATCATAACCTTATTTCAATCCTATTACGTATTTCAATTATTATACATATTTCTATAAACTATACATAATATGTCTACTGTATATTGTAGGTACCTAACATAATGTATACTTAATCTGGATGTAATATTAAATTTATAATATATTTTGCATCAAATCCTACTTTTTATTTTACCCTATTTTAACACTATATAGTAACACTAATATTTTACACTAAAATTTTTACACTCTCAACGTGTAACTTTTAACCGTTTGTGCTTTCGTTAAAGTACACTAAAATTAACCATTCTTGGAAAAGTAAAAGTTAACACTAAATATTCTGTCCTCGAGTGACGTTGTCAGAACTCGAAGATTCATCCAACTTCGTCGAAATGCAGCCGAGATATCGCACTTTGAAATTTTGTCATTTTTGGTGCATTTTAAAGTGGTGCGTTTTTATTTTCCTCGAGTGTAGTTTGGTTTTGCTATTAGTTTTCTCCACAAACATATTTAAAAATTAAAGTATAATTATAATTACGTAGCCGAAGCATGAGCATTAAGGTCAGTTGATTTCCGTCTATATCAAAGTATTTATGTGCGATTAACGTCGTACGAACTAGCACGAACTTGGTAACTAACCGTTGCGACGGATTAAGAGTTCTACAGGTAACAGTGTCCGAGCGTACGAACTGGCACTATTAATCTATGTGAACGAATCCACACTGTATAAAACAACACGTAGCCAGGTAATCTAGAAACTATAATGATTCTATTGATATATTATAATATATGCCTATTGCTTGTTCCTATTTGCAGAAATTAATGCAGATAAAGTACATAAAAATGACTATCTGAAAACGGTTTCGAGCGCGTATCTACTGCTTTACACGTTTGTACCTAATTTCTACAGCGAAATCTGTTTCGAGAATCTGAATTTATTATTATAAATCCTAAATTTAGTACAAGTACATGTCGATATCGTACTGGAAATGAGAATAAGCAGAATGCACAATAATTAATAATTTTTGTTACTACGCATATAAAATATGCATCTTAAAAGCGATAACGTTTTTACACTATCGACACAAAAAATATTGTAAAAATATTTGCTTATGATATTTGGTTGTTTTTTGTTGTTACTCAATTTACTCAACGTCTTTCGATCGGTTAAGGCGCTACGCTTGCCACGGTAGTAGCATCAGAATTTCATCAATTCTGGCTTTATTGTTCAAAATAAAAATTTGAAATTTAACATGAGTAATGACGAAACATTATTTAATCGAAAAAATCATACCATACATTGTTGCGACAACAGTTAATTTTTGCATTTTAATATTCAAGATTCTTACTTTATTAATGCATACAATTAAATTTTGTTTGATGTAAGCGATTCCTTACGATGTTCTGAAGAGTGCCACAAGAAGTTTCTTTTTTTTAAACTTCAAACAATAAGTTAAAAACATATTTAAAAATTGACGAAATTGATTGATTTCACCGGTTTTCACTAATTAATTACCAGCAGACTATTAGGTTTTTCAAGAAAATCGTCATGTGGTACCCTAGGGAAAGTCTTTATAAACTTACATTTTAAATATGAGTTCACAGATTTCAAAAACAAAGTCACAATCTTGAATATTGTAGCACCCTATTTTGCTCGGAATTTAATAGCAAACTTTTACCGATCAATAATTACTTTTAAGTTTAAGAAAATACCCGATTGTATAAAAACTTAGAAATTATAAATTCCGGTATGATTTTACACGCATCAACAGCAACAGAGACCGGACATCACGATCCACGCGGCCGTGCGTAACACCACAGTCCTGCTTCCTGCTGGTCCTGCATCGGACAGTTCATCTCATTGGCCGCTGAATCGTGCTCTGTAGTGCTGCTGATGTCGACGGCACGACGTCGGCTGCACTCGCTCAGACTCACTCAAAGTCCAGCGAGCGTGACCGGCATGCCGCTAACTACTTGACGGATTGTTCCAGCGAAGACTTCGAGCTTTCAAACAGTGAAAAATTAGAACAGGACGGACGAAAGTTTACAAAAAGTTATTTTGAAATATGGTGTAAATGACAATTAGAATAAAAAGAATTAAGTAATCCAGCCTTTCTCAATCAGGGGGGTGCAAACTATCTGAAAGAGGAGGCGTGAAAAAATACAAAAATTGCTAGAAAACTTTTTATTGAATAAACAAAATACAAAATTAAAATAATATTCTTAAAATAATAAATTTAAATGAAAAGTCTCATTTTATTTTTGATAGAGCAGCCTCTGGCAGAACCTCGCCATTGACATAATATCAATAAAGTTTATTATTATTATTACAAATTGAAATTACGGTAGGTACTTATGTATGTTGTACTAGTAAGCAATGGCGTTGTTATTCACCTAACAAAGCTGCACTTTTGTTTGGTTCTTCCTTATTTCCGAACTTATTTCTTAGCAAACTTAGTGCAAATCTATCCTCGTACCTTCAGCACCTTGAATTATTTGTGCAATATCAAGGTTTCAAATCTAATTCTTTTTTGCTACATCTGGTGTTCCACAGGGTTCGAACCTAGGTCCGTTACTGTTTCTGCTTTTTATTAATGACGTCACTGATGTCCTTCAATGTGACAAGTTAGTTTTCGCTGATGATCTTAAAATATTCTATTCAATATCTATTGTCTGATTGTCTTATTTTGCAAAACGATTTGAATAATCTTTCTCAGTGGTGCACTAGGAACAAACCTCCATCTTAATATTAGTAAATGTATGGTTCTTTCATACTCTAGAAAGATAACGCCACTTAGTTATGATTATTCCATTCATAACACTATTTTTGCTCGTAATACTACAGTTAAAGATCTACGCGTTAGATTTGACACAAAATTAAATTTTATTAGTCATGTAAATGAAATTTATAATGCGGCTATTCGGATGCTGGGCTTCATAATCAGGAACACTCGCACTTTTCATGACATTACAGCTATTTTTTCGCTTTACTACTGTGCTGTTATATGGAATCCTATTTATGAGGCCCATCAAGACTATACTGAGACAATTCAGAAAAAATTTCTGAAATTTATTTATTATAAAACTTATAAGATTTATCCTTCCCGAACAGTCTCATATGATTATCTACTGAAACTCTTTAATGTAAGGAGCCTGTTTGAGCGCCGTGAGAACATTTCAATGATTCACTTGTCCAAATTAATTCATGGTGTTGTTGATGATCCCTTTTGTTTAACCTTACTCATCTTTCATACTCCTTCTATCATAACTCGTAATTATTCTACTTTCTACTTACCCTCAGCACGTACGAATCTCCACTTTACTTCTCTAATTCATAGGATGTGCATTCTTTATAACAACAATTTTTCAGATTTTGATATTTTCTTATCGGCGATATTATCGATTATGTAATTAATTTTATTTTGTTTTAAGTGTTTATGTATTTTCCTTGTTGTTTTGTATTATTATTATTTGTATGTCTGCTTTTGCTATCCATTAATTGGGCTTGCCTGTTGGATAGCTTTTTACTAAATAAATAAATAAATAGCTTTTAGAGAGAGACAGAAAATACAGGCCAGCTTGGAGCTTGCATTCTATGACGAAAAACAACGGTAACGCACGGGATCAGTAGTGATATATCTCTCTCGCACAAGGTAAAGAGAAATACCACGAATCTACAGTACTATTGATAAGATACAGTGTTCACTTCTGTGTTTGGAGTACCATTTAGCAACGTTCAAATCTACCTATATTTCTTGTTTTAGTAAAAAATTTGCCCCTAGGTTCGCATTCCTAATGAAATAAGCAAAATTTTCGTCAAATTTCAAGAAGCAACCGGTTAGGAGGGAGGGGGCGCAATAAAAATCTGCAAGGAAAAAGGAGACGCCAATACAAGAAGGTTGAGAAACACTGAAGTAAGAAGTAAGGTAGGTAATAGTGATTATTTATTTTATTTATATGAGTATGGATATGGAGAATACAAAGCAAATTTCAGAACAGAAATTGAAAGTTTTTGCTTTGAGACGAGTTTCGTGCTAACCCTCACCAAGATATTAGCGTGATATTATATTTTTATGAATGGGTGAAAATTCAATAGAAATTGCACCAATTTTCACTAATAGTATCAACCATCGCAATACTGGTGTACAATTGCTGTCTTTTACAATTATTAACTCCTTACAAATATATTCTAGCGATTGCTAATATTGCTTAGAAACATTATATATGTAACAACCCAATGTTAATAATTTGGTGGGTAATAATATCCCAATTATGTATCTCATGTAATTCTCTGAGATGTTTGTATTGAGTGATTTTTGATCGTACTCAGGATGTGTGTTAAGTACAAAAATAAACTTCAAGTACAGGTTATACAAGACATAAATTATTTATTTAAATGAATCACTTTTTAATGTTTACAAAAATTTACACTACTTTTATTATTATAAACAAAGAACTCTCTCACTCCATACTGCCAACTCTATCATAACAAAAAAATCAAAATCCAGTCAAAAGTGTTGCCAACTCAACTATTTTTTCTGTTTCTAACACACTCCCACCTTGAGTTGGCATCATTACATCAATACAAAATATTTATAACATAATTAGTTTATTTCATGAAACGTTGCGGTGTCTTCACTTCTCGTCCAGAACGCGTACACACTGGGGATCTTTCCGGTGTTATATTTTCGCTTCTTATGTTTTCTTGTGTGGGTGTTGTTTCTTCATTTCTTTTGTTCTCTTGTAAAATCTGTTCTTCTCTGGGTGTTATTTCCAGTGGATAAATCCTCTGGATTGGGCGAACAATTTCTCCTTTTCCAGTTCGTAATTTTACTACGCGTCCAATTCCATCTGAGCCTGTTATGACTTCTAATACACGACCCAGCGGCCAATCTATTCTCTTGAGATTGTCACTGCCAATCAGAACGATCTCTCCTTTTTCTACTTCTCGTGTTTTTTCCCGATTACTAGTTCGTTGTATAAGTTGTCCCAAGTATTCAGTTCTAAATCGTTGTTGTAATTCATTTCTCAATTTTTGTCGGTAACGAACTCGTTTATTTAAACTTTTTGTATCTAAAACGTTAAGATCTGGGACGCCAGTTTCTTCAATTTCATTTAAAAACATTGCTGGTGTCAATGGTAAAAATTCTGCATCGCCCTCCGCAAGATAAGTAATTGGTCGTGAATTAATTATGGCTTCACATTCTTGTTTAGTTTTACGACAGTTGTTCACGAACCGCCAAATCCAAGCTACTAACTGTAGTATTTTGTCATAATTAGAAAATTTATAATACAACCAGGTATCTTCGCATTCATTGTTCATTATCATAGTGGCTGTACAAACTGTCTTCTTCTTCTCTTTTCTTACTTCTTCTTCGTCGTAGGTAAACTTAGAAGTCGGCCATTCTGCTGGAGCACAACTGAGCCACGGAGGCCCCTCCCACCATCTGGATTCGACGAGCTGCTTGGCACTACACCCTCTCGACGGAAGATCCGCGGGATTGAATTTTCCAGCTATGTGTCTCCAGCTTTTTGGATCTGTCAAACTTCTAATTTCTTTGACTCGGTTAGCTACAAACGTAGCCCATTGTTCTTCTTGTTGTATCCATGTTAAAACTGTCGTGGAATCACTCCACATCGTACAGCTAATATTATCATTCGTCAGGCTCTTCAATACTTCTGTTGTCAGCCTAGCTCCCACCGTCGCTGCTAGAAGTTCAAGTCTTGGAATAGTTAATTCTTTCATCGGTGCTACCCTGGACTTCGCTTGTATGAGTTGAACTTCTACTCCACTCGTAGTTTCAGCTCGCAAGAATACAGCTGCTGCATACGCTATCTTGCTGGCATCGCAAAATGTGTGTATGCTCCAAGATTTACGATTGCATGGACCGCTGACTAACCATCTGGGGATTTTTATTGACTTCAGAAGTTTCAATTCTTCAGCCCACTTCAGGAACTGGCCTTTTATTCCGTCCGGAACATCTGAGTCCCACCCGATTTTTTCGGACCACGTCTGCTGCAACAACAACTTTGGTCCCAACGTAATTGGACATAGAAACCCTACAGGATCAAAAATTTTATTAGCAACAGATAGAATATTACGTTTCGTGATACAGTTAAAATCATTGTTCAGATTGTCTAAATTTATTTCAAGAGTGTCAGTTTTTCTATTCCATTTTAGTCCAAGAACCATCGAAATTTCACTCGGTTCACTCGCGTCACAAATAACTGAATGTTCCCATCCTCGAAGATTCATGCAAGCACCGGCCATTACTTTTTGTGATTCATAAATAAAATCATTTAGTTCTTTTTTGTCACTGACACTTAACACGCAATTATCCACGTAAAAACTGTTCATTAGCTTTAACACTGTCTCTCGCGAAAATGTCATATTATTATCACTGTCTGTTTCTTCCAATGCTTTTTGCAAATGATAATTTATTACTGACGCTAACAACCACGGGCTACATGACAAACCAAACACTACCCTCGTATGTCTGTAAGTTTTTAAATAAAGTTGACTGTCATCGTACCACCACAAAAATTGTAATAAATTTCTGTCCTCTTCACATACACTTATTTGTAGGAACGCTTTTTCAATGTCTGCTATCACTCCGATTTTATTTTCCCGGAAACGTACCAAAATCGACGGAATGAGTTCAAATAAGTTTTGTCCTTTTTCTAAACACTGATTGATTGACGGGTAACCTTTTAAATTCGCGGACGCATCGAACACCGGACGTATACGCGTTGTGCTGTTTTCTTTCACGACGTGACGATGCGGCAAATAATAGACTGGTTCATCATTGCGTAAATCAGTAACTTGTTCAATGATGCCTTGGTTCTCCCAGTCCTTCAGAACTTGATCATAGTCATAAAAATTATTTTCGTTCTTGAGTTTTCTTGTTGTAACTTGCAACCTCTTCTCAGCTATGGTTAGGTTAGTAGGAAGCTGTGGTCGCTCTTTCAACCACGGTAAACATATTTCGTATCTCCCGTCACTGTTAATTGAAACCGTTTTCAAAAAATGTTCTGTTGCTTCTTGTTCTTTCTCTAACCTGGTTTTTCTTTCAACTGGATCCTGTATTCCTAGAACATCTAACTCCCACAGTTCAGCTATCTTTGCTTCTTGTGTAAACAATGAAATTGCTGTTGTCGTAGTACTTTCACGGTTTTCACCTGGAACTTTTCCTATTAATGTCCATCCCAGGCTTGTCTCCATAGCAACTAGACCACACTTTAGTACATGACGGTGTCCAGTCATCAATCTGCCAGCTACATCTGCTCCTATCAGCAATTCTATTATTCCGGAAACCTTACCCGTGTCACTGATGTTTATTTTATTCTCCACGAGCTCATTCGTCCATGGACCTCTTCTGACAGGCGAGATAGCACCAACAATGACGTTTTGGTCCAGTACATTAAAGTTACAAGTATATTTATCATCAAGAGCGCTAACCTGTATCTTGTATCGGTTGTGGATTTGTTCAGTACTTTGCGCTCCACCAAATAATGAGTGCACGAACCGTTCTTCTCCATTTTTTTCATATTCCATTTCAGCTACAGTCTTCTTTAAAATGTATGAGTACTGAGATCCTGTATCTATTATTGCTCTCACGTATCTGTTTTTATTTTTATTTTCTAGTTTTACAACTAGCGTCTGTAGAAATACATGCGGGCTTTTAGAATGATTCGCAAATGACTCAGTTTTATTAGTAGTGGCTTCCATCTTCTCTTCTTCTTCGCCAGTCTCTTGGTTGTTTGTTAACTTTGGGCACATTAACGCTAAATGTTTTCCGTGACAAATAACACAGCTTAAAAACATCCGACAACGTCTGGAGACATGTCCCACCTTTAAACATGAAAAACAGGCTCTTTTCTCAGTTATAAACTTACGTTTCTCTCCTATTGTCATCTTTTGTGCCTTTATGCAATCTGCACTCGAATGCTGTCGTTCACAAAATATACAACTGATAGTTTTTACGTCTTTATTCATATTAGATAAACTTGCTGCGGTTGGAGTATTTCTTTCTGTAAAATTTGTGGAGGGCTTTTTCTTTGGCTTTGAAGGTGTGGCAGTAAGCCCAAAACCAGCGGTTGCTAAACTTATCCTTTCCTCATTTTGTACTTCAGCTTTTAGAAATTTCATCAACTTGGCTAGTCGATCTTTTGGTGCAGCTTCTGTATCAGCGGTGGTGTCTGTTAAGATGGGCGAACGTTGCCACACTCTTAAGAGTTCCTCTGGTAAGCTTGATTCCACCAGCGGGTACAGCATTGACGCGTACTTGTCAGAAGTGACACCCAATGACTCCAATGCTCGCAGTTGGGATTCGAGTTTATCATATAAAGAACACAAAGTCAGTTTATCATCAGAATTAAGAGCCTTTTTTAATACTAAAGCAATTAACTCACGTACATATACTTCGACCAGCATGTCCTCTTGTCCAAATCTAGCTTTGAGACCCTCGAGCGCTTTTTTATAATTTTCTCCGGTTGGTGGAAAACTATTCAGAAATTCTCGTGCTCTACTGCCCTCCAGGGTATTCTGAATTAGATACTGGAACTTATCTTCTTCAGCCATATCTTTATCCGCATCTATTTTCTTGAACATGCTCCAAAAGTAGAGCCAATCCTTCAAATCACCGCTAAATTTTTTAAATTCTATTTCAGGTAGTCTTATTTTTCTTTTGCCTTGTTGCTCCGCAACCCCTACTGCATGAATGTCGTGTACTGTGCTTGCATTCATGATATCACTTGCAGCGCTATTTGTTTCAGATTCTCGTACTTTTACTAAACTGTCTATTTCGCATTTTAATTTCTGAAACTTAGACGCATATTCTTCAACAGTGGTTGACTCTCGTTCAAACTCATCTAAATTGTTTTCTATATCAAGCATCAATTCGAAAATTTGAGAATCCCACGATTCCAGTTCTTCAGTCTTCTTTTGTAATAAATTTAGATTGCCCGCTACTGAATTCATATCTGGATTCTCCTTTTCCAATTCAGTGCTTATTAAACTATAAATTCGTGTAAACGAAGCACGTATTAAGCCTCTCGCCTTTTTTGCACGATCCATTTTCTTCGTATAACCTCACTTTTCTTTTTTGACTACTCAGTCCTGTCACGGTCGCCACTTTTTTGTTAAGTACAAAAATAAACTTCAAGTACAGGTTATACAAGACATAAATTATTTATTTAAATGAATCACTTTTTAATGTTTACAAAAATTTACACTACTTTTATTATTATAAACAAAGAACTCTCTCACTCCATACTGCCAACTCTATCATAACAAAAAAATCAAAATCCAGTCAAAAGTGTTGCCAACTCAACTATTTTTTCTGTTTCTAACAATGTGGTTACGATAGACTTACGTAATATCACTTAAAGTACAAGAATAAGATATTTTTAAACATCATCAAATGAACGTGTTGCCAACTGTGCGCCTTTGGAGTGTACACGTTTTCGTAATAAAATATTAATGTTTACGCCATACGCACGCTTTTAAAGAAATTGTAGTAATGTACGCTTTTCTGGTAATCAGGTACTTGACCTATGTATTCTCTCTCCAAACCTTGCTTATTAGTGACTGAGACACTGAGAGTCAACGTCAATCTTCATCGAATATAGTTCGGACATGATCGAAGATTGTTGGAGTGTGATACTGATCTACCAATATAAAATATTTAGAAAAGTTAAGTTCTTAACCCTATTCTTAAACTGCAAAAAGTAGGATCAGTTTCAGTTCTGGTTGAAATACAAATCAACAAATATATCGGTGGTTTTTTGTTCGGATCCTGTTCGGTGTTTGGTTTCCGGTCCCTGGTAAAAACTAATATTGAACTTAATTTTAATTTGATGTGTTGTAACTGTATCCAACTTCAATCACATTGGCCAAAAAATGTAGTTAGTACCTACTAGTTAGTATTTCAGTGTAATCCAGTTAAACTTGAACTAGTGCAACAAAAGTCATTTGGAGTGCAGAATTCTCGCCTAACAAGTTCAGTGTAAATTACAATTACTCGGTAAGCGCTCGAAAGCCCTAATTCGCATTCAATCGAACGCGATGCATTAAACTACGGCAGAGAGGGGCTAGAGGGAGGTCAGTTAACAGTGCACTACTCTGCACTGCTGCACTCTGTCACATATATGAATACGTAATGCCGCCAAGTGTTAAGTGATATGCTGCGCTATCAATTACCCCCCTTGCCCCGGGAGGAGCGGCTTCCCTTCCTGCACCGGAAGAGTTGGCGATGCGTGCGAAGTCTACAAACAACTGCTTGTCGCTGCGCAATAAGCCTACTTGATTTATTGCCGAACAAGGCGGGATTTTCAATTCAGGAATTGTGAAATGTGAAACGGCTTGTGTTTGTGGTGTTTAATTGCGGATATGAGGGAACTATTCAACAATTGAGGCGACTTCTTTATGAGCTTTATCCACTTGTAGTTATGTAGATGAATATCTTTTTGAAATATTCTTATAGGTGTAGTAAACAACAGTCGCAAACAATTATGTTCTTCTAACTGCATTCGCATGCAAAATATGGAAGTATGCATTGCATATGTTGCATGTTATACATCCTGTTTTCTCGCTTCATTAACATTCATAATTGTCATTTATGAGTTTTTGCATTTTCCTTGTTACTGCTTACATTATCATTCTGCAAGGCAACAAAGACTTTTATAATTGAATATAATTTGCCGTATTTAAAATATGAAGAACTTTAAACCTACTGGAAAGCACTACCTACCTAGTGTCTTAAATAAGTTATTTATTGCGCATGCGAACCACGAAATCACGAATACTTGATTGATTACCATACGATTTTGAAAGAAAAATTGGTAACATATCTTGGATTTTCTGAAGAACCTCTGGCAATCAAGAAATTAATCAATGAAAACGTGAAATTTTGTCTCAACGATCAGACAAATTGAAATTTTAGTCCTTTAATTTAAATTTAATATTTTGACACTTTTATCCTACATAATTATGTGATGTTAGTAAATTGTGTTAGTCTGTTATAGTTCCATTCGTTTTTTATTGCTTGCTTCTGTAGTTTTGTTGCGTATTTGTAATTTTTTTAAACAATTTTTTTTGTTATGTTTGGAAAGAATTACTTAGTATCTGTTTTGCAGTTTCTTTTTTTTAAATAACGTATCTAAAAGAAGTATGTTTGTTTGACAAATTAAATGCTACACCGGTAAGTGACATTATTGTACGTTTAGAAAAATGACCGATGAATGACAACAAAAATTACTAATACTTATTTGTTTTCTTGTAGATTATATATCAAAGCTCCCAGATTTTTGAAAATTATGTTCACAATTTAAAATCGAATGCTGAAAACCGCAAGTCGATATCTTTATCCGATAAATATTACAGCCATTTTCCCGTGATAAGACTAAAATACGACTTTACAAATAAGTAGTTTGAAAAAATATGCATAATAGCTACATTTTCTCGATTTTCTGAAAAACAGCGCTACTTACAAAATAAATCTATATGACATTTTCTTATACAGAATTTGGTGCTCAACAATTTTCCTTGATACCTTCATATAATCCAAGATAAACGCAAAGTACTAAAAATGCCAACCATTTTGTCAATGTGGCAACTTCCGCGAAAACATCCGTTTTGATGCCTCCACCCCTAAAATATTCTATAAGATGTCTTAAATGACAAAAAATAGGGTTGTTGTAATTTTTTCCTACCCAAAAAAATCCAGTGGATTCTTTTGAGTAAACCCACTTTTTAAAAAACAATAAAATCCACATTAAAAACCCCAATATTTAGAGTCTACAAAACTGAATGAGAACGTAGAAATAGTCAGATAAAATTTTAAATCAACAAAACATAAGTACTCTCAGTAGATGAGTAGATAAATAAATAAGAATTTTAACAGGGTCAGTTAATTTTGGTACCAGTTCGTAAACCGGAAGTAGGACTTACTTGAAGAGCAATTAGGTTTATTAGTGGGTATATTAATTTAATTAATAAAGTTTAACTTTATTGCATTAATCTTGCCAAGTTCTGTGCTGTGCCAGGAAAAATGCAATCTCTACAATATTTAATTTAATATACATACATATAATATAAGTACTTCTCTGTAATCGTGATGGCTTATAAGAATTTGAATATAGGTACTTACTATGTAAGTTGATCTGTTGATTAAAATCTTTAAAAATATATATATATATATATATATATATATATATATATATATATATATATATATATATATATATATATATATATATATATATATATATATATATATATATATATATATATCAAATTATGTTATAAACATGTTATTTAGAAAATAAAGTAGTACCTATGTAGATTCTGTAATTCACTAATATTGTTTTAGTTTATTTGAATTAAAATTTGTTTGAGAACGTTAAGGTTAAATTAATATTTTCGATTTCATAGCACACTACTTACCTAATGTGATTTATATTAAATAATAAAGTCAAAAGAAACATTCAAGTTATGTCTTGAATGAATAAATACCATTCCATGATATATTCCCGCATTCCTCTTTCGACCTACAACTTCAGCAAAACAGAGCGATGTGGCTTTTCGTCGCTAACTACGACCTTTGGGTTACTGTTGAAGAATTCTCCTGTCATAGTGGTTCCGCTCTCTGACGAATTCCGCCATTAATTCCACGATATATGGAATTAGCCACCACTGGGAGACTGGGACACTGACCGACTTATTTTGTCCCGGCAGAGAGAAATGAGAGTTTATTTTCCTGGCTTTATTAATATTTTTATTTGGTTTTATTTGCCGGGAAATGGACTGATAAATGATGGCTATTATTTTTTTATGGGGAGTTTAATTTCTTCATTTTATTTGGCGTGTATTTTAGTTAAAACGAAGAAGGAAGAACCGAAGTAAAAGCATCCCAATTCACAAATTATTTTTATCTGAAACCGGAACTATTATTTCCGGTTTGATATTAAAAATGTTACTTAAAAAGAGAACAAGAAATTTGTTAAATTAATATATGTAATAACTACCTAAATTAACTAGTATATTATTACGAAATGTTAAATTTTCTTTTTAAATATAGTAAATACATTAAGTAAACCTACTAACTGATTGAATACCTAACCTTTTTAAAACTTAAAAAACTCATAAAATCTTATTCAACTAATTTTTCTTGCTCTGTTTTTTGTGATCAAATTCACGGATTCATTTCTAACGTCAGTTATCTTTCCCGAGATACTACTACTACTACTACAGTACTATACTTGTAGGTAGGCAATTTTATTTGCTCATCTATGATTCAAGTTGCCTGCTAATTTTAAAACAGGGTAAGACTTTAACTATAATAGTAATGTTAACTTAATAAAATTAATGAACTATTTAATTCAAATATGTAGTATGATGAAATTTAAATTATAATATTTTTATTTTATTTATTCATTTATTGTATTTTTATCATTTATTCTAAACGACTGCGTTTATGAGACGGAGATAAAATATAATTTTGCAAGAATTTATTAAATATCAACGTATTAATAATTACAATTATTATTAATACGTTAATATTTCTTTATTGTTCTTAGCACATTAAAAAGTATTTGTTATATTTTCATTCAAATAATTTCTATAAACAACTAGCATAAAAAATAAAAATTGTAAAATCTATTATTTTAATTAATACCTACATATTATATGCACATTCTGCACCGTGTCTATATTATTAGATACCTATCTACTAAACTCAACAGTAATAAGTCAAGAGGAAATTTTGTTAATATTTTAAATGAAGTAGTGCAATGAGTAAAATAATAATTATTAGCATTTTAATCTTATACAAAATTAATGTCAAAGTAGTAGTTCTAATATTATTATACCTCTTATGATACTTCCCGCAAGAGCAGAGTGGCGCAGTGGAAGCGTGCTGGGCCCATAACCCAGAGGTCCGTAGATCGAAACTACGCTCTGCTAGTTACATTTTTTTCTTTTTTCTTTGAAATTATTCGTACCTGCAACAAAACAACATTTTGTTATAATTATTCTAGAATTAATACTATACAAACATTTTTAAGTACCCAGAGAATCTAAACTCAAATTTTATAAATTTCAAGTTCATAAAGTTAAGAAAACATTAGAAGATAATTTAAGTAATATTTATTTAACTATCTAGTGTGTTAATGAGGGTGATTAATAATCTCTCACGCGTTAATTGTCGAGATTATTATACACACTATTAACACATGAGTAAGTTAAAATATTTTTCCATTGATCATACCTTTTTAATTTGGAGAGAAACAAATTTCATTTAATGACAAATATGTTAGGTTGGTCACAATTGATATTGCAGAGCATCAATATTACATGAATATTATTAACTAGAACTGTCAAAATCATTTCGTTTTATTCTATTTACCATTTTTGACAACTTACGGGTAGTTAATATAATTATATTACGTGTATTGAACGCTTTAAAAAAAATTGTTGATTAATAAAAATCATGCATTAATAAGGGGTCATTAATGTATGATTTTTTACATTAATGATGCTCATTAATAAACGATCAACGGAAAGTTAAATCTATTAGAATTACATATTGGAATATTATTTCTAAACTAAGACTTCTTATACCCTTCCATGCGTTTATATTTAACAATGCTCGCTTTTTATTTTAAAAAAAACAAACATTATTTTCTATAATACTCGCAACATTAATAATAATATAAAATCTAAACAGTTTCATGGCAATGTGTCATACATGCCAATTAAATTGTTTAATCATCTACCAGGCGGCATAAAAGCTATACTACTACAACACTACTTAGTATCTGTTCTTTTGAATTTGAAAGAATTTCTAATTTTAAAAAAATTTTACTATTTAAACGTTTTTTTAAATGCTTGATTGATTTTTATCTCATATTTATTATTTTAAATTTATTGAGCTATTGCTTTTGTATTTTTAAACCATTTTGATGTATTTTTTGTAATTTGTCAATATTTTTCTAATTATTTCTATTTTTGACAAGCCAATTGTATTTCCCTTGTAAATCTTATTATTTTTATTATTACACAATATTAACTATTATACGAGTATTTGAGAAGGAAAAATAAAGTTCATATATTTTGTATCAACTGACAGCAATTCATTGATGATGTCCCACGCAAAATAGAATTATCTAAATCTGTATTTCTAAATCCTCTTTAAGATTACTGCTATTTAGTTAGACACTTTACGTGCTGTTAAACACTGAACTCTTACAACAAACATTAAGTTTAAGGGCCACTAACAGTCTTATGCTACAATATACAACAAACCATGTAATTGATGACATCTCTTTAACGTTTAATTCAGAGGAGATTTAACTGCCTTACCGTTTTGTGATCTGGATTAATGAGTAGAAATAATTTTGATATAGGTACTATTAAAAAAGTTATGAGTTGATTAGGAGGTGACTGATTCTGAAAGTTATGGCCCAAAAAATTGCTGTGTTCAATGTGGAATTATTCGTTAATTGCATCGTCAACCATAATACCGCAAAAATTCTAAAGGATATCTGCTTTCTTCTCTGTAGTTCATGTTTGTGTATCAACATAAAATTCATTTATATCTATAGCTTTAAGGATATCACTTTAAATTTTAATGAAAATGGAAAATAAACGTTCCCCGAACCCCTAATAAAAGGATTTAGAATCAATATTCCGTATTTTGGTAGTAGATAGTACCTACATACCTTTAACAAAATAATGATGATATACCTAATAAAGGTAATATGATACGGAGATAAACAACAATATTAGTTAATATTAATATAATATGATAAATTTTGATAACCTGCCCAGATATCCTTAAAATATTATGCTGTGCTGTAAACCTCTGCTACTAATAACAAACAGAAACTCTAATAAACATTAATTTATACTCTAACATTATCTTCAGCCTCTTATCACACACATCAGGGTTAAGTTTCTTTATTTCCATCGCTACTATCGGCAATATATACCCCCTCTCCACTGCCCTATCGACAATTAACCTTTTTATTTTTATTTCTTCCCTACGATAACTCTTCCCCCCTCTTGAAGGGGGCGCCGCGCCTCTATCTCCCGGGAATGATTTCAAGCGATTCAGATATAAATCTAGCAATAAAGCATCGAGACAGAGCCGGATTAAGCACGATATGCGGCCGTAGATAGCGAGGAGTGTTAATTGCACCTCCCAAGCCCGACTCTGGTTTTTACACAATCTGGAAAGGGGCGGGGAAGAAAAGAGGAGAAAAGATACGAAGGAAATTGGCTTGAGGAAAAATATCTGTTTGCTTTACAGCATTCGAGGTTTGGTTGGGGATGATCCGTCTTTAGATAGAATTTTTCTCGATTGGAGGTTAAAGTTACTGGAGAAGGATTTTACAGACTTATGTTGGGTTGTTTAACCTTTTACCTTTTATATATAGGTAAATACACAATCTACACAAACATTTACAATTTAAAAGAAGGTACGTACTACCGTTTTTCCTCAAAATAAATAAAAAGCAAAAATAAAAATTATTATATTCATTTACATATTTTATAGTTAACCTATTCAATAAAATTTTTCAACATTCCAATAACTAATAAGAGACCTGCCTTTCAATCAACTTGATTTAGAGTTAGAGAAAAAATTTGAACACAATAAAAATCAAAATTTACATAAACAAATGGAGGTAAATTTAAAAAATACAGAACGACTTTATATCAAAGGATGAATATAAAATTATATAAATATAACAAACGACAAAAGTTGTGGTAAAAAGTGTGGTCAAGCATGAAAAGAATCGTATTTTTGAGATAGAGAACCAACTAAAAATTAATATAATTAGTTTCATTATATGTACTTATATGTACCTATAATAACACAATTTTTAATAAATTTCCAACACCAAGGTAAATAAATAGAAACTAGTTTTATATTTTATTTGTTATTAATATGTTTTTCCTCCATCCACTAATCCACAGTTCATGATAATATACATCCCAATTATTAGAATGGTTGGATATTATTTATACTCTCGGATCCAGTGGTTCTTTGTCGGTTACATAGGTACTTGGATCAAACTTGTAACTGCCAAAATGGTCAAAATGATGCTAACAGTTATCATGTGGAACATATTGGTACAATTAATAAGATCTGAAATTTAAAATTTTTATTTTATGCTATAATATATTTTGAAGAAATTATAACAATTTTGAACAAATACAAAAGTCAAAAAGCATTTTGTTGACATTGTGTTATATATTTGGTTGTTTTTTGTAAATTAAAAATAAACTAATATAACAAATATTTCTTTGAAAGCATACGGGTAGGAATATAAATACAATAACCGTTAATAACCTTATTCTTTACACCATTACACCCGATTTCTGTAGCAGCATTACATCAAGCCAATCTTGCGATCTACACCATTTTATCTATCCTTAGTCCAAGAATTACACTCCACGACATTGGATTTCTTTCATCCAGGAAAATAGGTAACTACCTGATTGTAACGATCACACAGACATACACACTGAGCGCTATAATCGGTCGTCGGTCGCTCACGTCAGGATAGTCGCAGCAAGCCTTGGACGTTGGACGACATTAGTGCTGGCTTCTTTTGTTTCCAGACACAGCCACTGCGATGTGAGACGAAGAAATTGTAAGAATACGGAGCAATTTAGTTGTCATTTATTTCTTGTGCTTTCCAACAAAACCCAACTTCTTTTTGTGTCGCCAGCGGTGAAACATTGACGTCGTGTGGATGAGGATGTTGCAGAGGGTGGGGAGTCGGGCTAATCGAGGTATGTTGAATTTGATAAAAGAGAAATTAGCTATCTTTATGCGCTTTCCGTTTTGAAATTTACAACTTTAGAAGTTATATTTTTTATTTTCGATTTAAAATTAAATCAGACATGATATGACATTTAATTAATAGTTTGGTTAGAATGTTTCCAGAATTGAAAGCTTGAAAAACCCATAAAGATAATCGATTTTTTTGTAAACTGTATTAATACTTATATTTAATTGATAATTCCATACATTTCACACGAATTTGTATCATATTGCGAAATTGTTCATTACTAATAATAATAATAATAATATATTGGATGGGCAATATCTGCAATGATGAAATAAGTATGAACATACAATATTGTATGGTATATTATTTCGGCTTAAATTTTATTGTGGACAATAGTCAGCATACATCGTATTTTAATTTTTACATGTGTTTTAGTACCTTACCTTACCTATGTCTTTAAAACATGGTTGATTTTTTTTGGGAATACTGTGCCTTTTGGATTATTTATCCAACACTTCTTTAAAAAAACATCAGTGGTGATTTTAAACATGCAAAGTAAAAGATGATTGAAAGTCACCATAGTAACGATGTTTTTGGATAGAACATAATAAGTATTTAAAAAATATTTAAGCAGTTATTAAGAGATGTTGGATAAAATGTTATACTTCACACGTATGGGCTAAAAGGAAGATTTTTCTCATGGGTATAATTCCTTACTTTGCCCACTTGTGAAGTAAATAACTATTATCTTGGAGGTTTTAATAGTACAAGTAATGTAAAAAATCTATTTTGGACGTAAGCCGTAGCATATTGATATTATAAAATGATTGATTTTAGGTAAGATAATGGTTTGTAAACAGAAACACCATTCTTGACAGTGCCAGTAGCACGGCTTTTTCTGTAATTTAAAATACCGTTTAAAATAATTTGACTATTTGGTTTCATATTTTCATTGAAAAAATACTTTAAATTAAAGTCTCCGTGCAACTAGCCATAAGTAATTCAAGTTTAGAATTAGTTGATCTAAATCTGCAATGTGAACCCAGGATCCACGTTCAGATTATGACACGAATTTCTGGGTAACGTGTTTCGAAAAAAGGCAGTCAATAGAATAGAAGAGGTACAAATTTCTCCATTTGCACTTCTTACTGAAATAAGTAACGAAAAGTAGTGTAAGATATTTGAATTGTTAGAAAACTCTCATGTTTGGCAAACGATTCATTCGAAAATTCCTCATTTATAACTCAATACTAGAGATAGCGCAAATGGCGTGCCTACCGCAACAGAACATTCGTTAAATATTAACCTGTCTTGAGATTGTACGTCCAAATCAAAATTCACGTCCCAAGTTCATATTTCAACTCCGCAGTAGCAGTCATAAAACTTTCATCATTACTCGACACAGATTTATCATGTGAAAAGAACATCTTTTGTTTCAAATCCTGCAATATTTCATTTCCACAAACAATCTTAATCTCCATGACAATTAATCTCTGACCAACATCCCGAAATAGCGAGGCTGTGACCTTGAAATTAAGGGAGAACACCCCTCAATACAGAATCCAACACAAGAAGCGTAAATATTAAAAGCCACATTAATGCCAAATGGGAAGCAATGCAATTGTCATTGTAAAATGTGAAATATGTCCGGAGGAGGCTATGGTTTGCAGATAAAACAAACTAATTAATGAAGAGAATCAAATATTTGTGACAGGTACACAGTGAGAGAGCAGCTTTGAAATATTGTGCGGCACGATTGACAGATATCTTTAATTTGTTTTGATTTTATCTATGCCCAACACGTATTCGTTGCGTTGTTTTCGTTTTTGTTTTTATTTATTTGTTTTGTTATTGGAAAATTGTGGTTTATCTCTTGTTTGTTGGGATTGGGATTTTTATAAATTGACATCGTTTATAAAAATTTAACTTCATGATAACTAAAATTCTGCCGAAACAAAAACATAAAATTAGTTGCTACATCTCTCCTTACTACAAGTAATTTCGGTTAATTTAACAGAATTAATGAAATCTGTGTTTCAATAATCTAATAAGCTCACTGTAACTGTAGAAATTTTAATACATATGCTGCCATCTTTCTAACGGAGGTAAAAATACACTCTGAACGCTTTTAATTGTTTTATTTACTATTTAAAAGTTAACAATAATTTAAAAATGAGATTTATTGTTCCATATTATTACAAACTTTGAATTTAATGGTATCATTCGCTGTAATGCAATTTTTAATGAATTTAAATATTCTCTCCAAAATAAAAGAAAACTATTGCTGAAGCATCTACTAACATACAGATGGCAGCATAAGAAACTAGTAAAATAATTCATAGGAATTTGTAATATTCCAGGATCTTTGGCAATGATATTTTAATCAAACATTAAATTAACTTTTAAAAATTGTTATTTAGAAAATTAATATGAAATTACAAAATATATTTCGACCGTGACAGGACTCGAACCTGCAATCTTCGGATCCGAAGTCCGACGCCTTATCCATTAGGCCACACGGTCAGCTGGAATTTTCGGGATAGTGACGTCACCGCTCCAGGCTATATATGGATGAAATATGACTGGTGGTGGGGATTCTACTAAAAAGAGTAATGTCGACCGTGACAGGACTCGAACCTGCAATCTTCGGATCCGAAGTCCGACGCCTTATCCATTAGGCCACACGGTCGTTGACCTCTTAATATATGTGACGTCAGGTATTTAAATATCAGCCTTAATAATTACAGGTAATTAATTATCTTAATTTTCGACCATATATAGGTATAGACAAACAACGCAAGCCTTTGTTATGAAGCAAAGAACTAGAGTAGCGGTGTGAAGATGAGTATGGCCTTCACAATTGCTTGAAGTGTTGCAGTTTGCCTTCAGCTGTTACAACAAACCAGAAGTCAGCAATTTGCAACATTCTATCCAGTTATCCTCCTCCTATAGCAGCAGCTATAGGCGGGAGCCTATAGCTGCTACTCAACGCTACCGTATTTCTTGCCTTCACAACATCGTATTCGCGAAAAAATTCAAAGTGGCTGACCTTTGGTGGCCAATGGATGAACCCTCCCTAATAGGGATAACAAATAATTTTTCTGTACCTGTCTATAAGTTTTTCATGATATTAACCGATTAAATAACATTTATAATTGAATATTATTGTTTGTGCAGCTGAGGGAAAACCCTACCCATTTATAGTTCTGAGTTCGAGCTGACAACATTTGGTGATAAGCATATATTTTGCTAATAAAACATTTGCGGTTTAAGTAGTACAATGTTATTTGTGTCTGTTTTTTATGAAATAATCATTATGTGGACTTTATTGGTAGTTTTTTAATACAAATATATATGTGGCAAAAATTTGAGGCAAGTTATAACTAATAGTAATATACCTAAATTTCAATACTTTGTCGATGATTTGTTTGAGGTTATATTTTAGTATATCAAGCAAAAGTGCTACAGAATGTTAATAATTTAATATTAAATCCTGAAATACCCTATAATGACACTCTATAAAATATAATACACACTAAACTCTATATTATTGAGATAAACCAAAACGCAATGACGTCTATCCCTATTACGGTGTTCGTCGACACTGCCATCTACATTTACGTTTTTTCGCGAATACTACAGCATTGAGTGTTATCTGTCTACCTATATATGGTCGAAGATCTTAATTATGTATACATTTGATTGAGACAAACTATGAAATACTATTACAATTTAAAATAAAATTTTTGTTACAAAATTTAAGAATTTCTATTAGAATGGCCTTTTAAAAACAATAAATAGAAAATTTTCAAAACGGGGACTGGCGGCGAGTTTTTCATCGATAATTTTTATATATTTTTTTTTCATAGTTACATTCTAAATTTATTTTAAAGGGTAAAATAATGTAAAATGTAGATAAAATACCTATGTAATATTATTTTAATGTAACCTTATATACATATAATAACAAAAGATATTATTTTGAACCATCCAAATAGCAATATCACGACAATAACCTAAACTTATATAGCTAAGGTTTCAAGGATTTAGCCGAAAACACGAACTTTTCTTTTACAAGCAGTAAGTTATTAACCGAGTTACACACCAATATTGCAGAGTTCGTACAAGTCTAACACTGCTAGCCTGTAGATGGCCCTGTGAGCATCCAAACCATCTAAACATTAGCCGAGTTACAAACCTATATGGCAGATTACGTACAAACATTTTACTACCCGTCTGTAGATGGCACTGCTTGATCGCAAATTTTCTCCTCTACGAGTTATTTTTCATTTAGACGTATGTTACTTAGATTAAAAGTATAAATTTATGAAATAATCGCGTAGAAAAGAAAAGCAAAACAACACAGAGCTGAATAATGGATGTTCATTATCTTTACGGAAAATATAAAAATAATTCGACCGTGACAGGACTCGAACCTGCAATCTTCGGATCCGAAGTCCGACGCCTTATCCATTAGGCCACACGGTCGTATAACCTACATACTGGTACAAATTTAAATTGAACATGACGAATACAGTTTTTTTACTCATTTAAAATTAATTATGTATTATTGTTTATTACATAACCCACAAAAAAAATGCCATCTCTTTCTGTACGATAATATCGGAATACCAGATTTTATAAAACAGTAATGGAATTGTTATCACGTTGAAAGCAATAAATACAGCAATATATTTATATTCGACTGAGTAGTTCCTTCAGCAGCTAATAAAAAGTCGATTCCATAACCGTGCGTTCAACAAAGGCATCTCCGTCGTCAACAAAGCGATATAGAGCGGCATTGGCATTATGTGAAGCACTTGGCAGCTCATACCCGTTCCGCTACAATAATTGTTTTATCCCCGTACAAAGCGCGTCTTTGGCGCGTCCCTGTCGCTTTCCTGATCGCTTCGCCGGACCCATTCAGTCGCCTCCGGCTTTAATCACTCGCTCAGGTGCGATAATGCGTGAGCGAAGCGTTAAAAATGTCAACTTTCATCTCCCTTAAATGGCTTCACGATTCACAGACTCTCTATGTAACGTACTTGTGTTCGCGTTGTTCGTACAGAGCGGACTATTCAATTTCGACCCATTCAGTTTTGTTCAGCGCTTCACAAAGATTTTACGAGATATTGATTTTAATTTCCTGTTGTACTGATGCAAATGCGATACTTTTCTATTCATACACAAAACTATATTCCTAATTAAACGAGTTTAATTAAAATGCACCATGACGCTATTAATTTTGACTTTGACAATAATATTAGATGTTGTTGACTGCTGTTCATATCTTCCTATACTAAGAATGAAAAAAAATCTTAAAAGATAGGTACCTACATACAGTTTTGTCAAATGGTAAAACTTTTAAAAAACAAACGTAGGTATCATTCATTTTTGATTTTCAAAGTAAATTGCATTTTAAAATAATTGTACTTAGGATAGGATATAGATATACAATTAAATCAAAAACACTAGGGACCATTGAAGTATGTTACATTATTGCATTAGAGTACAGGAGTATGTTAGGTACAGGGTACAACTTACTATTATATTGTAATATTGTAAAGCAGGAGACATGTTCTTGTATTTGTTTTTTTTTCAAAATGTCTTACATCAATAACACATTTATGCATTTTGAATTTTAAAAATTATTACCTATGATATTTCATTGTTGGCAAAGTATTATAAGGTAACGATAAGAGTTCAACCTCAAACATGCAGTAAACGTAAAATTATGTGTAAAGTGGTACTGGTACCGATGATAATGATAATAATTCAATACTTTAATGTCTAGATTTGCTAGTGTACCTCCATATAAAAACAAAAGTACATTTATTAAAGGACAAATTAATTAGCACAATATTGACTATACTTACATATTGTAAATGTTATGGAAAAGAAAGTCTCATCGATCCTCAGTAAGTAAAAAACTGTTTGTCCTCAAGATTTCAGAAAATCTTTAGATGTTGTTTTCCATCCGAAGCAAATCAATTACTGCTTGAATGAAAGATTCAGGTCAAATAATAGCATAAAATAAAAAACCAAACTCAATTTCCGCAAGAACATGCACTTCCCAACCATTCACTTCATTCCTCCAGATAAATATAAACAAGAAAACCTCGCTAAAGAATAAAAACAATCGAACCTAATTAAATCTCTTTTGTTTTCATAATTACAGAATTGGAACCTTCTCTTCCACCACTGAAAGCAGGAGAAATCAGAAATCAACTTAGAAGTCACTCGCAGTGATTGTCATTTGTCGTGTACAGAGATAGCCAATAAAAGAGGGACAACAAAACCTTGATGTTTTAGGGAAAATGTTTATTCGACTGTACCTATAGTTAAGATTCGGGTAGAAATCATTTATTGAAATCTTAGTCATACAACATGATTACAAATTCAAAGCTTCGGGTTTTTATCATATCACCAATGGTAACACCATGCATGGGTATCAGTTCTATGACCTGCCCTAGGTATAAGAGAAGTTCGGAATTTGTTCAGGTCTATTTAAGTTTTAAAAGTTTGTTGAAAATTCAATAATACAACGAAGAAAATAATGCCAAAAACAAAGAAAATTGATTTTTTTTCATATACCTACAAAAAAAAATGACTACAATTTATATGAGAATTATTTATGTGCATTAAAATTCATACTTTGTGCATAAAAAAATATTTAGAATTAAATAAATATATCTATTTAAAATAAAGAATTTAAAATTGAGAAATATTTTATTTATAGTGTACTTTTAGAGTTTTTACCAAAAACAGAGTATGTGGGAATCAAGAAGGGTGAACGGGTCTTTTGAGACTCACAAAGGATAAAAGGTATTTTTATTTAGTTTAGTTGAAGAATAGTTTTAAACAAAAACAGAGGTAAAAAAAAAGCAGGGTAAAAGAGTTTTTTCATTTAGTATAGTCAATATGAGCCATCATATATTGAAATCGGTATTTATTTCTCATTATGATAATAATTATTCCATTAAAGTATTTTTTTATTTACCTTGTAAAAAAATCGTTTTAAAGCAAACTATAAATAAAATAGGTATTGCTCAATTTTATAGCTATTAATATAACAAGAATATTATGCGATACCGAGGATGTTGCTAAGCGACGAGGTGAAACCGAGTCTCTTTGAACATCCAAGGGGGCGCTTTATATTCTAAGCTTAATCGTATATCATCAAAGACAGCTGTGTTAAAACAAATCAACAATTTTATCTGTCAATCAGTCGACAGTTCGCATATTATGGAAGGTTTTTATGTTATTATGATTGTATCTAACGTATTAAGTCCGTAACTAATGAATTATAAGTATCCAACGTGTATAATTAGTTGACAATTAAATTCTTAATCGTATCATCAATTTATTGTTATTACCTTTTAATTACATTTATTGATAATTATGAACAACATAATACGTTAGTTACTTATAATACGTTGGATTACTTATAAAATTCATTAGTTACGGACTTAATACGTTAGATACAATCATAATAACATCAAAACCTGCCATAATATGTGAACTGTCGACTGATTGACAGATAAAATTGTTGATTTGTTTTAATATCGCCGTCGTTGATGATACGATTAAGCTTTGAATATAACGCGAATATATGCGATTTAAGCCTTTGGATGTTCAAACAGATTCGGTTTCACCCCGTCGCTTAGCAACATCCTCGGTATTATAAATCGCATAATATTCTTGTTATATTAATAGCTATAATTTTAAATAGATATATTTATTTTATGCCAAATATTTTTTATTTTAATGCACAAAGTAGTAATTTTAATGCACATATCTATTTAAAAAATTCCCAGTTAAACAATACCCACAATAAATTATGTATAAATATATGTATCAATTTTAAGTTAAAAATTACATTTCATTAATTCCCAGAATATCAATACTATTTTTCTTATTCCAATAAACTACAGGAAATTTGTGAAAATCAGTGAGTGGACTGTAAAACAAATAAGATTTCCACACCATGAATGTTTTGATTGGCTTATCGCGGTTTGAGCGGTGTTTGTGAGCGTAATAAGAAGCTCTGAAGCTGAGGATTGTGGGTAAAGTAGCTGTGATGCTGTTCCGGGGTTCTGGCCCCACTTGACATGAACTTGGACGGTTTCAGAGCTTTAGGAGCTTCAGGGGGAAGTGAGAACCAAAGGCACTTGGATGGATTTGCGGATCAAACGATCCTGCTGGGATTATTAATATATATCATAACAGGGAGGAGGATACAAATCGCATATGCGGTTACAGTAACACAAATCAGCGCAGTAGTAGAAGTTGTACTACCCAACCTACAAATGTTGACTGTATTATAACCTAAACTCTACCGACAGCAAGCTGCTATCTGTCCTGCCATAACATCGTAACATCTACTTTCACAAGTTGGACTCATCCGGACAAATTTTGGTCCTCGCCCAAGTGGTTTCTTTGAGCGCACGGACTGAATTTTATCTGCGACCTTAAGTGAATTATAATTCTTGAAAATAATTAATTAGCAATAATAACTGAAACTTTAAAAAATCTGCTGTGGCTACCAGCTACCACAGTACTTCTTCGACTATAACTTTAACGTAGGCGGTATCAAAGTGACGGTTGTCAATGTCAAAGTGACAGTAGTCAATGTGAAAATCACTTCTATCAATGTCAAAGTGACATTTGTTAATGTCAAAGTGACAGCAGTCTTTGAGTGACGTTTAAAATTCAAAACTTTAATTGCATTTATTAAGATATAGACATAAAACGAGCAATATGTAAATTAAATTTAGTAGTACTAGTACTATTAACAGCGCAAATGTTTATTTTCATCTATTCGACTACTAATTTCAAAAATTTAATTGATAAGGTCCATACCACTGATCGTATAAAGCTTATTAACGAAATAAAACGTGAAGTTCCATAAAAATCTGGAAATGTCAAAAAATCACGACAATAATACTTCCCCTATTACATTATATGCCTATTCCAGTCATTCAAGTTCTTTTTTTTGACTGGATATATTTTGTAATTTTTGTAAAAGAAAGTCAAATTTAAAAGAAACAATCGTCTATACTCTATTGCAAGAAAAATAATGAAATTCAATTATAATTCAAATACAAAAATCTGCTGTGGCCACCACAGTACTTCCCCGACCATAAATTTTGTGGCAAGTTGCACTTAATTGCACAAAATTGTAACAGACTTTGTAATAACATAGATGGTGTTAAAGTGACAGCTGACAATTTGCGGGGTAAACCTGGGACACTTTGCATAAAAGCAACAAACATTTAACTTTATACTCGCAAACCAAATAATATTTTAAATAATACTGTGTATCTATCTATAGTTTATAACCAAAAATCGGTGTAATACGAAACTGGGGAGATATTTTTTCTTATCAATCGTGTTATAGAGTGATCATAAATAATTGACCGATATTTTTATCAAAACTATGTTCCACTGAAAAAAGTTTTTGTTATATGTTGTTGATATGAGTATCATTATATAAAAATTACGATAAATCTTGTCTTTTGGCTTTTATAGTAAGTAGTGATGAGTCACTGGGAATTTCCCGTGGGGAATTCTTTTTTTTTCCGGGAATATTCCCAGGAATTTCCCTAGACACGTTTCCCTTGAAAAAAATCGGGAATTTCATTTTGGAAATTTCCCGGGAATAAATAGGGAAATTCCCGAACGGAATTTCTTGATAGCGATAATAAACTGAGAATTACCGACATGCTTCAACCTGTTCAGACCTATTTCTTGGAACATTTAGCAACGTTCCAATATTGTTTAAACTTGGTTAGTAGTTACTGCTCACTGCTCGTCTGCTTGGATGAGGATACCGAAGACGATGATATCCACTCTCTGTCCGACATAGATGATTCTGATCACGTATAATATACATATAATATTGATATTATATAGTAAACATTATGACATAATTGTTATTTAATTTTCTTTATTTTTGAAATAAAAATTTTGTTGTTCCTTTGATTTTTATAATAAGAAAATTTATCGTAAATTTTTTCACAGGAATTCCCCCAGAAAACTTCCCGGGAAATATCCTGGGAAATATCCCGAAATATTCGTTCCCGGGAATTTACCCATCACTAATAGTAAGGCAGAAAGCAAGTGAGTGTATAGCAAACACATCGAGATGGCATAAATAAAATCAGAACGATATGGCACATTCAATCATTTATGATCACTTTGTAGAAACATTTACATCAATATTGAAATATTGAAAAACAAACTACTACGTATAAAACAAATAATTACAAACAAAAACCTGCTCTCCACGTGTATGGCAAACGACAATTGACAATCGCATTCAGTGGGTATCCCAACAACTTACAAAGTTATTAGCTACATACAGTGTGTGACACAATAGAGACTAGCTCACCTGACTGTGTGTATGGAGGGTGCACCTGTCTGCACAGAACCTAAATTGTTAATTAGCGGGTGAAGTCGGTGTGAAATCCACCGCAGTTCTCACAGTCGACCGGACAATAATATAATCAAGCCGCGCCCCCGCGGAAACAGGCACGCAATAAGGACAGAAGAGATCAGGACAGGAGCAGCAGATTTTTTAAATTGAAGACGTAACAAGATTTTAAGAAATTTGACCACGATAACCCCAAGCTCTCGAGATTCATCAAGGCAAGTAGCTTGACATTTTTGTGAATTACTTGACTGGACTTGAAAAGCTTTCAAAAAATTCATTACTTGATTTAAGATTTGATTTGTTTTTCTATCGTTACTTCTTGAATTGATATCAATAAGTAATTTCAAGCTAACTTGATATTATTTGACAATGAACAATTTTGTTGAAAAATGCGCAATTCACTCGAATTATTAATTAAAACGAAATGCCGTAGCTCCGAGCCAATTGAACGATTTTGTATCTAACCAACGCTGTACCTATATTTATTATTTACTTGCATAGGAATTATTTTTTGTAAAAAAATGTTAGATTTTAATTTGGTATAGTAATAGTCTATATTGCCCGACGCATTTGCTATAGGTATACAGTTTTGAAGAATTACTTAATTTTTCTCCTGCTTGAAGATTATCTGCTTCATTTTCAAGTATCAAGTACTTGAGATTTTACCACCTGATTTTCAAGTTACTTGACTTGATTTTAAGTCAAGTGAAGTAGTTTGAAAATCAAGTAAGTAGTGAAACCGTACCAAGCACAGTGCAGACATAGGCTGGGGTTATTATGTCTTATTGATAACTATTTATTGTCTCTGTGTGTCTGCACCGTTACTAGGGCGTGGCTGGTTGTTAATTATGTCTTTTAATGATGCCGTGAGACGATACGAGACGATAAATTATTTATTCTCGTCTAGGCTATTTCTCAGCTATTCAATTCTCGTCTTAAAGAACTTAATTCTCGTCTCGTCTCAATTTCTCGAAAACATTTTGATACAATATACCTATTTAAAAAGTTACGAGTGAATTTAGAAACTTTTTTGTACATTTTTGTTAAATTTGCACACAATTCTAGTTTTAGAAATAAAAAATTTATATAATAACAAAAAAATGCTACCAAGAAAGTACTTTTTTCACATTTTAGAAGAGAATAATATCATTTTTGTTTTTCAAAGTATTAATTTTTCTCGAGAACTATTTCTCGTCCTGTAGTTTTGAATTCTCGTCTCATCTCGAAAACCTGAGACGATAAATTTATTGGTTCTCGTCTCGTAATTCCGAGACGAGATAAGAATTTTCTCGTCTCGGCGGCATCACTAATGTCCATAACCTCTGAATTGGTACTTTTTAAGTCTGGCTTATTCGGGTATTCGGGATACAGAAACGAGAGTCGTATTTATGGGAAACAGCTCAGTCAAGGAAAACAACCATTCTACCACTAAAAAACTGAACATTTCTACTGCAAAGCATGTCATATTCATAACACGTATTAAAAAATTCCACCAAAATAAAAACGAGTACAAGAACTTTAGTTTATAGTGCATTAAATGGAGTTTGTAGTAGTAATTTTATTGAAGTAGGTTGTTCATATTGGGACATTAATCTTTAAGCTACATAGGTTCAATAATTTAATACTGTATTATGTTATTTCAAAATCCCGATTAATAATCACATTTAATTTTTACACAAATAAAAATCACCGAAACGAGTTGGAGGCTTGCTTTGGAAAGATGAGGTGTGTAAACTTTATGAACTTACGGATTTATTTAAAAAAATCTGATGTGACCAACACATAACCTCTCGCCTTGATATTTTAATATTTAATATATAAATATGTTAACAGTCTTAAATTAGGTAATAAGTTTCATAATTCAGAAGCGCTTTACAATAAATGTTATAGTGCTTCAAGTAAAGTACCACGGGTACCTACCACTGGTAATTCGCAGATTTTTATCAAAATCTAATCAGTTCTTTATGGAATCGAAATTTTATTTTATTAATTCCTGATTGCACAATGTCTAGTAGTCCAGTTAATAATGCATTTCTCTAAAATAGTGTCGCTAACGCCATTAACATTTCCAAAACTCTACACGTCTGTCCATCTGTCACATTGACATTTTTGCCTCTCGCCACTCAATCCTTTGTAAGAGAGGTATTGTAATCATGCTAAAATTTCGATAGTGAGTTTGCAATGGATAAGCACGTTTTGAGGTCCCTAGAACACGATTTTGATAGTTTCGCGATGATGTCTATATGTGTGTGTGGATGGATGGATGGATAGATGTGTGGATGGATGTTGGAGGTACGATAACTCAAATACCACTGAATAAAAAAAATTGAAATTTTTAATATAATATTCTGACACCCTAGATTAGAGCTGGTTAGATTTTAGTGTTGATCGTGTAACCGGAAGTTGTACTTTCTTGAAGATCTGGTGACTTTTTCTAGAATATCCTCAACATTTATTGATTAATAGCAATTTTTTTAATAACAATGTATACTAAATGTTTATATCTATATACAATTTTTTAAATAAATATTGTTAAATGTAACTTCTTCTTTCATGAATCGTAGAACCAATTGTAACTTGTACATCGATCAAAGGAAGTACCATTTTCGGTTGACAGATTTTTACCAAAATATCGGCAGTTCTTCGTTAAGACGTCCAAATGTGTAATGCCAAATATCAGAATTTTATGTTCAGGAAAATTTGAGTTAATGAATGACAATGAAAGCGACCCCATCCATCCCTACAAACACACAAACATTTTGGTAAAAATAGTCAAAATAGGTCTTAAAAGTACTAAAACGTGCTTATTGGTTAAAATCTCGACATCGAATTTTTCACGATCTCTATATCTTTCGTTTAGGGGTGCATTAAGTTAGCCCCACCAAGTCATCAATTCATACTTATTATTTTTTTATTTAAATGTGCTGTTTTGTGTTGTTAATAAGAAATGTTGTGTTTGCTCCAAATTAAAGATACATATAGCTTTCATTATGGTCGGGCGAAGTTAATGCCTGGCCCCACCATTTAGCATTTGCAAGAAATTAACTAATTGATCGTTTTGTGCTAATTTTGTGCTGTCAAGCAAAAATTTTGTGCTTGCTTCATTCAGCTTCATAGAGCTATTAATTTGGCGGGGCTAAATTAATGCTAGCCCCACCACTTGAAAGCCGATTATTTTGTGCAAGTTTTGTGCTTTACCAAAAAATTTGTTCTTGATTAATTTAAGAGCTATAGAGCTATTAATTTGGCGGGGATAAGTTAATGCTATAACCCCCTCCACTTGATAATTTCGATTATATTAATAGCCGATTGTTTTGTGCTATATTTTGTGCTGTTAAGCAAAAAATTTGTGCTTGCTTCATTTCAGAGCTATAGAGCTATTAATTTGGCGGGGATAAGTTAGCAAAATTCAATAAATTATGCATCCGAAAAATTAAGATGTTGTCCAGACAGTTATCTACTCGTTACTGTACTAATATTATTATCTGTGGCTTAATGTTTATTATTTTTTTCTTTGCATTACTTTATGCTAATAATTATTGTTCTCGTACGGATCTGGATCAGATTGCCTTAAATCATGGCATATTAGCAAAGCAGGGATTCTTACCTAATTATTGCATTCTGTCTTTGTTTACCAGTCACTTGATAATTAGCAATCGATTATTGTACAGCAGGCATTGTATGAAATCATTGTTTCACTTCAATACACAATGGATTTTCATTTAATTATGTGCCACCACTACCAATAAAATTATATTCTCTTGAAATATGGAAAAATATCCGCGTCCACACTGAATTGTTAATTCATATTTATTTAAACTTTTGTTATAGAGCGGATAATATAAATATTTTATTAGCAGTATCACAATTTAAATTGTATAGGGGATTTCAAAAATATGAATATTACATCATATATCATATTATTGTATTATTAATATTATTATGTTTAAATAAAATATATGCCAGACAAAAAATTCTATTTTAAACATTTTTATTTCAAAAATAAAATAAGCTCAAAACATATGTGACCTTTTATGTCATATAATAATAAATAATCACATTTTAATTTATAAAATTGATAACAATAATCCCCAAAAAAACTTCATTAATCATAATTTGCAACGTCCGTGATCTGATTATCAAATATTATTTCTCTCAAATAACATGTTTCCACAAATCTAGTTGTAAAAAAATAATAGAGCTTGTAAAAAACTATTACTACAGTTGATAATTCCATCACAGAAGCACAATATGCAGCAGAACAAATGACAATAGCTTCGGGACAAAAGAGGATAAAATCTATGTTTATCCGGCGTTAAATACGACATCCGTACATACACGCGAGACACAAAATCAGTTAGTGGTCAGCAATCTATCAAACAAGTTGCAACATGCCTGACGATTCCATCGACTCCCAAAAAAGTCACGTGAAACGCCCTATGAACGCCTTCATGGTCTGGTCGAGAATCCGAAGGAAGAAAATCGCGACGGATTATCCGAAACTTCACAATTCTGAGATTTCGAAGCTTCTTGGTGTCGAGTGGAAAACGTTAAGTGAAAGTGAGAAGATGCCCTTTATTGATGAAGCGAAGAGGTTGAGGAACCAGCATATGGTGGACCATCCTGGGTATAAGTACAGACCAAGAAGGAAACCCAAAGGAAAAGCTGAAGATGAGGAAGAAAAGAAACCAAATGTGCCAGGAAATGCGTATGGATTTGTTAACCCTTTGGATCATTTTGGAAGGAGCTTTTATTTTAGTTCAGGTAGGTAGAGGAAGTGTTAAAAGTCCTTCAAATCCTATCGTGATAATTATAATTATGATCATGGCACATACATGCATACATACATTATAAATTGTATAATTATTTATTATGCAGATATAACAAATAACTAGAGTAAATGCAATTACTTTGATTGGAACATAATTAAATATAATAATAAACAATCTAAATTAACATTTATCTGATGTTTCAGAAAAAATAATTTATTTATCTCTTTGGAAAAGGTACTACACAAATCCAGTTGTATACTAAAATAAATATTTAGAATAAGTACACTACATTTACAAATTTGTAAAAATTTATTTTATAATCATCAATGATTATACCGGATTATACCTTGAATGTTTTGGTGATAAATAGAAGACAGAATACTGACAATTCAGCCAATTTACTTAAATCACACTCTCAACGTTTCGATCCTGCCAGGATAATATTCAAGAGCTACGTAATATTAATATTACAAAGTATTTAAAAAAATGGTATAAACAGTTAAAATAATAAGATAGGTACCTACTTACAGTGGAGTTAAACTTGAAAAATTATTTGTTTTTTTAAACATATTAAAATAATTATATAATAAATAAATAATTAATACTATCACAAAAGATCGTCATACACTAAAAAACCGTTGAGAAAAAACATAATTAAAAATAATTAAACAAGCTTCAAAGGTTTCGGATGGTCAACATAATTATTTTATTTTATATTTTATTAGAATGTTGTATATTGTATAATGCTACTTAAATTAATTATATCTGTTCTTGTGATAAAGTTATTTTTATCAGTTGAAATGAGGTGAAAATTTTTCAAAATTTAAATATTAAATCCTTAGATCATATAGCTTACGGACTAGACAATAAATATCATGCAAACGTTGTCAACTAATACGAATGAAAAAGATAGAAACAGTGAACAATGTGATTAGACAAAGATAGCCGTCCTAGCGCGTCCTAGGAACCAAACTCAAAGTGACGAAACTTTAAACCAATAAATAAAATACTTTATAATTCTCTAATACAATACCACTATTAATTTTCAGCCCCCCATCCGTCTCTGGCACCAGACTACCCTCTGCCGCCCCTCTCGACCCCCGAGCACACATCGCGCCTCCCCCTGCCCCCTTGCGCGACCCTCTCCGGGGGCGGAGGTCTTCCACATCACCAGGCGTTCGTTCGCGCCGCCGCCGCGTCTATCTACGCCACAGCCTACCACGACTTGGCAGCGTCGGCGTCGGTGGCAGCGTCGGCGTCGGCTTCACCGGGACAGCTGCCGGGAATTGGCTATGGGAGAAAGGATATGGGGTTCTATCAGCATAGGACTATGTGAGATATTTTTCGGTGTAGTGTATTTTTATATTAAATGAAATCTGTATTTTTTGTTAATTCTAGTAATTATATTTTATCTGTTTTTAAATTATTTAATATTTATTCATAAAATACATGCATATTTATTGTTCTGTAGTAGTCAGAAAATAAGTGTTTTTTTTGTTAATAATAATAATAACAATAGTTATTAATCTAAATCTTATATTTTTTTCTTGCACCTATGGTTCACAGATCGAGGAGCATCGAGGAACTACGCGATAAAACGATAGAACGCACCTATAAGGAACATTATTTTGAAAGTTTTGGTTTAGTCAAAATTTGAAGATTTTCGCCGAATTTAAAAAATAATTTTTTGTTTAATTAACTAACTTCTGAGCGAATGAAAATATTGACTTCCGGTTTCAAGCATTCGATTCTACGAACATTTTTCTATTAGAAACATAATTATTTATTTTTCTGTTGATCGTTTATTATTGAGAATCATTAATGTAAAAAATCATACATTAATGACCCCTATAAATGCATGATTTTTATTAATCAACGATTTATTGGATGCGTTCAAAACACGTAATATTGTATAATATTGACCAGCTCTAAGTTTTACCAAAATCCAAAATGCAAAACAGTATTAAAAGAAATGATTCTCACACTTCTAGGTAAAAAATATTTACGTATAATTGCTTTAAAATGAATATAAAAATAACAACATCATTTTAAAAACTAAAAAACTTTGGGATTTAGTACTGCTAATCAATATTAAGTGAACTGACTGCACCCGCTTCTAGAAAACAGTTGATTGTTGTTGTTGAGTTGACCATTGTTGTCGATACAATTGTGGTGAACATTTAAAGCTGTACTAACCTAATTTGTTATGGAATAAAATTTAAAAAATTTCAAATTAAAAAGGTATGACCAACGGACAATATTGTAACCAACTCATCTCAACAATTAACGCGTGAGAGGAGCGAACGCGTTAAAATGTCTCAATTATTAATCGCCGTCATTAACACACTAGTTTGTTAAATAACTATTAAAAGGCAATATTGTTTCAGTCGAATTTTAAAGATGTAATTACTAAAATTTTTCTATGCACTCTCACGGATAAAATCTTTAAACTATGACTAAAACAATAATGCCCTTTGACATACCTTATATAAATATGTTTCTAACACAAAAATTTTTGGAAAAAATAATGCTTGAAACCGAAAGTCGATATTTTAATCAGTTCAAAAGTTACAGTTAATTAAACACAATTTTTTTTTAATTATAATTTCTTTATCTTGAAATTTTGAAAATAATGTTCCGTATAGAAAAACATCTAATAAATTGAAATTTGAAAACCGGAAGTCGATATTTAAAAACATTTAAAAGTTACAGTTCGTTAAATACAAAATTTAGAAAAATTTTTTACATTTTCTTTCGGAGAAAATCTTTTAAGTATGCCTAATTCCAATTTTTTTTTTAAATAAATGTAAAATGTTAAATCGAATGCTGAAAATCGGAGGTCGATATTGCAATCCGGTAATGAATGGCTATTATTTTTCTATGTTGAGATACAATTTCTTTGTTTCGATTTAAATTTATTGGACGACCTTTCATATAGTGCCCTATAACTATACAATTATTATAATTATTTTTCTATGTAAGTTGTATTGGTAAAAAGATATGATCAGTAAACTGAAAAAGTCCAGAAAAATAAAAGTTTTCCCCCGTTTCGGCAAACGCAGAAGTGGTAGGAGATCGTAAACTTGGATTGTGATCCTCGGGACCAACCTTTATAACATATCAAAAATTTAGAACTACTACTACTTAACCTTTTGTAAGGTAAAATGGCCCTATTCTCTGGACTCGATGATCACAGGAAAAAAGAAAAATTAGTTAATATTGGCGCCTTGTTATCTATATTGTATAACAATGATTATATTAGGGAAATAGCGTGATTTTATCTATGTACGTTGGTATATTTTCGGAGAATCGCATTCCTGATGTGTCTATATACATGAATATCACATGCAACTGCATGTTAGTTTATTGTTCTGTTCACCAAATAACAACGAATTATTTCAATATTAGGTTTAGAACTAATACTCCTCGAACAAAACACTCCATGCAAACAAATCGATTACTACCTGCTGTTTACATTTACCATCAGTAAACTAGTAAACACATAACGACATAACTAAATAATGCACACATGGAACTTATCTTGTATTGCATAACAAATCCTAAACAGAGCTAAAATTTGCGGGCATCAATAGACGAAATAAAGACACGTAGAGGACGTGAAGAACAAAGCTACAAAGCATCGCACAATGTGGATTCTCCAAGCTCAATTCACGTAGAGAATAGGCTGGGATAATAGGTGTGTTATAGATACACCCAGTAAACACATTCGTCAATGCGCTGAATCGATTGTCCGCGTAGAACAATGTCCACACATGCATTGTCGATTGTCGGCTCTGCAAACTGTACAATGGCGTGTAATAACTACCTGCGACAGGAAATAATAGTGCTGATGCTGATGCTGTGAACACTGCAACACAACACCCCCGCCCCCAACGAGGGATGAATTGTGAGATTTTCTATTGTTATAGTGTGGATGATGTAATGGGTGCTCAAGTGAGGTCCAGATTACCAGTTTAGTAGCAAGAAGGGATAATTGGAGAAGATCGAAAAAAGATTGAGTTTCAGAAATTGGGGGCAAAACAATTTAAGAAAATATATTGTCAATCTTTTGTGGTTAAGTACATATTGCTTTCAAAATTGATTGTATGCAAAACTTTTTTATACGACATGCAAAGAAAACACAATTTTCTTATCGCGAAATCGTGAGGAAAGAAAGTTTTCCCTCTCTAGAGAGGAAAGTAAGCAGTGTTACCATCAGTGTTATTTTACTATGAAATATTTTAAAAATTGTAAGTAAATTTATTATTTTATTGAAAATTCAGATTTTATAGTGATTTAATTTAATTGACTGCAGGGAAACATTTCATTGTTTTTAAACGTCATTCTGACAGATGACAGTTATAACCTACTTTCTAGTTATGTATTTATTCTACATCATTTACAATGTGTTTAAATATGTCGTGAAAAAATGTCGTGTCTAACAATAGAGAAAAGCTCTTTTTCCACTTCGAGTTCGAGTGGGAAACAAAAACGCTTTCTTCTAGTTGGACAAATAACAATTATTTTATGATTTTATGATATTCCTTCACATAATATTTCTAACACATTTTTGTTCAGTAGTTTAATTGGAGATTAACATCTGTTTTTAGGGAAACGAGGCTATTTTCTCTTTATTTTAATACTTTATTTTTTACAGATCGTTATCGAAAAATATACTGTAAACCTATCATATAAAGCTCGAGGTACATATATAATATTTATTTATATCTAACAGAGTTTAACATAACATAAGTAACATAATTAAAATCCCGAACAAGATGATTATCTTTGACAATATTCAAATTTTTGCTATGAAGTTTTTGTTATTCTCACAAACGAAAAAAAGTAATTCCTAGTTGAAAAAATTAATAATGAGTGATGTACCTACTGATGTATCGACACTTTGTAAGGTCCTCGAGCATGAGGTACTAGGTTATATACCCTGTATTACATCCAAGAAATAAATTTATGATGATTAAGATTAAGTTACTCTATAGTCTATATTAAGGTGATCCTCTACCCACGGCAGAAAACAGTCAAAAATATTGATTCGGCACGCTATTTATAGCGTTTATTGTTTTGTGAAATATAATAATAACAAATAATTTATGATTGGGGGAAAAATGATTTTGGCACCCATATTTGTAAAAAACTATATTATTTGTAAAAAGGGGGTATCAGCCCGCCACTGTATAAGTGAATTAATTTCAAATTTTAATGTTATCAATAAAGCTTGGATCTGCGAAATAACCGTTCAAATTATTTAAATTAGTTTTAAAATAGAAGATATTTGTGTTAAAAAAATAACAAAAATTGTCAAAATTCTAATATACCTACCTATTTTTATTTTAAAGCAAAATTCTGCATCAATCATTTTGTAGATTGTACTTTTATTTTCAACAATTTTTTTAGATTATAATATTTATTTTAACAAAACAGTAAAAGCTGTGGAGTGACGGGCGAAATCCATGTTTTTGGCTGTTTTCTGGCACGGTAGAGGATCGTTCTAATGTTTCTGTTATAACACTACAGAAAATTATATTAAAATAGGTAATTCCACACCTGTATAAAGTAAGCCATAAACAAAACACAATTTTATCGCTTTGATAGCGGATAAATAGGAAGGTAACTTTTTGCAAGTGATAAAACCTTATTTACTTTATTCTTAGCAACCTAACAAATTACTAAAATGTCATTTTCTTCATATTTTTAATATTTGGCAGTGAAATGATTCGATTTTGGAAATATTTGTGAAGAAGAACCAAAAGAGTCGTTAAATTATCTCGTTGAATTACACGAGCATTTTATTTCCTGCCATTAAATTTCTGTTTGACATCTGAACCTTGTCACCATGACAGCAATTTGACTCGAAAGATTGTTTAAAAATAAAATCACTCCACCTACGGTGTCGTGATTTCATTAAACAATTTTTCTTTTCAAATTGCTAGGTAACAAGGTTTCAATACAAACAGAAATTTATCCGGCGAAATAAAAAGCTTTTTGTGTAATTATAGTTGAAAATAAGAATAAACAAAGCAAAAAACTTGGGCAGAAATTAACGTACTATCATGTACAGTCGCACTTCAAAAGAGTTTTATAATGAAATGTATTGTTTCATATTATTTATCATTCTAAGTACAAATTCACTAAAAAATCTAATAGGTATAGTGATTAGTTTTCACTGCCTGGATATTTTTTAACGTTTAAGGGCGTTCCAAGGTGATTGGGTCACCATTGGGATCTCGGAAACTATATAGGAGCTACGCCATAGGCGCCAACTTTTGTGAAAAGTTTATAAAATCTATATATTTTTTAAACCATGAGCCAACAATGGATTCAGATGATTCAGTAAGAAGAAAATGCGCCGCAGTCGAAATTGTTTTTGGTTCAAGGTTAAATATCTTAAATCCAAATTTCACAGATGGATAACGGCAGATTTATCTTCTTATGTGCACAACTTATAAATAAAATTTTGTAACGTATGCTTCCAAAGCCTCTACGAATATTTTCCTGTGGGGGCTTGAGCCCCGAAGCCCCCAGGTATTCGATGCCTATAAGCTACGAAGTCGGTTAAATGGGCAATAGTCCAGGCAACGAAGACCAAAAAAAGACCAAATAGCGGAAATAATTCATGTAGAAGCCAATTTTGGCACAGTTGTAGGGGAAGGTGTCCTTAACAACATACTAAAAGTACTGAGGGGTGGGGGTGGAGCTAAGAGTGGAGGAGGTCTCTAAAAGTCCCTTTTTTCAGTTTTTCGTTAATAACTCGAAAACTACTGCCTCTAGTGAAAAAATGTCCATATATTACAATACTCTACAAAAAGGTTATATCGAGGGTTATATACACGTTTTCGCTAGGATCAATACTTAAGGAGATATGGAGGGAAGAAAATGGAAAATTAAAAAGAAACAGTTGTTATTGTTAAAAATGAAATAATTAGTGTTAACGGATGTATCTTGAACATGATTTTTGTCCGGGTTGCAGTATTGGATTCCTTAGACATTTTTATGTAAGATACATTGTACTATTTTTTTAAAGGCCTCTAATAATCCGAAATTTAATTATTTTCTCCGAGAGAAAATTGTACATTTTTTGGAATTTTAAAAGTTTCTTGTGTTTTATTAGAGGCCTTTAAAAAAATAGTACAATGTATCTTACATAAAAATATCTGAGGAATCCAATGCCGCAAACCGGAAGTCGAAATCTTTATCCGTTCAGAAACTGGAATTGATTACACTATAAAAATTGTTTAATTTTCTCTTGGAGAAAATAATTAAATTTCGGCTTATAAAAGGCCTTTTAAAAATAGAACAATGTATCTTATATGAAAATGACTGATGAATCTAATTCCGCAAACCGGAAGTCGATATCTTTATCCGTTCAGAAAATAGAATTGACTAAACACAAGAACCTATAAAAATTCTAAAATTCTAAATTCTAAAAATCTACTTTAATTTCTGAACGGCTCAAGATATTGACTTCCGGTTTTCGGCATTGAATTTCTCGTACATTTTTATGTAAGATACATGATATTAATTTTTTTAAAGTGCCTTTGATAAGTCGAAATTTAATGATTTCCTCCAAGAGAAAATTATTAAATTTTATAATTTCATAGTTTCTTATATTTATCATCAGGCATTTTCATATAAGATACATTGTACTACTATTTTTTGAAGGGCCTTTTATAAGCTGAAATTTATTGATTTTCTCCAAAAGAAAATTATAAAATTTTAGAATTCTTATAGTTTCTTGTGTGTAATCAATTCCAGTTTCTGAACGGATAAAAATATCGTCTTCCGGTTTGCGGCATTGGATTCCTCAGATATTTTTATGTAAGATACATTGTACCATTTTTTTAAAGACCTCTAATAAAACACAAGAAACTTTTAAAATTCCAAAAACGTACAATTTTCTCTTGGAGAAAATAATTAAATTTCGGATTATTGGAGGCCTTTAAAAAAAATTGTAAAATGTATCTTACATAAAAATGTCTAATGAATCCAATACTGCAACTTGGACAGAAATAAGAAATAATGTTCAAGATATATCTGTTAACACTAGTTATTTCATTTTTAACAATAACAACTGTTTCTTTTTAATTTTAAATTTTCTTCCATCCATATCTCCTTAAGTATTGATCTTAGCGAAAAAGTGTTTTGAACCTTTTTGTAGAGAATTTTATGTAGATTAATTTAATATTTTTTCGCTAGAGGCAGTAGTTTTCGGGTTATTAACGAAAATCTGAAATAAGGGACCTTTAGAAACCTTCCCCACCCTTAGCTCCACCTCCACCCTCAGTACTTTTAGTATGTTGTTAAGGACAGCTTCCCCTACAACTGTGCCAAAATTGGCTTCTACATGAATTATTTCCGCTATTTTTCCTTCGTTGCCTGGACTACAATGTTGTACAGATTTTACTGCTTATTCAATTTCCGTTATGAAACATTTGAAATTCAGGACAATTTGAAAGTTATTAAACCAGAACTGAAAATCCCGATTTTAAAGTTAAACTACTCCCTGGCGGTTTTCGAGAATTTATTGCAAGAAACCGATAGTTGATATATTTATCCGATAATAAATGACAGCCGGTTTCGTGCAGGGAGACAAAATTTTGACTTGGTTTTTAATGATTGAAATGTTCGAAATACATTTTCACGATTTTTCCGAAAACTGTGACACTTACATGAAAATCGCTACCGCTCAGGACCTTTTCTATAGAGAATTTTATAAGTACTCTGAAGAAAGTGTTTTACTAGAACATACAGTTTTTGAGATATTATTCAGGGAAAACTGAGAAAAATATTATTTAAAACCAAAACCACGTGTTAGGTGGAAACTTTTCAGGTTTTTGTTCCTATACCCCTATTGGAAATATATCTACGTTTCCATGACTTAATGTCTAATTTCTGTGTACCTAGTATGTTATTTATTGTTGTACTTGTTTTAGAATTAAAATAATTTATGTTTTAATATTTTTTTGTTTAACCGCATGTTGTTACAAGAGAGAAAATATCTCAGAAACCGTCATCTTGAATTTTATTCAGACATCATTTTTAAATTTTCCACATCACATCATGTTACATTTATTATTATTTATATGTAACATTTTTTATATCTTTTATAATAACTGGGTAATTTAACTTTTTTTTAAATCGCAATTTTTAGTTTCTTTTTATAACTATCAAACTGTTCGGAATTTTAAATTATTCTCAACGGAATTTAAATAAGCACTAAAAACTGTACAACATTGCCCATTTAACCGACCCCGTAGCTCATATTATAGTTTCCGAGATCCCAATATGGTGACCCAATCACTCTGGGACACTTGTATATTGACAAGGCATAGACAACATATCAATAAGTTGTCTTTACTGTTAAAAATATAAGGTGGTAAATCATACCAAATTATTCATCATGGACAAAAAAAATTAATTTACATATTTTCCGAACTGAAATAACTTAAATATAAATAAATATTTGATGATACGGTTCTGTGACTACGGTTTTCACTCATCTGATAGCAATTCCATAGTCCTGTTTCCTCCATTTTTATTTACACTTAAACACTAATGCATAAAATATTGTTCTATTCTTTAGTTTTTACATCATCAAATGACAGTATTATTACAATTTTTTGTCGAACAATAACATTGCATTATTCGTCACGTTTCAGTGTATCTAATTGTTGTGACTACAATTGTATCATTATTTACCATTATATATAAATAGAATCTATTTATTGGTAGCTTGTATGTTCTATGCGAGGTTGCTTTTTATTATGATGTTTTTATTAGATTTAGGAATAATACAAACAAGTTTTTTGTGAAGTTTTATTATGCAAATTAGTTATATTATTTAAAATAAATTATATTTGTTATTGAAGAAAAAAGTTTTGTATGTGTGACATGAAAGGTAATCAAAATATTTTACAAAATCGCTAAGTAACAATATTTTTATAGATCCAATTATATTTTTTATTCAACATAAATCACAGAAATCAGAAAAGAGTTTAAATTAAATTTAATAAGTTTGAAACTTGTTATAAAGCTTACTAAACATGGTTCAAAATAATTAATTGGACCCAGATTTTACAAAATAAATTTTATGTTGAATCGAACATAGTTAAACTAAATCTATTAAATTTTTAGATAAACGTACAGGGTTAGATTTAGCAGAGATTTTCTCCTGCGGCGCTTTTAACTTTTTACGGTTTCTATTTTCATTCTTAAAAAATAAATCTGCGAAATAAAGTATGAACTATGTGAGGCCAGTATAATATTATTTTCCCGGGCCGATCAGATTAGCCAGTCCGTCAATCGTTCAATAGTTTCTTCTTTTTAAAGTTTAAATTTTGCAGGTGATTTGTATTATCGTTCTTCAAATAAAGAAAAAACCATAAATGGGATAATGCACAAATCAAGTTAGGTATATAAAATTTGGAAACTATTACTTACAAAAAGCTAAAAAATATAGTCTATACAAATTCACTACAGGGATATTTAAATTTAATTATTGTTTTGTAAGTAAAATTAATTTGTATGATTATGAATATATATTCAACTTTCAATATAAACCCAAAACAAACCCTTACCCATACTAGCTACTACCTATACATATGTCTATAAGTATTTTTCCTTAGTCCGCGCCTGTTAATAAAACAAAACCCAAGGAAACAGTTTTCCAATAAACAATTATTAATTACTTCCCGCAAACTCATATATTTACATATACGCTTTACGCGTCAATAAAATCGCAATCTATCTGAAATCAAACATAACTGTTAGCGAAATAAAAGACGACAAACTTTGCGACAAAATAATTCTACAAACTCGTTAATAATTACATCAAACGCAGACAGCCTTCGAGGGTTTCTTTAATTATAAAATAAAATGGTTTCTTGTCGATTTAATCTACTGCGGAAGGTTTCTGCTTTACCGGCTGAAATTGAAACCCGTTTGCAATTAACAGCCACCCGATTTAGCATTATATTTTTGAGGTTAAATCGGTTGAAGTGAAATGGATTAATTTTTTGATAGGTTTGTCGCGTTTGTTTGCAATGCATTTAAGGAAAGAGATTGGTTGAGATGTTTGTGGTGATTATTATTTGATTTTATCGCCTGATTCTAGTACTGTTGATGATACATTGCAGGAAATTAAACTGATTGTTGGCAGAATTCATTTTATGACAGACGCCATCTTGATTGAGGACTTTAAATTTTCGAATTTTAACTCAAAACACTTGTATTATTTTAACCATATAAATGTTTAGGCAAAAGATTGTGTGTGTCGATACTTAGGTTGGTAGGTACCTATTATAAAAAGAAATGAATTATTTTCTTGTATAGGTATTTAATTATGTACCTATGTTTGAAATGCAAAAGCCTATTGTGTAATTCATATTTTACGTGATTCTATTGTATTTCATCAACTGATTTAGTTTATCTAAAGAGCAAATAGCTTAAATAAATAAGATAAAGTTGCATATAATACACCTCGTTCCTTTTCTAACTGTTCGTACAGTTATATCTGATACTAGCGAACCCGGCTCGCGTTGCTACGCCTCCAACTCGAATTTAAAGGAATCTCGTTATAAGAATTCTAAGTTACCATACAATACATGGTGGCAATTCTAACTACGTCTATGATAACATACCAAATTTGAACCCAATCGAGTACCGCCATTTTGTTTAAAGATGGCGGACTGATATTTTAGTATGCTCATGATGTCTCGGCTCATGTCATAAGTTAGATCATAAGTTATAACCATTACAAATTTGAACCCAATCGGTGCAGTACATTTTGAGTTAGCCAGCCACCATTTTGTTTCAAGATGGCGGACTAACATTTTAAAATTCCTATGTTTCAAGACAGATACTTAGCCAAATTTGAACGCGCCCCCCCCAACCCCCTGGGGAAATGAAATTTAAACCCAATCGGTTACCGCCATTTTATTGTGCTCATGTTAGTTATTACATCTTAAGCTATTACCATACCAAATTTGAACTCAATCGGTGCAGTAAACTCTGATAGCCGCCGACAACAATGCAATTTGACATCGTTATAAACATCAAATAAAGAAATAAAACTAAATACCAACCAATACTAACAATCCACAACTGTCTGTTTCAAAATACCTAGACCAACTGAATTCGAAATTCCTATTCAACAACTAATACATAGTAGTTTAATTAAATGTCTGGTTATCTAATCTGTTTGTTATTTTGTTCAATTAAGTGCCAAATCACTCTACATTTTCGTAATAAGAAGAAACAATTTTGAAATTTTTTTTTAAATATAATATAGCCTATGTCATCCGCGGATTATTTAGCTTCCCAACGGTGAAAGAATTTTTCAAATTGGTCCAGTAGTTTCGGAGCCTATTCAATTCGACAAACAAACAAATCTTTCCTCTTTATTATATTAGTATAGATAACGATGTTAAGTTTATCTTTATATTAAATATGTGGTTTAGCTTTGCTTTAAACTGAAAAGCCAATTAGCCCAGTCGGCTAAACTTTGCACTAATTAGTGCGAAGCTGTAAATTTGTATATTTTTAAAAGATCTTTTAACTGTAGAGCTCCTTATTTTCCAAAAATAATTTAAAATTGTTCTAGAAATCGAATTCTGAAAACCGGAAGGCGATATCTTTGTTTGTTTTCCGTGATGAAGCAACTTGATTAAAATAAATACATATTTTCAAAATATGTTTTTACGACTTTCTGGAAAACTATAACACTTCCCTGAAAATTGATAACAATATTTTTGTAAAGAATTCTACAATTTCATACCTAACAGTTTTTCTCGTAATATTCCCATTTACGACACGAGATAAACAAGAAAAACAACCCAAAAAATACTCCTAAAAGAAGGGCCGCGGAGGACGGAGCGTGTATTTTTAGTATGTTGTTTACTGTTCAGGACATCAAATAGAACAACAAACAAGTGTGTACATTTTCAGAGCTTCACACTATTTAGTGCAAGGTTAAAACCTAAAATGACTAGACTAAATATAGAATGCATTGTAATTTTGGTGGAAAATTCTGTTCTATGGCCGTAAATACATATACCTACTTAAAAATTTAAAGGCAATTCAAAGAAATGACAATAAGAAAAGTTTGTGAAGACTGAAAATAATATTCCAAGAAACATTGATGTCTACATAATATTATTATTTCCTACATTTGCGTCACTTACATGAAAGCAATTTCAGTGAAAAATGTCCACAATATAATCCAGTATCCCACTTCCATTTAGCGTTCCACCATTCATCTTTCCCACAATCCTTCCACTTACATCCAGTCTGACGCTTTGAAGACATGCGTCTAACACTCCAGCACCGGCTCACAAATCTAATTACAATACTTCAGCATTGAGTCGTTATACCTAGCGCAAATACCGAATAGCGCGAATAGCTTCCATTTTGTCATAACCAGCAGACGCGAACGATATATCAATCGTGATCGTGCCATTAGCAAGAGAGACCGTCACCATCTTGAGAAGCATGCACGCCAAGATTCATCATCTAATATGAACATAGCTACCCAGTGGATTCTTCGCCCTGCGACAAATTCTCCATCTACATAACCTCACTGGCTGATCCTTCCCGTGTGTCACAGATCTTAATACACGCATTAATATGTCGTCGTAAGCGCGAAATCAATTTATTTTCACGTTTCGTGATGAAACGTCTTATTATCGCGGCGTCGCCGTGAATTTATCATTTAGATGAGTGGGTTTACCCCTGTGACAGATGTGTAGAACGGTACGAGAGGGGCGAAAGGGGTGTGAATTGCGATTCATGCAGAATTGGTGTGATAAGGAAATTTCCTGCACGTTGTTGAGGTTTGTTTGATTTCAGCATTGCATAGGTGATGTGATGGTGGAGGAGAAAGAGCTTTCAGGAGGCCGGAGTACAATAATTATTTGAATATTGACTAGAAAATTATAAAACAATATAAATATACATCATCCTTCTTCTTTGTTAATGGAATATTTAGGTAAGTAAAATATTTTGAAATTTTATACGCCAATCAATTTATGAAGATTATACATTACCTATAAGCTAAAATCTAATTCGCTTTTAGCCAGGAAATCAACGATAAGGTATTTAATGATTTAAATTCAAACCAGTACCTGTACTTTGTAATATAAAAAAAAAATGAAATTCGATCTTAGATCATTTTGCAATTATAATTAATTATAATATCCATATGCTCACTGAACTCAATAATTGATGACGTTGGTTTTAAAAAATATTAATTTTCGATAGAAAAAAATAGAAAAAATAATAATTAAAGACTAAAATCAAAAGTCTAAGTGCCAAAAATCGTTTTTGAAATAGGTTACCGTAAAACCGGCTTACTTTGCACCAGTGTGGGTAACTTTGCACCACTGCTGTAAAAGTATTTGATCAGTGTAGACTTAATTTTTTTTTGTTCAGCTCATAAAGTCTTATAGTGATAGAGGACTCTTTAATATGTCATAGCAACATGTTGTACCAAGTATTAGACGTCAAACTGTAGGTGGTTAAAATATAACTTAAAAAATTCGACGTTTTGAAGCCCCGTAAAATTATATTGCCAAGAAAGCTCTAGCTAATATAAACTGGTGAGAACACCTTCAATGACAAGTACCATTATTGTTCTATGTATGTATACATTGAAATGATGATGGGATAATAAGAAAATCCTGAAAATATTTTTATGTTTACAGTTGCACATTTTCTTCGAAATTGGGGAAACTTTGCACCAGTCATTTATAATGTAAATTATCGTCATTTTCTCAATTTTTTTAAAACTTTTTTGATAATTTACTTTTAGTTCATTAAGAAACATAAATAATTCCTTGATAGAATATGTTATTTGTTTTTAAAATGTTTAAAGTTCACATTGGAGCTATTTAGCTGTGATTTACGAGCAAAAAGTGTAACAACGTAACAACGTGTATTTTGGACCACCTGTTCAAGGAAACTAAAAAAAAATATATACTAAAATATTCGTGGTGATGTAAAGATTATATTCGTGTAGTGTTTTATGCCACCAGCAGCAGTTTACTGCCTAAAAAATAATAATTTATCAAACGGTGCAAAGTATACCACTTCTAAGGTATACTTTGCACCATAATTTAAACTAGTTTTAAAAAAAATGGCCCAATAAATAAGTTTCAAAATACATTTAAAACTTTTCACTCACCTATAAAATGGCAACCAATACTCAAAAAACACTCGAATTGCTTTTAATTTTTTTTTACATTTCATAACAAAATTTGAGTCACAGAACTGGTGCAAAGTAAGCCGGTTATTATTATTATGAAATAGGTTCCATTTGTCTGATGTTTTTTATTTGGATTTTATACACACACACAAATATGGCGCTCTTTTATTATTAAATATTTAGCCCTCATATTATATACCTTTTTGCATAAGTTAAATTTACATTTATTATTATAAACATTGCATGTATTTATCAAAATACCATTTAAATCTTTACAGTGTTATTATCAATACAAATTAAAAATAAATATTTTTCAATTAAATTGCTTATTGCCAAGAAAGCTGTTCTCCTCATAAGTTTAATTTTGGCACTTAGACCGTTTTGATTTTATAATTTAAATAGTACTTTTGAACACATTTACCATCAGTTTAAAGTCTTGCAAATCAAAGGAAAAATAAAATTTATATTGATTTAAAATAAAATCTTTTGAAAGTCTCAGTGTTCCACTGTTGGCATATTCTTCTGACAATGTTACAAAAATGGTTGTAAGTTATTGAAAGTTTTTTCCTTGATTTGATTTAGCGTCCCTGTCCCTCGTCCCAGGATAGCGCATTCTAAGGATATGAATGCGGGTAAATGTGAGGAAGAGGAAGTGCTCTGCGTCTCCAGAGGCCGGATTTGAATAATTTTCGCATATATTCCTGTGGGACAGACAGACAGTGTCGCAACGACGTCCATGATGGCTAGCGAGCACGCACGCTTACGACAGAAGGATTAATTACTTATTTATTTATTTTTCTAGTTTATCCTGAAACCAAAGCGTATTTTAAATTGCTACCTGTTCACAATAACTGTAAATATACGTTTTACCACAAATTAAATCAAATTTTCAACTACATTACTTTTTTTTCGAAACCATTCAACGCTTGCTTGTGTTGTAACTTCTAACAACATCTTTTTAATTAAATCATTTATAATAAACTTGTTAAATCCATGAGTAGGACTATTATAATACTATTTAGTATTCTTTGTATTCCTTTTATAAAACCTGAGATAAAATCATAATATTACGCCCACAGAATACGCCATTAAAGAAGGTAGTTCGGACGTTCGGAGACTACAAATTATTTTTGCCAATTAATTGGGGCGTAGTAGTATTTTGGTTTACAGCAAAACATTATCAATAATTATTGACATAACATTTGTATTATGTTAGTGTAAACCACTCTTGACGACAGCACGTAGCAACCAATAGGATCACAAGAATCTATCTGTCAAAAATTATTTCATTATTTCAAACAAAGTTAAATCCGAACTTACACACCATGTCAAATTCTAAGAACGATCAAATATTGCAATAGAAGATAATTTTTGTAATCATCAAGAGGAAATATTTTGAACTATTCTTTATCTTCTTAAAATTATTTAAATACAAATTCCGAATTCTTAAACCATATCAGTATGCTTACATTCTAGGTAGGTACATACATTGGTTGGTTGGATTTCCTGACTGAGCTGGCCGTCCACCGGCCGTTAATATCGTTCTGTAATATGTATTCTGGGCCTTTATTCTGTAACTTAACAACTGTTAGTGTTGTTGCAGTGATGACGTCAGTAGCAACGGTTTATAGTCACACTTACAGAATCGCTTTAGATTTGCTAACTTCATTCATGCAGTTTTCAGCAATTATTTTCAAAATTGCAAATAAATGAGTCATATTATGTCAATAATATGTATAAAAATTTAAGTAATATTAATCACCACATAGCCTTTATAAAAGAATGATTTAAACGAATGTCAGTTGTAACAACTGTCGTTTCGATGCAGCAACATATCTCTTCTAACTGTTGCTGCAAATAGGACGTCTTTTCAGACGTTCAGTACTTTGCCGCCAGAGAGCAACAACGAATATAATAATAACATGTAGAGTTGCTAAAAGTTGCAGAATAGAGGCCCTGGATACGCCAGGCTCACCAAAAGTCATGCACACTAAAAACCAGCCCCAGGTACGGCGTGGACTCAAGACAACTGTCTGTTTAGGCCATCTAATCCAAACCCATATTATCCTATATCTGTATGATTACATTATATTTAAAATTAATATGAATATAAGTACCTTACAAACCGACCATTTTGAAGCAACAGTGACAGTGCTGCCGATAACGATAATACTAACATTCTTCACGAATGAAACAGACATTGAAACTGCGAAGAAAACTGTTAAAAGAAGTTTTTTTTGTTAATATCGAGTTGGTACGAGACTTACTCTCTTCACCGTCTTTTTAAAAGGATTATGAAACGTCGAAATCACAATTGAAAATCATTTAAGAACAGTCTAATTCAGAATGGTTGACAAGCAACTCCCAACAGCACAAATTGCAAACCCTTAAAAACTGCAAATACCAAGAAAGCTTTTTTTGCAATTTTTGAAAGCGAAATGTAATACTTCAAATCCACTTTTAATTATGTCTCTCTCCTCAAGTACCATTTCATTCGACGCACTCTAATTTTCCCTCTAAATCGTACGGCACGCGACACGCGACCCGACCACGGCCTGGTTGATTTATGTGCGCGGAATTAGTCCACGCGGAACTTTCTTACTAATTATATCCACGCAATAAACGTCCGTATCCGCTTTTACTGCCTATAAAACTGTTAGCATTATATTTATGGCATAAAACGACTTTTATAAGTCACACAATCTAACCCACAGGCAGAGGATATTTATTGTTGTTTGTTTGTTATATTATTTTTGTAATGTGTTTGCGAAGAGATGGAAATAGAAATTAACTATTATGGAATTCTATGGACATGGGGAATAAGACATAAAAGTAGAATATAAATGTATTTGTTGGAAATTTGACAATTCGGCCATGAAAGCTTCAGAATAAAATAGAGAATATGATTTGACTTTTCTACTCTCTTGGACTAATTTACAAAAGGTAGTAATAGTAATATTATGAAGATATTTATAACATAACCTTCTTGTTTTCATAATCTAAAAAAATCTGACGTGGCCACCACATGACTTCCTTGTACGCCTTGTGTGTTCATACTTTTCTTAATAACTAAAATGTAGAATAATATAAAAAATTATTTTAACATATTATACTAGTATACTCACAAATATATTTTAGTCATTTTATTTAAACTGCAGAAGAAGATATAAAGCATATTTTACTATTGTCACTGTCATGTCATAATCATTTAAATTTTACGTAGTAACAAATGTTAATCGATCATGGACTACAAGATAAAGAAATACTAAATAAAAAATATATACTTTAATTATTCCTAAATGATACCAGATACAAAAATATTTATAAAATACCGATTTTGGGTAATAATCACATAATCTTTCATTTAAAATAAAAAAATTTGTGTTAAATTAAATATTTATCGAAATATTTTTAAAAAGTACTACTTCCGGTTTATAGATTGAAACCAAAAATAGGAGGTGCACAACTAGATGCTATAACAGTCCTAAATACAAAATTTCAACTTTCTACGTCTAACCGTATTTGAGTTATGCGACACACATACGTCCGTACGTACGTACAGACGTCACGTCGAAACTAGTCATAATGGATTCAGAAAAGGTCAAAACGGATATTTCCGTCAAAATCTGAGAACCGAAATTTTTCGCGATTACAATACTTCCTTACTTCGTACAAGGAAGTAAAAACCTCAAAATAAGTAGGTAGATTTGACTTTATTGGTCTTCTTATGAAAATATTGTAATATTTAAAATACTTATATAAGTATGTTATAGCAGTCTAAGACTAACTGAATTACATCATATATGTAACTAGTAGGAGAGACTTTGGTCGTTTATTATGAGGGTAAGTTGTTATAGGGCACATTACTGATAATGCAAAAGACTTAGAGATGTGCTATAAAGACACTAACGATCATGACACTTCTGTACTCTACACTATATATATATATATATATATATATATATATATATATATATATATATATATATATATATATATATATATATATATATATATATATATATATATATATATATATATATATATATATATATATATATATATATATATATATATATGTAAATATATTATAATATATGTAAATATATTTTAAAAAATAAAACACTACTAATATTCTACCTGATATTGTGCTACCAAAATTTGGTCAATCTTTCTCAATTTTATTATTTATTATAAAATGGGCTTATAAGTAGGTATTTTAAAAAGATTTGTGTCATTCCATATTCCATTCCAAGATAATAAATAACCATTTTATTTCGTCTTGATCCAGATTCTACCTCACGAAATTCCCAACAATATCATAAATACTCTCAGCATAATAACAATAATAGACAAAATAAAAACAAGAAACCTCTATTTCTCTGGGCTAAAAGCAAAAATTTCTTTCTCGTCCATAGAATAACGCACAAGAGATGGAAACAACGCAACAACGGTAACAACGGGAGAGCGAATGCAACGCTCTCTGGCGAATGGAAAACAAAGCTCATTGTGCACGCGGGGCCGAAATGCGGCGCACGGCGTTGTGGCGCTCTACTCGCGACGATAATGGCGCCTTTGTGCTCTGGTCGCATACAGAACTGTCTCTGTTTTCTGCCCATTGTGCCCTGCATGGTTTTCACCGAGCAGTTGCTCAAGAATGCACAGAAAAACTCCAAAGATATTAGTCATCATTTAGATGTTTTCTCGTTCTACTATTTTCTTATAGTAGCGTTACAAATATTAAAAGTACGTATGTCGGAAAAATATATTTCTTTTACATTCTATTACATGAAAAGTATAAATTTTAACGGGTATAGACTCAACCAATTTTGTGGTAACGTGTTCCACAAATCCACCTAACATTGGTTTGATGAAGTATTTGTGAACTGTTTCAGAAAAATACTTCCATATTGAACGGTATTATGATGAATCATTGCGAGAGGTAGACCTAATTGAATATTAATGTGAAAATCGTATATCAAAAGTGTGAAATATTCTGTAAAAGGTATACCTACTTTAACTTCTAAATCGACAGGTTATAAGTTAAGTTAATATTATTATTTTGATTTTGATGTGAAAAAGGAAAAGATACCTATTCATTTTTCTGAATTGCACGGTTATGATTTTTTTCCTAAATATTATTTAACAGGATAAGCGCCAAGGATATTCATCTAAACTTGCCATACGGACCAAGATATTTCTCGACTTTTTAACTAAACATTGTTGCTGATTGTTACAAATTTCTATTAAATTCGTTTAATTTGGCATTTAATGGTTTTTCAGATTTTTTTTTTATTTCTGTATAACTGTCTGAACCAGCGTTTGATTTGAAGGGCCACAGCGGACACAGTACAGTACAACATTGAAACTCGTAAGAAAATGTCCGCTTGGCCAGTCAGTATCGACAAAAAATTAAAAGCATAGCGGTGTCCGCCATGGCTCTTAACTTGTTCAAAACAATTTAAAAATATATAATAAAATTATTTTGTGCAATTTTAAATAATTTTAATTTATTATCAGGATTTTATTTTATGTTTGTGTTCAGATACATAATAAAATAATTACTAGATACTATAGAATACTCATGCATATATGTTTTATTCATGAAAATATAGTTCGAATTGAATATCCACAAATTTACTTAATTTTGACGGAAAATTAGCTGTGCAACGCAAATAAAATTTATCCAATAACTTTTACTGTCGTTTAAATTTAAACTCGTGCAAATGACAATAAGACTTTTCGATTCTCTGACTTTAAAACTTCTAGACTTTTCGAATTTTAGAATTTCCGATTCTTAGATTTTTCGACTATTAGACGTTTCGATTCTTAGATTTTTCGACTTTCATATTGGCCAAATTTCCAACTTTTGGACTATATTAGATTAATCGAGTAAAATCGATTTTTTTTGAAAGTCTAAAATCGATTTAAAATTTTCAAAGTGTGCCAGCCCTAATTACTACTCACGGTCAGTAGTGTTATTAATTATTTTTGTAAATAATTATTTTATTTTTAATTTGCAAATAACTTCAAACGTAACATGCCATATTTTAGTAATACCTATTATATTGTTTTCAATTATACCTGCTGAATATTTCCAAAAAGTTTAGTCTCATGAATTTCATTCCGTGCAATCAAATATTGATATCATCCTCACTATTCTCAGTATTAGCAAAAACGTTCTACTTGTTCCTAAACTAACATTCAAAAACCGCGATTTGAAATTCGCCGCGTTAAATCCTTATAAATAAACATAACTAAAGCATCGTTGTGCTATTCCATGCGCCAGCGTGCAGAGCAGAATGCACTGAAAACGTCAGACAATGGCGTCCATTCACTCGGCGGAACAGTCCATTTCAATCATTAGAATTTTAAAGACGCGAGTTTTAGTGCGTCGCCGTGCGCGGCACTGGCGTCGCGGACGTGGCAGCGACGGGTCGGGGGGAAAGCTTCCACAATGGAGCTTTCATCTGGATTAGCACAAAGCCCCAGGGAATAAAGCGCACCAGCTTTGGAAGTTCTCTCTTCTTATGGTTATTTGTCTAACAGGTTCCTTCGATTTCAATGCAAATAAAATCTGTGTGCGGAATCGTTTCAGGTTTATGGGCGACTCATCAACGTACGGATTGTAATTTTATAAATGAAATTGTGAACGTGTTGCTCCATTCAGATGATGTCTTATCCCTCGTTCTCGAGTTCTCGTTCCCAACACAGAAGTTTGCATTCATTCAGTGACACTTTTTTAATTCCACTTAATGGAAATACAAATATTACCAAATATAGAAATGAAAACTTCTATTAGCAAATGGAATGCTGTGAAAAGTTAAAAACTCATTAAGAGAAAATTTTAATATGGATAATGCGAGAAATGTGCAGAGTTAGAGTTAATAAGTCGAATGTTTTGAACTCATTATATATTTCTCAAGTTTATAAATATGAATATGCATGAACCAATATTGTAATTGTGTATCTCAAACAAACTTTTAACTAAAGCAAAGAGACTAATATTTTTTAACTGCTAAAGATTCTCTAATAATAATTAGCATAAATAATTCAGAAACTTATATATTTTTTTTAACGATTGACATGCTACTTGCATTTATTTTTCTAAAGTTAGTTTAGGAAAAGCTTATTTTGTTTTAATAAATATTTATACATAATGAATTTTTTTTTCATAAATCTCAAAACAAGGGTCACAATTATTCGTCCCTAATCGGTTTTTGTAAGATTTTATTTAAATGCATATAAAATATTATTGATTGCCAAATAATTATTATTTGTTCAACAAAAAGACAATGTTATAATCCTATTAGTTTACCACAATAACTAAACTGTGGGCCCCAAATGTCCACACAAAATTTTCATGCGTAATTCTTGAATAAGGGCGTAATGTTTTCTTACCCCTGTCCGATTTAAACGACAACTTGGAACGCACGTCGTCGCACGTGTTTCCCCTACAATACGCGCTGTAATTAACGCACTCCTAGTTCAGGCCCTTCGCCCCCGAGCTAAGGGTTAAATACGACTCTATTGTCCATGCAGGACCCTCCTGCCCTCGCCCTTTCCTGCCCTTACTCGTACCTTCTCAGCAACACTCACTAACTTTTCGTTTTTGGACTGTATTGTCAATTGTTTCCGGGTTTTTGTTTTTATTTTTTTGTTGACTGTTTCCTTTGTTTATTGTTTGCTTGTTATTTTTTGCTTTAGTTGATTCAAAGCCAGCTTTGTTTATTTGGTTTGTTAATTTTGGTATGAATTACTTGATTAGTTGTACTAATATTTGTTTATTCTGTTTAAGATTTTATTGTGTTTTTACTAATCAAATCAACTACTCGTCGATCGTCATGTATATTTTTATATGCAAGATTGTTAATTAATTATAAACTACTTAAATAAACAATTAAAAATAAAATAATAAACATAAAGTTTTTAACACATAACGCTTGGTGCTGAATTTAGCATTCTTTTAAAATAGTGTTGAGCAGACACTCAATTTCAGATACCGATACTTTCGATACCGCAATGCAATACACGATACAGTATCTCAATGTCAGATAATTAACAAATTTTCTTCAATATTTGCTTGGAATTAGATTTTGCTAAATGCACATATAATAATAAATTAAGGTCAATAACTGCAAAAAAGTGTTTAAATTTGTTACGTTTTCTTTCTCTCAATTTCAAATATATGTTTGAAGACACATGACAATAGCTTTTTAAATTATTTCGATGAGTAAACTATGCGCGCGCAGTTGCAATTGCAATTAACTACGTAAAATATAGTGGACAGTAGCAAGGTGCACGGGTTTGAATAGATACAGAATTTGAAACGGTCTTATTGGCAATAGTAAAATGTGTCTGAATTTCAGATATAGTATCTTATCTGAAGTTTTTAATGTCAGATGGTATCGGAATTTCGTCAATATCGACCGATAACCGATACTATGTATTAGTATCGGCTCAGTCCTATTTTTAAACTAATAAAACATTTATAATAAACATGTGTTAAAAAGATTTTTATAGAGGAAGGCATGCGCTTATCCTTGCTTTCCCATAATTTGTGTAATTTTTTATCTCAAACTAGAACTGGAACTCTATACAAAAGTCGATTCTATCGTAATTATTTATAAACAATATCACTTTATGAAGAAGTGTTATTACATTATGGTAAGGAAATTGGGACAAACGATCAAGATCTAGTTTACTAGCTTTAAAATAATGTTAATTTTTTAATATCATTTTTGGCGCTTTTGCTCAATTCAAATTAGATACCGTGAATTGAAAACCATACTCGTCGATGTGATATGGCATTGTAAGATTCGAGTTTTTGGTTATAAAAGTAAAAATAAAAGTTTATTAGAAAATTCTAACGTGTTGCGTTGGAAAGTTAGGCAGATAGAACGCCAGATCGTTAAACAAGTCAATTTTTAAAAATTATGATTGTTAGGATCAGTAAGTGTGTAAAACGTAAAGATTCAAATCTCGTAGTTGATGTTAACCATATTCTCTTTCATACTTAACATATATGAGGAAGTAAAAACCTATGACGTAAAATGAATATTCCATTATTTTCTTGCTTTGCTTGTACCTAATTGTAATTTTTTTATACAATTGTATTTTCAAAGATATGATATAGTGAATGCAATATTGAACAATAAAACTCCAATAAAATTCGTAAAATAGCTTAAAAAGAAATTTCTACATCTTTGAATCTTTAGAAATCCGAATGAGTGAATTACATTTTCACAGAATCCCAGTTTTCAAAGTACATTGAGCGCAACAACAGTAATTCACTTATCCTGATGTAGAACAAAACACAGCAGCGACAAGTGAATAAAAAAGTGAAAAACTAATTAACAAATGCAGCGGAGCGAGTCAGCGATGACGTTTAATTCCACATATCACGGCAGAGCAGAGCAGAGCCCCCTTGATTAAAATCGCCGTTTTCCCGAACACAATGACAATGGCTCTGGGATCTGGCGCAGTCGACGAGATCTCGACTTCAACATCGGGCACACATATCCGTCTAATCACGGTTGGGGCGCGGGACGGTCTTTATCAATTGAAATATATTTTTTGATTGATTGAAAAAGAGACTTGTTATACTGTTCTGCGATCCCCCGGACGAGTGAGGTTTTGTTAGAGAATCTGCTGCAGATATCTGATTTGCTGAACGGTGATTGAGATGTGTTATTGACAATTCTTTGCGTTTTGTAATTTCAGGGAAGATTTTAACTCGTAGATAAGTTAATTTAGTTTGAAATATGTGCTTTTATTCTCGATGATAAACCAAAATAAAAGAATTTTGCTATTTTGCATTACTTACCGTTTTAATTGTACGGTCGGCGGCTCTAAGCACATAAGTCGAAAATGTTAAATTTGCAGGAAACACAAATAACTTATGACACCAAGTAATTTATATTCATTTATTTTCTATTTAAATAAGTACATGTTAATTATCACATTTAGCAAAATAAAAAAGAAATATGAAAAATATACCGCTATGGCTTCTTGGTGATTTATGTTATGTGTACCAGAACAATTTACATTGACTTATGTTCTAAGGAACACATGTGTTATGTTACTAATAACATAAATTAACTACCTATTTGAAATGTTTAGAAACTAAACATAAGTCACATTATGAGCTTTATTACATGTAATGTATGTAAAATAATTGATGTTGAAAAGGAAGTCTTGTACCTACGTTTCGCCAGTCTGTAGATGTTGACTTATGTGTTTTAGTCTGGTTGTGAGTTGATGAAAAAGAGAGTTTTTGCAACTCATAACTAAAAATGGAATTTTTTGACTTAGTAGTTATTTACGTATCAGCACTGGTAAGTGTTATATCTTACACGACACTGACCAGAAGGTAAATTCTAGTATATTCAAGCGAGAGCCGTAGCCGTAGATATAAATGCTGAAACTCAACAATACTATCATACCTGTTACGTATACGTGTACTATTATTTCTTCGATAAAAAATTAAAAACTTTGTGTTTTTCGCTATAAGGTTAATTCTTCACATGCCCACGTTTGACGAACACGGAACAGATAGAGGACAGTGTTACGTTAGATGAGTAAGATATAAAACTGGGTTTTGCAAAAACTACTGCGCTTCGTAAAGCCCTGTTTACACGTGACACAAAGCGGACACACAGAAGACACACACATGCGACACACAGACAACAAAAGCAAAATGAGAATGTGCTGCAAGGACCCTAATTCGTGCTCATCTACTAATAACTCACTACCCGATTTTTAGCATGATGCATGATTCCAATACCTTCCTTTACAGGTATGGCGGAAGGTAAAAAGCGTATGAGTGCCAAATTAGACATTAAATTGTTTAAAACACGATTGTTTCAAGTAAATGAAGATAGTAAAATAACGTCAATAAACGAGTATTTCCAATTTATTTGTCCCTATATGAAGTAAGGAACAGAGCGAAGTCAATTATTATTACCGATAAAATTCGTTATTTGAAGGCGTATAGTCAATAATTTCATCGTCGAACAATCACATTGTGCCCGATTTAATTCTACAACTGAAAAAACTCTGTTCCAATTGTGTAGCTTTTCGTTATGTCAGTCAACTTCATTAAAAATTTATATGTAAATTTTACAAAACTTCATAAAGAGCGGGACGAACGCTGAAAAGAACATTAGCTAACGCGTACGTTACAAATAAATCACTGTTTATTGTTGCTTATAACGCTGACATTTTATTCAGCAAATTCGAGATCGTTAGGCCAAACAAGTCTATAACAAGAAGAGTTGAAAAGAGCAAACAAAAATATCAATAATGTCTATTCAATACGACGTTCTTTCAGCTCTCTGCCTCCATATATAACATAGCTAAGGAGGAGGAACGGCACAAGAGTAAGAAGAAGCACAGGGGCGGAGTGTGGGCAATTTCAAATAGTTTTCTTAGAAATCAAAGTTGTTGGTTATTGTGCAGGTAGTCGTTACACATACATTTTATACATTTGTGTAATACCACAAGTAAAAATAACTCAAAAGGAAAATCAGTCACAACAAAAATTGTATTTGACGGTATAATTTCATGAATATAGAGTTTTAGTAACGAGTGACACTATTCGTTAATTGTTAATGCTAGTGTAAGTGGTCATTATAGGATGAAATTAGACAATTAGAGAATAACAATTTCAAATCTGAAATAAACAAATACAAATTTGATATTGTTAAGTCTCAATTTGAAATTGTTTAGTCCTAATTTAAAATTGTTTGTTCCCAATTTGAAATTAATTATACTCAATTTGAAATTATTTCGTCCCAATTTGAAGTTGAAAAGGATAGTTTGTAAAATCCGTTGAAGCTCTCCTGTTCGCAGTTGATGTTCTATACACATGACGTTCGAGATAACCAACTTTTAATTTTTGAGGCTTGCCTTTCGGTAACGTTGGGTGTTTACCAGTCAGAAGAATCGACTGAGTCAATTGAAATTTTTGTTATTAATTATTTCCAAAACAACTATGTATATTTACATTTACTGTATGATCAACGAATCAACGTCAAGTTTATAAATCACTACCATCTTTGTAACTGCTACCGCAATGTTAACGGCAGTGTAACAGCAACGTCGACGTCAAATTTATAAAATCAGGCTTTAGACTATTCAAACTATATGAACAATCGTATTGGATAAAACATTTAATTTAAACAAGAACATATTATTCGCTCTGTGCGTAGTCATGGTAGGAAGAGCTATATCGACAATAGCGTCCGTAGTGGATAATTTAGGCGTTAAACGACGCTGTTTGTAATTTTCAAGTTAGTTAAATACACGTGCTTGCTGAATAATACGTGATTTAATCAAATAACTGTTATTATTTCAACTATACCCTTCAACATCTCTTACGTGTTCTGCAGAGATTTTTACCTTTCACAAATGTCTGTGGCTGGAACTCAGTTGTTGATGTGATTATGATTGAAACCCTGTTTTAATAATTATATCCATATTCAATTTGGTTCTGAAAATGAAGAACATATTATATTTATATGATCAACAAGTACCAAAAATCTTTATTGTGAAATTGCAATGTTAATTTTTTTACTACCTACTTTTTCCTTATCGATATTTTTTTATAATCAATTTTACTCTGGCGTTAATGGACGGAGAGCTAGCGGTCAAATTAGTGTGGACATTTTATTAGTGGTGAAATTGAAGGGCTTGGGCCTTGCATATCTACTGAAGATGGAATGTCCGGTCTGCCAGACCTAAGTGGCCGGATTAGGCTTCTGTAACTATAAAAAGATGAGTTACAAAAATGTAAATTATATAAATTTAGAGTTCTGGCGTATGTAGAGGTGGAAATAAACGATATGTCATATTTATAAAACATATTGCCAGAACGTTTCTACTCCTCCAATCTTAAATATATCAAATAAAAAAAGACATTTTAAATGCTGATAACCCGAAAACAAGCAAATTTTTGACAGTTATTAAAATATAAAATGTCATTTATTTATTTTACTTGTGGAAGCCTAATCTGGCCACTTAGGACTGGCAGATCGGACATTCCATCTTCAGCAGATATGCAAGACCCAAACCCTTCCCTTTCACGACTAATAAAATGTCCACACTAATTTGACCGCTAGCTCTTGAACTATAACCTAACATTACGTTTACTAACTGTTATACTATTTTTTGTATAATTGTACTTACAGGGAGCACACAATTTGGACAAATATAGTTTTATCAAAACGTAGTTTGACCAAAAATAATTAAGCCAAACTGTATTTTAGTCAAACTGTAATTTGTTCAACTGGAATTTTGTCAAACCGTAAATATGCCAACCCGTAATTTAGCCAAACTGTATTCTAGACAAACTGTAATTTCACATTCCGTAATTTGACCAAACCGCAACTTCGACTAATATTATATTGTCAAATCGTTTTCAGGTAAACCCTAATTTAGTCAAAACGTAACTGTACCTATCTTCCCAACTTAAAGACATAGTTGCGTTTTGGCTAAATTACGGTTTACCTGAAAACGATTTGACAATATAATATTAGTCGAAGTTGCGGTTTGGTCAAAATACGGAATGTGAAATTACAGTTTGTCTAGAATACAGTTTGGCCAAATTACGGGTTGGCATATTTACGGTTTGACAAAATTCTAGTTGAACAAATTACAGTTTGACTAAAATACAGTTTGGCTTATTATTTTTGGTCAAACTACGTTTTGACAAAACTATATTTGACTAAATAAGCGGACGCCGTACTTACATTCACATTTACTAGAACAAATATTAACTGTAACTCTTTCTGTTTTATTAGATGTTTTTTATTGATAATAAAACAATTTTATCGCAAAGTCTCATACATAATAGGCCAGTCAAATCGTACATAAAAAAGGCTAAAATCGCAAAGCGTGATGTAGTTCTGATTTTTAATATGTTGTTAGGATCAGTTAGGGTAGTGTGAATCCAAGTTTGCAGCTTCAAAAAAAGCTGTGCTTCCTGCGTAATACGTATAATCCTGCAAAATTTTGGGAAGTTTGTCAGTTTTTGCCTAATAACTCGTAAACTATGCGTTTTCGATATAAGGTCGAACACATCATTTTTAAACTACATTAAATTTGCAACAATTTAAGCCCAACCGCAGCTCTGTATGTCCAATAGTTTCCGAGATATAGCACTTATAAAATTAGCAATTTTTCCAAAAAATAAAAGTTGTAATATGTTTGTGTTTAATTAACTGTAATTTCTGAACGAATAAAAATATTGTCTTCCGGTTTCTTTTATTAAGTTTTAAGAACATTTCTCTGTAAATTAAATTATTTTAAAAACTTTTTTGGGCGTTCATTAAGCCAAAATATCAATTTTTTTTCGAGAGAAGTATTCAATTATTTCGTATTTATTATAAAAACATTTGATATTTTGGCTCAATGAACACCCTAAAAACATTTTGCAATAATGTATTTTATAGAGAAATGTTCGTAGAATTTAATAAAAGAAACCGGCAGTCGATAACTTTATCCGTTCAGAAGTTATAGCTCATTAAATACATTAAATATAAAAATCTCTTTACTTTTTCTGGGAAAAACATTTGATATTTTGGCTTAATGAACACCCTACATTTTTTTAGAATAATGCATCTTATGTAGAAATGGTCGTAGAATTTAATAAAAGCAACCGGAAGTCAATAATTTTATCCGTTTAGAAGTTACAGCTCATTGAACACAATAAATATTAAAAATTTAAAAATTTCTCAATTTTCTCTCGGAAAATGAATACCCAAAAAAGATTTTAAAATACCGTGTCTTATGGCGTAGAATGTAATGCAAAAAAACTGGAAGTCGATAACTTTATCCGTTCAGAAGTTACAGCTCATTAAACTCAATAAATACAAAATATTTGAATACGTCTCACGAAAAAAAATTTGATATTTTGGCTTAATGAACGCCCTAAAAAGTTTTTAAAATATCGTATTTTATAGAGAAATGTTCATAAAATTTAATGAAATAAACCGGAAGACAATATCTTTATTCATTCAGAAGTTACAGTTAATTAAACACAAAAATAACGAAAAAAGCAAAAAAATTTCAACTTTTATTTTTTGGAATAAATTGCTAATTTTAGAAGTGCCATATCTCCGAAAGCTTAAATTGTTGCAAATTTAATGTACTTTTAAAATGATAATATCGACTATATATTGAAAACGCATAGTTTACGAGTTATTAGGCAACAACTGAAAAAATTCCGAAAATTTTGCAGGTTTTTACTTATTACGCAGGAAGCACAGCTTTTTCGAAGCTGCAAACTTGGATTCACACTACCCCAACTGATCCTAAAATCATATTAAAAATTCAGAACTACCATGGCGTTGCAGTCGTGCACAGACCGAATATAATATTCCAAATTTTGTCCCTCAAAAGTAAATATTTTTACTCCTTCCCTGAACCGTTTCGTTCTGAAGTACATCCTGATCCTCATCCTCATCTTTCTCCTCATTCTCGTCTTATGATTAATGTTTCACTCAACATATAAGCCGTAATGTTTCTGGCTCGCGGAAGTGCGGTAAATGGCCGCACGACGGCAGCGCCCGCCGCTTCCGGCGGCTATTAGCCGCATTATTCGGGGGCGGTGCGCCTGGCTATTTGTTTCCTAGCTGACTACACCGCCAGCGACGACGGTCAGCCCTGCTGCAAAAACTCCTCCTTCAAGACGCAACGACTAAGTGGATTTGCAGGAGAAAGAACACACAGGAAAATAGTTTTGAGGGAGAGGATACCTCGATCAACTAGCAACAGATAAAGATAAAGATTGTCAGATTAGTAAATATTGCTTGGCTTTAAAATCAAATTCCATATAAGGCAAATTTCACTAATTAATTGTGAAATATATTTGAAAACAAAAGTATAAACAAAATAAGCAAAAAGTTTTGGAGCAACCATAACACGACTACGACTATATCCCCTAAACGAGTTAGTATATATATATTTTTAAATTTAATAAACGTGAGTGATGCAGTGGTCTAAAAGTTTGTTTATTCAAAATAATCAAAATACGATTTCCATTTCCAGTAAAAACAAGTTTAACAGTTTAAGTTACGAGATGTTCATTTTTAATGAAATTTCTGCTAAGAGTTAAGTTTATTTATGTCCTAATAATACTACCGATATCAGTTGCTTAAAAGCTTGCGTCTTTTGATTTGCATTTCAGTATAGTACCATGGGACAATAAAGAAAATTTGGTCACATAAGTCAAATTTCAGGTTGCAAATTTTAAAATTCGTCTGTCGAGACAACCCGACCACATACGAGTGGCAGACTGGTGTATCTTTTGATTTCTATTGCCATCTAGTATCATGGGGTTAAATAAACAAATTTGCTCACTTGATTCAGAATATTTTCATTTACTTTTCTTTTTTAATGAATGCCATTTTCAATTCAACCCAGATTCGATTGGCAGACGTGCACTTTTTGGTTTACCCAAATGGTTACATTCTACAGAACATAGGTACTGAAAATTTTGGTCAAATGGGTCAGGGTTTTTGCAGCTGTCTCGCGGATTAATACTTTTTCTGCAACTTTATGTTTAGATACTAAAATTTTCATTAAACAAAATGCACTGTATGAAATTTTACTCTGACATTTTTAATTTGTACTATAGCACGCGGTATCATGGTAACAGTGCAGGAAAAAAGACTTAACAAGCACATTATTCAACTTTCGTGCAATTTGCTGGAATACCGTCTTGTGATGTTTATAATTTTATATTTACAAAGAAAGCAATTGAATGCCGAAAATGCGGATTTTCAGGAGCAGGCGTGGCATAGCTAAGAAATCATTGATGTATTATTCACTTTCATCCTTAACACGTTGAGTGCCATGGCAGACACCGGTGTCTGTTCGTTGTTTTAATCACAGTGCCAACGCAGACACCGGTGTCTGCTTCAGTATTTGTCTAAATGTGCTGAACTGGTACATTTTAGTCGGATTTTCAAAGGTCTGGTTCGACCCGTCCGCAAATCCCCTATACATAGGCACAGGCAGGCCTGAGCGGGTCGTGTTACGATTGATGTGTGTCTGCTTTTGCTTCTGCTTTGGCCCACTGATGATATGCTTTTTTTAATTCTACGACAGGGCCATAGCAGACACGGTAACGTTATATTCATAATAAATAAATATACAATATTGCAAAGCTAATTCTATCAGTCTATTAGATCTGCTGCTCATCTTGGCGCTTTCTTTACAACTGCACTTGTTTATAACAATTTCACTAATTAAAATGCACGCGTGAAAATCCAGGTTCAGACGTGTCTGATAATAAATTACGTGTCTGCTAAAAATGTCTGTTTCGGCCCTGTGACAATTATACTGTGTCTGCAAAACGTGTCTGCTTTGGCCTAGAACAACAAACTGTTATCACAAGGGCAGTATATTTTTAAAAAATCAGCATTGGGATGTTATTAGTAAAAATTATTGGCTATAGAAAAAGCTGTAATTTGGAAGGTATAATATGGATCTGGTAATGGCCCTGTGATGAAAATTTCAAAATTATATTTGGCAGTCAACGTGTTAATAAGTTACCTACTATTTATAAATGTCAAAAATGTAGGTAATTTAAATTTTGACATTTTATAATAAATATAAGGGACTGGCAAATTGAAATCAGATTCTGATTGTATTGGTAAATTTTTTGTTTATACAAATGATTAATGTGTGGAAAGATAAGAGGCGATTAGGTAATAATAATTATTAAGCGTGGTTTATCTGTACGTTAGCTTTTTTAATGTTTGATTATTAAAATTTAAATATCCCCTTTCAGTTTCAATATCAAAATTTCTTTCCCTTGTCAATCGCATATCTTTTTCCCTCATAATTTATAAACTTAAGATTAACTATCAATCTCTTCAACCAATAACAAGATAACAAGAAGATCAAACACAATATTGTCATACATTAGATCAGGAAAAATATCAGCGTTCCGGTTGAAGCCATCGAGCTTCCGGCTCCACTTGTGCCACTGGCGGACAAATCTTAAACCACTCAGCAGCCATCGAGCCATCACTCATCGAGGAGAAAGACAGAGAGAGGTAGTAACAGTGGCGTACATTTTAGAAGTAAACGCAAAATGTGGACATTCTTTTTACAATCAATTTGAATTTCGGAACATATACTAATGTTATTTAAGAGTTGATCACATAATATTAACACAGCACATATGACATGAAAATATACAAAATAGTTCATTGTATAGCTCTGGTCAAAAGTGTCTTTGCAGATCGTAATTAATTGCCAATATTACCAATTAAATGTACGTTATACAACTAATCCAGCCGAGTCATTGGCTAAGTATGATAAAGTTACTGCGCGATATGTTATATTGTAATTTTAAAATCAGATATCCGGGTACCTATTCTAATTCACAGCCATTTGTTACTATAAATAAGTATCAATTAAAGTTTACGGATTTTGGTCACCAATGATAGAAATTTTACATTATATTGTAATATTTATTTGAACATTTGGCAGGAAAAATTGCCGAACCTCCATTTGATGGTATACGAAAATATATTTTTAATTTTCTCCGCCAATAAATTTTAACCTCACAATGAATAACTTGATAAGTGGTAGTTAGCATAAAACGAAGCGAGGGTTGCTATAGTAAGTTTTAAGTGAAGAGTCGGTTCAGCTGCGCGAACGGGCGGAGCTAATTTTTTTGTACTACCCATAATATTACACAATTTGACCAAGTATATATATATATATATATATATATATATATATATATATATATATATATATATATATATATATATATATATATATATATATATATATATATATATATATATATATATATATATATGCTATATTAAATTCCACAGCACCATATCACCATATGAGTAACGACAACAACAAATAGAACACTGAACACACAGTATACCCACAACTATCAAAACAAATTATTCACTAAGAGATGCAATCACTAGAATGAGAAAATTCCTGACTAATGTTTCTGAAATAGAGAGAAGAGAAGTTTTTTCTTTCTTTCACATATATACATCTTTCTCTAAGACCAAAATTAGTGGTTCGCGCAATCGACTTTTGATTTCAATAGTACGTAGTATAAGTCGTAGCGAGAATATCGTGGCTATTACATTATTATAAACCACGTTTTCAACGTTGGTACATACATAAATTAGAATACAGGCTCCAGTCTCTTGGACCAGCAAGTTGTTCACAAAACTCTAAAAATAACTTGTATAAATTGTATAATTTAATCGCTGAGTAATGCGCGAAAAACCTCGAAATGCACTTTTTTTCAAATACTCATAACTTTGAGTAAAATCAACATAGGAACTTCGTTCTTTGAGTCCTGCACAGGAAATTTAATAAATTTTAGTGCCCTTTTGGTGAATCGAGTCGAAAAATGTTTTTCAACTCCGTACACATCGTCAAAGTTGGACATTTTTTATATTTAAAAGCATTTTTTCACAGGGGTGTTGGAGAGGCGGAAAAAGATGATGCTGAAGTTCACAAGCATGACTTTAAAGTAGGCACTTAAATGTTTTACGACCTTGAAGATTCATCGAAATCGACTGAAAATACGTCGAGTTATGACGATTTGAAAATGGGTAAAATTTCACCTCATTTCAAGTGTTCCCGTAATTGTGTTGACGAATTTACTCGTAGTTATATACCTACTAACCTACTGTAGTTTCTTTAAACGTTTAAACGTTTATTGAAATTTCCATGATGTTACTTTGCCGTCATTATTTTCCAGACTGAAATTTGTTTATTTTTTACTTCCTTGTACGGAGTAAGGAAGTATTGTAATCGCGAAAAATTTCGGTTCTCAGATTTTGACGGAAATATCCGTTTTGACCTTTTCTGAATCCATTATGACTAGTTACGTCGTGACGTCTGTACGTACGTGCGTGCGTACGTGCGTACGTACGTACGTACGGACGTATGTGTGTCGCATAACTCAAATACGGTTAGACGTAGAAAGCTGAAATTTTTAATTTAGGACTGTTATAGCATCTAGTTGTGCACCTCCTATTTTTGGTTTCAATCTACAAACCGGAAGTAGTAAATTAAAAAAAAAATTATAAATAATTAATTTTAGGCAATTTTTTTTATTTTAAATGAAAGATTATGTGATTATTATCTACAATCGGTATTTTATAAATTTTTCTGTATCTTCTATCATTTAAGAATAATTAAAGTATATACCTACTTATAATTTAATATTTCGGTATCTTGTAGTCCATGATCGATTAACATTTGTTACTAGGTAAAATTTAAATGATTATGACATGACAGTGACAGTAGCAGTGACAATAGTAAAATATCGTTTATATCTTCTTCTGCAGTTTAAACAAAATGACTAAAATATATTTGTGAGTATACTAGTATAATAAGTTAAAGAATTTTTTATATTATTCTACATTTTAGTTATTAAGAAAATTATGAACAAACAAGGCGTACAAGGAAGTCAAGTGGTGTCCACGTCAGATTTTTTTCTTTTGCTTTTATTGTTTCACAATCATTAAGAGATTTTAGTTTATAATTTCAGTAGCTCGTTAGATCTTAGATGCACTTTTTTGCCTTTGGGTCCAACGGAAAATTATTTCATGATTCATAGTAACGCCACTGGATATAAAGCTTTGCAGAAAGCTCACAAAGACGGCATATAAGTTTGATTCAGTTAAAGAAGAGCTTAATGCTATATGCTACATAATGGATGTTTTCCGAACTGATTTACTTTTGCGTTGTGCGGGTATTCGATAGTGTATGATATTTGTTCCCCTACATTTCGCTTTTATAAAAAGAATTTCGTTCTTTGGAGGATTTTGTCAATGATAACGAAATTTTTAACGGATTGTAAGCCATTTGGCAAAATTCAATGTCGGAAATGGAGCTTTTCAGGCACGAAATGTCTAAATGATATTGTTTACTATATACCTACGTGCGCTACATTCTCGTCATGCTGGTTGCTCAGAATTATATCAATAAAATCAGATATCTGCTGGATTTCATATTATATTTAATTATTCACTATATAAAATCAAATAATTAAAGAAGAACAATATATTATTTGAAAAAAGTATTAAACTTAAGATAGTTATTAAATACATGTAGGTACAATAATAGTAGAATATTATTCACGACGATGAAGTTTACAATACGCATGAGCAAAGCTAGCCATTGTTTAATCCTTAGGGAATAATAGCCATTATAGCGAGTTGTATACTGTACTTTATATACGAATAAATTATTAAATACAATATTTTAATAAAATAAATAGTACATTAAGTACATACATAGTGTAGACTTATAGAAAATACATTAAAAATTTAATTTCGCTCTAAGTTTTTAGAGAAATAGTTTAAATACAAAAGATAAAAACCTGCATCAAATAAGCTGAAATTTGTTGTTTCCTTTACTCTGACAGTTGACAGATTTGAAATTGTTGTTCTAACTCTAATTTATTGGATATTAAGAAAGATAATCAAACAATAATAATATATTTCCAATTTCTTCCTGAAATACATTTTTTCTTAATTAATTGAATTTTTTAACAGGAACGTTTTATAACAATAAATAAGGGCTCGTTGGATGCAGTTTTTTATTCTGAACATCTTTTGTATTTATAGTTTGGCGCTTAAATCAATAGGTAAAAACTTAAAGCGAAATTAAAATTTTCAAATGTCATTTCTCTATCACCATAGTTAACTACATCATAAAACATTGCAATGTTTTCTAAAAATAATTTGCAGAGAGAAATTGATTCAGGCAAAATAAGTTTTTAATTGGTGCAGAGGAGGGAATACTCACTATTATTCCTTGGTATTATTCCTTGCGAGATTAATATATGGCATTATGTAGCAAGCATCACACATTTAATGTTTATGTTATACATAAGGGGTAATCAGTTATGTGTTCTGCAATGATTCAAAATAACAATGTCATGATCTATGAAATATACAGGTACTTTGATATTCTAACTCAATTCGCGGATATTATATTTCAATCTATATAATGAAAAGTAGATATCTATTCAGATAGCCTATATGAGTTAATACATATTGAATGCTAAAAATTTATTATAAATTTTTAAATGATAGAATGAAAGCAATAGCTTTATTATTTTTATACCGTATACCGTAAATAGACAAGTTGTTATAAATGATAAAGTCGTTAGTTTAGGTACGCCTCGTGTCGTTTTTAAGTTGCTATAAAACTGGAAATTTGTTTAACAAATAATAATGTCACAAATTTATTTACCATCGAAGATAATGTACCTACCTATCTTATTATTAGGTTACAATAAATTATTATGACATAATTCCATTTTACAAAATCATCTGCTATCTTTTCTTTTTGTCAACAATGATAAACCCTACCTCCCATCTAAACTCGTGCCAGAATAAACACGAAGCGGCACAATAGAAAAATTCTTGAATTTTTTTGCGTTTGTGGAACGAAACGATAAACATTCAAAAATACATGATTTAAAAAGAGACACCCTATTCAGCTGTATCCCCAGGCGGGAGCGACAACGGCAGCGATGAAAGCATCGCCGCCCCCGGTGTCTCAGGAGAAGCAGGAATGTGTACAGGGTGGCAAATAAGAATTGTGCATTGTAAAAGGCGACAAGAGCAAGGAATGTGATTAAATTTGTAAAGTGTGTTTTATATTAATTATGAGCGACGGAAGCTGTATGATTGTTACATATCTATTTAATGCATTGTATTATAAACAAATATTTAAATTTTACATTTATGTAATATTCTATAAAGTACAATATTTAACTTTACGTTATTAGATGAATTAGATGAATGTAGATTGAATCTTACCTGGAAAGAAAAGACAAAATTGGTAACACTTTATACAGGACAGAGTGATGCAATAGCTGTAAAAAATATAATATAGTAATATACTGATCACTACGAATCAGAAAGCTCTATTAAAAATTCGCAATATGAATTACATTAGATAACATATAAGGTACATTTTAGTGCCTCTGGTTCTCTGGTCTCTTATAATTTAATTACCTTATTACAGATATTTAATACATTTGTACACGTACACTAATCAGCAAATCACGTAGTACCTACGTACCATTTATTGTTTACAAAAGTATTGAATCACCCTATATTATAAAACAGTAGGTATCTATTATGGACCATCATTATTTGTTAATTTTTTAAAAAATATACATAATTTAAGGCGCTTCACTGCAAATGCAACAGCAATTTGTTTTATCGAATCTGACTATACTATTAAAATGTATTATATAGTATATAGTACTATTTGTAGATTATCAATAAAGGCATGTGCAGCTTAAGTCACGGCTTGATAGGTGAGCATGACAGGAATATACATTTTATAAACAAGAGTTTATTTTCTAATTTTTGGGCTTATTTTTATAAAAATATTAATTTAAATTGTATTATTACTCATTAGACAGTATAAATCGTAACTCAATAATCTGTATTTTACATTTACCTATCATGCTCGCCTATTAAACAGCTGATGTAATGACGCGTGTGCACTGCAGCACTGCACTACTGCATATTGACAAAGTATGTACTAACGTGTTAGTTTATTGTAAAAAATGATTTTTTTTGAAAAAAAAAAAAACAACAATAGTAGAGTTCGCGCAATCAAAGAAAGGACACATGGCAGCTACTGCGCAGCATGTACTATTTAACTATTTAAATATTAGCTATATCCTGCGTATTTGTATTCTTTATATTTTAATTGTATATTTTTGTCGGTTTGGACAATATCTCTCGCAGCACCGGAACCGGACGTCACCAAAAAAATCGAAAGAAGGCAAAAAATAAAATAAATAATAGGTACGACTATTTTTCTATACTTAGGTATCTTGTGACTTGTGAGTGAATGAGTCAGATCGGTAGTTAGCATTTTGCTATTTTGTAAATATCAAACCGAGTAGGTCTTGCGTACCTATTCAGGATACAGGATAGTGATGCCGCCGAGACGAAAAATTTCTCGTTTCGAATTTACGAGACGGGAACCAATCAATTTCTCGTCTCGGATTTTCGAGACGAGACGAGAAATAGTTCTCGAGAAATCGAGAATTCTCGAAAGTATCAATTTTTTATTTTTTGTTTTGATATAAATATTTTTATTTCTAAAACAAGAATTTTGTGCAAATTTAATAAAAATATACAAAACAATTCCTTATAATTATCTTCCAGCTTTTCAAATAGTTGACAACTAATTTTTTTAAGAAATTGAGACGTTACGAGAATTGAACAGTCGAGAAATGACCGAGACGAGAATACATAAATTTAAGAGAATTGACTATTTCTCGTCTCATGGCATCACTAGTTCTTTCTTATGTTTATAGCTTCGACATGCTACGACTTAGATTCTAAGTTCATAAAGAATAAGCTTAACTAGTCTTAAATCATATTTTTAAGATTAACATCATCATCTTTGTATCATTGTATCTATCAATTCCAATCTAATACTTACTCGATAGGTACTTTCCACCCACTCCCACAGTATACCGTCTCTTCTGTATCCCCTCCCTGCATCATCATCCACCCTCCAGCCACCTACTTTTTTATTCCATTTGTTGCCTGTTATCAGAATTCACGTTCTTTTTTAATATCTGTCAAACGCACGGCGCAAGGCATTGTCGTTGTGTCGCTGTGTCTCCCGCTGCCATTGTCGCGCGCGGCGCTGTCGTCGCGAACGCTTTCATTATCTAAGTTGGCACAGCGCGGCGCGGCGGACATAAGCGAAATGCAGATATTGATGGTGGTGCTGGTAATGCTGGAGGTTCTAATAAAAGTTTTTATTATTTTCAATAAGTGTAGACTAATAATAATTGTATACATGAAAGTAGGAAATGGTACAGATTTATTTGATTCAAATGCGAAATAATTATGATATACTTTGTAGTTTTTTTTGTTTTTCGCTCAATGATGGAGGTTGTGGAACGCGAAATTAAGATAATATAGGTCATATGTGTATATTTATATTATCAATTATACTATCTTATTTTGATTTTACTTACTGCTGCACAAAATTATATTTACATATATGTAGTAAAATTGATATAATTAAATTACAAATTCTTCAAAACAGTGCTATGAAGATTATTCCTTAAAACTAGTAAAAGAACTAAGATAAATTGAAAATATGTTAGAAACCTTAGAATGGATGAATATCTCATTAAAAATCGATATTTATAACTAGAAATTAATATACATGAATATCAATAATTTCTATATAAAAAAGACAAACAGAATAACAAGAGTCAACTTGTAATACTATCTCATGTAAAGACCAAAATTGATTATAAATATATCACGCGCTACCAGGTGATTTAAAAAATGCTACTCACCAATCTGAGAATTGGGCACACACTTATCACACACAAATATATCTTTGAAAAAACAGACCCACAAATATGTTGTAATTCTCCCCTAACAATAAAACACATAATATTAGATTATTTTTATTAGGAATAGGATGTACGGAACACATAGGTACAAATACGACAAAAACAAAAAATACCCAACACAGTCAACCAAACACTATCACACAAACAAGTAACAGAAGAAAACTTGTTAAATAAATGACATACAAATATCTAATAAAATATAAACAAATGTAACATGTAAATAACCTATGTATCGGTCCTACTAATAGCCTAATAAGATTTGAATATACGAGTAGGCACGCGTATATTTAATCATGTCAAATTACTTCTTGAAAATTTTTGAAATTATTTTTGTCCTTCATATGGCTACCTTAATAAACCATTCTATTTTTTTTTTTTAGGTTTTATTAAATCCAAGTTGCAAATATTAAATCCAAGTCGCAAATATGAAATTCAAGTGGCATTTTTTTTAAAACGCAAGATTTGATGACAGAGTGATTTATGATTCATGAAATAAAATTATTATATTATTGCGAATTTATTTTTATAACATACTTTTATTTACAACATATAGTACCTACCTAAACAATCAATAAGTTCTCATGAATTCAAAGCGACCCAACGTCTCGCTCAAACAAAAATCATCTTTCAACCTCACCCTTTCGCCCTAATGATCTTCCAATCACTGGTACTTCACTTCACATCGGCAGCCGAGAGCCGATACTCCGCAGACTTTTAAAATCTAACCCATCCTGATTGGCGGACAATGCGCGTAATGATTCGTGCGAACAAACGAACAACCGCGGAGATAATGCAGCTAACGACCCGTCTCATCGCCACAAAGGATAACAGTGTCCTGAACTCTGAGCCCTCACAGGAAAAACACACACTTAACCCCAGGATGCGATGAGATGAGACCATGACAATGTAATCATCAAATTTATCATTTATCTTAGGAAGGAGAATAAGTTTGCCGGATGGGAAGTTTGTTGAGGTATTGACAAAGATAGGAAGAGGAAATTTTGTGATCTGTTTTATAAATTATTTGTATTTGCCTGGAGAGATATTTAAGTATTGTTTGAAAGAATTTTGACCCTTCAAATCGTAGATTTTTAAAGTTGTTTTTCAATAATAAATGACTTTTTTAAAATCTGATTTAAATGATTCTAATAATTAGTTCAGCATTTTCTATCAAAAACGTTTGATCAAATATAAAGAATATGAAAAATTAAAGACTTTTAGGGATATTTTGATATGCGCAAATTAAGAATAATTATTTCAATATTCGTGCTTCGTGCAATTATGGACATTATTTAAAGTGTACATTTTTGGTCGATTTATGGTTCCATACTCGATACGAAATTTTTAATAAAAATATAATTATGAATTATTTTATAATTTAATTCCGTAACTGATAAACTTATTATACTAAAAACCACTCAGTTAACCTAATTTTTAAATAAATTTATTGTTGTTGTCTATTAATATTTTAGGAAATAATTTATTAAATAATTTCTATTAACTGATATCATTTCCACTGGGTGTTAAAAACAAAAATGTTCTCTTAAAAACGTTCATGTTTTTTTTAAATTAAAAAAATTCTTCTTGTTACGTACAGTCATATTTTATCAAACTATAGGTATGACGTAAGTTCGTAAGTAGGTACCTACTCGAAGTTATTATGTATCCTGTAGTTAGATTTTTGAAATACTGATGTTCATTTTGCAGTCAAATTTTTTATTTCAAAATTCACGAAATTAGCATGTTATATTTTTATTGTGTACATTTTTAGTACCTACCAATTTATAGTTAACACTAAATTTGTAATAAAAATCTAAACAAATTATTAATTTACGAATTAACAAATTTTAACTATAACACTGTAATGTCTGGATGTTTGATTTTAAGATAAATTAATATAACAAAACAAAATCAAATTATTTTAATTCGTGTCAGCCAGTGAAACCATGCCCTTAATTTTAAGAGAATTAGCACAATAAAATGTTTTAAACCCTCAAAAATCTTGGTGGCGTTCGTTTTTGTCCTGTGGCGATTCGTACCAAACACCTAATCGTGTCATTTCGTCCAATATACATACCTTCAATTGGCAATAATTTAGAATTATTTGTGCGCACAGCAGGGTGTCTAAGTTGCCGCAAGTCAGCGATGTCATCAGAGTTTCGGACCTGTTTAGAGACCCCACATTGCAATTTGCGGTATATTTAAATTATTTCGTTTGGGATCAAGAATAGTAGAATAATGAATAATGCAAGCAGGATCTCATTAGCTGAAGCAAAATAAGCACAGTACCTTACAAACATCTATATAAAGCGATAAATTTTGGAGAACATGTTGTAACTTATAAGAGGTATACTACATATTTTGTATTACACGGATTATTACTGTGCCCAATACCAATTAAATTAAATTTGTTTACTGGTCCGAAACTCTGATGATATCACTCACTAGCGATTTAGAGTTTAGACACACTGTGTTGAGCGCGCCAGGGCACAGATAAATCCTAATCTTCAAAAATGTTATTACCAAGTATAACGTCGCCAGGCCAAAAACCTTTACACTTTGCTTATTATATTTCTTCTTTATGTACCTAGTTATTATTATTTAAATTAAATTTAGGTATTTATATCAAAACATAATTATGTTTAATGTTTTCGTTTGGAAACTAAAATTATAGTATACTAGATTTATTCTTTGGATTTTATGTAAATTTTTTATTTATACCAGTGGCGGATTATCGCACAGGCGCACCAAGCACGCGCTTAGGGCCTCAGATTTGAAGGGGCCTCATAATTTGCGCTTTGAAAAAAATTTTAAGCACCAAAAGTATTCTAGCAAAATCAACAAAACCTTAATTTGACGTTTAAATTAGAGTGCATACATGAGTTCCCAAACCAAAAGCAATATTAAAATTTTAAAAATTTAGAGATCCCTAAAAACTAAAAAATGTATACCTTCTATGATATAATTATTGCAACAGAATTAGGAAAATAAAAAAAAAATTCCACACTTCTTTTAAAATGAAAAATTCCGTCGATTTTTGTGCAAAAACGAAACTAAAATATTATTATAATTGAAGGGTTTGTGGCAAAAATGTGACAAGCCACAATTTTGAGAAAACAAGTATTTTGTACAAAATGCTATTTTGTTTCTCTATATAACTACTTCTTGTGTTAGTTTGTGTACATTCCAACAAATAGCAACACTGTGCAACAAATTATATTATTGCTCCAAAGACATTTCAGTAGTTTTTTATGAAAAAAATAATTATAGGAGGTCTGCAATCTCCCTTTCCAAATGTAGAAACGATTTTGAGAAATTTTTAACCATACCTATTAGCAATGCTAGTGGTGAATGTTTCTTTTCCGTTTTAAAAAGGGTAAAAAATTATTTAAGGAATTCACTTTCCCAAATACATTTGGTTCAATTTATCAATATTATGTATTAAAAATGATTTAACTCAATCATTGGATTATGAACATATTATTTACATTTTCGCTAAATAATGTAAAGCTAGAAAAATGCTCTTATAAACTAATGAATTGTTATAATATTAAATTAAAGTTTCATACCTATGCATTTTAATTCCTTTTTACCTTCCGCTTACCTGTAAAGGAAGGTATTGGATGTCTGTATGTATGTGTGTGTGTGTGTGTGTGTGTGTGTGTGTGTGTGTGTGTGTGTGTGTGTGTGTGTGTGTGTGTGTGTGTGTGTGTGTGTGTGTGTGTGTGTGTGTGTGTGTGTGTGTGTGTGTGTGTGTGTGTGTGTGTGTGTGTGTGAATGTGTGTGTGTGTGTGTGTGTGTGTGTGTGTGTGTGTGTGTGTGTGTGTGTGTGTGTGTGTGTGTGTGTGTGTGTGTGTGTGTGTGTGTGTATGTATGTGTGTATGTGTATGTGTATGTGTATGTGTATGTGTGTGTGTGTGTGTGCGTGTGCGTGTGCGTGTGCGTGTGCGTGTGCGTGTGCGTGTGCGTGTGCGTGTGCGTGTGCGTGTGCGTGTGCGTGTGCGTGTGCGTGTGCGTGTGCGTGTGCGTGTGTGTGTGTGTGTGTGTGTGTGTGTGTGTGTGTGTGTGTGTGTGTGTGTGTGTGTGTGTGTGTGTGTGTGTGTGTGTGTGTGTGTGTGTGTGTGTGTGTGTGTGTGTGTGTGTGTGTGTGTGTGTGTGTGTGTGTGTGGTCAAGGTCGGGTGTTAGTAGCATAACTCAAATACGAATTACCCGAAAATTTTGATATTTGGTATTTAACATTTGTATATAAATTGGAAGAGCTCCTTAGATTTTGGTACAAATATCTTCATCGGAAGTGATATTTTTTGAAGATTGAAAAGGTTAATTGTCAAAATTGTATATAAATTTGGAAAAATATAGTATTTATTTGTAATAAGAATAAGAGAAAAGTTATTTGCAAGTTGCAACTTAGGTTATAAAAAAATTGTCTTTATCTGGTAGCATTAAAGAACTGCAGTAAAATTTAAAAAATAAATTTATCAAATAAAACGTTGATATCTTGTAATCCATGATCGGTTGATTTTTGTTTCTGCATAAAAAATATTGACAGGTGAGACGGATGACAAGTTGGCATACTAGCGCTATATAAGTCCTAAGTAAGATATTAAATGTAGTAATTGAACGGAGGATTGCTTCAGCACAGCAGAGTTTTCCTGTGTATAAATCTTTTTATTCAGGTGATGCAAATTTCTGTGTTTGAATATTTTAGATTTTTATTTATATATTTTAAATGGGCACCGGATTTTAAGTATACATTTCTGTTTAAAGTCTAGATATGGCGGAAGGTTGTGTGATGGCCACGTCAGATTTTTAATTATAAATTACAAAATAAAATTAAAAGCGCTGTGATAAGAATTTAAAACCCTCAAAAAACTTTTTCCTGTTGTCTTAATTTAAGGAACGGAAGGGGGCCTTCACTTCAAAGAATGCGCTTGGGGCCTCGAAAATACATAGTCCGCTACTGATTTATACATATTTTATTTCAAAACAGTGCGTCTAATTATCAGCAATTCAGTTAATCAGTGTAGCCAATTTAAGTGAAATTGGATAAACAATCTGATGAAACTGGATAAATACTGAAAATATAAGTTTGATACTTTGAACAATCTTGTATATTAATTGTCAATTTATTTTACAAAGTAAGTACTTACTAAGCATAAGAATGAATCACGTTTTATTCATCTTTTCCATTATTCTACATTATATTCTATCCACGTAATTTGTCCTTTTCTTCTACACAATTTCATCTTCTTATTCGTTTCGTTCGTTACACCTTCCTCCAATGTGTTACAACTTCCCGCACGCACATCAGCTGTGAGGCCCCGCCCAGGCTGCCATCTTGTCTCACCAACACACGCACACAATCCACCACACCACATCAATCTAATTGATAAAGATCATTACTCATTGGTAGCATCTGCTTTCAAAATACCTGCCTCACCTATCCTATCTACCGCATGCTCAATGTGCTCAATACTCAATCAAATTGGCTGATGCACCACAACCAGCGACATTGGCGTAGACTTGGTAAATTTTGTGTGGGCTCATGTATTAAATACAGTGCACATGGGCCCACTCCACATTTAATATGCAACTTATGTATATTTGCTACTACCCCTCATCCTTTTAAAACTACTTGCAACTTGGATGTGCCAGTTAAAAATTGTGTGAGTCAACGACATAGATATAAATAGTAAATATCATGTACTTATGCGGTTTCCAGCACTAGCCGTGAACTCAACTCATGGGTCATGGGTATAGAGTTCTCGTACTCCGAGAAAGTACATTGCCGTTACCGCGCAGTAAACTTAAAAATATTAGCTATAACATCCGTATTTGCATGTTCCAAATCACTTTGAAACACCCCTTCCTCGTCTCATTCTCTGTTCGCCATAAATACGACTATCGATTCTGTATCCCGAATACGCCAGACCTAAAAAGTACCAAGTCAGAGGTTAAGGACATTAGTGATGCCGCCGAGACTATGAGACGATAAATAGTTCTCGAGAAATCGAGAATTCTCGAAACTAAAACTTCTTCTAAAATATAAAAAAATCATACTTTCTTCGTAGCATTTTTTTTCGTTTTTATATAAATATTTTTATTTCTAAAACTAGAATTGTGTGTAAATTTAACAAAAATGTACAAAAAAGTTCCTAAATTTACTTCTAGCTTTTTAAATAGGTATATTGCATCAAAATGTTTGCGAGAAATTGAAACGAGACAAGAATCGAGTTCTTTACGATTAGAATTGAACAGCCGTGAAATGGCCGAGACGAGAATACATCAACTTTTCGAGAATTGACTATTTCTCGTCGCATCGCTATTGAATTGAGTTGGACTCGTGACTCGTCCAAGCAAATATTTGTCACTGCGCAAGTTCTTACTCTGTTATACCACTACCTACTCATGGTTATAATAGTGGAACACACACTCCCAGGGAAGATTTTGTGCAGTTAAATTAGAGTGTGTACCTGATCGGATTCAAATCTGTGTTGTCAGGTCCGAACCACATAGTTGGTCAAATTATACGCAATCAACTATCACTCCAGGGGTAATACCAAAAGAGATGCAATTTTTTTAAAGAATAGTTAAATAATTTAGTTTTCTATTGCCGCATATTATATTAATTTGACAATACAAAACATTATCTAAAAATTTTACGAAATACACTTGTGGGAAATATTTTGTAATAATTTTTTTTAAAGGGGGAATCCCTCTAGGCCTTGGGAACGTAGCCTATTGGCCTGTAGCTATTTTACCTATATTATGTATCAAATTTTTGACACTCACAAATGTCCATGCCCGCAGTGGGATTCGAACCAACGACCTCGCTAGTCGAGCAGACCACCGACCACCGTGAGTTTCAGCACGTTAGACCGCTCGGTCATTTATATAATAAGTTATCCCTGAACCCAATTTAATTTTTTGTGCACGCTGTATTTTAATTGTTTTTGAAAGAAATAACATAATTTTCTTCACATAATCACATAAAATAACTAACTATCCATAATATTGATTTTAAAAATATAAACCTACAATGTCGATGTCGACGCCTATGTCTGCCACTAATGGCTAAGTTCACTGTTACTGTTTGGTTTTTTATGCTTTCAAACGGAAAACAATCATTATTTGGTATTGTGGCCTGAAGGCGCGAGGTAGGGATCGAATGTGTTGAATTCTGCAGGTAGAAAAGAATTTGTGAGGCGATGGTCTTAATTAAAATAAATTGTTGGGTGCCGACAACTGACTGCTGGTTTAAAAATTGACAATTGTTTAATGACAGAGAATGACTTGACTGTGGTTTATTGTGGCTTTTATTGAATGCTAAGATAATTTATTGATTTATTTAGTTTCATTTTATTAATGATTAGTGGAAATGTTACTGAAACTACAAATATTTTTTGATACAATATAAGAATATTACAACAAAATAAAACATCACATAATAAATAATTACAATTGTTATATACGTTGTTTCATTTGCAAAACCGATAGGTATATGTTTCGTATAGAATTCACGTTGTTCATCGTATAAGTGTAATATTGTTATCCCTATAATATATTATAATGATTATATTATTATATAAAATATTTATTACATGTGGTACTATAACAGAATACCTTTCTCTCTGTATTGTGTATATTGTAAATAGTTAACTCGTCTACGCATTCACTTCGATATTGCAGTTTTAATAATATAATATTCGCTATAAACCCAACCCACTGATCTTTAAGCCGTCATACTCAGCAACTCAGAATATTCTATGGAATTTTTCTTTTACTAATTTTACATTCAATTTTTTTGTTAAAACCCAAATAATACTAGCGTCCTTTTAAAATGACGGTAAATAATGTTCTGTATTATTGGCTTCATCTTTTATGAATAAGAAGTAACAAGTGTTTTTTCGATAGAAATACATGTATTTTACTTGCATGTGTCTAAGTAGGTATAGTACACGCACAGAACATGTAAAGTAAGGCATTAAAAATATTAAATACAACCCTGGTAATAAGCTTCGAAAAACCAGTGGAACACTGAGGGTAAAATATATTATATTCGGGTTAATAAATATGGCAAATTACTGAACTGCTCGACTAGGTATTTCTTATCTGCGGGATAATCTTTTACGATTGCGGTTTTGGGCTTTGTGTAACTGCAATAAACCGTTAAGGATTATTAGGTACATGATCTAAAATCACACTATACATGTATCTAGTTTCATGTATTTTTCACAATTTTTATAATATATGTTTTCAATGTTACTACAATAATTGATTATACCTACTAATAAAATCTAATGTATTAGAAAACAAAAACAATTATTCATATGTAGTCTAGAATGTTATAATTTTAGTGGAAAAAGACCTTTCAGTCTGCACGAGCTTTTAGAAATTGTTCAAAATTTGTATACCGAAGATAAATCTAGGGCAGAAAGTTACAACCCTGTAGATGTAGTTATTTTTTCACCTGAAACTGCAAATAATCTTCCTAGCAGGCAAATGAGACTTTGAAAAAGGCAGCTAGGGACAAATTAGAAACCTCTTACGGAAATTTAGAAAGCATAAAGAAAAGAACAACATAGGTACCTACTTATCGATCTACTGGATATGATAAAACTTTATAACTCAAATTTTGGGGGCTGTTGATGAGTCGGACCAGATCACTGGGCTTGATAGAAAAAATTGATCCTAGACAAGAAATTAACTTTCATATCATGATCTAATAATGTACAATGCTTATTTCCGATATGATAGAATCGACCATATCATAATATATCAAGAGAAGCAAACGAAATGTGGCTACTGGCACAAAAAAGAGCAATTTTGATGTCAAAAGTGTGGTATTGGCCTTATCCCACAGAATGTTTTAAAAATTATTACACTGACAAAGAAAAATTTTGATACTTGTAAACTGTATATAACAAAAAAATCTGACGAGGATACCACATGACTTCCTTGTACGCCTATTAAACTGTTCATACTTTTCTTAATAACTAAAATGTAGAACAATATAAAAAAATCTGACTTTATTTTTTTAACTTATTATACAAATATATTAATATATAAGTACTACTACTACTGCTACTATACTCACAAATATTTTAATCATTTTATTCAAACTGCAGAAGAAGATATAGAGCATATTTTACTATTGTCACTGTCATGTCATAATCATTTAAATTTTACGTAGTAACAAAAAATGTTAATCGATCATGGACTACAAGATACCGAAATACTAAATTATAAAAATATATACTTTAATTATTCTTAAATGATACCAGATACAAAAATATTTATAAAATACCGATTGTAGGTAATAACCATATAATCTTTCATTTAAAATAAAAACATTTGTCTTAAATTAAATATTTATCAAAATATTTGAAAAAAGTACTATTTCCGGTTTGTAGATTGAAACAAAAAATAGGAGGTGCACAACTAGATGCTATAACTATCCTAAATACAAAATTTCAACTTTCTACGTCTAATCGTACGTACAGACGTCACGACGAAACTAGTCATAATGGATTCAGAAAAGGTCAAAACGGATATTTCCGTAAAAATCTGAGAACCGAAATTTTTCGCGATTACAATACTTTCTTTTACTCCGTATAAGGAAGTAAAAAATTAGTAAGTAGTGGCCTTTAAAAAGGACGCAAGGTTTTCTTGAAATTTTGATAAAAAATAAATATAAAAATCTGACGTGGCCATCACACAACCTTCCGCCATATCTAGAATTTAAACAGAAATGTATACGTACAATCCGGTGCCCATTTAAAATATACAAATAAAAATCTCAAATATTCAAACACAGAAATTTGCATCACCTGAATAAAAACATTCATTCACAGGAAAACTCTGCTGTGTTGAAACCATCCTCCGTTCAATTACTACATTTAATATCTTACTTATAGGACTTATATAGCGCTAGTATGCCAACTTGTCACCCGTCTCACCTGTCAATATTTTTTACGCAGAAACAAAAATCAACCGATCATGGATTACAAGATATCAACGTTTTATTTGATAAATTTATTTTTTAAATTTTACTGCAGTTCTTTAATGCTACCAGATAAAGACAATTTTTTTATAACGTAAGTTGCAAATAACTTTTCCTCTTATTCTCATTACAAATAAATACTATATTTTTCCAAATTTATATACAATTTTGACAATTAACCTTTTCAATCTTCAAAAAATATCACTTCCGATGAAGATATTTGTACCAAAATCTAGGGAGCTCTACCAACTTATATACAAATGTTAAATACCAAATATCAAAATTTTCGGGTAATTCGTATTTGAGTTATGCGACTAACACCCCTTGACCACACACACACACACACACACACACACACACACACACACACACACACACACACACACACACACACACACACACACACACACACACACACACACACACACACACACACACACACACACACACACACACACACACACACACACACACACACACACACACACACACACACACACACACACACACACACACACACACACACACACACACACACACACACACACACACACACACACACACACACACACACACACACACACACACACACACACACACACACACACACACACACACACACACACACACACACACACACACACACACACACACACACACACACACACACACACACACACACACACACACACACACACACACACACACACACACACACACACACACACACACACACACACACACACACACACACACACACACACACACACACACACACACACACACACACACACACACACACACACACACACACACACACACACACACACACACACACACACACACACACACACACACACACACACACACACACACACACACACACACACACACACACACACACACACACACACACACACACACACACACACACACATACACACACACACACATACACACAGACATCATCGTGAAACTATCAAAAATGAGTTGTAAGGACCCTAATTCGTGCTCATCCACTAAAAATTCACCACCCGATTTTTTGCATGATTCCAATACCTTCCTTTACAGGTAAGCGGAAGGTAAAAAAATAAAAATGAGTAATTTCGATAAATTTAAACTACGACAAACAATTTCTGATAACATTTTTTAAATCTTAAAATTAATTCAGTACCTACTAACTGTTTGAGTTTTAATTTCTTGATTTTTATGAATAATAATTATTTGATAAGGTTAAAACTAAGTATCCCATTAATATATTTGTGAATTTCATTACGCAATACGCAAATTTAATTGTTTCAATAAGCTATATAATTACCGTAATTCAGTATATAGGTACTGGTAGGTGTGTATTTATTTAATTAGGTATATTCTTTTAAAAAATTAGTGGAATATTTGACAAATAATGTAAAACTAGCTCATACAATAACCTATTATTCCACACTCAAACAATACCTCCAGAAACCAAACACATTCCTTTATCCGCATTTCTTACTCCTCTTGCAAATCTTTCCCAAGACCAACACTACACTTATGGCATATGCAGCAGGCACTTGAATCACAATCACACAATCGCGGAGATCGAAACAAATCATCGACTTCTGATGTTGGGAAGTTGAGCGTTTTGTTCAGGGTGACCGCGGACAATACACCGCCGAGACGGCTGTGTTTCACGGATGCAAGTGAAGTGCAGCGCTTAGGGCGAAGGGCAGTGAGAACGCGAATGCGAACTAGCCAGGTTAGGTGCTTCAGATGAGTGCGGTTAAGTCTTATGGGAACCAAATTTAATTTAGGCGATATATTAGAGCGAGTTGTACATTTCTAGTAAAAAAGATTAAGCCTCTGGCATTATTAGAGTGCGGATTATATGCAGGCAAATGTGAATGAAATATGCATGCAATATACATTGAAATATAGAGCCAAAATATGCCCAATATATGCGCAAAATATAATAAATATGCAATATTTTTCAAATATATGCAGGTATGCAACGCAATTTTATTCCTTTTAACTAAGAATTTATTTTATAAATCAAATATGTAAAAAATATAGATATTATGCAAAATATGCAAAAAATTTAAACCTTGATCTATTTTTGTATTAAATGCAAACATTTGTAAAGAAAATACTAATATGCACAATATCCACACTCTAGTCATTATTTTAAATGCTAAAGCCCGTTTTAGATGGTGCAATTTTTACTACACAACGCAATTATTTGCAGCAAGATATATATAGTTATATTTAATTTGGTACCAACATACAAATTTATTATTTGAAATATCTCCATCTGAACATATGCAAAGCAGTATGAAAGTAAAGCGTATTTAAAATATAAATATTTTGTACTACGATTTATCAATAAAATTGTTCAATTTGATATAAAAAGTAAGTTACTACTAAAGATTTTGTTTCGTTTTTTAAAAAAGTACAGTCTATGATAAAATGTTGTTTTTTTTTTAAATTTTAGTAAACTAAGAACAATTTTATATGGAAAAGAGAGTACCTACCTATATTATGTTTATCAAGAACAGTTTGTTGGCAATAACGTGACGAGCTAAAATTCTCTAAAAAATTGCATATTGTGACAACAAAAGTAGAACCGGTTCTTTTATGCAAAATTTCTTGCAACTTCTAATTTATACGAAGCAATTTTGATTGTATTTTTTATGCAAAAAGACTTGCATCATATAAAACGGGCTTTAGACCACTAATGTGACGTCACGCCTTCCAACTTTGTTTAAAAATATCAAATCTACTTTTATGGCCGAACCACATTATATTATGTTATTCCTATATTATAAAGTAAAGTACATTGCTACTGGAACCTTTTATTGTCAAATGCCTGGCATTTTGATTGACTATGTGACTGGTTTCATTAGATTAGAAATAATACAGGTTCTACTTGAACTGTGTGGCTTGACCCTAAAATAGTGAAAATTGATATTTTGAATGTAATGAAAAAACTGACCGTTTGCTGCAAGCTCTATGGTGCTTGTTTACTCTTCAATAACAAATAAAAAATGTGAATTGACCAGTATTAGTACCTACAAATCGTCAAATGTATTGATTTGTAGTAACATAAATATATCTAACAAATGTGAACACTGTACATGACCTTATTAAGACATATTTCAAAATGTTGTTATCATTATGGATACAAGTTATTATTTAAAAAAAATTATTAATTTACCTTTCTAGCAAAACAATATAGACAAGCTCGAATAAACCAAGAATAAATCACAAAATTCACCCACTGTCACAATATAAACGCACCGTTCTCCGCCACACACATCACTAAACTAAGAAATTGCAATAATATTCAAATTAATGTATTATTAGTTCTTACGTATAATTAATAACCATAAGATTCATATTCGTTTGACTAACAACATTTCTTAAAACAATTAACTCGGATACAATGTTTTGACTTGTTCATGTTACGTTTTTCTTATCTAAAATCTGTTTTCAAACTATAAGAGGAATAAAACCAATAATAGTATTATGTATATTATTTGATTAAGTAGGTATGTTGAATCACAAGCATAGAAATCATCGTAGTTTATAAGCAACAAACTATAGTAGGAATTTATTTCTCGTTATTAAATGAATACATTTGAAATTTGTGTAGGTATATACTTATTTGAAATTGGACGCATGATTAAATTTAAAATATTAAATTTTGGCTGATTATTATTTTTTATAAAAACTTTCTTCTTAAAAATGCATGATTTGTACTATTTGATTTAAAGTTGTGTAGGTACCTACTACACCTAGGTACTCTCCCGCCCAAAAAGCAGTATTTTAAATTTATGAAACTGGACTAACTGAAAAGAAATTAAAATTGTAATAAAATGATGGTCGACTGATGTTTGGAAATTGGTGATAAAAAATAATCGGGATTCAGTCAATTTTTAATATATTTATTAGTATTCAATGGGCTACTTGCATGACTTTTTAATTAAATATTTTTAAAGAAGAAATGAAAACTTAGGACATGTATTTTTTATTTTGACAAAAATTTTACCAGGAAGCCCAAAAAAGTAATGAAAATTGAGTGACGTAGAGACGGCTGGAACCAATGACTCGCCGATTGGCCGTAAGCCATAGGACCGACACAACTAGTGAACGCCCCACTCGTGCAGTACGCTCCTCTTGTTCAAGATAATGACGTCACATAAAAATTTATTTCTCAATTTACTAAAAAACAATATAGTCCAGTCAGGAGAGGTTTTGACTGAAGACTAATACATAACCAAATGAAATTTGGCATGTGAGTAGTTAAGAACATACAGAAACAAAAAAAAATTCGCTCCACCTCGGTATGCTCTGCTTCCCACAAAAATTTTCTGTTGAAACTCAAAATTTTCTTGTAACGCATTTTCCTCGAAAACTATCAAAGATTTTGGAAAACAGTTTTGACAGGATGAAAGTTGAGGAAATTTGCTATCAAAATGGTCTTTGAAAATTTTTCATAAGTAGCACCGTGTAGGCACCAGCCATTTAATATTCGAATGACTTGAGAATTTTCTGTATAGTAGGCGCTACATTGCGAATGACGTAATAAATTCGCCGCTACAGAATGAATGTGGTATAACTTCGTTAAAGAACATCATTTTGTAAAGATAAAAATTGCATTTTATTCGTCGAGGCTTCCACTTTCAATTGCACTAATAACATTTGAATTTCCGACCCCGTTTATACCGAGAAACTTGCTTTAAAAAAATCATAACTCAGTATTAGAAGACGTTCAAAGAATTCTCAATATTTTCAATATCTATGAATGAAATTGTAAACTCGTAGAGGATTATCTTCATCAAATCATCCCCAATCACATGCAACTATTTGGAGGGTTGTGTGTTGTACGTCCGAAAAAAAAACTGGTTTTTGCTATCTCATAGATTTCTTTATTTATCGCGGGCACGAGCATTTTTGAAAATAGACCACTTTTTGGCCCCGTAAATTGATTTTTAATGATCTTATCGTTAAGTACAAATCCTAATCAACAAGATTCTGTAATTTGTTTCATCAATTGTACTACTACGTACATGTAACAAATGTTTTCCTAAAAAAAGATCATAACCTATAAATAAAGAAGGTAGCGAAAACCAGTTTTCTTTTCGGACGTACAACACACAACCCTCCAAATATTTGCATGTGATTGGGGATGATTTGGTGAAGATAATCCTCAACGAGTTTACAATTTCATTCATAGATATTGAAAATATTGAGAATTCTTTAATACTGAGTTATGATTCTTTAAAAAGCAAGTTTCTCGGTATAAACGGGGTCGGAAATTCAAATGTTATTAGTGCAATTGAAAGTGGAAGCCTCGACGAATAAAATACAATTTTTATCTTTACAAAATGATGTTCTTTAACGAAGTTATACCACATTTTATTACGTCATTCGCAATGTAGCGCCTACTATACAGAAAATTCTCAAGTCATTCGAATATTAAACGGCTGGTGCTTACACGGTGCTACTTATGAAAAATTTTCAAAGATCATTTTGATAGCAAATTTCCTCAGCTTTCATCCTGTGAAAACTGTTTTCCAAAATTTTCGATAGTTTTCGAGAAAAATGCGTTACAAGAAAATTTTGAGTTTCAACTGAAAATTTTTGTGGGAAGCGGAGCATACCGAGGTGGAGCGAATTTTTTTTTTGTTTCTGTATGTTCTTAACTACTCACATGCCAAATTTCATTTGGTTATGTATTAGTCTTGGGTTTCAGTTAATTTTTGACTCTCCTGACTGGACTAATAATTTTTAATAAAAGTAGAGAAATTCTTGGAGAATTCAGTCAATTTATTAAAATACAATAACACACCAACGTTTCGACTTCAATTAAGTCCTCTTCAGGGTGATAATTGTCAAAAACTAGAATATAGCAATTGTCATTATATTCTGACAATTATCACCCTGAAGAGGACTAAATTGAAGTCGATACGTTGGTGTGTTATTGTATTTTAATAAATTGACTGAATTCTCCAAGAACTTCTCTACTTTTATCCATATATCCAGTCGAGTAATCTTGTCCTCAATAATTTTTAAATAAAATTTTATTTTTACATAATATGTTTTCGACCTAACATTAGATACATAGTAATAGAAATCTCATTTTCAATAGTATGCCAATCACATCCTGGCTATGTAACCGTCTCACAGCCCTGATGAAGACTATAGTATAGTCCAAACGTTGGCAATTTAGTAATAAATAATATATTAAAAACTGACTGAATCCAGATTATTTTTTATCACCAAGAAATAAAAATAATTTAAATACGTCACACAATCCTAAATACTTACTTCTAATAAGCATTAAAATCTAAGCATCAATATAATTCTTGAATCACGCACAGCTTAAAGTATTACCCACTCCTCAAATCAACATTCAATGATTCAATCACAAATATTTATTATCAAACTCTAAGCAAATCATTCATTCATTCGCCCTGCACCCACACTGCACAAACAGATGCATTTACATCATACTCCTTGCCTTGGTGATCTCATCATCTGCATGTGAAAAGGTGGCACTCGTGCCACGCGTCTATGGTAAATAATATGGAAATTGATTCGAAGTCGACAGAATGAGATTATCGCCAGAGTGGAGACTGTTAGACTGTTACCTTCCTCTTCTGCTGTGATGCGGTGAATAATAACTACGAAATACAAACACATGTGTATGTGGAGTGTGAATAATAATAAGAGTGGAGGTTAGGAGTACGCGGTTGCATGCTTGATAGAATGATGAAACAGGAAGAGTAAATACTAAATATTAAGTGTTTGAGTGGGCTTACTTTGAATTTTATTATAATAATTACCGTTTGATTTTGTAATAAGTTACAATGTTTATGTGTAGTTTACTGTTGGCACGTCAAAATAGAAAATTCTTAGGTGTTAAACGGGTCACAGCAATACAGGTAGGTATTCGCTTGCAAAATAAAAATATTAAACAAGTATATTTTGTTAAGAAAATTAACTAATCAATAAATATTGTTTGATTTATAACTTCCCCGACCTATGTAGAGAGAGATATTGTAATCGTGATTTTTTCACAGTTAGAGATTTTAACGAGTCTTCAAGATATAGACACCCAACTGAACCCAAAAATCATTAGTTATTTTAAAAATAAGGTTTGTGTGTTTGTCTGTCTAGATGTTGAAAAAACGCGTTGGAATTTTGGACTGAAATTTTATATCTAAGATATTGTGCCAAAAACTGACTTCAAATTCGATAATGAGTTTTATTCAATCAATGGTACCAACTTTATAAACTGAACTCTTTTTATTTTTATTAAAATACTAGCTATCGTGTGTGGTATAAAATTAAATATCTCGGGAAAAGAATTCTAGTAAAAAAATAAAAATAACATTTAAGCGATCGTAATTTTTTTAATATAAATTATTCAAATTATACCGAGTTTGGTATAAATTTAAAGCTCTCGGAGAGATAAGTTAAGTAAAAACGTAAAAAATAACATTTATTCCATTTTAATTGTTTCTCCAAAAATTATTCACATTTTTTTAGTGTATTGTCAAATTTAAGCTCTCTAGGAAAAAAATCTAGTCGAAGAATCAAAAACAATTTATAAACGTTGGGCAGTTGTTTTTTCACATTTTATTCAAATTATGCCGAAGTTGGTATCAACTTAAGGTAGGAAATCCGTCGGTCATAGACGTGCGTGATTTCGGTGTGAGGTGAGGCCAAATGCAGTCAAATTATGCGAAATAATTCATTAAAAATAATAGATTTGGATGTAAATTACAAACTATAGGTATCGGTAGTATGATGTCAAAAATATCATTTTTTTTGAGACTGGAACCTTTTACGCTTTCTCAACAATTATTGAAGTGGCGCATAGTTTTTACATCTGTTGGGTTGTTATTGTTATGATATAATATTTTCTAATCGTTTAGTAAAACTACTGCTAACCTCCATATACGCAATGCATTTTAGCATGTAGGTATTAGTGTCAAATTTTAATTTTAATTTTTTTCCTAATTCTACGACTCGTATTGAATGCTGTATATTAATTTGAATCATATTACGGCTACGGGTTGTGACCACTCATGGATTTAGTAGCTTGAATAGTTCGGGAAAAGAGATGAATTTATTTAAATTTTGCTGAATAAAGTATAAAATTAAAGCCTTTACGAAAGCAAATTATTAAAACTTAAGGTAGTCAAGGAAGTACTGTGGTGGCTACAGCAGATTTTTATATCGCTGATATGCATGAAAAATATATGCATGAAAAAATGAAATTATAAATTTTCGCATCAATTCATTTTTTTACTAAGTGAGATTTGATCACATAATTTGAAAATTTCTAGGATTGAAATCATTTGAATTAAATTTTATAATAATTACAATTTATTTCCATAAAAAATCTATAACTAAAGTAATTTTTTTGTAAATAAGAATTATATTTATCCAACTTTATCTACAATAAAACATTGGCTATACATTTCACTTTCTGTTTTAATAAAATTATTGTTTATATTTCTAGTTGAATTTATGACGAATATTATTTTAGAAATATTATACCTACCCACGTATTCCTGGCATATTCAAATAAACCAAACCAACAATCTATTTTGCCTGTATTGTCGTATAAAACGTATATTTTTATTATGTACATTTCTGAAAGAAAATAAAATTCCAAAGCCTTCTACAACGCAACAACGTGCAAAAAATGAAAAATACATACGCACAAATCTCCCAGCACACAAACTTTTTTTGTATCCTTTTAAAAATTCGTAATTCACTGTACACAGAGGCGCGCGCACATTGTCGACTCGTGAGTGGTGGGGGCACTGTGTATATCGGCAGTCTCGAATGCTACAAATAAAATACACAAACGGGGTATTGTGCGGTCGAAATTTACAAAGCAATTGAAAAGATTTCAATATGCACAGTGTGTGGAGGCGGCGGCGGCGGTGGCAGTCGCGGATATTTTGTGTGACGCGACGTTCGACGAATTCGATTGAAAGGATGGCGATTCGCCATTGTGATGAAAATTTACACTTGTGCACTCCAAGTCACGTGGGCTCTTGTGTGCCTCGCGAGTGTTCTCTTTACAGATGGTATTCGCATTCGCTATTCGTATTCGTAGTCGTGCTTTTCTAAACGCAAGCAAGATATATTGAATCCATACATTCGCGTTTCTTTGCCGATGATTTAAATTTGAAAATTGTGAACAATACAAAGAAATGAAACAAATAATAATTAATATATTTCCTTCTTACGAGTATTGCTCTGATAGAATTATGAGATTATAAAATCATTACTTACCTTTACTGACCTTTTAAGAACTAGGAGTTTTTTATTTCTAGCAGTGAGTATAAACCTTTATACTCACTGTTTCTAGTAATTATTTTATTCGCAAACATTTGAGAAAAACAAAATAAAAACACATTTTAAAATGAAATATACAAAGAAAAAAACCTTTCGCTCGTTCAACTTCATCTGAAGATTTTTTCTCTTATAGGGAAACACAGGCAATCACAAACATTTGAATTTACATGTTAAATATGTATATTCACATATACACATAAATGTAAGAAGGACAAATAAATCAAGCCTTCCTTTCTTAATTCCCATCTTCAGTCAAAATCTACAAAAAATGGGTTAATGTAAATATTGGGTAAAACAAAAATTCTAGCTGATATAAGTAATATTCTTTGCGGTGCGGCTATACACATATAACATATAAATCACAATAAAGATTTTTTTTCTACAAAAGTGCGAATTCACATGTTTTATTTGTTAAAATTATTGATGGTGAAAGTAGGCTTTTGAAACATTGAGTGGTAAAAATAATTTTTCAAAGAGTACATTTTTCATACCTAAAACACTTGTTGTAATCTCTGTTATAATTATTATTCAAATGGATAATTTTCACTGAGATTGAGACTTAAACCATTTTGCTGAACTAGAAATTGTGCAGTTACTGGAGGGTCAAAGCTGTCAAAATATTTTTGACTTCAGAGGCAAAAGTACAAATAAACTCACTTTCACTATCACTACAACATTCTGCATGAAATGTCATTATTTTTAAATCACACCACCATAAATGCAAAATTTCAAAATTTAACTGCCAGTTTTTAGATATTGTTATTTATTTCAGCTCTGACAGCAAGCCTACCTGTTTTGTTTTTCTTTTTGTAAATATTATATTATATATTATTTTTTGATTAATTTTGAATATTTCCTTTCGTAGAAAAAATAGTATGTAACACACTTGCGGAAAGGGTCGTTGAAAAACTCGTATGATAGGCGGAGAACTCGCTAACGCTCGTGCTAGTTTTTTAATGAAGCCCTTTCCGCACATGTATTACAATACATACTATTATACGTGTGAGATACAGATCAGCTGATATTACGTTATTATGACGTCGTCGTTTGTGTAAGTATATGCCGGCATTCAATTTATTTGTTTAGTGCATTTTCGCCATCGCCACTGCTGCTCAATCCACTCTTGCACCTAATAGTAAGTTGTTTCTTATTTTCCTAATGACTTAAATTTGCTGAGCGTACGATTTGATTTAAGTGGACTTTGGTTCGTTTATAAAGTGTGAGCCTTGTTCGATAATTTTGCAAAATTCAGAAAATTTGTATCCCATTTTAAAACTGTGTTAATATAGTGTAAGCAATATTTTCTTTCAGTATTCCTGAAATTGTTTATTATCGAATTATGGTGAACATTTACATTTTATAAAAGAAAAAGGTGCAGTAAGTAATCAAAAGCACCATACTGTTCTACTTCCAGCCAGCACTTAATTTGGTTACCTGCCTCCGTGTAATTGCAGGGCTTCAACCACATATGGTTGAAAGGTGTAGACCCGAGAACTAGAAAACCCTAAATGCTAACCAGCAGCGCAGTTGGGGTTGGGGGCGGCCCGCGGCTCTGGAGGCAGTTAGCAATTACCGCTGCGGGTGGGTGTGAATGCTTGACGCACCACCGCCAAGCCGGGAGCAATGAGTTTCATTTTAACCTCGCACATATACTCTGTGTAAAGTGAGAATGTGAATAGAAAATATGTCAACGAGGAAAGTTGGAAATCATTTATAACTTTTGCTCGTTGAATATTGCAATAGTATAAATTAATTGGTATTTATTTTATGTTAGGTATTTTCTGTTATTGATATTAATAAATTCACAGTTGAAATAAATTTTTTGAACAAGAAAGGTTCTTGAACCTTGAGCAAGAGGAACATATTCCCATATAAGATTTTAGAATTTAATTAGTGCAAATAATAAAACAACCTAATCTGACAGTCCAACATTTCATGATTAGGTTTAAATTAAAAATTTTAGTCGAAAACATTAACAATATTTTTGTAAAATTGTTAAAATACAGATTTTCAGTCTTTTGATTTTTGACAACTAGTATCACTATTAAGCTTCAATAAATTTAAACAAGTTTGGCTTACATACAGGGTTTCCCAAAAGTTCTGGGACGGAGCTATGAGTTTTGAACAAGTGAAGAAACAAAATTTGAAAATTTGGCCATCACTAAAGAGTTATAAAAACTACATTATTAGATAGTTTAGAACTTTCATGCAACGTGGATTTTTTTAAGGAGATGACTACCCCAACATTTTTAAATAGCAACCCCTGTTGAGTGTCACCTTATTTTAAAGGTAGGTAATGAAAATAGTATATTGTACAACAAGAGTGGATGTGATGCCTATATCGCACGAGAACGAGTTTGCAGTCACGACCCCACAGGGGGAGTGTCTGCAAACGTTCGCGTGCGAACGTGCGATATAGGCAATCCACTCGAGTTGTACAGCCTATTTTTTCTACGAAATATGGTTTTTGCAATAAAATGCACTCAATGTGATGCCAAAAATTATTTAAAAGTAGGGTTACATCAATTATTTTGTGACATATGACATTTGAATAATTGTTGCCAACGTAAAATCTCTAAATTTTATTTGCTTTTTTAGCAATAAAATAATGCTTTTAAACATAATTAATTATTAAATAACAGTTGATTTAATGTTTTTAGTAATTATTTGTCATAATAAAAACATAATTTGTACGCATTAACAATTTTTTGACGTATTTGACTTTGAATTTCATATCCACACCAGGTGTGGATATGACATCCCTATCCACACATGATAGTATGAAGGTATGTTGCCAATATCCAGTAGGGAGTAGAAAAAAGAAATTACATCTCCATAAATCAAATCCCTACCTATATCTTAATTCTTTAAATAATTTAATTTTAATTAATTTAATGTTTTTTGCACGTTTATTACGATTTTTATAACAAATGTTCAAATTGTCGATCTTCTTCGGTTTCGCAATGACCCAAACGCTTTTTTTAGTGATCCCCAATTTTTTTTTCTTCACTCGTTCAAAACTTATAGCTCCGTTCCGGGACTTTTGGGAAACCTACAATTTTAATAATTTTCTACTCTAGAGAGTAGAGATAGATTAGTACCCCATGAATATATTTTCGCAAAGGGATAACGAATTTTGAATTAGAATACTTTGCTGTATGCCCGTACCTTCTATTTTTGTTTATTAAAGATAAAGATACCTATTTAAAAATTATATTATTAAGTATATCTTCTGTGAAATTATGATTATCAGTATTGGTTAAATGATACTATATCAGTGGCGGATCCAAACATCCAAAGGTGGGTGATGGAGCGATCGTCCTCCTTTTGAGAGAATTTGTTTTTTAAAAGTTTAAGAAATCGTTGGCTGTCAAATTAAAGATAGAGAAAATTTCCAATTTTCATTAAATTTATTTTTTAAATTTGTTATTTATTTTAATTTCTACTCGTGAAAAAGAGTAAAATATCTATATCTATGTAGTTTCTTTTTTATGGATAAATTTAACTTTTAATGAAACAGCCGTTGACCTTGAATCCAATTTTTTTCGACTGTGACGCTATTTTTCCTTTTTTTAGGGAACAGCATCGAAATATTACTTTTGATAAAAATTCGCCCTCTCCTTGGAGATTTACTAGATCCATCACTGTACCATACGATACGCCTTCTAAAACAGACACTCATGTTTAAATAAACTACTACTGAGTCACTAAGCGAATTATTACTTAATTCTGTATTTTAAATAGATATTATGAACCTATAACACCTATACCCCGTTAAAATCGTCTGTTTTAGATAATAGAGCAACAGAATCACAAAACACGAAAGAAGGCGAATAGTAGGTATGAAATTAAAAGATTATACATTTTTAACTTTTTTCATTCAAGCTCTCCAAAAATTGAATGACAATAACCAACAAATTTCTTTAGTATAGTTAGTTTAAACTTGTTCTTTTTCTTTTCCCCTATTATAAAAACTCATTTTACGTTAAAATTGGATTTACCTACTCTCCTTACAACATTTTCCCAAAAATCCTGTATTCTCATTCCTACCCACTATTTAGCTCCACGTACAAGGGGTTAGTTTGGAAACAGTTGTTGTGTATTTGCGACAGAAAGTCGGTAAACAAAGCCAGCTTTGTGCGCTTTCTGCGGCAACAATGGCCGGAGCCTCAACAATGCGCAAGGACAATAGCAATGGGTCAAGCGAGTCAGCAGCATGTTGCACCATTCCTGGCGACTATTGTTCACTTATTTGTGCCTCAGATGTCCACAAGACGAGGAGAGAGAAGAAGGATACCTGACTAAGACTTGCACCTGGATTTACTTGATTTATGATGCCATTCTTATGTTCAATGAAATTAATTATGGGGAGGAGGATTTTAAGAAGCGCGAAATAACTTAAGTTATGTTCAAGGTGAAGTTATTCTTATATTTCTTAAGGGGTATATTTGGTTTTAATAACCATGTAATGGAACGGTTTCTTATATGTACTTTACACTTTCTGGATACATAATTCAATGTAAATATTCTCGATTAGACTAAAGAATGCCAAAACCACAGAGATAACTGATACTTATAATTTATAAAGTTATAGAGTCATTTGTAAAAATTGATATACCTAGGTATGTATTAATAAATCCTTCAAATTTTTTGTAGGTAGGTATCTACTTACTAAATTTCTTATCTCAGATTTCCGAGATGAGACGAGAATTCAAAACTACGAGACGAGAAATAGTTCTCGAGATATCGAGTACCTATTCTCGAAACTAAAACTTTTAAAAAATGTTGATATTTTTCTCTTCGAAAATGTCAATTTTTTATTTTACATTATTCGTAACATTTTTGGTTTTGATATAAATATATTTTTATTGCTAAAACAGGAATTGAGTGCAAATTTAATAGAAATGTACAAACAAGTTCCTAAATTTACTTCTTCAAATATATGGAAGCAAATTTTTTCGAGAAATTGAGACGAGATGATAATTGAGTTCTTTGAGACGAGAATTAAACAGCCGGGCAATGGCCGAAACGAGAATACTAAAATTTCTTGTCTCGAAAATTTAAGACGAGACGAGAATTATTGATCATTTCTCGTCTCGTCTCGTTTCACGCGGCATCACTATTCCTAATTGGAGCTTCAGAGATTGTCTTCAGGTTTAGGTACTGGCTACAAAAATTGAACTAAAGTTAAACCTATCATAATTCTTAATTATATTATTTTTAATTTTTTTGGTTATTCAATATAAGTAAAGTAGATCAAATTAAATTTATACTCATGTTTTTGTAGGTATACCTACCTATTATTTTTATACTTACATATAATCATACTCAGATGAAATAATATTTCTAAAAGCTTATCAAATCATAATTATTGCCTATCTACTTTTGCTTAAATTTTCAAATTTAAACCATAAGTTTTTCCAAAGTAAATTGTTAATTTAAATTTCTAATGCCTTAATGCAGTTACTAGGTATAGATATAAAGGTTACTTATATAATATATTTACTTCATTTGAAAAATTTTCTAAAGTTGCAGACTGCAAACTGCACAGTATAGAATTTAAGGTACCTAGTATTTATTTTAAGGTGAACCATTAAATGAGACTGATTAACAGTGGAATTAAATCATTTGGACCCAGTATAACGGTATAAGTAGTTAGTATTTTAGTCAGTTGTAAGGGTTGAACTAAGACCCGCTTACACGAAAGTCGAAAATTTTCATATTACCTACCATTATGCTATAATATTTGAAAAAATGTATGTAGGTATAGGTACTATATTGTCATTAAAATACCTACAGAATTTGATATTAATATAGTATTAGTATTATTGCTTTAGAATATCAATATACTTAGACTAATGGGTGAATTCTGTTCAAATCTGTAAGTGCTACAGTACAGATATGTAAAATTATAAATATGAAACAAAATCGCAATGAAATCTATAATCATATGAACATTTTTATACTTGTCAACAAACATTGATGTGATTTTGTTCATTATTTAAAGATTTACAAATCTGTAGCATTTACATATTTGAACAGAACCCACCCATTAAACTCTATTTTTATAATTTATATAAATAAGGCATACGAATTATTAATTATAATTTAAATTCTGCTTGTGATTTCTACAATACAATGTAAATTCCTGCTTTCAAGTGTGAGAATTAATCCAAAGAATTACGAGGCTGAAAGTGCTCCCTGTTAACTGTTAAAAAATCCAGCAATACAACTTCACGATTCATAAATAACATCCGCGAAAATATGGGCGATCAAGCGGAATAAATAAACCTCGCCCAGTTGGCAATTATCGCATGGCCGATAATTTCAACAGGAGGAAATCATACTTTAAAATGCTAATCACGCACTCGCGTGCTCTTACATCCACGGCAATAAACCTGCTGCATCGTGCACTCCTCTATGCATAAATAAAAAACAAGAAATACTAACACTGTGTGTCACGGTACAGCAAACAAAAATAGAGGTGGAAGCAAAGTAACCAATGAGCAATCGAGGCGGAGCCAAATGAACACCACGGGTGAGATCTGAAGTTAGGCCCCGCCTCTGCACTGCAGCTTGCAGCCGCCGAGCCAGAGTCCGGTCAGTTGATCAGTTCTTGTCGAGCTAGCAAGTGATCAGTGAAATGTCTTCAGCTAACGTTTACGGTTATCCCATGATGGAGGACTTCCAACACCTTCATCAACAACAGAGTCTGCATCACCAGGCCGCGCAACACCATGTGCAGCAGCAGCCTCAGCAACAATCGCAGCAAGAGCACATCAAGCGGCCCATGAACGCGTTCATGGTTTGGTCTAGAATTCAGCGTAGAAAAATCGCGTTGGACAACCCGAAGATGCACAACTCTGAGATTTCTAAACGTCTTGGTGCCGAGTGGAAGTTGTTATCCGAGCTTGAAAAACGCCCGTTCATCGATGAAGCTAAACGGCTGCGCGCCATGCACATGAAGGAACATCCAGACTACAAGTACCGCCCAAGAAGGAAGCCCAAATCTCCGCTTCACAGCCAAATGAAGTCAGCTGGAGTTCAGTTTCCTAACTTCCAGCTTCCGTATTTCCCCCCGATGGACGCGCTGGCAGCTTCGCCGTATCCATACTTCAACCCAGCTTTCGAAATGTCTCGTATGGGAATGGATAAGCAAGCTATGTCTCCAAGTCAAAACGCAGTAGTGACTTCTTTCTACTCGTCGTTGTACCAGAACAGTGCTAAAACCTACCCGGCGACCCCTGCAAGCTTGGGTCTGTTTCCGTCGCCGCCGACGATGATGTATCCCGGATCCACCAGCCCTGTGACGTCTTCTCCAGCGACGGACCTGGAGCTCCGGAGGCCCGTGCCGGTTATGTATTAGTTCGGTGCTTGTACGGACAAAGTGTTGTGGTTTTATAGAACTCGTTGATCGAGACCTTGTATGCAGAAGGTATTTTTGTTTGTTTTGAAGGTTTATCAATGTATGAATGTTACTTTACAAAGGTATACAGTGTGTCGATGTACATATTCTTAGAGTTAAGATAACTGTGATTGTTTATGCGACTGAATATGTAAATAATAGAGTAGTGACACTATCAGTAAGATTTTTTGCAACCCCACCATACCGTTATCAGGATGTTGTTAATTTATTCTTAAACACGTGTATGTGTCACATGTATATATTAGATGTGATGTTTTGTTAACAAATAAAAAATTTTACCTGTCAAATAATTACTGTGATTTATTTAGTTGTTTCCTGTATGTTTCCATTTCAGCTGTTATTATAAATGAAGTAATACTTCAATCATTAAGCAGTAAGAATAATTTTTTATTTTACGCCTTATATTTAAAAACAAATCTTTCGCCCACACTAATTTGTAGTAATAGAGTTTTTATTTATAAACATTTTTTAAATAAATTAATTCAGTTGAACTTGCGTAGAGCATTTAAATTTAGTACTTACTTACCTTGGGAAATAATTTTCATTTGAATTGATAAAAGCATAATGTTATCGACGGAAGCTAATCAATTTATTACTTGGTTATACAATTTGACACAACTTATTGTTCCAGTTATCCTAATTATATTTTCAATGGACTATTAAAATTAACTTCATAATTTAGGATTCGTAATTATTTAAATCCTTATTTTTCTTATAAACTAATTTCATTGAAACCGTGTCAATTAAATCGTCAAAACAAATAAGATAATCAATCAATAATATTTCACTTTCCCATTCCTCAGCCACAAAAGCAGAAAGAAAAAGGTTCCAAATCGAAATGCTCTATTGAAAGGTGGATGAATGGCAACTATTCTTTCAGGAATAAAAGTTAAAACAACCGTCTGTTCTGCGCCCTCAAAAGCTTCAATACAATAAGAGAAAATCAAGCAGGCAAAAGAAACTTGGAAACAAAATCACATCGAATGAAGGTTTTCAAAAACACATTCATTGTAATTACTCCCCCAGATGGAGAAAGAGAAACAATGGCTCTCAGTTTGAAAATTACAACCCTTTCTTGCCCTCTTTGTTATATTGTATTTACTCCCTATTGGACAAGAGTAATTGAAAAATTAATTGAATGAATACTATGTGGCTTTCGATTGCGAATGCTGCAATGCGGGGAGTCCTAGTAATGTTTTTCTGGGGTTGGTAAGAATTCCGTTGCTGAGAAAGCAAAGTATGGTGCAGGGTTTTTGAGGAGTTGAAGTTGGACCCTGGGGTGAAGTCACCACTGAACCATGGTGAGGATTGTTAAGAAATTATTGTGATTGTTGCAACATGGGAAGTTGAAAGTGAGTTAGGCTTAATTTAATTATAGAATAAAGGAATTATCCGTGAATAAGAGCAGCTCCCTGTATAGGTTCTTTATAATCATAATTGTGCACTTAACTTCTCGGTTTGACCGACAAATCTAAAATTTTAAGCTAAGTTTATTTAAGTATAGGTAGGTACCTACTTACATTAAAATTTAAAATTGAAGAAACCAATATAGTAAGAAGGTACCTACATATCTTTTGTTGTGCGTACGTCGCAACAAATAGCTTTTCCGTTTTTCCTCTTGGGAGAAAGACTTCCGAAAAACGTAGATAGGTATTAGATTGGTAAGTAACTATAATTATAATTTTGTTATTATTATCATGAACTTTAACCAAATACAAATTTTAAACGACTCGAGAAAAATAATTCACTCGCTCCTTCGTCGCTTGTGAATTAACACTTTTCTTTCGTCAATAAAATATAATTTTATTGTCTTGTATAAAAAATAACTATTGTATTCGTCTCATTCAGATTTTATCGATTGTTGGATAATTTATGAATGTTTCCATTTACACTAGTGAGTGACATTGTCTCTCTAAAAATAAAATATCTGAAAAATGGCTTAGTTCGATAGTTTGTGTGTTTGAAAGCATTTGATGTTGCATCAGCCGAGTGAAAAAACTGACAAACGTCAATGAATTATCATCAAGCATTCCCTTTTATTCCATGATGAAATGAAATCGATGGATGGCAACTTTTTGTTTTTTGTTTACTGAATAAATGGGGTTTGTTTTGATTCGTTCTATCGTTTTTGACAATTAAGTTGTCGATATCAAGCTATTCATTTTTTGGCTGGAATGTTGCATTCTTTTAGAACTCTTCACTGAATGAAAACAATGTAAATTCTGTAGTTTGTTCAAAATATATAATGTTTTCCTCGTAATAAAGCATTAACAGAGTATTGATTCTATCACTTCAAAGCATCAGATCATTTAATTCAAAGGAACAAATTGGAACAAAAATATGTAAGTACGAAATATTTTTCTACTTCGGACATATAAATGATATCATCACTCATTGTTGATTTCAACGCTACTGAAAACTAAAACAATACTTAAACCTAATAAAACATTTTTATTTAAATAAAAGCACGAGCAAAACGAGTCTGCCTAGAAAATTTTTAAATTCGTACAAAATTTGAAAATGAACTGTTTTAGTGCCACTGGTTTTATAAAGATTCAGACCTACACAATTATAAGTATAAGTGCTAATTTAACCAACCAGCGCCTCCACAAAGTTCCAATTTCAATTATAAGTATAACCTTGAGCGCTGGTTGGTTAAATTAGTCAATTACACTTTACACTTATAATTGTGTTGGTCTGAATCTAGCTTAAGTGAAAATAATAATTTTGAAGTGTAAGTTATAGATCTGATCCCTACAGTAAATGAAATACAGCTATTATAGTAATGACAATATTGTATATACACTAACCCGTATTCTTCCAACTAATAATAATCCCTCTCTAACTATAATAGTGTGGGGAACTCAAACGTGTTTAAGTTAGGGCCGCTTCCAAGTCTTACTAATTAACATAATCACGATTACACATTGTGTTTCGCTGAGATTTAACCGTATTATTATATGAGAAATCGTTATTTAATTATATTTTAAGTAGAAGAAAGAAAAATAGAGAACGCTAGTAAGTAGACATACTATAAAAGAATCGGTAGTTTTATATGAAACTAATCTGGGAACTGAATCCGAATAAGTTAAGAGATTATTCGTTACTTATTATTTTTAATTGATTCAATAAATTATAAAATTTATTTAAATTAACATTGAAAAGATATAGTGATCTAAATTTCTCAACTATGTTAATGACTTAATTACCTACTAATCCTTATTAATTACTTTTTATTGAAGACTAATTTCGGTAACAAATAAAATAATTTAAAATTATGTTTCACTAATTAATAATCAATTAGGTAATATTAATGTTTTAATCCCAGCAGAAATTAGATTCCTGGGTGTGATATTATTATGAAGATGACAATTTGTCATTATTACTTATTTTCATTATTACTTTTTTATATATTACTTTTAGCTGCATACGCAGTTAAAAATAATTTCAATCCAAGATACTTAGTTGAAAATTTTTATCTCGGGTTTGGAGAGTAATCAAACTTCTATTTTTGTCAAAATATATTTTGTCTTTCTTCTTTTGCAGAATATTCAACAAACCCATATCAATCCCATCACATGATTTCATTCTTAACATTCATTTGTAAATCCGATTTGACATTATGGTTTCACCCTGGGAGTATTCCTTTTTCCTCCAACAAGGACTTCACTTATCCTTGATCCTCGGCCCATGCTGTTGCTACATGTTTTAGTGTTCATTTCTTGCTGAAGCCCAAACGTCAGTATTGTGCACACAAAATCATTTCTGAATTCAATTTCATATAATCTGTATACATGAAGGCAACAGCCAGCAGAGGGGCGCAAAGAAAGAAGAAAACGAGAGAAGGGATCGCTGATAAGTTTTTTTTTTTATAAATGTAGGGTGAATTCTGAATTGTAATATGCGTTCTATACGGAATAGATATTAGTTCAAGTTTAAGAAAAACACAAGATTTGATGTAGAATATTAAACATTTTTGTAGAAAATAAAAATGATTAAAATATATAATGTTAACCAGTTTTACGAAAATCTTTTCTAGGTATGTTTTACTAGCCTTAGTGTACTTTTTTCTGTTAAATAATATTATGATCAAAGGCAGGTCAGATGTGTAGACTTTTACGTTTTACAAAACTGAGTCCCTAATTCCTAATAAGCCAAACTCTGAAATAAATAAGTACCTACTAGAAATCAAGGATTTATTTATAGATTGTCCTATACCCACTTCATTTTCTATATATATAGGATAATTTATCAATATTAAAAATAAAATTTCGAAACCTTATTTATTTAACTTTTCTTTAAAAATTAAAATAATAATAAGCATTAATTAAATATTACTTTTGTGACCATTTGAAAAACGGAAAAAATTACCAGAAAAATTCAAAATATGTATTATAAATAAATGTAAAGGGCCGGTATTTCAGTTTTGTCTTAATCCAAAGTTTACGTAACTAAAGATTAAATTTTAAGCGACGTTTAAATATATACGCGTATTTCAAAAAAATTAAACTCTAGATTTATTAAACTGCAGTCTTGTTTAAGTTGGTATATTCGTCATTCGTAAAGATAGGCATTTTGAATGTACCAGATTGAATAATTTTAAAATTAAAGCAAAGTGAATTCTTGTGACAATTTGTTTGACAGTTACAAGATAATCGACTTTTATCTCAGTAAACGGTACCCAGTCCGTGGATTAACTTAAACCATAGTTTAACTGTTAAACTGTTGTTGAAATACACCTTATTTTTCTTAAACGGAGTTTAACGGCAAGCTACAGCTTAAACTGTATCTGAAATACCGGCCCTAAGAGCACATAATATGCTAAGATAAATGGAACAGGTAAAATATTAAAACCAGACAAAGTTGTGCAGGCAAAAATATGATTTTGGCCAGGGCAAAATAAACAACACAAAATATTTTAATAACCAATATATACCAATATATGACTTTGTTTGACGTGTACCTAAACTTTTAAAATGTACGAGCGAGCGAAGCGAGTTTATATTTTTCAAAACGAGATCTCTTAAAAACTTTAGTACCTATTACGGCTTAAATTTGTTGCACGTAATTTTATATGTCCAAACAATAGTTAGTTAGCTGTTTTTCCATTCTCGCTCGATTTCCTCACTCGCTTCGCGCATGACACAAACTTCGAGCTCGAGTAGGAAAAAGAAGCGCTTTCCTCTCGTGTTAGACACGACATTTTTTTCACGACATATTTAAAAACATTGTAAATGTAGAAGAAACACATTACTAGAAGTTAAGTTAGGTTACACAACATTTTTTTCACGACATAATTAAAAATATTGTAAATGTAGAAGACATACATAACTATAGAAGTTAGGTTAGAACTGCTATATCTGTCAGAGTGACAATGAAATAGGTATGCTAATTATGCCAAATTAAATTTAAGTTGTAAAATAGTGAAACTGTAGAAAAAGAAAGAATAAAACTGTAAAATAATAGTTTATAGTTTTCATTGTAAAATCATAATTTGCATTAAAATAATAAATTTACTTACAATTTTTAAAATATTTCATCGAACACTTCTTACTTTCCTCTCTAGAGAGGGCAAACTTATTTTTTTCACTATTTCGCGAGAAGAAAATTGTGATTTTTCCGAATGTCGTGTAAAAATGTAATTTTTTGGCTTGGTCAAACCATTAACCTACAGAATGAATATTAGAATAACAACTATTCAATAGGTACCTATTTAAAAGTGATCATAATAATTATTATGAATAACATAAATTACATTGAAACATTTAATTTTCTATTACATTTACTATAGGTACCTACCCAATGGATTTATAATATTTGAGTTATTACAGTGAGCATTTAAAAGCATGTCAATCATATTATAATGACTGAAGATGTAAATATGTTTGATATTTAAAGATAAGCATAACCACAAATCTGACGTATTATGATGTAATAATAATAAAATAAAATAAATGAATTCTTAACACATGCACACCCATAAGTGAAGCAATACGTTTGAATAACAACCCCATGAAATTAAATCACGCACCCCATAAACCCTGCAGAATGAGAAACACAAGCACAGGGTGAACCACCACTCACTCACACACACACACACACACACACACACACACACACACCACACACATGAACGTGAGCATGAATACATACTTGTATCACAGGACATAGGATACAGCCAAGAGCCAAATCAGTGTACTGTGGCGAGTAAAATAGTTGTGCACCAATAATAATATTGCAGACAACATAACAAGTTATATTATATTATAATATAGTATTGAGTACAATGGTCCGTTTAGTTCCACATGCTTTAGAAGAAATTATTTAAAATAACTTAATAACCATTGAGTCAGTCATATATCGTGAGTTTATTTTAACGTGAAACAGGAGTTTTCATATCCATGGTTATGAATTTGACAGCAATGTATTAGAGCGTTCATTTTAAAATTTGAATTTGTTAATTGGAGTCAAACTTATGTTACCTGGAAATACGATGTAGGTATAGTTTAAACAATTAAAAGTTTATGTTGAAAGCGTCTCTTGGAAGTTGGAACTATTACAGCTGCCCAAATATGTTATATTGGTCAAGAATAATACAGTCAAATTGATTCCCTATGTTCTATTTTAAAAAGAACGCTCTAATACATTGCTGTCAAATTCGTAACCATGGATATGAAAAGTCCTATGTTTCATGTTAAAATAAATTCACGGTATACCTAACCTACCCTGTTTGAAATAACGAAAGAATTTTGACAGATAGATTATTTTGATTCTATTGGTTGCTACGTGCTGTTCTGAAGAGCGGATTACACAAACACAATTCAAATGCATACCTATGTCAATAATAATTGTCAATTATTCTGATTTCATTCTTTGTATAAGTGCTGTCCGTCATGTGTTGTTTTGTCGTTTTTACCTCTCGCCTCATATTCTAAAAGAGAGGAATTGTAATGGGTCCAAATTTTCGAGTATGAGTTTTATGGTGGATAAGCACGTTTGAGGGTTTCTAGAATACGAATTTACTATTTTGACGTGCGTGCGTGCGTGTGTGTACTGCAATAGTTACAATTTGTCATGCGAAATTTACAAATTACCTCTTACAATATTTATTGAACATCTTTTTTATATCTCTTATACCAGTAAAGGAAAATTATTTTTCAAAAATATGTAATTTTACCTACCACGATTTGTAAATTATAATATAGGAAAAAAATTTAAAAACAAAAATGAAAATATCAATGTGACAGATGAACAGACATATATACAGTTTCTGATATTTTGGTGGCTCCATTTTTAAAGAAATGTATACGTGTGTATAAAATATAAATATATTATTGACTGGGTTTGAAACTTAGTACTTATAGGAGCCAAAATTTAATAACTAAAAAACTGACTGCATTCAAATAAGTTTTTATCCTTCCATTGAAGCGTACCCAGTCAAGAAGCATCATCGATTCTTTTTTAATTGGATATGTAATAACAATAAAGTAATAGTAATAAAAAAATATCTACAAAGAGCTAATTTGATTTCAATGCCAATCGGAATCGGTACTTTGCTTGAAGTACCTACTATAAAAAATTACAAAAAGTAGCCAAACAAAAACCAAATTCACATATTACTCAGTGTCAAGGCGGGAGGTTATGTGCTGGCCACATCATATTTTTTAATTTTATACCTGGCTATTTCTATGTTTTATTCTCTTATGGTTTTGTGCACTATTAACAATTCTTTTTAAACATTGAAAATTTGTACCTACGTGTAAACCAAACTCCTAAACCACGCCCCAATTAACTGTTAATTTGTAACGGTTCTGGGTTCGAAATTTTCTAAACATTTTATTAATAATTCTAATGGGAACATTAATAATAGTAGAACCAAAGAATAAAAAAGTTTAAATAATAAACATAACATCGGTTTTGCATTACATTATGTGCAGAAACTAAATATTACGACGTAAATTTTATGCTCTTACACCCAGATCCCAGATGGACAAAGGGACACGTTTATATCTGTTTGAAATTCTGGAAATAAATAAAGCAATAAACTCAAATGAACCTATAACTAAATAGATTAAAGTAAAGCTGGATTTATAATTACGCATAGCGCACAGAAAATAATTTATCATAATATAGCACAGCACAGCGCACAGAATTTTCGTTACGGGGGTTTTATAAATCGCACACCAATACTGTTGACACATTGCAATTTTGACATAAAACAGGAAATCACATTCTGTCTTCGTCTTCGTCAATTCTTGTGCTGTGCTAAATTATTTCCTTATAAATGGATGCACTAATTTCCATATGATCAATTCTTACCTTAATTCCCCATTATTAAATCTAGTTCTTAAATAATTTTACAGTAGGTGGTCCTCCAGTTCGTTAGTTGTACTGTAACCTAAGATAATGGCATACATGGTAAAAGTTAACCTAACTGAATAACCTGCATTTATCAATTTACTAATAATTTATTATTCTTTATATTAAATTTCAGTTTTAAATTTTATAATCATTTTGCCAGAAACGTTAAAAATGTGAAGTTACTGACTGGTGACAAAAGTGTTGCGCCGGAGTCAATTTTTAATCGTACTTACAGTCTTTGTAAAATCAAATGCAATTTTTAGTGTTATTTTAGTTACCTATGCTTTTTATTAAGATTAACAACGATTAAGGATGCATTCAAAAAAATGCGCTTCGCAGAACTTTATTCAAATATAATTTTGTTAAAATTTTCCAAAGTGTTTTTACAATCTCGTATGTTTCTGATAACAATTGCCTACTTGATATTATTTTTAATAGGTATAAGTTTTATTATGGTGACAACGTAACAATCTCAATAGCTTTCTTTCCTAAGGGAAATTCGCTAAAATTTGCAAGTGATTCTACATAACATGGTTCGGTGCCCATTCTTTTACGGCGCGGCATCCACCACGTAGTGAACATTCACTCTTTCGTCATTATATTAAACCATAAATCATGCGACACCATAATCGGCGGTTCAAGTCCCGGTTACGACCCCATATCAATTACGTTGCGATATTTAACTATTAAATTCATGCGGTGAACAAGATTTACACCAGCTATGCGCTTGTACCAATTACACATCGAGTAGGCTAGGCCTCGGCATTCGAACAGTCGACATTCGACAACCAACAGTCAAAGTGCATCCATCCGGCAGACATTAATTGAGGGAGAAATGATTAAGAATTTTACCCGGAGTAATTATTGTGTCGTGACGTCAAAAGAGCTTTAGAGGCCTTTATTTATTTTTATTTTGTGAGAGAAAGAAGAGGGCCTCTCAACGAATGAAGGCGTTTGAAGTTGGTTCGGCTTTGTCAAGGATTCAATGATGTTTTAATTGTATCGATTTTGACCGATTGTGTGTTTAATTTTCGGTCGAGAGAAAATAATTGTGTTTTGTTTCTTTGCTTTTTTTCTGCCATTAACGGGTTATTGAAGAGATTTTTACCATTGGAATCAAATTAATGAGACATGAAAGAGGTCAAAATTAATAAATAATACAAGACATTCTAAAAACTAAATAAGTTATTCCATTGTCTAATGTAAGCATTTTATATTTACATTTTTAGGGTTCTGTCTCAGATTTACAAAATCAGGAACCCTAATAGCGCCTAATAGTGAGACTCCGTTGTTCATTTCACAACCCTAGGATAGGTCATAAACAAACAAAAAATTTGTAATTTTTTTTATTTGCATGTTATATATTGTTGAAAAGAGCACATTTCAAGGATAGATAGATTATTTTTTTTAAATGTATCAAAAAGGGCATTGTCCTCCCTTATCTCCGAAAGTACCGAGTATATACAATTCGGAAAAAATCAGGTAAGTACAATAAAACAGTGCTAAAGATCATAGGAAAACTATAGCAAAGGTCTGATTTTGCTTAGTTTTTGAGATTTTACAAAAAACAGTTAATGGAAATTGTTTAGAAGAATAACTCTGCTGTCAATAGTTTTCGCTCGTTACGTCGTTACCTAGGTTACTTTCATTACAAGTTACAAGTGATTGCTATATGCTATAATATTTAAAATTTTGTTTATTTATCTGTCAATATGTTACGAAAATTTAACTAATTTAACCTTATTTTGGTTTAACCTATAGGTATATTTATTTGTCTGAAAAAGTGAACATAGAAAAATCGACACCGCGGCATATAACTTATTTGATAATATATTTTCTAATACAGGCAATGTACAAACTGATATATTGGAAACGTTTTTCAGTAAATATAAATAATTTTGAATAACACTATAGCAATTAAATTAAAATAATATTTAGTTTTAAAATTTGACGGAACCCTCTGCGCATGAAGTATGTTCGTGCTTATGGTTTTTTTTATGATCAAATTACAACTTTACGGTAACTCGTCTATAATGCTTGAAGATTCAATCCATAAATAATACAAATTCCCGGTGCACGTACTTTCATTCTTGATTTAATATATCGAGATAATTTATATTTTAATATTTTCAAAAATGTGCTTTAAACTATTAGGCTCAGTTATTCTTTTTGATATGCGTTTTAATTTTGAAGAACTCGTTCTATTTTATTTCATTACGAAGTTCGTTAGATAAATAACATTTAAATTGTAGGTAATACGTTCATTGTGATTATGTATTATTTTATATGGGCACAAATACTACGGTTAAAACTTCATTCTGTAAAACAAACTAACTCAAGCAGACATATTTTGTATTAGTATTATTCAATATTAATAACAAGCTTATTGCTTCAACTAACACTGTACCTATAAATACCTGTCTATACAAACTTTCCGAGCGTGGGAGTAATCTAATCAAATAAATCAATACACTTTACATTTGAACACGTAACAAACTCTACCAATGCAGAATAGATATTATAGAAATATTTTACTGAATAATTTAGTCACAAAGACCAGCAATATACCTACTCTGATTTGAAGCACTTTCAATAACGATCATTGAGAGTCTTTGACTTCGTGAAGGAAGCAAGATGGCTGTGATTATTTATGCATCATGATGAATTCCTGGCGTATATCACTCAATAAACACATAACATCTGAATAACAATGTGAGTTGTATCGTTTTATGTCTGGGAGAGGAAAGGAAGGACGTGTATAAGTCAAGAGGACTAGACGGTAAATCAACAGCTCCTGCGTGTATGAGTGTAGTGTAGAGTATGAGCACAAGCGTCTCTTGCCCCGCCTACAGACGTCACGACGCGTGATGTTTCAATTCTAGTGATTTTGTTATGAAAACAGTGCATGTCAAGCGGTGGAAGTTGGATGGAAGTAGCAAACCTTAAACCAAAACACATTTTAGAACCTTTGACAAAAAATTATATTATGTACAAAAATGAGATTAATAATATTGGTGCAGCTTGTATTTACATCTTACATTAAATTGATAACTATAGGTACTTAAGCGCAGACAGACTAACAAAGTCTCAACAAAATTAGAAACTAAACCAAATTTATAATTTCATAAATAAAGTAGGTAGTTTCCAAAAATTGGATGTAAGAAAAGAGATTTATATAAGAGATTAGTCAGTATTTGGAAAGTTGATCATCAAAATAATAACAAGTAAAATAAACCGAAACGTTGACTTCTCATCTTGACTACCTAGGTACTTGTTTTTATTTTCATGATCAACTGTCCAAATTGCGACTAATTTACTTCTTTATAGTTTTATAACTATTTATTAACTAGGTTAAATTTAAAAAGAGGTGAAAATTTCGTTGCATTTTGTAATGTAAAAATTTCGATTAAAACATCACGAGACTAAAGGTGGATTTTCATTCGCGGCTTCGTTTGACTTCGTCCGACTACAAAGTCGAGCGCAGCGCAGATTTGTGCGGCTATGACTGACTTCGTTCGACGTGTTCGACTCACGTGTGTGACATGACAGTTACATGACATGACATCTTAAAAAAATAATAACATTTAAACTTTAATTCAAGTAAAAATTATAATATATTATATTACATTCAGGTACCTACTAGGTTATATATTATATTATATAAATTTTCACATTAATATGTCACAATATTCTAAATCATTTCAAATTGTAATAACCTTACAAGCAAAGTTACTAGGAAATAGGGACATTTATATATGGTTGGTATGATATTGAAGCTTTGTACGACAAAAAAGTTGAACAAAATCCTAATCGCGGCTTCGTTTGACTGTGAATTTATTGAACGATCACGTGATCACCACTCTCTACTATGATTGGACAGCCAAGTAGCTAGAGTCAGGCGAAGCTAGACGAAGCCGCGAATGAAAATCCGCTTTAAAGGAATTCAAGATGTAGAGAACCAACTCTAATTAGGTACAGACCCCGTGCGTACGCTGTTCAATAGCGCCTTTAGCAGTCAAATTGTGTGTCTCGAGTTAACGTATCTTCGTGGGCTACGATCTGAAATAAATGCTTTAATAATAAAATACGGTTTTCAATCCATCATATTTGAATGTGAAGATAGCTCTTATGCAAAGGGTTATGAATTGGCTGTTGCAAGCCATGTTTTAAATGTAAGTGAATATAAAACAAAAGTAAATTATCTAATAACCTCACATGCTGGTATTCGACAAACATCAGTTACTTTACAACCATATAAAGTTGAAATTGAGGTAAATTGCACATATTATAGATAATTATGAATTAATAGCACAGTTTTTCTTACATTCAAATTTAGATAACTTTACGTCAAGTGATTAGTGCTAAATGCGAATGCTAAAAACAATTTTACTATATGTTTAGGCAATACTACATATTATAAAATTGTAACAATTTTTAATCATGTGCCTATGCTAACCGCTACCGCTCTAATACATTATGCCCGTGTGGAGAACAAATAAAATATAATACAACTTACTCTTGATAATATTTTAAGCGCCATTGTTCATAAATTTCAGTACATACGAGTACATATATAGCTAAATCGGTAAAATTATCAAACGCACTTTATGAAATTAACCCATGTCAACCGTCACACAATAAGTTTGGTTACTTTGGCGCTTTCGTCTGCAACGCACGGTGCCTATATTTTCACCAATAATTGATAGCAAAACATTACCGACGTTGTAAATATCATTATTATTTTTAGTGATAAATAAATCAAATTAGAATACCTTTATTTAAAAATATCTTTGCAGATCATAAACTTAACAACTTACTATTGTAGTCTCGAGCAATCTCCAGTCTCGGTGAACAAAGGGCTACTTTCAACTCTAAGTAGGTACATACCTAACAAATATTTATTTTATACACCTAATTAATATGGTCAATCATTTTTGACATTTACTAAATATAATTCAAAACGGTACATAGTACAAGCTTGAAGTGATTCCGAAATTGAATGCATGTATTTGATTTCGAAATCAATTTCGTAACAATAAGTTGAACGGAAGTGTCATAGCATGAACTATGATTTGATTATTTCTTAAATAATTATTTTGAACTATATAATGTGATATAATATACCTACATATTTACGACTCCTGGTCTACATGATTACACATCACATCTGCGTCAAGTGCCACTCTCAACTCAATCCCTGAATCCACAACTAACATTCGCTTCATAACAGTTATAATAATAATCATAATACATTTCCCGCACACGCTTTATGCTTATAATTGTGTGTTAGTGCAAGATAAATGTGTTGACAAAACAACGTCGCAACGTCGCAGCGCCTTCTTGCGAATAACAACAAGACAAGACGCCTGGCGTCTCTAGCGAATGACGGCAACTTGTCACAACGGCCATTGTCACCGGCTGTGTGTGGTTTTGTTGGGCGATGTTGCGTTTTGTCTTTGAAACGGAATTACGCGTTTTGGAGGAGACTGGTGATATACCTATGGCTCTACAGGAGCCCTGTGTGCTATGTGCTGGATGATGGTGAATGTGTGAAAGATCTATAGAATTGTTTGGGGAGGAAGAATGACAGCAGGATTGTGAGATTACAGAATATAATGTGAATTATGATTGTGTTTTGTCGTGATATCATAGTTGGAGTTTATGTAGTAGAGAATTGTACAAACCGCCAGTCTGTATATTTGTATTTTATTGGACACTATCTGACTTATGCTAACTATGGAAAATAGAAAATAACTAACAAATTTGAGTTCGAAGATACAATTTTTTATTAAGACTAGTCGACCTGTAAAGTACTTTTGGTTCATGGTACACAAATAACTATTTGACAACAAAAATTTGAAGTTCCATGATTGCAAAATAGCAAGCTTAATATTAACTTGCCAAATATCTGTCTATATCCGTATAGCATATAGGAATGACTTATCTACCCAAGTGCTTGAGAAAATATAAAGGATGGTAGTACTACTCTTCATTTTAGATATTAAAGTAATTTTTAAATCTTTTTACTAGCTGCTCATGGATTTAGTATGTATGGTGATAAATAAAATAAGTGATCTGCAATATCCTCTCGGCTTGTTGCTAAGATACAAGTAGTTTGAATGACTAACTTTCAGATAAAGATAAATATCTGTAAAAGTATAATTTCAAGTTTCGAATGCATTAGTAAAAATACTAACAACAGACATGTTGTAGGTTACGGGATAGCTGTTGTTAAATGACACCATTGTATAAACAATTCAAGTGCAAAATCAATATAAGAGATTTTCATTTGCATCCATCAAGACAATCCTCTTGAGTATTCCCTTATTCAAACACTAAACCCTAAAAACGCAAAAACCAATCACCAAATGACAAAGCAGCATCGTTGCCTCATTTCCGCGAGTGTCTGCATCTAGAAGAAGAGAAAGAAGACGTACCTCCCTCACTTGCACACACATACGCGCGCACGCACGCGGGGTGAACAATGCCCCGCGACAATGGGGTGCCAGCGTGAGCCAATGAGATACGAGACAACAATGGACACGTGATCTAGACGCCTCACTGCGAGCACACAACCCCTTGTGCGGATTCGATTTCAATGTTTTCGCAATTCATGCAGTCAAAACAAACGGTTATTGTCTTGTCACTCACTGAGGGAGATCAAATTGAGCGCGCTAATTTTTATCTGATTTGGAGTGATGCGATAAGCAGGCGGCAATTGTTGGTTTTGGAAGGACTCTTTATTAGATTGTTTACACTGTATTGATATTGTCTATTCAGAAATTTGCAAATAACACACACATACATAACACTTTTGACAAACTTTCTCCATATTCACAAACACTAGGTATATCTTGTAAAAATGTAGTCTAATAATTCATTAATATTTATGGTACCTTGTTATTCAGAAATCGATGTTTCATGTTGACAAATTTTTCTTTGTGGCTTTGTCGACAGTTTTTGCAAATATACACCTACACTTTCAAATAAAATTAAATTCCTTTTCTGCACACTTTTCTTTTCATTCTTTAGGCTATGATTAATGTGTGACAACCAGCCAACAATCAGTCATTCTCCTTTTGCTGAAAGCTCAAAACATTTTTTCTTTGAAATATTCTAAAAATATGACAGACCAATTGTGACGGCCTTAGTTCTGCAGGCGAGCTCTTATTTTATTTATCAAACACATTCATATATTATGTTAAAAAGAATTAAGAATTTACGAAAGGGAGATTATTTATTTGCTATTATACAAATAGTTCTAAACAAATAATTATTATTTAAATTAGATTACTGAAAATACTTAATAAACTGAAGCACAAATAGTAGTATAGCAGTATAGATAGTAAAATAGGTATGCATTAATTTATTTACGTCTTACAAGTTAATGAATGTACCTAAATAGTAAATTACAAATTCAAATTATCAATAAAATATAGTACTGATAGATTGACACGCATAAAAATTTATACCGATGTTCAAGGGGACAAAATTAAGACTTCTCTGATTGTTTATTAAAGGTTTTATTTAGTAAAGGCGTTATAACATTGATATCTAATTATTATTTTCCAATTATATATCTCCTTAGAATTAGTTACCATTTTCGTAATATAAGATCAAAGCCTAAAACCTTATTTCCACAGAAAGTTTTAATGCTTATTGCATAATGATTTGTGCGTAAAGCGTAATGCCTAGGTAATAATTACACTAGTTGACAAGTTTCGGGTAACGGTAACATGGATAAAATAACTATTTTCATAGATCATTTTACTTGTTATTACCATATTTGGTCATAAAAATACTCTAACACGTCACATTTAAAAAAATTGCTTACATGTTTTAATGCATGTGTTTATTATTAGGAGTGGTAGGAAGATTTAACACAGAAAAGAGGAAAATGCAAAAAGATTCTAAACAATTTAAATATTATACTTTTCCCATCTGTTTCAAGTTATTAGAAAATATTGTTTTGTTTAAAAGTCGTTGTTTTAAGTTAAACCAAATGACCTAAAGGGTTGTTTTACTATCACTCATAAACCGATAACTAAAAAGCTGTAGGTGTTACATAATTGTTGTTATTTTTTTAAATTTAGAACCATCTTGAAATTGGTATGTACTTTTATTCATATGTTATCGAAAAAAGTTTTAATTTGTCGACTAGTGTTTTATTAGATGACAATTTCCACCTATATATTGATTAAGGACTAATTTGACAGAGATGACATTTGTTGTCGAATTTTATAATTTAATCATTACTGGCATTTTTGCGATATTAAGGAATGGAAGAACTGTTAATTTCATAGGTAAGGTATTAATTTCCATATTTAGAAACTGACAGGTATTAATAACTCGAAACAAATAATACATATGGCACATGCCAATAATTATGCTTGTGCATTGCGCCTTATGTTTGGAGTTTTGTTTTTATGCGGTGCTCTTAGTATTTATGCATTAAACATAGTTCTTAAGCATTAAAGCAATCGGTGGAAATAAGGCTAAATTTCGCTTAAAACTATCGACCTATCTTGCATTTTTTCTTATTTACAGACTAGCACATGTGTTTGCAAACTGTAAAATTCAGCCCAGTACGTAATTCCTCTATAGTTCAACTGACTGTAGCAATGACTCAATGATTAAACTTTTTATCTAATTTCATTTACTATTCGCGTTGACGGTATTCATTTGTTTTCCACTGTCTACATCACCATCACCTAGTGTGTGAGTGACTATAGTATAGAAAGAGACAAGCAAACCACGGGTTCTAATTGCTGTCCACACTAATTACGGTTTCGATGAGTGCAGTTTGTGTGTCCACTTAGCTCAGAGGCGTGAAGAGCAGCCGGGAGCCGTGTCCGCCGACCCCGCGCCGCCGCCGACCCTCGAGTGCCCGACGGCGGGTAAACATCGCAGTAGACCGCGACCGGACCCATGACCAAGAGATGTTTGTGAGATGAAGATGCAGATAGGTGTAGATGAGAGAGGTTTAAACGGATGAAATTGCTGAAAAGGGGAAACACCGCAGAAATTTGATTATGAAAAATTATATCATTATATGGTTTTAGTTTAATTTTCTGCAATGGAACGTTTAAAAAGTTGAATATTCCCTGGACCTGACTTCCTATAATGCATTTATCCAACTTCATATAAAGTGAGTCTTCGGTATAGTTATATAATGTATTAAACCGTGTGTGCGATTTCCGAACCGCAACTTAAGGGGCTCGTCTACCTTTTTTCGAATTTCTAGAATATTCTCGAGTCGATATTACTTTTTTTTCTATTTCACTCTCTTCCCCACTACTACGGCTGCCCGAATCCAGCCCGAAACTCGTACTTTCCCGCATCCTAACTATGCAATGTCATTTTGAAGTTGAAAAATACTGTAAACATAGCTCCAGTATTCCCATAATAACTTCTGTATTTTTTAAAGAAATAAAAACAAAAATTATTCGAAGAAGGAAGCTTAGCTGTAGCTGCATTCTTCTTGCTTTTCAAATTATTCTTGCCATTTAATGACCGAAAAAAATCATATAAAAAAAACGTAATTTTTAATTTCTAGGCCGAACACAAAAAATAAAAATATAGAAGCATTAAGACATCTTTTGTTAATACAATCATATAAAAAAATGTCATTTTTAAATTTTTTACTTCCTATTTCTAGGCCGAACACAAAAAATAAAAATATAGAAGCATGAAGACATCCTTTGTTAATACACTCATATTATTTAATATGTAAAAGCATCATATATTTAAATTATAATTAAAGTAAACCTGGGAGGCGTACACCTTTGTAACGCTGTAAAATTTTTGGGTAGACGTACACCTTAACGAAACTCATAGCTGCTAATGGGCACATCACAGGGGATATTTTTCTGCTATTAAACTAGAATGTACTGGATTCGAATCAAACTTATCAGAACCACATTCGGCAAAGTTATTCACTAGCTAACCTTGACGGAATTATTTTCTTAGTTTATTTGAAGAATAATTTTTTATCCGAAAGACCAACCCATAAAATAAATCCTGATTCTTGGTAATGTGACAAACAGGCAGAAAATTATAATCATTCTTAAGTTCAAATATAAAACTTTGATAGAAATGTATGCGAGTTTGAGGCGGAAGCATCAATAATTAGATGTGCAGATGCAGACGTGTTTTGTTTTTGATGAGTTAAATTTAATTCATAATAGACTCTTCCACTGTATTTTTTAAATTTTATTTTACAAAACTACGTAAGAAATTATGACGATTAATGCAAACGCGATGTGAAAATTCGGCTAATTAAGCGAGATTTTTTATAAAAGTCTGGTATTTATTGGTGACGTCGGTGGTATCTCCAGTGGCACCCAATCAGTTTGTATCACTAACATTTTCCATAAAGCAAATTATTTATTTATTTTATATTAAAAAGTCGTCTTGTTATGCTAAATAACATATTTTGTAGCAGTTAAAACTATAAACTGAAATCAAACACAAATGAAAGAAGCACGAATAATGTACTTAATAATAACAGATGGTAGTTACCTACATTCTCTGCCGCATCATGTGTCTTCATCTCATCACGCGAAAATTTTTAAGGCCAATAACAACGTTCCATATGAAACAAACCACGCCTTATACTATCTACGTCATGGAATCTTAAATCATTATTTTTTTATATCTTTTAAATGAAATTATTTAAAAACTTTTTGTCTTTACCTACTATTAGTCATAAATGGACATGTGACAGATATAAAAATATTAACGTCAATAGAATGGTTTGATGGTAAAGCTAACTATCGTATTACGTTAGTTTATAACATCATCCATAGGCGCCGAGTTGTGGGGTGCAAGGGTGCAATCGCACCCTACAATTTGCTTTTGTATATTTTTGCACCCCACAAAAATTTTGCATATTTACTTTAAAATTTTGTATAAATTAAAACTATACATTATATTCAAAAGCAAAACATCAAATTTATTAAATTTAAGGACCATTTTGAGCACAGTGTGCAAATGCACATTTAAGCATTTCGAAGATGTAGAACTGAGATCGAACAAGCGCATTAGCAACAAATGTATAGGGGATTTATAGGAATTGTATACAAATCATAATTTGGAATCTTATTTGAATATAAATAGTAGGTATTGCTTATTCCAATACCTCCCTCTGGCCTTGAATAGTAATGCAACTGCCTATTTCTTAAAAATTGTAACTTTCATTTTAAATGTGATTGACCTTGAACAAAAAAACTTTTAGTCTGCGGCGCTATTTTCATTTTTATAAAGTGCACCCTACAAAAAAATTTGAACTCGGCGCCTATGACATCATCAATTATTTTATTGGGAAAATATCAAACTATAGTTAACCCTTAATTAACCACACATCACATAACTACAGTAGGTAACTTATAATGCTCGCGAAAAATTGTCTTTTAGCTAGAGATTCGAACATGAGTTCTAAATTAATTAAATACAATTCTAAACTTATTTTGCAGTTAGTTAAACGATTACATTTTGTGAAATCCATCAGCTGGCAAATTGTATTCTGGTTCTTTTGACATCGTGGACGTGAATGTACTATACCTTACCTACGTTAACGTATGACAAATTTCATTTATTCAAACATAAGACAGTAGCAGGTAGTAAACGACAAAAAAGTAGTATGTATCTTTACAGAACTCTTTTTATTTGTAGAGCAAAGAAGGAATTTTTTCAGAAGTATAATGTCTTGTGTACTCTGTTGACTAACTGTTTGAATGAAAGCAAACAAAACCCGTTCTTTATGTAAAGATTTTTTCTCAATACTCTTCGAAAATTGTTCTTTAATTGTTGTTTGAAGTTATTAGAACCTTTTGTAAATGAGGAAAGAAAATATTTAAGAAGAATCAGTATATTTGAAGAGGACTAATCCAAGGGTAACCATTGCACTGAACAGACGCAAGGCCACTGGACTGATTTTTTCCTTTTTATTCCTTTCATGTAGTTTGTCGTCTTTGAAGTTATTCTTTTCCCTATTTTAAAGTTTATTTGGTAACTGTAACTCAACACGATTGATCATCTTTTTGGCTGCTTAAGTAAGGTTCTTGCTTGATTGCCTTTGCTTGCTTTTATTCAAGTATATCGCCAATAATACCAGACAAATCTTATAATTAGATATTTTTTAAATATAGACAAATAATATTAATTGTATCTACGCATTGTATAATTAAACTTTTGTTAAAGTAAATAGAAAATATAATTTCAATAGGAAAATTACACAATATTAAAATTTAGTATTTGCAATTTAAAATACATTTTAAATTTAATCTAATCTTATTTGGTTTGATCACTTTTCTTTTTTTGTATTCCTTTTTTTCCATCTTGCTAACATTTTGGAAACTTCTAATGTAATACTACTTATATACTTACGAGTATGTAATTAATACTTATAATAAATAATTATTCTTTTTATTGGATCTTTCAGTTAACATTCCTGTAACTATTTGTTATTCAATATTAATTACCAAGTGTTAATTATTTAATATCATGTAAAGTAAAGTCTATTCTGTATATGTAGTATATTTTGCGTCTTTGAATTTGAAATATACTTCAAACAATCTAACCAGAAACAAACCAAATCAGTATCAGTACCTAGCAATATATTTCTTTAAAAAATGTGTGTGTATGTACAACCAATAAATTCATTTAGCTCCTAAATGACACAGACGTTCTAAAAATCAAACAAAAAAACAAAACTTTTTCAAACGCCAGCATGACGCACAATGTTTAACACACAAACTAAACAACAGGAGCAATCAGAGTTAGCTTCACACCCTAGTACAAGCGACACAATAGAAAGAAGAGTCTCAGATTTTAACTCCTTTTTACGACACGACGGAATTTCTAAGCCAAAGCAGTAAATTGGTATTAGTTGATTCATTTCGACAAGAATGAAAGAATGGTTCTAAATAAATCTGAAGTCTCTGAATACAATGTTTTGTTGGTTCTTGATTTTGGGTAAAGTCAATAGATAAATCAATCATACTTAAAGAAATTATTGTTGGTTTGTATTCTGTTTTTGACAATGATGGAGATTGTGTGTAAAATGTTGCTGTTATAATGGCTTTACAGCTATTCTTGGAATGCTAATCAGTATAGAAATTATTTTCCATACGAATTATATTCAAATATTTATTGAATTAATTTAGAAGTGAAACATAATACACAGTGAAAACATATTTCTATATTTCCTATTCGAAAAACCCGATATTTTTTCTTATAGTAAAATAACAAAGATCTTTTGCTAGTTTTAACTTTTTTTGGCTCATTTAATCTATGAGTAATTCATATAAGTTTAAATTGTCGTTTATTACGATTTAAACAGTAAGGTATATACCATTAGACGCATGCCTCTTATTACCGTAAAATATTAAAACTATTGTTATTTCGGGATAAACGGTTAAATTGGTACTAACAATTTCCACAATAAATATTGCTCTTATTATATTCATCTTATTTGTTTAAAATTTGTGCTGTGACTGAAACTCATGTCAAACATCTGATATTATCTCATTTATTAAAAATACTAAGGTAGGTACTACCTGCTCGTAGTTCATTTATTCCATAAGAAATTTTTTACTTCCCACCTCATATTCTATAAGGGTGGTATTGTGATGGGTCAAAATTTTCGAGTGTGAGTTTTTGGTGGGTAAACAAACCGGAAGTACCTAGTACTTTTTTTAAATATTTCGATAAATAATTAATTTAAGACAATTTTTTATATTTTAAATGAAAGATAATGTGATTATTATCTACAATTGGTATTTTTCTGTAGGTAGGTATACTTATTATTCAGCGATTATTTAGTATTTCGGTAGGTATCTTGTAATCTATGATCGTTTAACATAATGTTACTACGTAAAATTTAAATGCTTATGACATAACATCAGATTTTTTTATATGTTGTTGCTAACTATTCCAATTTTAAAATGTTACTCTAATATACATCAATGCGTCTTCTGAATTCATCGATCCAGTGATGACTCGTTATTCATTTCTAATACTACTGGCGGAATCTTTAAAAATCTGATGTTATACGCAAGTGTGTTAGGTACTGATTCACCTGAACAAAATTAATTAACCCTAACTACAAACTACTTTGCTAATAATTACCTCCAACCACATCCAGTACTACTTTTCTCTTATTGCCTATTCCACTCCCAATAACTCACTCCAGAGAAAAACAATTTGCCTGGCGGACGCATCTCTGTCACATCCTCTCATAACCTCTCGACTTTACGAGTCTGCATAAAACGTCCGCACGTCACCTCTTTCTCTTCTACAACGACCTCTCGCACCTTGTTGTCGTTAACTCATTCGTTGCCTAGTGACCACGAGTGACACGGCAATCACCAAGACAATCGACAGCTCAAAACGCGAGATCGAGAGAATGAGAGTATTGGTGAATTGGATCGTGACAGCCGTGGAGCTGTATTTTATTTTACTTAATATGCGACCAGTGGATGTAAATCAGTGAGAATGAGAGGATGAAGAAGAAGATGATATTTATGATTGGACAGTGGTTTGGATTTAGTTGAGCGTATGGTCTTGTATAACTGTTGCGTATTTTGTTTCTTATAATAGATTCGATATTTTATTGATTAGCTACTATAGTTTGACAGAATTATTTTAAAAGTTACATACAATACTTACCTACACTATTCTAGGTCATTTTTAAATTGTATAGAATTTTGTTAATTATTTTTACAATACAAATTTACTGTGATCATAATATCGCTGGTTTATGAGACTTAATTTTAATAAAGCATTGTACCAATGTTAATTTTTTCAAGAAACAAATGAAAAGCTGCTGGTGCTGGTACACATAAGATAAATCATAAGATAAAACCTTATACTTTTGAATTTACCGGATCGATTCAAACTAATAATTGAACATTTGTATTTATGTCTTCCTATGTAATTGTTTATTTATGTCATGGATACGTGGTACGTTATGTACTACATTATGGCCTAGGTCAGGGTTTCTCAACATTTTGTATTGACGCCTCCCTTTTCCTTGTCAAGTTTTTCTATCAATTTTTGTATTTTTTCCACGACCCCCCCCCCCCGCCCTTTGAGAGTCTGCGCCCTCTTTAGAATTGACACATCACAAATATTTTTCTTCTAATATTAGTATATTTTCTGTCCGTTGCTAGGATACCAAAAATATTTGCAAAATTTGAAATGTCAGTCACGCGCGGAATATTTTAAATAAATAGTAGTAAGGACATAAAATATTGTATGTTTCCTGGGCGGGAACGCGTAATTTTTCCAAACCGTATTTATCCCAAACACGATTTTCGGCGAAAAATAATTTTCTAACACGTATTTTTTCTAACTTGTTGAAATCCCAAACCCAAATGCTTTATTGCCAAATCGTAATTTCCCGAACGTGAAAAATGTCAAACTGTCAAACATCTCAAACGAAACTATCCCAACCCATATTTTTCTCAAATAATAGTATATTATATATTAAAGGACTAAAGGGCATAATTTTATCCTGAGTGTAAAGGTGAGGGAAATAATCCGCTGAGGGATTAACGGTACTTTGATCCTGTGGTATATACGCTATTTTTTGCACTTCATCCTCAAACGAATACAAAATAGTTTAAAGAATACACATTTTGCAATTTTCACAGTAAACTTTATGACAAATATTTATATTGCCATCATATAGATACTCTGTAACAAATAGAACGTATTTACTTGACAACGGGCTAATTAATTCAATTCCTTGGCAACGGGATTAAATATGAAAAATAATCCCTTGGGATCAATTTAAGAACCTTAGTCCCTAAAAATAGAGACTAAAGAAGAGATGAAGTAATTTACTTGACTGGTGGTAGAATGAGGAATGGAGAAAAAATTACTGGGATGCAGTCAACAATAAAATATATTTCTCAATCGACTAGTTTCGACGTCACATACGTCTTCCTCAGGAGATTTAAATTTATGTAATTTACATGAAAATATCATTGATAAGAAATGTAAAATATTAGGAATTGTTGTCAAAATACTGTTATATTTTGAAATACATAAGATTTCAAAAATTGTTGTTAAAATATCACATAAAAACGTCACCCTTCAACCAAACCTACTTACTAAGTAAAGTAGTAAAAAGTGGTAAAAAAAACTTTACTTAAGTAGAACTAAAATTAAAAATTACATTTGCACTGTACTAAAAGTAAGAGTATGATAAGAAATTGCAATTCGAATAAAGTAAGAATTAGAAAGAGTCCCAAATTGAACAGTTATTTATTATTCAATTGCATATTGAGTGAGTTTGCAAGATCGTACACGGCATTCGGCATACCTAGTAACCGAGGAAGAATTAAAGATTGTATTGCCTCGGAAAAATAACCCTTCTCCACAAAACAAACTATTATAAAATCTAGCAAGCAGGCACCATCTTGCAATTATTACCATTTATGACTCTCCAAAGCCAAAAGTCACTAACTACTATAGCAGCGTTTAATCCCCATAAACGACCGAAACTCCCCCAAAAGTCCTTTTGCAATTATTCTAAAATCACAAACAAACATAACGGTTCTTTTCACCTTGACGGCGAAGGGATTTTCCGAAAAAGGTCCAAGGCACAAGTTTCCCAGACAACGTATTGAAGAAGCCTCCATTGTAGTCTCATTACTGGTAGAAGAAACTTCTTGGTAAGGTGTTGTAAAAGTCTAGATTACAAGAGATTACAGCATTGTCTCCTCACTAGATAAGCTGAGTGATAATGGCTTGCACAGGCCGAGGATTATCAACTAACTGTTTCGGATCTACTGAGGTAAATTGCCTGCAATTATCAGAGGATAATTGCAGGCCGGATTAGAAGTTGACTTTTGACAGTGTAGTCATAAAGGTATTTCCAAGGTATTGTCTTTTTCCCAGTAGCACAGAAGTCTTGGCGGCATAGTGTCGACATGAAGTTAATAATATAATGATATACAATGCTCAAGATTAAATGAAAGGAATTATATTTCGGACGCTTAAAGTTAAAGCTGGATGTCTGGATGGAATCAAATTGACTGTGACAGTTTAGGTATACCTACGAACTTACTAGTACCGTATTAATATTTACAAAAGAAAATAAATGACAACAAATTTAATCATTAATTAATTAATTTTAAAATATAGGTGTAGTATTCAATATAATTATATATTGTGAAGTAAATAGGTTTATGCTTTATTAGATAATATTATCTTACCAATTTTAATTTTAATTTTGTAGTAGGTATCTGTTATCTCTATCTATTTATTATTAAGCACCTGAAAATAATGTACAATTTTGCTATAAAATAACAGTGTTAACAGTGACATATTTTAATAGTATCTCTGTCTCTGTCTCACTACAAGAATGATATATTTCGGACACTTTTTAATATCTATGTTGGAGAGTCAGTGTTGAAAGAACTGTAACATTTCTATTATCACACGTAATGAAAAAATGGGGCAAAATTGAAAGTGAGTCTCATTAGTACTGGCATTCTCCGTCATCATTCTCGTCCACCCACTTTAATTTAGACGAAAAATGTAGGTAAAAATATGCCCGTCAGAATGACATTACACAATAACGGACATAAAAAAATCGATCACACACGAAAAAACTCCTGGTAATCATTAAACAGAATCTAAAAAAACCAATCTATCGCTTGTCAGTTGTCACCGGTTGTTTTCGTTCGCGCATTTAAAATGGAGTCAGAGAGAGATGGCGCTAGTCAACCTAACAAAACAGTGCATTGATGTCGCGCAAAGATTAATGGCAGCGATTGTCCGTTGCTGACAGGAAATTAGCTGATGCCAAACCGCGCGGTTGTCCTTGTTCCTCCTTCGTCCTGACATTCTGCGTCTGTTTTCCTCGGGCCTCTTTTATTGTCTGTTCTGCACGTTCGAGTTCTGCTGCTTCTTGTTTATTCGCCATTCTTTCGCGAAACTTTCTCATTATTATTCTTCTTCTTTGTTTGTTCTTGTGAAGTTAAGACTAGGCTCTGAGAATGAGGAATGACATTGGAAGGCTAACTTCTGTTTTCTTGGCTTCCATGCAAAATCGTTCAGCGTTCAATACATTTATTATACGATGAGATTCAAACAGTAATTCTTCCAACTTCTAAGAATGCTTTAAATTTTCTTACTACTCTACAACTTAGAGCCGGTATTCCTGAGAACGATTTATTCCTTATGACTTTTTAATCTGGAAATTAGCTATACTGTAATTTTTTAACAGAATTTTTCTCAGCAGCACAATGTTATAGTTTTATAGTTATAGAAATATTTGTAAACGATTTACAGTGTTATTTACAATTTATTGTAACTTAAATCAAAGACGATTCGCGTATACGGAATACAAATACGGTGGACCATGTTCATAATTAAATCGCGAGTTTCGCCTATGAACAATTTTCCAACTTATGAGTGTTGATTCGGTCTGCCTAATGTATCTTACTACCTACACGCCAGTAAAACCATATTTAAATAGACTCGCTTCGCTCACATTTATGTAATACATTAAACGATAAAACCTAAGCCCATTATGCACAAAACTTGTATTCAATAAAATAAATTCTGTAATTCAGTCTTTTAATTTTTTAAGGATTTTGTTATTCTCGACTCATCAGAAAGTAGGTACAAACCGATATAATCATATTTAGATGGACTTACTTCACTCACTAGCAATACCTACAACCTACATTCTACATTAAAGTCCATTGAATTCCTAACTTGGTTTAAATAAACATGAATAAAATACCAATAAATTCACTAAAATTAAAAAGATTTTAAACATTTTTGTTATTTTCAACTAAAGTTACTAAAATTATATTAATAATAATTTCTAATTAGCCTATGTCTATAATACTACAGCATATACTATATTCTAGGTTGTTCAGAAATAATTCTCGTATATTAGAATTTATACATTGTTTATGGTTTTCATTCTTCCTTGTCCTCCATATGTTATCGCATAGCATCCTGCCTCCTGCCATCTCTAATTCTCTCCACACTGGAACCAATGCGTAATCCAAAACTGAAAGACACTCCATTCTAGTATCGAAGTCGAAGAATGACGAAACAGAACGCTGTATCTACGCTGCTCCCTGGTCCTATTATAACTCCGGCTTCAATTAGATCGAAACGAAACATGGCAGAATGGAATTCTTGACTTCTGTTGTGTTGAAGTCCAGGAGCTAAATGAAGTCTTTTCAGGCCGTGGATACAATGGCTGAATGCGGGACACAATGCTAGTGGACCACGTGAGCAGCGAGAGCGGAGTCGACGGCATTCAGGACCAGGAGTTGAGGGAAGGTTGATTATTGTTCATGATTGAATTACAGTATAAATTAATTGATTGGAATTATGGAATTACATTGGAGGATATATTCTATATATAGATAGCCTTGACGAAAGAAAATAATAAAATGCAATACCTTCAGCAATTGAGTCAATTCACTACTAACCTGCAAAATTATGAAATTATGTTAATTATGTTCAAAATAGAAATTGAATGAAATGAAATGAATATTGTTGATAGAAGTAGGTATAATATCTCTCTTGTAACAAACTAGTAGTCTTACCTATAGGTTACTTGACGACTGGTAACTGTAATCGTACATACAGTACCTATAGGATAGGTAATATATCTATATCAATAACTTACAATAAGAGACTACCACACCAAAGTTCGGTATGTATGAAAATATGATGATGCATTGGCGGAAGAACGCTTTCTGCTCGAAATACGAACACTATTCGCGATTAAAATTAGGGAATTACTATATTACATCGCAATAACGTCACGACAGGGATAAAATACCTAAGTATACTGAGAGTACGGACAAGGAGTCCATAATGAATTAGGTTTTGTTTTCAGTTGTAACTATATTTCTAATGTTGAAAAATACACAGCTCTGTCAAGATGACATTAAGTCTGTTTAATCTTTGAAATAATGATAGTAAATATATCTACATAGTTCAAAGAAATTAATTAAGATTACATTTTTATCTAAGAGTGCATAAGCACATTAAATGTCAGAATCGACCGATTTTAAACCCTGTCGCGACGTCACTTTTTGTAATTCAAAATTTAGACGCTTAGTGCGTATCGCTTAGATTGAATTGCGAATATTCGCTCTACGAATGGTTAAAAACTGACTTAAAAGTAAATTGTCATTTCTTAGTGTTATCGTTGTCAAATGAAAAAATTAGTTATTCTTACTCTATAGTTTACCATGTAAACCATAATTATAGTTATAGGATTCGGTTTATATTCTAGGGAATACATAGTATAGGTAAGTAGTAAACATAACAATAACATGATTTCATGTCTAGAATAAGTCGCTTTCAGGTCGGAGAACATTTTCTACTCGCTCTCCTAAACCCAACTCATACTTGCGCAAAAAACAAAATTTCATACCGATTGTAGAAAAATATCAAGTGCTACGATATTATTTTCTTCATTTTTTATTAAATAAGGTTTACAGGTTTACAGGTTCCACTTATGGAGTAGAAATAGCAAAGAAATAGAAAATTTGTATATTTTTACGTTTTTATTTAAAAAGAAATAAAATATTAAGAAAAAAATTGAATTCGTTTCTAAACCTACTATAATCAATTATCAGGTATCTATTATACTCTCACACTTCATTAGCAAAAATTAATTTCTGCCACCTATTTATACACAAAGCTCACAAATGTGAAAATAGGAGGTTTGTGGAAAGTCACGACAGCTCAATCAGTCCTCTCTGGGGCTGTAGGCGAAGCCCTGGACGCTTGACCTCTTCTCCCGGGACAATGCGACGTAGGTACCTGCCCCCAATGGGGCGCGCTTTGTCTGCGGTAATCGCCCGCCGCCCGTGCGAAACTGCCCATTGTCACGGCAATATACAGCGATTTTCTGTTTTTAAAACAAGAATGTTTGAAGACGACTCGCAAGTAGCCCACCAAGGAATTTCGGGAACTAAAGGACTGTTAGCAAACATGTGCTGTTTTTTGGAAATTGGTGGGAAAATAGATAAAGTCGGAAAGAATAAAAGGAAATATTTTACGGTTTCACACTACAATTTACCATGAAAAAATAATCTTGTGCCTGAGAAGTGAGAAAGAAATTATATGGAACAAGTTAATTTACAAAATGTGACCTGATATTAACTTACAGCACTTTTACAAAAAAAAATCAAGTAACAAAAGTACTATACAGGGTGTAACCCAACCTGTGTAACAAAATTTAAGGGTGTATAATATTGGACGCACTGATCATGAATCAAAAAGAATTTTGTTGAAAATCGTAAATTAAAAAATTGGTCCAAGGAAATGAGACATGTAAGTACCTACCTACAAATTTAATTTTTTCCTGTTTGTAAATTTTATTATTATATTAATGTAATTACGCTAATAAATGCTGCATAACTATTGTTTAACTTTTTTTGTATTACATGTGACAACCAATGGTACCCAATTGTTAACTACTGTTAATTTTACGAATTTCAACAAATTTCTTTTTGATTCATGATCGCCGCCCAATACAATACACCTTTAAATTTTGTTTCACAGGTTAGGCTACACCTTGTATAGTAAACTTATATGTACCAAATTCACGAGAAGTCTAATCAAAGATAAGTAAACTACTTATAATACTTACTCGTATAAAATAACACAGCTACTTATAGATCTATTTAATTAGTTATTGTAACGTAAGTTTATTTATTTTGGCCTTATGAACGAAGGTGTAATTTTGAATTTTCAGAGTTTATTAGAAACGCATAAAAAATAACCATGCATTACTATTACTTAAAAACATTAACTTAATTTTAGATAGGATTATGATAGGGATCTGTTTATAATTGTTTTATGTTTTTCGTAAATTTTTAATTACTTATATAATTTTGCATATATAGGTAACTTTTTAAGTAAAAAGTTATGTTGAAATAGTTTAGCAAAACATGTTTATAATTAAAATATTTTCTTAAGTAAATTTTTTTTGCAAAGATAAATTATAAAGATAAAACTATATGTAGGTAACTTATTTGATGTAATTAAAATATTCTTAACTTTGATGTTATTCAAATTTGTGCAGTTTTTAATTAAGCTTGTGGGTATTACAAATGTAATTCACACATTTTATTCAGCAACTTTGTTAATTACATACATAATTATAAGTTAAAAATATATTTGAAACTCAAATATAAACGGAAACAACATCAAAAACAGTGAACTACCCACATTCACACGTGTTTCAATAAAATTAAAACCTATTTTATAACATCGTGGTGTGTGTAAAGTTCTGTGCCATTTAGGTCAGCTTATAATTTGCCGCTTTTCATTTTCAATCCTAACGTATAATAAAACATTAATTAATTCTTCCTGATGCGGACAAAATCGTTCCTGGAAGCAGGAGAAGCCATTCCTATTCCTGGTGTTGCTGCGGGTGCGAAAACTAATTATTTTTGCGCTTTGACGCAACTCAAATGAAAACAGTTTACACGGAAACGCAAAAGGGAAATTCTACAGTGTGTTGGGTTGGAGCTTCTAGGAAGTCTGGCCAGGGGTGGATTTACATATATTATGATTACCTAGGACAAATATGTGTGCTATATAAAATATTAATTATTTAGTACTACTTTTATGTTGCATGATAGTGCATGGAGAAATAGAAGTTTTAATACAAGTGTGATTTGACAATTTGTTATACTTACCTATACCTACATTATTAATACAAGCTGCTCACTATGACATCATCAAAATTAAGGTGTGAATTCTAACAAAAAAAATTACAGCACGTTTTCACTCATTCACTCACATTTGCAATTTTTTCAAACTATCAGTATCTAGTAGGAATAAAATATAATAGGAATATCGGACATAATTAGGTTCCATATCGCAATATACCAAAAAATCTTTCTAAAAGGATAAAACAAAATACATTTTCCTGTAGGTATAGGTAGGGTGACCATTTGTAAGTATTTATTTTAATAGGACAGTACTAATATTTTTGAATGTTGTCCTATTCTACTTGAAAGATTCAAGGTACACCAAAAATGTGCTTTTTATATATATATTCGAAACACTAAGATGTGTATTTGACCCTTAACTAACATAAAATTTCACCTGCGGCGCATTTTTCATTATATTTTCTTATTAAAAGGGACACGCCCGTTTTCTTTTTCAAAATTTCCATTTTAAGAAACTTTCCATTGAACAAAAAAAATTATTGCGCATGAAACGGTGAAAACATGAATCTTCACAGTTAATTAAAAGATATGTGAACTTAAATGAAAAATATTTTTGCCTACGGCGCATTTTCTTTTATTGTGGTTCCTATTTATCCACACCGAGTAGTGCTAATTTACTTTACATTACTCACGCTGTTTGGTTAAATATTAACCAGATTGTGGGTGTTACGTTTTAGAAGAGATATGGTTAAATTTTTAACCAAATCTAGTGTTAAGAGCCTAATGTAGTGAAGTTGCGCGAAGCAAAAACATGCTTTTGAATAGGGATTGAAATTGAGACTAATTTTGATCGGATCGATTTAATTTTTTTATTATTTAAAGATAAAGATGAACTCCGCATCCGCTTAGTGCTGAAATTTTAGTTTTATTTTTTATTTCAATTTTACAATGTCATAAACTTGTCATAATTTGGCTTACTTCACATAACTGTTACTCAGTATATCAACAAAAATTGCAAATTTCAACACTAGACGGATTGAACTTTTATCTTTCAAATGAACCGTTGTTTTTGATGATACGTTCAAATGTAGAACCAATTTTAATCCCCCTACGAGAGCGCGTTCCCTATTGTTGCCTTTGTTCGACACTCTAAGTCTGTATAAATCTATCCTTTTCTCGCAGACAGCTACATTCGGGTTCTAAGATTTGGTTGACGGAACACGCATTCGTGTATTTTTAACCAATTTATGTTGTAGTAACACGAAGACGTGTGACGTGTACTTTTAATATTACGAATGGTAAAATATCTAACCACTGGTGCTTTTATATGCATTCTGGTTAAAATTTGTAGATTTGTATTAAACTTTATTTGTACAATAAAAACATTACAAATATTATTTTTTTAAATAATCTATAGGTACATCATTGATTAGTATCTACTGCGTACCTACTATTATTCGTCGGAAGTCAAGATATAGAGCCTGTCGTGCCGAAGTTGATGAAGTGAATAATTAAATACATATACTACATGATCAACAACACAATAAAATTGTTAAGTTTTGTGAAGTTTAATTACCTGAAAGACTGAAAGTCGTACGTTTCTCGTGTCTAATTAAATGAATTTGTAATTAAAACAAAATATGTACCTACCTACAAGTGGCTAATGGATAATCTTTCTTCAACGATGTCTATTTAATTTTTACAATATTTTTTATCTGTATTTTCAAGAAAAAGAATTTAGCTTTTAAATTGGTTAAATTAATTTTTTCGTGTAAAATTTAACCCCTTACTATGTATTAGTAACACTGATAAGTACAATGTTAAATTTTAACATAGAATTTTGTTAAATACAACACGTACAGTGGTTGATTTAACACTGGACGTTTTAACCACAACATTTTTAACCATAATCATGTTTGGATTTTTTGTATGGTATTTTATATTGTTTTTAGTACATAATTAAATATAAACTTTAGTTAAGTTCAGTTAAGATTTAAAGAAAACAATCTACTACGTAAATTAAAATTATTACAAAGTGTATTCCAATTTTGGTATTGCCACAAATAATGCATTATGTCGGCATTATGCATTCATTTAAATTAAATAACACGCGCGAATACAAACAATATAGTTCCAATTTTCCTCTTTCTTCACCACAACAAACGATATCTGTGTATAGCTTCACTTATACAAACTGAACTGTGAACTAGGTAAATTACAAAAAATGTCTCGGTCAATTAAACGACTAAATCGTCAACTGATTCTAAAAGATTTTTTTTCAATAAATATTTTGAGGAAATACCAGGTGGGAAGAATGATAAGATAAATTAGACTTAATTATAATTCTAACCTATTTTTCGTATTTCGCAATGGGTAAGTATACGAGTATACTTATATTAATCTGTAATTTGAACCCAATTCATAGGACGAGTGAGTTACAGTAATAATTGTAAATATTTAATAACAAACTTAATTTACGCCAAATTAAGAAATCGTTGCCTGATAAATTACAGATAACAATATTTTCCAATTTTCATGTTATTTGTTTTTTAAATTTGTTATTTATTTTAATTTTTACTCGTAAAATAGGGTAAAATATTCGTAATTTCGCCTATATGGAAAAACTTGACTTTTAATGAAACAGCCATTATTTTCTCTTTTCCTTCAAAAAACAGCACCCCCGTAATATTTTTTTTATAAGAATTCGCCGCCTCCTTACAGATTTCCTGGATCCGCCACTGCACCAAATTGTCGAAATTATCAATAATCTTCTTCCATGGTTTTTACTTCCTTGTACACGGAGTAAAGGAAGTATTGTAATCGCGAAAAATTTCGGTTCTCAGATTTTGACGGAAATATCCGTTTTGACCTTTTCTGAATCCATTATGACTAGTTTCGTCGTGACGTCTGTACGTACGGACGTACGGACGGACGGACGGACGGACGTATGTATGTCGCATAACTCAAATCAAATACGGTGAGAAGTAGAAAGTTGAAATTTTGTATTTAGGACAGTTATAGCATCTAGTTGTGCACCTCCTATTTTTGGTTTCAATCTACAATCCGGAAGTAATACTTTTTTCAAATATTTCGATAAATATTTAATTAAAGACAAATTTTTTTATTTTAAATGAAAGATTATGTGATTATTACCTACCTATTTTATAAATATTTTTGTATCAGGTATCATTTAAGAATAGTAATTAAAGTATATATTTATAATTTAGTATTTCGGTATCTTGTAGTCCATGATCGATTAACATTTTTTGTTACTACGTAAAATTTAAATGATTATGACATGACAGTGACAATAGTAAAATATGCTTTATATCTTCTTCCGCAGTTTAAATAAAATGATTAAAATATATATTTGTGAGTATAGTAGCAAGTAGCAGTAGTAGTAATACTTACATATTTATATATTTGTATAATAAGTTAAAAGAATAAAGTCAGATTTTTTATATTATTCTACATTTTAGTTATTAAGAAAAGTATGAACAGTTTAATAGGCGTACAAGGAAGTCATGTGGTGTCCACGTCAGATTTTTTAATAAGTATCTGAGTGCGCCTCTGATAAAGTCAACAGATGAAAACTGACCAAATGGTTAACCTTAGTGAAAATCACGCTAGTCCCTCTCTGATTTCCCCAACTCAAATCTCAAATGGCTCTCACTCCTCAGATTGCATAATTGCCCCGCGTGGAAGAGTCCATTTTAATTAGTGCCGAGGGGTGCAGCACACAGTACACATGCCTTATGCCGCCATATTCTAATTACGTCGCGCCATTTACGAAACAAACGAGTGCTATACATACGAGCAATTGTTTCAGCGTGTGAAGACATCAAAGACGCCGACTCAGCGACATTGCGCGCCAATTAAATGCGCCAAAAGCAAAATGAAAATATGAAAATGAAAATCAAGTTAGTACAGCAAATTGTAAAACAAGCATGAGTGGATAGAGTAGTAGAGAACACGTAGAGAGCATACATAAAAGTTTGTATGACTACATTTTACACAGAACTGAACAGTTAACACGAGTTTGAGTTGTGATTCCAAAACAATAGTCAATAACGAAACAACGGGCATGTTGGGTTGCAATTTGATTCAAAAACATTCATTTCAATCAGTTCAATATATTTACAGAATTCAACTTCGGTGTCAAATTATAGACAATTAATTTTCTGATTTACATTTAACATAGGTATAGAAATTAATTATATTAATACAACTAAACTAGTATAAGTTACAGATTTCGAAGAAATATAATTTCAATTCTTATTCAATATAAAAAATCTGACGTGGCCACTACAAGACCTTCCGCCATACCTACTTTATTATTTTTACTTATTACTATATTAATATATAAGTACTATTACTACTGCTACTACTCACAAATATATTTTAGTCATTTTATTTACACTGCAGAAGAAGATATAAACGATATTTTACTATTGTCACTGTGACTGTCATGTCATAATCATTTCCATTTTACCTAGTAACAAATGATACGATCATGGACTACAAGATACCGAAATACTAAATTATAGGTATTATACTTTAATTATTCTTAAATGATATCAGATACAGAAAAATTTATAATATTTGTAGGTAATAATCACATAATCTTTCTTTTAAAATAAAAATATTTGTCTTAAATTAATTATTTATTGAAATATTTTTAAAAAGTGTTACTTCCGGTTTGTAGATTGAAACCAAAATTATATTGGGCTTTTAAGAATCGTATTGAAATCTTAAATACAAAATTTGGTATTTAAATGTTTGATATTTTTGGAGTTATCGTGTCCGAAAAAATTGTAACATACGAACGACCGCACGCACGCACGCACGCACACACACACACACACACACACACACACACACACACACACACACACACACACACACACACACACACACACACACACACACACACACACACACACACACACACACACACACACACACACACACACACACACACACACACACACACACACACACACACACACACACACACACACACACACACACACACACACACACACACACACACACACACACACACACACACACACACACACACACACACACACACACACACACACACACACACACACACACACACACACACACACACACACACACACACACACACACACACATACATCATCTCAAAAATGTGTAATTCGTATTCTAGAGACCCTAAAACGTGCTTATCTGCCAAAAACTCATACTCGAAAATTTTGACCCGTCACACAATACCTCTCTTATAGAATATGAGGCGAGAGGTTAAAATGATGATGTTAAGAACAAATTTAAAAACACAACTAGGTACTCATATTAAAATTTCACTAATTTATACAAATTATTAAACTTCGACTGGTATGGCAGTAAATTCACAACAAAAAGGTAATTATTGGTTTAGTCAGTAAGTTACCTAACTAACTAACTCACCTATATTATTTGCAACCTAATACAAAAGAATATTTATTTTAAATTTTCTTGAAGAAATGGAAAGTTTTTATAGATTTCGGAACTCATAATCATTAATAAATTATTTTATTTGTATTTAGTTCTATATATTTATTTATTTACGTTTTGAGAACAGTTTCTAAATTCATTAATTTTAACATAAACTTCTGTACCTACGTTTCTTTAGGGAATTTTATGCATATGTATGTAACATTTTAATATCTTTTATGTATTATAATGAATCTTTGTTTTAGGTTTTTTATGGTGGTTTTCCTTTAAACGTCAGACAAATATCAGCGGGCTTTTTTGTAAACACATTCATTTTTGTTACCAGTTGAAAGAAACACATAGTTTTCGAAACGTCGCATAAATAAATAAATAAAATATACAGAATTTAACCCAAACAAAATAATACTTAAAGTTTTTGATTTGTTACAGCCTTAAATACTTGTTGGAGAACCTCTGGGAATAGGTTAATTGCAATTTGCTGAAGGTGGCGGTTCGCGGCCCTACTTAATTAACATTTGGGTTAGAACTCGAAGTTGAATGCGTTGTACAGGGTACAGGGTGCAGGACCCATGTTATACAACACTTTACACAAACGAAAATGAAATGTCAACGAATACAAATTTATTCATTAGTATTGTAAAAACTCGGCTTTCTATGGGATTATTTAATTAAATTCATACGTTTAATTACATTTCTAAACTTTGTAAAAGTAAGAGCTTTTATCACTAAAGAAAACTATGCGATCATGAGTTGAGATGGCATGTGGCAAGAGAAAATAAAATAAAACAAAATTTTGCGTATCTACAATTAGTAAATTAATTAAATAATCGCAATTTTTACCAAACAAGCAATGCAATAGGTACATTTAAAAAAATAACTAATAACTATAAATATTTAAAATATTTGTACGAAAAGGGAAAACAATAATTGAAAAATTTAAAAGATTTAAAACCATTTTTTAAAGACGAAATTTTATTAGCGTTTCTGTTAGTAAAATACTCTACCCGCAATGGAAGTAAAAATTTAGCCCCGATTTTACATGACTCAATTAATTCATCAATAAATTGACTTTCAATTTGTTCATCAATAAATTGCCAAGTAGAAAAATATTTTTGTTCGTTTTACACTCGTCAAGTTTTTTTCAATATATTTTTGTTTACTGTTACTGCCAACAGTGCCAACAGTATTTTTCTTTCATAACCTATTAATTAAACGCTTCTAAACAAAATGAAATTGAATGAAATGTGGGAAACGTAACATTTAATAAAATGAAAATGAAAATGGTATACACAAAGGTTGGCAACGATAATACTAAGAAAAAAATCTCTATAATTCCCTAAAATATGGTAGAAAAATAGAACACGTCCTATTCCGTAAATAAATTCATCAATTTATTGGTGAAGAAAAAATTGACGAAATTTTTGTATTACACACAACAATAAATTGAAAATAAAACTTGATCAATTTATTGATCAATAAATTGCATCGTGTAAAACAGGCATTATAGAAACGAGATAATTCGAGTTTCATATTTTAATTTGGTTCAGGATATTTTACTTTCAAACAGGATAATTCCTCTTCTTTTTAGTTAGAAAATTGAAATAACACCATTAGATAAAAAAATGTCCACTTTCTTCCCTTGTGACTTATAGTTTTACTTAATCCAACTCTGCATTCTTATTCCAAAATAAGCTCAAGAACAAGATTCTCTCAAATTAACAAATTACCGATAAAGAATAGCCACATAATGTTTTTATAAATAAAAAATCTGACGTGTCCGTTACAATACCTCTCGCTTTGACATTGAAGTATTATTATTTAACCTCGTATTTAACCAAATATTAAGCTTTAATTTATATAAAATACAACAACACCGTATAACATTTGATATAATAATATAAAATAATCATACATTATATTATTTCTATTTATCTGTCACATTGACAATTTTTATTTTTGTTTTAAATTTTATTTCTATTTCGGGATTCACAAATCGTGGTAGGTAAAATTATATATTTAAAAAAATTATATTTCTTTATTCGTTAAAGATATAGAAACAAGTAAGATTGAATATTGTACAATGTAATTTCTTCTTTCATGTGTGGTATGTCAAATTGTAACAATCGCATTATTTTATACAATTTTTGCAAAAAATGTTATAGTGCTACAAGGAAAGTACCATTTCCGGTTGGTGGATTTTTACCAAAATCTTTTCAGCTCTTCATTAACATATATAAATGTATAATGCAAAATATTAGAATTTTATGTTCAGTAGAATTTGAGATAATGAACCGGGACGAAAGGCTATAGTAGGCGTACATACAGACTTTCATACACACACACAGACACACACACAGACACACACACAGACATCATCGTGAAAATAGTCAAAATAGGTTCTAAAGGTGCTAAAACGTGCTTATTGACAAAAATCTCGACATCGAATTTTTTCACGATCCCTATACCTCTCTAGGCGAGAGGTAAAAAAGATTATATCTATGGTTATTAAATAAGTTTCTTTAGTTTAAAGCGACTTCTCTATAGTTAGCTATTTGAATTTCGACCGTTCTAAATAAGGTGTAAATTCAGTAAACTATTATGAGAGTTAGGTAGTTCTTTTGGATATATCTTGAAATATAGACTTAGATAGGAATATGAATTTATCCTTGTTAGTTAATTTTAGATAAGTCTTTTAGCATTAAAATGAGAGTAGTACGTAACGTAAAACATAAATTTGCGCAAAATTCCACAGTAATTTGTATAAAGTTGAAAGGATCCTCCCCCACTAAGAAATACCGACCAAAAAATTTAATACCGGATTTTCGGTATTTTATTCGTTTTGAAAAACCGGTAATACCAGTGTTGATACCGGTATTGGTAAAATTATAGAAAATGGAACAAAATTGAAATTAATTAGCAGTAGGGTGTTTAGTAAATAAATAATAATGAATAATGATTAAGTGCAAATTAAAATAAATATCCTATTTTTGGGAATACAAAATAAATACAAAATTTAACAAAAATAATATTTGTTTCCTTTAAAATAAAAACAGAAAAATTTCTAGAATAATTTACAGCTTTTAGGAAACTCTTCAATAAACAAGATTTAGAACAAAGTTAAATCGAATTTTTGAATGGAAAAAATATTTCGAAAAACCGGTATTTTATGTTTAATACCGGTATTGAATACCGACTAAATTTTGTACGGGATCCCGATATTCGGAATCCCGGTATCCCGATATTGCATTCCCTACCTCCAACCCAACCTTGAAGTAATTCGAAGAAGTCACCAAAAATACAAACATCAATTATGGTAACAAGTCGCAACACTCAGTGACAAAACCTAGTTATTGTTGGCAGGTAACCCAGGTTCACCCGCTTGTAAACCAGCATTATAAAACGTTTTACAGCGACTATTGACTTTTCAACAATATTTCATATTTTCAACAGCGATTGCCCCATCAAATTAACCGATGCCGCGTAGTTACTTTTCCTGTCGTGCGGGGATTTATACCAGTAGAATGGACTTCGTTGACTTTTAGATGACTTTATGGCGAAATGCTTTCTTCTGTATTATCTTAACTAGCATCGGCTGTTTATTTTATTAGAGGATATAAATGTAAAGTTAAAGTTGCAGTTATTTTATTGCTGGCTTGTGGATGAATTTTTCGTTTATTAAGGATTGTTGTCATATTTTTCGGAATGAAAAGGTAGTGTATATATGGTTATTGGAGCTGTAGGTGGTATAAATTTTTGCTATTAGTACATAAATATTGTTTCGCTAATTCTTAACCTAAATACCAGCAAAAAGGTATCGTTCGTTTTGTAAATGTAAAATATGATTATTAATAGTGAAAAGACCAAGGAGAATGATCGATCGCATAGTTGGATGTAATTAGAGTAGAAATTACTGAATATTAATTGTAGTCCTGTATTCTGATTAATTTTCTTATTAGCTGGGCAATTTTACTAGTAATTAGAATACAATTTGTACAGTGAAATTTAACATTTACACAGTTTGAAACTCTATCGCAGGTAAATATATAACATAGTGTATATACACTAACTGGCACGGAAAACGGGTCACTTATTTTTTTAAAGAAAAAATGGTAATAACATTTATGTTGAGGACGAATGCCGAAATATTACTATTGCTACTTATATGTTAACTAGACATTCTCGAAGTCGCTTCCATGACCAACTATTAAAAACATTAACAATTTACTTAAATATTCCTTTTATATGCGCATCATAACCAAATCACGATTATAAAATGCAAAGTTCTTGATTATACTGTTATTATTTCTTTTCGTCATTTGTTTTATTGTTTATTTGTCATTTTGATGTGGTCTGCTGTGGTTTATGTTTTCAAAATGCCACTGAGTACAGAAACTGTAGTTTCCATCACTACTTTAATCGAAGATGAAAGAAGTCAATATTTCGTAGCTAAACGGTACAATGTATTACTTAGTACTATTTAACGCGTTTATACACATTTTCTGGAGACAGATTTGTACACCAGAAGACCTGAGAAGACGCAAAAGCAACAGAAATGCTCGATATTTTGTTTCGACATCGCGTCGAAATCGTACTATAATTGTAGTGGAGACCCCTAAATCATTACTACAATTGCTTACTGTGTATATTAGCGAACATATTGTTCGAAGAAGGGTAATAGAAGTAGATTTTCTGGCACGATGGCCCGCCATGCGACTAGACCTCCTCCAACATCACCGAGTAGCTCGCTTGTAATTTTTTGGAAGGCGTGTAAATTGGAATTAAGGTCATAAGACTCATGTTCTAGTCACTATTGAATCCCAATATTTTTAATGGCACCATATAGACGTGTAAAAGTATGATGACCAATTGGAAAACTTGTGCATTCAGCAATACTGTAAGATTTCTGGAAGGATCAGTAATGGTGTGAACTGGGATATCAGTGGAGTTGCGGATAGATCTATACCTTGTTTCTATGGGAGTATTCAATGCCGATAGGTACATAACAGATATTCTGACTGACAATATTTAAAGATTTGAAGTCGTGTTGTCTATCCGGTTCCAGTAGGCTTAGTACGTTGGAATCAGAGAAGCACTGTTAGAAGCATATCCCTCAAGATGGCTTTAAGATTGACCGAGATTATAACAGTACGCGGAGGGAAACGCGCGTTATCTTATGAGTATAGTAAATGAATTGTGTTCATTTATGTATATGTAATTTTAGTTTTATAACTGTGTTCATAATTATATTGGGAAATTATCTATTTATAACGACGATCTCCCTCGTAGAAAATGGAGGATTTTAAAACACGTTTTGTCACTGATCATGATTCAATAAGAATTTTGTTGAAATTCGCAAATTAAAAAATGGGTCCAAGCAAATGAGACATTCTGTAAGTAGGTACCTACAAATATCATTTTTTCCTCTTTGTAAAATTATTTTTACATTAATGTAATTACGCTAATAAATACTGAATAACTATTGTGTAACTTTTTTATATTTAAATGTGAACCAGTGGTACTCAAAATGATATTTTTTTGCAAACTACTGTTAATTTTATGAATTTCAACAAAATTCTTTTTGATTCATGATCAGTACCTACGTCCAATACTATACACCCTTAAATTTTGTTACAAAGGTTGGGTTACACCCTTAACACCCATAACATATTCTGATCGCTAGAAAAAGTCATGTTGGCCTAATTATTCTTTAACCGTGGTTTCCACTACATCTACTATTCTATAATAATTATTATAATATGGAGTTAATCCTGTTGAATGTTAAATGCTTATCATAAAAAAACAATAATTAAATATGTTTTAAAATGGTAAAATAGATTCATCCTCATAATATAATATAATAATTGTATTTTATAATTTTTCGGCAACCATAATATACATTCATTTACATATTTGAAATTTCCATAGTTCAAATTTTTTAAATTTTATACCTTCAATTAATTTATCGAACATTTAACTATAGGTATGTATTTTATTTGTACATATTTTATGCAACACAAAATTATCATATCAATTAAATGACATAAAAGACTTTACAATTAAATCGTAGATATCGCAAGAGACGATGTACCTACCTACTTATAATTATTTAGGTAATTTACAGTGTTTTTCTTTTTTATAAAAAACTAAATATCAACAATTTATTTCTGAAACACCATTTTAATAATTTTAAGACAGAAGTTTAATTTTCAATCAGATTATTAGTTATAATGTCGAAATTATTCATTTTGCCTTCCCCATTTCTCCAAAAATACAAAAACCTATCAATGACACGAATAAAATCATAGTTCATAACACATACTCACTTAGTAAGTACTAGTCATCAATCACAAAGGATTTAGTATAATAGCAAATATTTATTTAGTAACAGGATGTAAGCACCAACGATCCTATCATTCAATTGTTCGCTGCATCGCCCTCTATGATCCATACACGATTTGTCCATTGCATCCAATGTGCATTTTCTACAGCGTGTGTGAAAATATCGGGCAGGGGTTCCACGTCCCAGCAGCCTTGTTATGACAATTTATGGAATATTATTTTGGGCAATTTTGCGCGCTCCGTTGGCCAGCGGCAGATTCAAAGCAAGGAAAGGAAGTTTGCTGCTATGGAGCTGGTGTAATTTTCAAGTGGTTATTTATGTATTTTTGAGACCATTTCGACTGGAATATTTTTGAGAAAGGATAATAAAGTTATTGAATTAATATGTTTAGGAGGATTTTAGTTCTCATAGGTGAAGTGAGCCGATTTTGAAGAATATCCGGTTAACTTTAGGTTTGTAAACACGGCGGCTTCTTTTTGAAATTTATACGCATTTGGGGTAACAATAGAATAGGTACTTAAATCGCGGTATACCTATGTTTGAAAATTATATTATTACTTGTACTTGTAAATATTTTATTTAATTTTATCTTCCTGGCCACCTGTTGAAAAGATGCTACAAAATTTGTGTGTGCAGCGCAGAAAAAATTTAATTATGAAGCAATAAGACAATAATTAAAGTTTATATTATGAATGTAAAATAGAAACATATAACTCTCTGTGACAATGGCTAGTTTTACCTTTCACTTGTACATAAAGATATAGGACATAACGCAACGCACATGCTAATGCTAAGTATATTTTTTGTGTTATCTAAAAATTCATATAATTACTCTAGATAATAAATATTTAATATTTCTATTATATCGATAATTTCTTTGGTTATATACATTATCTTCTTTAGATAAATACAAAAGTTAGTTATCTTTATCTAGATACAACATATTGTCATCTATTACAACATTGTAAATATGTAATCGTGTTTTACGAAATTTTTATTTTAATTATAATACACTTGATATATATAAAGGATTTTTTTTTCAAAATTTAATTAATTCTTAATCTTTTTGTCAAATTTAATGACCTCCATTGACGAACGCTTCGAAATTACTTGGCGGTTTCTATCAACATTACCAACAAGACGAGTTCTACAAGAATACTTTGTCACATTCATTTTTCATAACCACTATCCTCTATCCTGTTTGTGAGTCTTTCATCTTTCATCATTTCTGCTTTCTGCTTTCTGCTTTGACAAATACACGAACCGTATCCAACGCTGAACAAAATTTACACAAACTATACAATCATTACCACAAAAGATCTTTTACAATTTAAATATTATTGTCTAGAACCTGCGGACACTATATTATACCGATAGTAAAATAACCAAGAGAGAAGAATAGAGAATTTCTTTAACGACTAAGTTTTGAATTTAAATCCATCATTTTCAAAGAATAATCAAAGTTTATTACGTTTCCTTTGTTAGAAATTACTTGCTAAATATGAAACATCGTACATTTTATGTAGGTGGCTCATACATAGAAACGAGTTATGCATAAAACACTATTTATAATAATAGATTACTGTATTTTTCTTTTATGAATTATTATTATTTTCTTATTTTCTAAACAAACGAATTTGTTTATATTAAAATAGTAGGTACGTACTCTACACAACTCAAGATTTTAAAATAATTAATTTTTAAATTACTAATCACGAAACAGATTCTCTGACTGTATAGGAATAAACCAAATAGCTGAAATGCTAAACTTTAATAATATTTCACGTATTTCACTCTTGCTGGGGTACCTACATTATTGTTGTCTCCTTGTCGACACTGGGAAACTATTATCAATTAATAGCCAAAGGTACAAAAGTATATAATTTAATGAAGTTAAAGAATAAATGACAATAATAATAATATTAATAAGAATAAAGTACATCTGACCTTACGTTAATCACTTAAATTCTATGCTGTCACATACTGGAACCAGAACCGAAACTGAACTGGAATTTCTATTACCCTCCTCCTATTATATACCTCTGTACAAGTCCTAAATCATCAAAAATTGTGTTAGAAATACAAACATATTTATCTATATTTATTTGGTAACTCTATTAAACTAATGACTGACTTCATACCTACTTAATTGTAATAATTTAAACTTGTTACAATAAATCAAAATAAAAGTGTAATTAAATATTTACTCGTTTCATAGAGAAAGATTTTGAAGAATTTTTACATTTTCGACCCAACTAAAACAAATTAAGGGTCTCGTCTCCGTAACAAAATATTGCGTGTTTAGTGGTATAGCAGTTTCTGCTTTACTCATTGCATATTAAAAATTTGAAGGAAAAACAGGTAATAGATGTTTGTGAAAGAATTAATCTAGGATTATGCCGAGTTAGAATTCTGAAAAAATCTTTGGAATCCATATAAAAAATTAATGAAAAAGTGTGTTTTCAGCAATTTCTTACACGCTTTATCTTATTATTAATAGATTTATTAAAAAAGGTAACTCGGCATAATCCTAGTTGCATTCTTCGTCTGTAAATAAATTTATAAAATTTAAATTTATCTATAAAACTTCGTGAGAATTTTAGAAATTGCTAGACTGCTTTTACGTATTTTTAGCGAGCGTTTCTATTCATTAAGGAGGTTCCCTAGACATGCAGTGGCGTACTCAGATATCAGCCTTGGGGGCGGATATAAAAATAAAAATATTTTTATTAATATAAAACAAAATTCGATCAACGCATCAACGGGTGTTAGTTGATATTGCAATTCGTTCAGTTGCGGTGATATATTTTTACAATAATTTCTAATTCACTAATCAAAAAATGATTGAAGATTTTTTTTCAATCAAGAATATTGTTACAACTATGTGGTCAACCTTCTTCAAATTTTGGGAAATTGATGTCCGTGCTTGCATACGTTTATATACCAAAAATTAAGTAAATAGAACATTTCTAACATCTTTTTTTTAATCAATTAATGGAAAGCCATAAGAGCTCATGTAAAATATTAAAATTTAACAATTAATTTCGTTCAAACTACGTGGTCAAAAATTTCCAAAAAATTCAGGTATCATTTTTATGACACAGATAACATAAATTCAAAGTTTGGTTGCATTAGAACATTTTTTAAAATGTCTAGGGAACCGCCTTAACATAGGACAAACGCGGTGTTGAGCTACAAATAAACTTTAAAATCAAACAACCAAACAAGAAAATATTATTTTAAAGATGTTAATTAAGTCGAAATGATAGCTTGAAAATGGCCAAGACTTTGGTCGAAACGTCGAATCTCACATAATTTCGCTATACAAAAAAGCCAGTAATCCAAACAACAAGGACTTATTTATATTTTCCAACCTTTAAAGAAAATATTACATTTAGCGCCTCCAGATGCTATAACTATAGAGATCTTTAACAAGGAATTAGAATTATTTAAGGCTATGGTTACTTGTGGTCATTGAATTAAAAAGTAAAATACTATCCCTCGTCTTTTTTGGAAGCCCCTGATATTTCTGAATTACCTAATAATTATTGGTACCCACCTAAAAAATTATTAGTAGAAATAATACTTTTGGTCTATTGTACTATTGTAAACAATAATTTTGTGTGTTATTTGATTTTTCTTAAATAAACACTACTCTATCATTATTTTGAAGACTATAAAAATTGAATTTATTAAATAATAATATTTATCAATAAATGGTTTGTTGGTATCCAAGATGTTAATTAAATGGAGTAAAACAGAGGCTTTAAGATCCTACCTATATAATATTTTAATTGTTTCGAGAAGGTACTTAACCCTTGTCATCATCAGCTTCAGCTATAAGTCATTTATTAAATTACTGTACAATAGGTAGGTATATCAAAACAATAAAATTCACAAAGAACACATAGGTACCACAAAAATTATAAAAACAACAAAAAGCATCAGTTCAGTTGAAGTTTAAGATGTTTAGAAGGGTAACCTTCTCGACACCTAATATAAATTAATAAATAATAGACAATCTTATGCCTGTTTTACATGATCCAATTTATTCACCAATAAATTGATCAAGTTTACCTTCAATTTCTTCATCAATAAATTGCCACGTAGAGAAATTATTTTTGTTCGTTTTACACACATCAAGTTTTTCTCAATATATTCTAAAAATTTTCATAGTACCAACTTACCGATTTGAACTGACACTTTACTTTACTGTTACTATCGACAGTGCCAACAACATTTTTGTTACATTACCTATTAACTAAATGCTATCTAAACAAAATGAAACTGGAAAAAACGTGAGCAACATAATTGGAAACGCAACCTATAATAAAATAAAAAATGGTATAGGTACACAAAGGTTGACAACGACAATACTAAGAAAAAAATTATTGAATTCCCTAAAAGAAGAAAAATAGAACACGTTCTATTCTGTCAATAAATTCATCAATTTATTGGTAAAGAAAAAATTGAAGAAATTTTATGTATCACACAAAACAATAAATTGAAAACAAAACTTGGTCAATTTATTGATGAATAAATTGGATCGTGTAAAACAGGCATTAAAGCCAGTTTTGCTTCAATTGATATTTTATCAACAGAATAAAATATTCTTTTTGCTTTGAATTTAACTGCAAAAAATGTAAAATACTGAAATATCATTTAAAGGGTTCAATTTAAAAATGAATGTACCTAAGTAAAAGAATATAAAAATTGACACATACATGCTTTGATAAGTCTGATAATAATAACTAATTTTATTTTCTCCCCTGTCCATTACATCCATCCACACTCCCTTAGTGTAGAATCTCGCCTTCCACTTTATTACAAAGCCTGGAAACATTTCCACAAAACTTTCTCTCTGTACGTTTTTACAATGGGCACAGTAAACATCCGCACTCGGACCATTGTCGCTTTATGATCACCCTGGCGGGGGGCGGGTGCAGGGGGTGTTTGCTATTTGCGTGTCCTGTGCAACTCTCCCTGTCTCCCTGAATCGCTTTTATGACCAGTGTTTGAACGTCGTCTAACAAAAACTTGTAGATTTCAACAAAAAGAGAAGCACTAGCCAGTTAAAATTTTATACGGAAATATAGTCGTTGTGTTGTGCTAACTGCCGAGGGGTTGGGAAGTGGGTTTTTAGGGTTTGGAGAAAAGAGGGTTGCGCTTTTTTAGAAGTCGTAAACCAGCAATTAGATACCTACTTTACTTTCTTTACAAATATTTTCTCTTTGAATAGTAATTTTATTATTGTGAGCTTTTTAAACCAGATGGCATTAAAATTTTTGAAGGTCGTATTTTTCAATGTTTTCTTATTACTACTGTAATGTACTGTAGTAGTAATATTGCCAACTTGTTTGCCAAATCTTTGAAAGATTAGGCAAAATACCATTATGTTATAATTAACTTATTATTTAAGTTTCAAATATCAAATTATATTCCTTAAGAAGTGATAATTTTACTACAGTATCATCAAGCAAATTTAAATTTTCATGGCTTTCATGCTTTAGGTTTAGACGTGACGTACTGCACAGTAAGTAGGAATATATACATAATATTTAATCCACTGCGAAAAGAATTTTCTATAACTGTTCGCAAAAAATTATTTATAAATAAAAATTGAAGAATATAGTTTTAGTCCAGTCAGGAGAGGTTTTGACTGAAGACTAATACATAACCAAATGAAATTTGGCATGTGAGTAGTTAAGAACATACAGAAACAAAACAAAAATTCGCTCCACCTCGGTATGCTCCGCTTCCCACAAAAATTTTCAGTTGAAACTCAACATTTTCTTGTAACGCATTTTCCTCGAAAACTATCAAAGATTTTGGAAAACTGTTTTGACAGGATGAAAGCTGAGGAAATTTGCTACCAAAATGGTCTTTGAAAATTTTTCATAAGTAGCACCGTGTAGGCTTCAGCCGTTTAATATTCGAATGACTTGAGAATTTTCTGTATAGTAGGCGCTACATTGAGAATGACGTAAAACATTCGCCGCTACAGAATGAATATGGTATAACTTCGTTAAAGAACATAATTTTGTAAAGATAAAAATTGCATTTTATTCGTCGAGGCTTCCACTTTCAATTGCACTAATAACATTTGAATTTCCGACCCCGTTTATACCGAGAAACTTGCTTTTTAAAGAATCATAACTCAGTATTAGCAGACGTTCAAAGAATTCTCAATATTTTCAATATCAATGAATGAAATTGTAAACTGGTAGAGGATTATCTTCATCAAACCATCCCCAATCACATGCAACTATTTCGAGGAAAATGCGTTACAAGAAAATTTTGAGTTTCAACTGAAAATTTTTGTGGGAAGCGGAGCATACCGAGGTGGAGCGAATTTTTTTTTTGTTTCTGTATGTTCTTAACTACTCACATGCCAAATTTCATTTGGTTATGTATTAGTCTTGGGTTTCAGTTAATTTTTGACTCTCCTGACTGGACTATTTAGGTACAAGAGGAAAACAATATTTATATTATTTGTATACAATAAACATATTTCATCAATAATTTAATTAATGTTTTTAAGTCGTGATGATGTTGAAGATAGAAATAAAAATTTCAAGTACCTACTTGACTAAGTTGGTTTTACTGTTTGACAAAAAATTATAACGAAGTTTCACCGTGATCACGGTCATCTTCTTGTTCTCAAATGAAAATATTCACTTCTATCTTAAAAAATTACCGCATTATAATAAATTAAAGTGTTAACTTCAAACTAAATTATTTTTCGACTAATTTAACTTCTATTTAAAAACCTGAAGATAACAGTGATCCTGATCATGGTCAAAACGACATTGAAATTATTTGACAAAATGTGAAATATTTATTTTTACGTGCAATAAAAATTTATTAAGAATCTCAGATCTAAGAAAAGAAATATCATTGTGTATGAGCGTCCTGAAGTACTTCAAAAGCCTCGGGTTCAATTCCCGGCGGTGGTCATGATTTTCAAAAATAATTTAATAATTAGTCACCATTCCTCTAATTTGCCTGTACTTCAAAAGAAGTTCGAAGAAAATAAGTATATTAACTTCTTTGATTAAATTTTAATTATTTCCAACAATTTATAAAAAATCTGATGTGAGCAGCACAAGACCTCTCGCCATACTTATTTTATTCTTTTTAATTATTATACAAATATATTAATATATAGGTAGGTACTTGCTAATACTAATCACAAATATATTTTAGTCATTTTATTTACTCATGGAATATACAAAATTTGAAGGAAAAGCAGATACTAGATGTTTGTGAAAGAATTAATCTAAGTTTATGCCCAGTTAGAATTCTGAAAAAAATATTTGGAATCCATATAATAAATAATTGAAAAAGTGTGTTTTAAGCAATTTTGTAATAATAATAATAATTTTATTTACCAAGTAAAAAATATACAAAGATATATTGGCTTGTCAATTTCAAATTACATATTACAATAATAAATATACGATAATTATAAAATACACTTGTATATGCTTTATCTTATGATAAGGAGATTTATTAGAAAATGTAACTCGGCATAAATGTAGTTCCATTCTTCGTCTGTAAATAAATTTATAAAATTTTGCTTTATCTTATAAAACTTCGTGAGCATTTAAAAAATTACTAGACTGCTTTTACTTATTATGCCTTACCATTACCATATGGTAAACGCGGTGGTGAGCTACGTGGAGTCGATACCCTTAAATAAATACATAATAATTACTTAATTTCGCTTACAGTTCCGTAACGTTACAAAAATATAAAGTCACGACATAGGTATATACGTATACCATTAGTAGTTAAATTCCAATCAAGCTATTCTGCCAAGATCATCGTTTCATCGTTACCCTATATCAAGACATTCATCCCTCCACGTCCACCATCGATTCTATTTCTATTTCGATTTCTCTATCACGTTCCTCTCCTCTATGTCTGTGTCGTCCGCCGCACGGTAGCAATCACCAGCGCACCAGGAGTCCGCCATTGTCTTGCATTCCGGCCGGTATTATCACTCTCTCTAATTACCGGCCGCTTTATGTTTTCAATTAATACGATGACAGTTCGCTTTTTACAATGGCGGACGACCGCCGACAAAACCAGAGCGCTGCTGGTGCTGCGGAGCTCGAGCTGCAGTTTCTTCAGATGTGGAACGCGGGATAATTACTGGGGATTTGTAATTAATCGAATTCTGCGTCCGATGAGTTGAGGTTTTGTTCGGGGAAAAAGAATCACGGGAAGATGGACTGAGGACTGTTTTGTTGACTAATTTCATGGGTTGATTAAAATTTTTCTTGAGGGTGTTGCTGATTTATGTTTTGATTCTGTTTCTATGGATATCACGTATGGAGGATAGTCAATAGTTATATCACAAGTGCATCACAAATACCTGAATATTTTTTCGAGTGCACAAGAAAAAATATTCTGATGTATTTATCATGCACGAGTGGTAGGTATATTGGTAGAAATTCGATATTTTTAATATAAAATAATTTATATTTTATTTAAAACGACAGAACAATGATATTGACACTTTGACGAATGCAATTATTCATTTTTTGATAAAAATATAATTTAGGAAGTAAAAGTACCTACCTCTCTATTTACCATTATACAGATTGTAATTTTAATATACAACTAATTTTTTTGATGTTGATGTTTCTTTTGTTGACTGCTAACAAAAATACTCGGGCATGCACTTGTGCAAAAACTCGCGGGTATTCTGCACTTGTGCACGTACTCAGAGATACATATACCTACTACTTATAGAGAATTGAAGTATTCGACAGTTTTCCTACCTTCTTTCTTTGAAATGAACTAAAGAAGTTTTTACACGATAAGGGTACAAGGGCAGATCTAGGATTTATTGACGGGAAGTGCCCAAAAATTAAAAAATTTCAAAATGTGTAAAAAAATATTTTTCACTCAAAGTCAAAGTTCCTCTGCTAACCCCTTCATATTAGTGCGTAAATTATTCTCTTCAGTATACAGAAAAATATGTCACGAATTCTTAAAATAAACAATAATTCCAGTACGATATTTTTGACATGAGATACCTACATATTTATTATGTAATAAGCTTAAGTTTATATTCAATTTACTTCTTATGTATAAGTGAATTTGTTTTCAAAACCCTATCATAAGATATTCGTTCTACTATGCTCCCATAATTCCAAATACCTCTTCGACAAAATTGTTCATGTTGCGAAATTCATACACTCATAATCTGTGGTAGGAATAAAATAAATGTGTAGTAGGTAGAATATTTAAAAAAAACTACATATATGGTATAATAATTATTCTATTTTCGACTGAAACCCAATATTTTAAATTTAATTTTAACTCTTTAATAAAATCAGGTTTGTAATTGTATTTAATTGGTTTTTAGATAAGTAGAAGGTAGTTATACCTATTTTAGTAAATGTAGGTAGGTACTAATTAGCGTTTTTAAAATTTGGCTGTTATTGGCGAACAACAGCCAATGACTAAACAATACACAATTATTCTTAACTAACGTGTAACACACATAATCTACACCACTGCTCCATTCAACTGATTAATTCAGCCCCCTTATTAAACCTCTGCCACATACTCACAACAATAGCGAACTTTATCAAATGCTGCTTGCCTCTCATATCAAACAATCGATTTTACAAATCCCAATAACGCTCTCCAGAACAACAATCAACAACAAACAAGCGCAACTGCTGGTCTCAATGGCAACGACAACGTACGTTGTTTAGTGTTGTTATCTGGACGTTGGATCTGGAGTTAGAACGAATATAGCGCAGCAACAATGAGGCGTATTTGTCATTGTGATTAAAGAACAAATGGTTGTGATTTCACAGATCTTATCCAGAAGCATGAGCGGGATTATCCAAATAGCCCATACAATTATTCGAGTGTTTCGTGGACATGGAGCTGGAGGATGGACTATATTTCATTTCGATCGAAATAGTTAGCAGATGTTTACACTTAACTTTACTCACAAATTTAAGACAAAGGATGTTAATCGATGTGATAGTCAATTTAGAGAATCTTTTTTCTTTTCTTCAAAACCAAACGATAATTTTTTATTTAGTTTTGAAGGTTCTTGTGGCTTACAATTCAACAACAAACATTAATGTACACAAACTTGACATTTAGAAATACTTCTGATAAAAAATTGTAATAGGTATACCTACATTTAATCAAATTTTAATAAATCATTTGGAATTACTGGGCCAGATTTTAATAAGCAGCGGTCTGAAAATATTTTCAGACCATCACTTATTAATAGAGATGGAAATTTAGGATGGTTTCAGAAACAAAACAGGAATGTAAAATTAAATACCAAAAAAACTATTTTAAGTTAAAATTTTAGATCATTTTATTAAATATTTTAGGAAACATGATATAAATAAACATTTATTGATGGTAGAAAAACCGAACGATGTACGCAAGAAAAAGTCTACCTTACTAATAATTTTTAATTTGTTTTTATTCAAAATTATCATAAGTTGTTATTTTAATAAACTATTGAAGATCACTGTAACTGCAACTATCAGTATCTATCTATAGTAGGTAGAATCTCATAGCTAAAGTGTTACATTATACATATAAGCTGTATCTACCAACATTTTGTCTAAAGCTATTTTAAAATGTTGTATATTAAATTGTTTTATTTGTATACATTCCCATCATAGTTATTTCCCATTTTTCTCATTGTACACCTTTACAAATTCTCGCCTCAAGCTAATGACTTCTGACAAATCCATAGGGGATGCAGTATAGCCCAACTTTAGGCTAATCGTACGTTTAACTTCACATTGTCGCATTCACTACACACATGTTTGATTTGCGCGCGAACAGCCAGCGAACACATCTGGCTCACATTGCTCTAGTGTGATTGGAATGTGAGCCTTATGGACGAGGATCATAAGGCTGAAGTTTGTGCGAGTTCAGGGAAACTGTTATTAATGTACCGTCGACAAATCGACTGCGAATCGATAGATCTCCGGTGCAGATAACGTTTCACACACACTTGAATTTAACCGACGAGAATGAGAATTTGGTTTGGTTTGTGGCAATGCATTCAGCGATTCCGCACGGCGGTATCAGTGATACTGAAACTGTGTAGAAAATTTATAATGTGAATTTAACTGTTTGCACGGTTATCATATTATTGTATAAATAAAAATTCCAAATGGTATCCATTTTGGTTCTATATTCGATGCATAGCATATGATGGTACCCAATAACTCAAAATGCAGAAGCTTAATTATTATGATTATGATTATTGCGTTTATGTTTTAACTATTTCGTCCATTTATGCTACTTTGCAAGGAAGTCTGATGTAAGATAAATAATTTATCTGTACTAATATTAACATAAAAAGTTCAACTTTCAAAAGTATTACCATCATGAAAAAGACACAATAATATTGTCTATATCAAATTCGGATAATCTATCAAATCTACACACTGAAAGTATGTTTTTCTAAATGTACGCTGACATCTTCTGTACAACATGATTGACTTATTCATGCAATTTTTTATAATTTTTAAAGTGCTCTTTTACAAATAGTATCTTTGAATAGAGATTGTCATTGCCACTATTGGTTTTGACTGCACCTCGTTTAACAGTAAAGATACATTCACACCTACCCATGCAATGGGGGTTTCCAAGACTACGGCTTTTAAAGAAACACTTATTGGATATCAATTTTCAGCATATATAAGTTATAGGAAAGTGATCAAAATAATTGTTACTTTTGATAGATTTATTACCTTTTTATCGAAATGAAAATGTATCTCTTTTGAAATGTGTATTAAAATGCGTCATTTGTGACGTAAGCACCATTGAAACCAAACCGTGAGTAGATTTGTTCGTGAAAGATCATTTTTTGTCGTTTTGACTACGGAATGGTCCTTGTCAACGCGGTGAACGTAATGTTCTCGGGCCGGTGACGTCACACTGTCACAGACGGTATCGGTTTTCGCGGCACCTATTTTTTTTAACTTTATGAATTTTTTTCTGGCTTATTAGCAACTTTTTGGCGAAAAGAAAAAATTCGAGTCGAATATTCTAATGTATAGATATCATATAAATATCCAAAAAATCGTGGAAAAACTCCATTATATAAGTATAAGTGGGTAATTTAACCAACCAGCGTTTAATGTTCGCACATATAATTGAAATTGGAATTTTATGGAAGCGCTGGTTGTTTAATTTAGCACTTATACTTATAATTGAGTTGCTTTGAATCTAGTTAGTTAAAACAGTAGTCTTGTTCGAGCTGCAGTAATGTGTTGTACATGGATTAAAACATGGATTATATTTATAACTATTTCTATTACTATTTCCATACTTTTTTCTATACAACCATTTTCAAACTAGGCTTTTTCAACTTAATCGCCCTAGCTGCTCTTGCATGATTGCCTGCTACTCGATCATCAATATCCCTAAGCGGCAAAGGACTGTTTTCTACATTTTACAATACATAATATTTTATAATGCTGAAGCTGAAGCAGCTATAAATAACTAGTATTTTATTCATTGTAGAGTTCTAATTGTTTTTAGTAGGCACTTTCGTAATTTTGAACAACACAAAAGAAAGAAAAGTAGCCGACTTTTCAATTACACTTTCAAAATAATTTAGTATTGGTTTCAAAGTTCTTTGTCATTAACACAACTGTTAAATTGAATAATTATTTATTTGTACTATGCACTTATTCAAAATCCCATTACAAAACTATTATTCATTACAACAGAATAAGTTTTATTGTCACTTGACTGAATTAATTCCAAATGAAATGAAATTGTATCGCCGCAGCACAATTGAACTTAATACCCGCCATGGTTACGGGGCGGCGGGGTACAGGATACGGGTCGCATGAAACGTATAAAAGTGTCCAGTGGTTTATGTCCTGGGGTGTTTTATTTGAACATTTTCAAAACCACTGGTCACGCCCCTCTTACTTCAAGCTTAATATGATTAATACAATATGAATGCAGATTGATTAAGCGGGTTCAACATGAAGTGGGATATTCACAGGGGGTAAGAGAAAGGGGTGACAAGGAACAAAAAAAGAAATTCACTTATGCAGTATAGCTGCTCTTTGAGCATACTATTATTTCTATAAAATAGCTATAATATAAGAAAATATACAAAACTCACGAACTAATTATTAAGGTATATAGTAAAAAGAAGTATGATCAGATGACAGTTCACTTTTACGCTTATGCGCTACTGATAAAATTGATGTAGGTAGGACATGGTCCAAAATTTCCAATTTTTGTAAATACAAATTCGGAAAAATTTTAATACAGAGATATACAAATCTGCAATAATTGATGTGTGCAATTTTTCACCATATATCAAAAATGAAATAAGATCAAACATTACGTGTTTAACCCTTAACAGTACAGTGGGGTCACTGAAGACCCCAGCCAATTTAAATCATCATTTCGTTTTAAAATTTGGAAATAAATTCTTGAGTTGCTCATTAGCTTCATTAATCCACTGAATCGATGTAATGACGCTCGCACGAATCTGTACATAAAAAAGATAAACTGCAAACTTATCAAAGAAATAAAAGAGCAGTGGTTCTGCCATTATCTAATGCAAAAATCGAACACTGATGCAGAAATAGAAGTTAGTGACACTAGTGACGAAAATATATAAAAGGACATGTTCTGCGCATTGACAAAAAAACGACCAAAAATATTCCACTAATGCATGGAAATAATGTCAACAAGTTATAATTTCAAGATAATTCACAAAAGATATTTACTGCACATAAGTGTAAATGTAGGGTAAAAAGCACAGAATTACAACGTCCAACCTAATCACACTCATTACTCTTTGTTTAGTGTCCATTCGTTCACAGCAGGCACAACACACATATTCATATTCGAGAACAGTCAGGTCTAACTAAACCTAACCTCAAACTTCAATCGCACATTTCCCATTGGCATTGGCATCACACCGTGATTATTGTAGCGAATCTATTTCTGTTTTTTGTTTCGATAAACGCTGGCTGCAGGGGTCTCCACAACAACCCCATAGCCTATATACCTATACCATCCCTCGAGCGGGGTGAAGGGAGGGGTAGGCAGTGTTTTGTTCACGCAGGATTAAATTAAATCTCGGCATTGTAATGTTAAAACGTGTTTTGCGCCATTGTCGAGCTGTGTGCATGCGCGAGCGACTGTTGTACTCTTTATTCATACGCTCGGCTCGCTTTTGTTTCGGCGCGCGCATGGCCCGCTACAGACTTTATGAATATTTTTGAATAAATTTCCCAGTAAATTTATTATAGAGGTCTGCGGGAAATTAATCCGTAAATATCGAGCATTGTTGGAGTGTTTAATCGCTCGTTTATTGTTTGTTTATTTGCTTGAGCGTGGGCACGCGACTGCTACGTATTAGAATCAAAATCTAGTTTAGTTTAAATAAAGGTAATAAATTTTATTAATATCATTTCATCCCAATGTAATTTAAAATTTATCTTTCCAATACAGGGGTTCATGTAGCAAAATGCAAATTATAAAAATATAAAGATAGTAATTACCTACTTAATACCGACTTACTAAAGAAATAATTTCTATAGCTATCAGTATCTACGAAACGGAATATATCTATAAAAAGCTTTGGGCGATCATAATGATATGATCATGGTTCATGCCCATCAAAATCTGTTCAAACGGTGGAAATACAATTATTATTGATTTCTTTTTTGGGTAGTAGTAAATTGGTACGGCATAAAATAATTATATCTCCCCAAGATTAATGCATGTTGACACAGCAAAATAAAAGAAATTTCCCATGCTAAAAAAACCTAATCTATTTCCCCAACATTCTTACACAACAAAACCAACAACAATCTTTCACAAACTATCACATCGTGTGACAGTCAACAGAGCATTTATATCATCCCCTGCCTTAACATCATCTTAACATGATTAAATGTTTCAAATTTCCTAGTTCAAACAATCAATTTTTCAATTTGGACACGGGGCATTGAAGACATTGAAGATGCTGCTGAGTTGGTAGATTCATTCATCAGTAAGATTCACCCCCTACCCTTCCCTTAGAGGAACCCCATATTAGTGAAGCAACATTAATTCTATTCACCCATGGTCATGCAAACACCATACTTAGAGTATCATCTGCTCTTACAGGGTCAAAACAACACAACCATATTTACTTAGTTAATAAGGGTGAGTTTTGCGTTAGAATAGTTCACACGACTTACGTCGTAGCTTGTTACATAACCTCTCTAAACTACATGCTCTAAATCCAGCGATTTTAGCCACTATTCTAGTACATTTTAAGGGTGATTATGGTTCATTGAATCACCATATGTGTTGGATTTAGCCGGGTAGTATCTATTGAGCGTGTATTATTTCATTGTTGGTATTTGTTGAAGCTTTATTATGCCGGTAATGTGCAAGTACGTTGCCTTTGTTTGCTATTTATTTTAGTAAGCCTGAAAAGTATTCATGGGAATTCTTCAATACGGTTTTTTTTTGTTGGAGGATTAACTCGATCTGTAATCCTTGATGGTTCACGCACGGAAATTATGTCCGAAATAAATTATTTGCCTCATCGAACTTTGTTTGTTGATGTACGAAGGATAATTAGAAATGACTGATCCTAATTTTCTCTTGCTTTGTAATAATAATTGTATCAAAATGTTTGCAGCTGTCATGTTGGCAATAAGTATTATTGTAAATTATATTTTTGTCTTTTAATATTGTAGCTATTGTTTGTATTGCAAAAATAGATAAATACCTCGCATAAAATATGTTTTAAAATAATACACGCACACGGTTGCATAGCAGGTAAGTAATTCAATTTGTTATAGGTAAATGTTTATTAGAATATTGATATAAAATAATTAATATATCCACAATTAGGATATATTTACCTACTATAAATATTAATTTTAACCAAAGACCGATAAATTTTTACAATAACAATAGGTTAAATAATAAATAACGAAATATTTTTTTAATATAAAGTGGAATAGAGGTGAACATTTCAGAAATGCACCCGACCCATTATACTCTTCATTCATATTTATCATCAATCATCTTTATTTCATTTTCTATCATAGACCCCTGCCCATTCCTAAACAAACATCCCCTAATTCTTTGACAAAAAACTAATGTTCCTAAAAATAACCAATGAGCAAAAATTTCTGCTATTATCCTACCCATAACAAATCAAACATCAGATTCACAACTTAAAATCTGACATTGGCATGCAATCAGCGATCAAGAGTAACACAGCGATCAAGCGATCTAATGGATCGAATCTTATTGATGTAGCGGCGTTATTTTGAGGTGACCAATTCGACTATTCCCAATTCGACAACGTAGGATTTTACATGAGAAACTTTGTCTTTACGTAAATATTATTTTAATTTTTTAAATTTAATTTTATAATTCAATAGCATTTACATAATTCAAATAAGTAGATACTAAGTATTGTTATGTGCAGTGAAATCTAACAATACTGATTTTCAGATCCAGTGGCTAAACGGACACTCAACCATTATTGTGTCACCCACCACTGACCATAATTGATCTTTAATGTTTAAATATTGAATTAATTGATGATTTCATATCATTATAAAAATAATGAATGTATCTAGATAGTATTTTACTTATGTCGTATTTATTTTGAACTTCCATACAAAGTAATTTGAAAGAAAACCGAATGAGTTTTTAATATTAAATTGAAACTACATAAAACTGTCACTGAACTGATTCAATTAATTCAACTCGGTATCATAAGTGACTAATCTGGTAAGGTAAAATTACGCACATAAACAAATACCCACCGACATGTTTGCTAAGTTTACATGCAGTTTGTAAAATGATTTCAGTTTTCAGTCAAACTATGTGGAACAGTTTACATGCAATAATTTTGAAAACAAAGTGTAAACATAGATTTAAAAACAGTTTCGGCGTATGTGCATTTAGTTGATATAAGTGACAGTTCGGACCGTAAAGTATAACATCCTTATAATGTGTCGTATGTGTTTAATAATGGAAAATTCGTGTATGTTAAAAATATATTTTAAAATATCAAGTACAACAGAACTAAAACTGGCAACAACTGTCGCTTGGTTTGTAGGATAGGAAAAGTGGCAGTACGCATGCGCAATCTTAAAACAGAATTCACGTGTTAAGTGAGTGGTTTTAAAACTAATTTTTGTTTGTTTGTGTTAACTCAAAACCGTTTTGACACTGTTGGTGTTTTCAAAACTAAATATGATTTGAAAACGGTTTTCAAAACTACATGTAAACATCGTGAATTGTTTCTCCAGAAACATCAATTTTACATTTTAAAGAGACTGATTATGCAAAGATCATTAAAAATGCCGAATTATAAATTCCATTAATATAATGAATAATAAAATTTATAAGTTACTAACTTCAGCAAAAGTAAGTACAAAATGACAAAATAACTAAATTGATTTACCTAACATCAAATTTAAAAATATTCTTTCTGAAACGTTGCTTTTTATTTAAAAAATTTGCAATTACGTTTTCAATTTTGTAACAGACAATCAGAATTTGCATAAAATAATCAATGTTTCGACATAATTGAATTTTATTATCAAAACAACAAAACATTGACAGTATGGTGAAAAGTAACCATATGCCACAACGTTAATGCTTTCATCATTTTTTATAAATACAACCCAACTTGGGTCTGACTAAAATATAAAACCACTTAATGGGTCTTCTCTCCAGCCAGGTGGCTGAAAGTAGCCGCTCCAAGTCTAGAGCTCTATGAGATGAAGACAGTTGACAGTGAGGCGTTCCCGGCATGCACGCAGCACACTCAAACAAAAAACACACAATTACATAACAATAGGCGATCTACGCCTACTAACACGGTATAGTGATGTCCTTAACACGGGTCCCTGGGCGATAGGATCGCGTATCACCGCTCGCATCGCTGCTGGCGGCTTCAGAAGAGACCCAGTGCCGCCAGGGTTGGACTTGATGGAATGCGAGGGGACATCTGATAGTGGAAACAGATTGATGGAGACGAGGAGTGTTTAGGTTTAAATGGGGAAATTTAAATGGGTTCGGCAGAACACCTACAGACAATAACAATCAAGTGTGTTATTTCTTTATTTTAATTTCTATCAATGATTTACCAATAATCATCTACTAAAAAATAATTATTTAAAAAGAAAATTGCAGTAGACTAAGGTATAGAAATTAATTTTTTCGTAATTTTTTTGCTGATATCGAAGTTTGTGAATGACCAATAAGTATAATATTTAGCATTCTAATTGGTTACCAACCAATTTTCTTTTATTACTATATCAACGACGAGCATGGACACAGAGGTTGTGGGTTCTAATCTCGGTAAAATCAATAAATTTTTAGGACTTGATTTGGATGGTGGCGTGTACACTGTACATCCGTGCCGTGGATTTTCGTTCTAAGTCCCTAATAGTGTCGTTTTGTGCCACTTTACCTGGCCAGGGTTTTCTACCTGGTCTTTATAATCCTGTCCCAGCGGGGGGTAAACAAGTAAGTGTTCTATCGTTTTATGTTACTCATTATAAAGTGAAAATGTAGTATATAGGGGGATGGGGGGGGAGAATAAAACGCTGATCAGCGCTGACCGCTGAAACACGCTGATCTCCAAAGAAATACACAAATGCACGTAAAAAAGAATAAAACCAATACCTACTAACCGAGTCAAGAAGAGTATACGGTTTCTTTATTTAGTTCATTTAATCAAAGATTCTACAAAAATTGAAAATTTGGGACTAACGAAAGGTGCATTTGTTCGCAGATCAGCGCTTTTCAGCAGTCAGTGCTGATCACATCAGCATTTTATTCTCAACCTATACAGGGTGTTCAATGAAAAAGAAAATAAAACTACCAAAATTAACAATTATTTTCACAATTTCTTTAAAAGCCGTAGGATTGGAAACCCCCATTACAATTTACTTATATTATACTTACTACCTTTTTGCGTAATCATAAAAATTAAATACATTTTTATATGAGTAGTGGAACGAAAGTAGGTACACTTACTTGTTTACCCTGCTGGTAAAGGAATATATAGCTCAGGTAGAAATCCATGGCCAGGTAAAGTAGCACGAAACGACACTATTAGGGACTTCGAAGGAAAATGCACGGCACGAATGCACACGCAGCCGATTTGCATCGGTACCACTTCGTTACCATTCCAAGTAGGGATCAATACACATGGTAGTAAAGTAAACACCATGGCAAAGTCACCCCAGGGACATAACCCTAGGGACATAACCCAAAGATGTGCAAATTCCGAAACCATAATACATACATATACATATTGCAATTTCACAACGATGTAATTGGTCCTGCTTTAGATTTTATTCTGTAAACTAATAAATCACAATATTTCCAACTTTTCAACAGAACATAGATCATCCTTTCAAATATTGACATGACATGATAAGGCAACTATGTAGGTACCTACTCCTAGACATGAAGTAATCCTAAATTCCTAATTTCAATATTTTATTTAGATGTCAACTCCCACTGTCATAATTTAAATTTTACGAAGAAACAAACAGTTGTACCTAATTTATTGACTACAAAAAAAACTACTGACCGGGTATAGAGTACCACGATTCGCTCGAAACTTTATATAATCTAGCTAACCAACCAACCTTCTTCAAAGGGGTACTTCACTGTAGGGAAATTTCACAAAACCTTGTTGACTGGCTATGTAGAGTTACGCGTTTTGTTTGAAACTTCATATTCTGGCTAGGGGCATCAACATAGTACATCATGCCATATGCACCAACATGTGACCCACTAGGCGCCCCGTAGCTAGAATATGAAGTTTCAAATGAATAGCGCGTAACACTACATAACGAGTCAGTATGGTTTTGTGAAATTTAACTAGAGTAAAGTACCTCTCTGTAGGAGGCTATACGTGGTTTACATGTTAGTGCGTGATGTACTTGATGCCATTTAGCTAGAATATAAAGTTTCGAGCGAATCGTTCTACTCTTTTCGCCCGGTCAGCAGCTTTTTTTCTGGTTATAGTAAATTAGATTCATCCGAAACAAATGGTAGGTACCAGATACAGCAAAGTGTTTATCAATTAATAGAATAATGCAATTCTTCACGAAAAACTAAATGATAGAATCAAAAGTCAAAAAGGAACTACCTACATGCCTACTAAAAGGTGAAACCAAATTAAAATCTACAAAAAATTCGTTTATGTACAACTGTATCAAAATTGTTTATTTCAACTTGGTTACCATGGCAGAAACATTTGCTTTACACCCTTGGGTAAAATAAAGAATTCGTCCAATCAAAATTAATTGCTTGATATATAAAATGTTTTTTTGAAATTTTCCAGTAATAATATTTTTGTGTGTTTTCAAAAACTAAGTACGAATAATTTACATGAATATTTTAATAAGCAAGCGTCGGGCCTCAAACTTCGTCCGCAGGAGTACCTAATCTTTTTATTTCGGCCCTCTATACCTAAATAACTATTTTAGGTTATCTATATTGTATTGGTTACTTTCGTTTTCATAACTAGAAAACTGTATGAAATCTGTTACTTTCGTATTATGGTTTGTTGATAAAAAAATATTAATGTGTGTAAAGAAGAAAGAAATACATATCTTGGAGTTGATGTTACTTATGCAATAGGACTTTGGTTTCATTCTCGTTTTCGTCCGGTCCTGGTCGATGAATATTCAAACTTCCATCTCGGACACCTGACTCAGACAAATCCTCATCGGCTGCTGTAAAGCGTAAAAGGCGATCAGATACCAGCCTCGGTCAATCCCACCCGCCACAGCCACCCATTCGCTTTGTATTTCAATGCTTCGTGCACGGCATTTTGATAGACAGCGTTCCTTAGTTTTGATCTTGTAGATTGGGTGTCCATTTAGCAGAAAGATTAAACGTTTCAAGATCTTTTATTTCCATTTATAGCCTCCAAGAAGCCTTTGCTGCTGACCGACGTAAATAGCTCAGTTGAATTGTTCACGATTTTACGCTTGTTGAGGAAAAGTGATAGTGGAATTAAATATTATTTTGATTACATGAAAGAAGTAGATCATAAGTGGCATATAACGTTACGCTATTTTTGCTAATAGATTTTTTATAGTCTCCATACAATTTTTTTAATACTAAATGTTAATTGAATAGAATGTTTTCTGCACATATGCCACATGCCATATGCATCATATTTAAGATCTAACTTACATTTTGTCTGGCTGCTTCTCACCATTGCGTTAATCTACATTTCACATAAATTAGTAGATATGTAAGTACTATAGTTTATTACTAGATACCTATAAAACATTTGATAAACTGTCTAAATAAAAAGGATATTATGTAGAATTGAATAAAACTTTAGGAGCCTTTTTTCTTCACGTTCTTTTATCAATAGAACATGAAGAAAGGGACTGCTCCTAGAGTTTTTCAAAACTACATATTCTTCGTACGTCTTTATTTTCACATGGGTTAACTAACTTTGAAAAAATCTAAATAAAATAAGAAATCAGAGAAGACACCGTGTATCGTGAATTAATAACGTACATAGGTACAAGATACAACAGTATTACAGTACTACAGTACAAAATTAGTTAGGTCGGATTGAGTTTAAATTCTTATAAGCTCTCAAATGTAAAAAAAAATAATTATAACAGATGTAAAAGTGACTTCTGACATCTGACGACATACTTACGTCCGTGTTTTAAAAACTACATTAATGTCTTGAACCAGTATTGTGAATTACAATATCTTACATATAATAAATTTATTTATAACTGGCTCTTCACACTAAGGATTTTGTGTAGGTACAGGATAAAATCAGAACAAAATATGGGCTAGGTCAAATATTTCGATTCCGAAACAATCAAAAAATCTTACCATTACCAAAAATAATTATTATTATTGATATTTCCTAACGAATATGTAGTTATATTTTATTTCAGTTCTTAACTATTAATTGTAATTTGACTTTAGTAAGCGAGCACTTTAGATTCCTGCCGTGTTGTCAACCGATCCCAATATTTTTTATAAACAGTAAAAAAAACTCACAAAAGAACTCAATTAAGTCTCCATGTTCCACGTAGCCCACGAAATTTATTAATCGCACTTCACCTGTTGCAAACAAAAGCAGAGTTATTTATGGTTAAAACGTATTCGAAATATCGGACCATCCAGAGACGTGCGTGACTTATAATAACACATGGACGTCCGCAAAGGGAGGGGGTTTATATCAGAGTAAAGAGGGGGCAGTAGCACGTGAAGTGCCCCCCGTGGACCCACAGGGTGAGGTGTAATAAATATTAATATGCAGTGAAAAAGTGGAGGCGATGGCTTGTTTGTCGAACGGGTGAAAACATGGGCGGGGAGAGATTAATTATTGAATGGGGGCTGGGCTGAATAATTATAATTACTTATTAATACGGTTGTTCCGACCCCTATTGTTCTTCTATTTCAAGAGACAGTGATAAATAAAATAATTTGCCTGGCATATGTCTAATATGTACTTAATGAAATTCGTTCTTTTGGTAGATAATTTTTAAATTTGCTCGTATAAAATAAATCCCAATTGATTTTTGCAATGCCTACATAAAAAATATCAACCAGAAGTAATCGAGTAATCTAATCTGCCACATACGATGAGCTCAACAAAAAATAAGTGATATATGTAGGTAAGGTAGTAATTGAGCACTACAAGATTAATACAAAATTTGGATTTGGAACAAAACCTTATCAGATTGAGTAGTTTCGTGTTAGTCCATGTTATAAATCATCCTTATACAAAATGTAATAATTAATACATTTATATGAGTATGTATGCAGGTACCACATTTTATCATCAGTTATCATTTCAAAGTCACTAATATGGGAACAAGAGTGATTTAATTCAAACAGTAAAGTTGTAACAAAATAAGTTTGATCCCGGTGATAAATAACATACTAGCTAATAAAATAAGTTCATACATTTACAGAAACGAGTATTTAAAAAATCTTATCAACAATAATATATAGGTACGTAGGTACAACAATAATGCTTATAACACTTTCTCGGTATATTCATCTAAACAATCATTTCGCCATACAAGTACACATACTGCAATCTCGTAATCATATAAGAATGCATACACAGCATCTGTAGATATCCCAGATAGAGACAAATAAAGAATCAAGGATTATATTTCCACGTCCGCCCCTGGAATTCCTGAAGTGCGATCGCGATCAAGAAAACAAGAATCAGTTGATTGTGTGAGTGTGATCAAGTTCACAGCCGTGGACGTGGTCGTGGCCACTTCACCTGCCGCAATAAAACCATAAATATTTGTACAGGATGAACCATGAAGCTGAATACACTGCATTTATAACATACAAACGAAATAACAACGCGAAATTGTCTTCTGCAAACTGCAAACACTTTTATACCGACTGTGTAGGTGCGCTCCTTGACTTTTAAAAAATATTAACGCTGTGGTTAACGATTATTATAAATAAGAATAAGTCTAACGATCAGTACTATTTTAAAATTAATCAATATTTGAAAAAAATCGTAGAAAGTTCAAAAATGATTGACCATAATACGATAGACAGGTTCCAGTCATCTTACTATTTTCTTCTTTATATATTTTATAATGATGAAAATTTTATTTATATATTAGTACGTTTACGTTAGTGCGAATTATTACGTCGAAATTCGCTGTCGAAAAATGATGTAGTCGTAATGAAAAATTATGTTATGAGGGGAATTTGTAATAATTTGCAGATTAATACAAGAAACTATTACTTCGTGATTTTAAATTTAAGTAGGTAGGTAACAAAAATAAAAAAATCAAATATCGAGTTAAATTCTATGGAATACAATGCTGATGGAAATTCGTGGTGATTTGGGAAGATATTTGAAAATAAATATGGTAAATATATAATTTGATGCTTCATCGTTCATGTTAATACAACCTTGGGGGCTGGTTAATAATGGATGTAATCGGTTACTTCTTCTGTATTATGTAAGATGTGTGATTTAAATGAGAAGTGTGTGGTACATAATCATTTCAGTAATCTGTTAACTTGACGACATCACATTTCTTATAACTGTCAGAAATGGATCCGTTTGTGTTATATAGTGGAACCTGCAATGTTAATGAGAATAAATATTGTAGCGAAATATAAAATACTCATCAAAATGTAAACAAATATCAACAATGAACAAATAAGACTCGTTAGCTATTTGCTGGGAAAAGAGTGAAGAGCGAAATATGTAATGGAGTGGCTTTATACTGAGTATGGCTGATTTAGTAAAATTGTATTTGAATAAAATAATATGTTTGGGAATACATGAAGGGTTTAACAGTTAGATACTGAACTAATTTTTGAATCTCATATTGTTAAACATTAATTAGTTCTACATTTTTTTAGAGTATGAAACCATGGCAACTTGTTTGCAATATAGCGCCTATGGCCACACTCTTACACCGTGAGTTTTATTTAACGTGAAACATGGGATCTTTCATATCCATGGTTACGAATTTGACAGCAATGTATTAGAGCGTTTCATTTAAAATAGAACATAGCAAATGAAATAGGTATGTATTTCTAATCATTTTAGATATGAAAAAAGTTGCAAGAAATATAAACATTTAATAGATATTTTTTCAGAATACAATTTATAACAAATTATCAAATAGACGAAATAAATCAGATAGGTACTTGTCTTAGGCTAACATCTGCATTATACCAACGTATCATATGCACCTTTTCTTCAATTGTATACCTTACTTTCAACAACACAACCCTAATTGACAGGTAATATTTACTTCATAATGACAGCCTATGTTCTATTTTAAATGAATCGCTCTAATACATTGCTGTCAAATTAGTAACCATGGATATGAAAGATCCCATGTTTCACGTTAAATAAAACTCACGGTATGTGGGAAAAACATTAATACTAACTTACTTTTTATGTATAATATATGTACCTAAATTGTAAGTTGTGAATATGAAAGGATTCTAAATTTTAAATATATGTATTGTTGAAATATAAAAGAATATGTAAATTCAAGTACAAAATCTGTTTAATATTTCCCTCAGTTACGTTGCAATTCTTGCAGAAATTATGTTTCAAGTTTTACCCCATCTTTTTATAAATATTTGGCTTTAATATGAAAATAATAAAACATACTATTCTTGTTTAGTTGTTTGGATACAATACGAGATTCTATTATAAAGCTACTCAAAACATAACAGTTTCATATTCTCCCAGGTGCATCCCCTACATCGAAATCTAACGTACTTTTAATTACAGCATCTTGTGAAGAGAGATCCTCTTGAGAAATCCGGTTAACGCATACAATATCCACTAGACATTAGAAACTAGACTCACTAGAGAAACGATACTCCATGCGATGCGTTGGTGATGGTGATGCGGTGATGGTTGAATGGTTGAAACTGTTCGGTCATTATTCCACCGCTGTCCACCGAATATAAAATGTCCACTCGAGAGCTATTGTAGTAGGCTTTGGAATGTAAATTGAACATCGTTCTTATCTTGTCGGCCGTAGAGGAACTTAATATAACTGGGCCTTTGTTACGCGGGTGAAGTAACGTGTAACGCAGGGGCGAACTAGGAAAAAGCCTCAGATACTAAAATTTGAGGACCTGTCAGCCCATATATTTATTTTTTTATAATTTTTGCACACTTATGGGATCGGACAGCACTCTTCTTAAGGAGAATACCCACCCCTACAAAATAGAGTAAAAATATGTTGTTTTTTTTTAAAATTTAAAGATAAAAGATGTCTCTATAGGTGTGTCTAGTGCCATTTTGTAAAATTTTAAATTTGTACATGTTTATTTTGAGCTCTAAAGTTAGTAAAATAACTTTGTAAAAAACTTTGAAGATAAAAATATTAAAAAACTAAAGTGAAAATTAAAAAAAATTACACTAAGCGGACATAGCTTGGACTTTAATTTTTCATTTAAAATAAAAAATGTTTAAAATATTTAAAATTTGTGCCAATTTCAATGAAACCTCTTTTGTAGTAGGAAAGAAAGTGGCTAAATACGGTTCATTCAGCGAATCAACCGATGTCGTTACAATGAGTACCTAATCATTGTTTGTGACAGCATTCTTGATTCGTTAAATGGACTTTCAAAATCAGTGGGTATTCCTCTCAATGATAAAGTAACTTATATCTAATCATCACAAATACAACTAATTAATTTAAAAAGAATGGACGCAAATTTAAAAAGAATGGACCTATTAGTGAAAAAAGTGTGTGTAGATGCGAATATGCGCTGTAGCTTGGTGGCTTCTCAAATATTTAATCTCCCTACGTGAGGATAACTCATGTCACGCAAAAATCGGTAACAAAAACCAATAAAAGTTCCCAAAGGCGAATTGATCAAATATGATGAATTGCCGAACTCAATGTCATTATAGTTATACTTATAAATGGTTACTTACGTTCTTTAAAAAACTGGCAAATAGATAATATTTATCTTACGAAAGTTTTTGATTTTTTGAAACAATTTAATAAGTATTATTATTTTTATTTTTATTAAGGTGTACTATTGAATAGAAACAATATTATCTTCCCAATTAATACAAGAACTGTGGATGCCATTATAGTGGAATTTAATTGGACCCATCATGGTATTTTTTACAATAGGAATATTTTATTGTATATACCCAATAAAAATAGATGTATGCACAAAAGTTTCAGTCGTTCTACTTATTTCTAAATTTTTTAAAATTTACTACAAGACAGAAATTGGCCTTTCCTACATCTTAGGGTTTGATATGGATGCAATTTAATTATATGTAGTGATAATTAAGAAGAGCCGCGTTTTGAAATATTCTTACTCCGGCTCTAATATCACATGTCTTCATGTGTAGAAGGTGTAGGATCCAGGTATGCGGTGTGTGATGTTCATCTGATCGACAGATGAACATCAGGCCAGATGGCTGCTACTGCTTTATCATGCTGCCATTTTAAATATAGCGCAATGCTATAGAATATAGAATGAATAAATGACTAACCTACATTGGAATTATTCAAGTTATTGTTGTGATGGAGTTATGCTATGCATTGAATTGTTCGAAGATAATAATAGGGCACTGATAGATAAGATATATTTTTATTATTGAACGGAAGGTAGTATAATTGTGCGATGTTTAAAATACATGATAGAAATGAAATAAAACTACGAGTTATCGGTACGTCGTATAGCCTTCCTTTATATTTTTAATGATTAGCTTTTTCTTTTTTGAAAACTAATTATAACTTAACAAAAATTAAGAAAAGAAAAAAGAAAATTGAATTATAAGATTATATTTAATATGATTAAGGTCTTTTGAAAATACCGTAATTGCTACATTAAGTCCACACCAGAAAATACAATCTTAAATATCCCATACCTACCATTATTTGTCAGTGAAAGACACATTATTAATGCAATTGTACAACAAAAATAACTTGACTATCACCAAAAATAAAAAACCTAAACAGGTAGATAAATCGTTAATTACGAAACAACATTCATTGTACACCAGTACACCTGTAAACGCTAGTCATCATAATAAATCACACACCCTGTCAACAAACGAACGTAGAAAACCTAACCTCGCTGCAAAAATAACACCTCACACGTCATTCCTCTGTTTTCCGCCCTCCACGATCCATCACCCATAAATCGTACCTTCAAAATCTAAACAAAGATAACTAACGAAATCTCGGGGCGAAGAATGCGGCAACAATGTACCGGAAACTCTCAACGCACGAGGTGTGGTCAGTTTTCACAGAAAACAGAGCCTACCTGGCCATTCATGGACCAGGAGAAGCGGTAAGAATGTTCTTTTTGGTGATCTTAACGCGACAATGTAGTTTTGGAGCTCAGTGTTCGGGAATAACTATGTTTCATTGATGGAACAATGTCAGTTGGACACTTTTTGTATGTGAGTTTTGTCAAAGAAAAAGATACTAAGAGGTGGTATTGAGCTATTGAGGCATTGAGGGGCTTTTCATGGAACAGGAAATTGAAATTAGATCTTGTGAAGAAGTGTGTAATTACTACAGAAAGAACGCAAACCGTAATAAAATAATGGTTGAGTGTCCGCCCGTAGCATGCTGGCGGTCCCAACTTCAATCCGGAATCACTAGGAAATACATCCAGGATCCGAGGAATTGGAGTTTAGAATAATAACATTTAAAATCTATAACTCTAAAATATAATCCTTTTGAATAGTACGCATACACATTATAGGGAAACCATAAGTACAAAGTACTCTGAGTAAGTCAGCAATCAAAATAAATGAAACAATATTATGCCAAACGAACGAAATTTACCGTATAAAGAGGAATAAACAAGACAAACAGTCAAAACTGTTATATCTCAAAAATTATTTAAAATATAAATAACGGAACAATCATAGCTTTGCATTAACATTATATGATACGGTCATTCTTCCATTAATAATAATATAGGATAACAACCACTACAATATATGTATATATATATATATATATATATATATATATATATATATATATATATATATATATATATATATATATATATATATATATATATATACAGGGTGTTCATTTTAAGTGGCGCACCATTGCTAACTCGAGAACTATAAGAGCTACAAAGTTGGTTAAATTAGCAAACAATTTCTATTTTATATGACTACTTTAATGAATGAAACAAAAAATTTTTTAGACCAGTGGTTCTCAAACTACGGGCTGCAACTTTCTTATTTCAAATGGGGAAAAAATTTTTTTATTTGCCTATTAGATTCAGTATTTTTTTCTGAATTCAACGAGATATTAGTTTCATACCTTTGCGTAACAAAAACATGAGAAAAGAGCTATTGAAAATTATGATAATTTAATTAAAATCTGATTGTTAGTTAGTGTTCGGGAAGAAAACAATTGAATATTTTGTTCCGTATTAATTGTTAGTGCAAAAGATTCTAGTATACTACACTGATCAGACCAAATAAGGTCTAAACACGTGTCCGTAGTTACCGCCACCTTACACCCTACTGAGTACTTAGTACCCTGAACTCATACAATCAGTAGCGGTCCTGATCTCCTGATTAAAATCAAATAATCTTTTTCATTAACTAATAACAATTAATATGAAATAAATATTCAATTGTTTTCTTCCATATAGCACTCTTGTAACACTAAGATTTTAATTAAATTATCAAAATTTTCAATAGCGTTTTTCTTATGTTTTAGTTATGCCAGGGTATGAAACTAATATCTCGTTGAATTCAGAAAAAAATACCGAATCGAATAAGCGAATAAAAAAAAGAGGTCCCTATTTGAAATAAGAAAGTTGCACCCTGTAGTTTGAGAACCACTGGTCTAAATTTTTGTTTGTTTCGTTCATTAAAGTAGTCATATAAAATAGAAATTGTTTGCTAATTTAACCAACTTCGTAGCTCTTATACTTCTCGAGATAGCAATGGTGCGCCACTTAAAATGAACACCCTGTATATATATATATATATATATATATATATATATATATATATATATATATATATATATATATATATATATTGTAGTTTAAAAGATGTATAAATTGCTTATACTTTTAAATTTAAATAGACATCCTTTTATAGCAATAGAAATCAGTAATTATTGCCAAATATAGACGTCTTGCTCTCTTGGTACTCGTTAGTTATTAACTATTTAACAAGTGCCATGCTTTAAATATTTAAATGATACTTTCTAGGATTATAAGCATTCTATTCATCACTCAAATGTTCCTAGCACTTGTCCAATTTAAGATGAAGCACCTAACACCATCCTATTGACGAAATGAAATGAATAATCTTCGATGACGAAATCAAAATCACCTTATTGTGCTCAGCTAACGAACAGGCACATCTCTGAGAAACTCAAAGTGTTTCTCGTACAACAATGCGCACTTAATAATGTTTTTACAGTCGTGTTAAATGCCAACAACGCGCTTGTCGATCAAGCACGACTTTACGCTTGACACGGCGTAATTAAAATTTAATTCGTCTGGAGACGTAAATGTAGAGCCCCTGTTGCTTCTGTAATAAATACAAAGCGTATTCAAATTGACGCTTGAATGAAATTTTCAAAATACGATGGAGACGCATGAAATTGAAATTTGGTGTTTCATTCATGTTTGGAACTACTTACTTGCAGGTATGCTGCAGAGATACATTCCCGATAATTTTACAAAGATACCGAGGAGTTTCTAAATATTTTTTTTATATCTTCCTTACTTTCTTGATTTTTGTTAGCCTATATATCAGCTACACTAGCTACGTATGTTTAAAACGATCAAATTAAACTTTTGAAAGTATTAAGTAAGTAGGTACCTAGCTTCTATAGGTAAATTTAAATTAATTTAAATAAATATAATATAAATGCTTTATTTTATTGGTCAAAAATTTTACTTCAAATATAAATACTTTTGTCTATCAACAATCTAATAAAAATATCTAATTGTGTCCGCGTGCTATTTATGATTGTCTATTGATTGAATGTTATTTATATAGTATTTGAAGGTACAAAGCAGATAACAATATTAGGTAAATAACACCAAGACAAAATAAACTTAATATTTTATCAACTATTTATTTGCTCCGTTCTGATACGTTTTAAATTAAAAACTGTCCTCCTGGTTCACTCCATTTACCTTTATAAACAAAATTACTCAATACCATTCCAATATTATTCCAATAATTAATACAACGTAACACATTAATTAATTAACAAGGTAGCGAGGTAACAATAAAACAGTTTTCAATTTTCCATTACTACATCCAACTGCATCTGCGGTTAATTTTGTTTTATATTATGTCATTTTAATACTAAAATGAAATAATATAAGTCAGCAAAACTTGCAATTTGTATCAATTTATGATACAAGATATATTAGAAGCAGACGACCTGTTAGTTGTTCTGAGTAGAGGTGGACACGGGTCGCGAAATTTTCGGGTCACGTCGTGTCAAGCGTGAGAGTGTGCGATTTTGAAACTTTCAAAAATGAAGCGTGATTGACATGTGATGAATCGTGAGTGGTCGGGCGTGAGCGAAATTTTTTCAGGCGTGAGTAAAAATTACTAGAGCTCATGCCAAATAGAAATGGGAATGAGATTCGATGCGCAGAAGACGCATTTGCGTTTGCTCCACCCTCCTTACTTGAACGGGTCAATGCTATTTCTTTGTACACTGCTGGTGTGAGACAGTAGATGCGCGAGGAATGATTGACATTCCCATTTCTATTTGGCATGAGCTCTAGTCGCGACATATAATAGGTAATACCAACACTAAACAAATGACAATAATTACGGGTTATTGCTCGGATACTCGTTGGCGATCGAATACGCTGATTAGTCGAAAAAATTGGAGCAAAAATTGTTCATCTCACTACGACTTTCCGCAGTTAAAGTTACCTACTTATTATTGTGCAATTTTATAAAAATATGTTAACCCGACCGTGACACGTCGTGCGTGATCGGACGTGACTATAAAAATAAATTCGTGAGCGTGAGTGATCGTGAATCAAGTTGTGACTTGTGTTGGTTCATCTATCTCCTCAAATGCATGTTTTAGAGTAAACTTACACCCTATCATGGGAATGTCACCGTAGTTTCTGCAAATAAATTACCTATATCATTCATTGTTTGTTGGTTATTATAACAAAATACATTCTAAACATGTGTTTTTCATTGTTGTTTCAGACTGATAAATCAGCCTTTTAAAATTGTAATTATTGGGAATACGGAGTTATTGCAATAATACGAGTATACTAAAACACAATGGTATTGGTATGTATGATGTATACTGTTTAGTAACAGAATTAAGCGTGCAGGAAAATGAAAATAGGTAGCTCTTGAACGAACAATATGTACACAGAATCAAACCCTATTCATGCATTCACATATGATCATAAATTAAAACTCCATTCCACGCATTCATATGACACTGTCCCCAAAAATTTACTACAAAATTCCCGAATAAAAAACATTTATCAAACACATCACACTCACAAAGTATTCAAATCTCCACAACAATTAACCTACAGGCCATTATCCTGACAAAGGAAAAATAAAACCTATTGGCTTAAATCTCAGCGGACAACAATTAAATTTGCCGCCCATATTTACGAGCGTATTGACATCACAAAGGCACAAAAACTACGGATAAGAGTTGTCACAAATACCAACTGCGGTAACAAAGAGAAGCAAATTCGAGATTTGCCGTGTCAAAAAGGCCCGCTCGTAAATGTCCATCTGTGTCGCCGTTGTCTATTGTATTGCGAGCTGCTCTTCTGACGTGTGTGAATGAAAGAATGTGCAGTGCGAGGGATAACGCACGGAAGATACAGACAAATCTTATTTCGAGATATGGATGGATGAGGATGTTTATTTTGTACCAAGGGTTGATGGATTGGACTTGACTTTTACACGGGAAGGATTATCTTCTGAAAGGATTTTATTTTGATATAGGTACCTAATTAGCTCAACTGGATATTTCTTAAATGGATGATACATTTAGAAAATATTTCTCAATTTTATTCATAAAGAAAATGTTTTGACTTTATACTAATATTAGTATATCTAAATAAAACAAACACATACTGTGACTCTGATTTGCCTATACGAGATATTTTTTTATATATAACAAGGGACCCTAATAATTTTCAAACTGAGGTAGTTGGCGTAGCTTTAACTCTATAAAGAAGTACTAAAGTCTGGATTCATAAACAAAAAAAATGTACTATATTTTAAAGCAAATTCTCATAACACTCATTTTTAAAATTGACGATCTTGCACTTCTTGTACTAAAAAGATCTAGAATATTTCGTCCCTTAACGCTACGGTTGTTTTAGTCGAATCCGAAAAATATATAGCTTAGCATACCAATTCTAATAATAGAAATATTATAATTTTACACAACACTGCGAATAATATCAATGTAATCACACTGATTTTATAAATTGATTATGTAGGTATTGGTAGTTGGTAGTTATATATTTACAATGTGTGCGTTTACCAGTCGCCAACTCTCGTTCTCGTGGTTTTTAGTAGACAATAATGAGCTAAAGGTTTTTATGTTAAGTTTTATATTTTATATAATCATGTCTTTTTATACGAATACAATCATGTCTTTTCATGTACGAATACATAATACGAAATTTTCTGATTATGAGTTGATCATTTTGTAAAACTGATTTTAAAAATTCTGGGCAAGCATGAAATCGAAATTAAATATCCCAATTTAAACCTAATACATAAATCAAGAAAAAAAACATCTTCCACCCATTCTGCCCTCTATGACAGACTTTATTCTCATTCTGTGGTCAGTAAAAAATCTAAAAGCGCAACCCATATTTACATTCCAGATTACAATCCAGCATCATTTCGTTCACACCATTCCCTTCACCCTTGCATTCCTTTACCCTTAGATCTCTCATGAATGGACCACGCCATAAAAGAAATACTGCCGAGTCACTAGAAACATTTCGGGAATTTGGAGGGAAATATTCAGTCCCACCTGTATCGTAAAAAATATCTCCTTGGGATGAATAGACCCATCGTAGCGGGTGTTAGTGACCGGTTCTCTGGGGCGGCGGTGTGAGCGGCAAGGGGCGGTGGAGGTGGTAGACACTTCGGCGCCCAGGATGTCTGTGAGGGTGTCGGGCTAGACAGACTGGCACCACCGAATTCTAAGGTGAAGGAAGGAATGTGGAATGTAAATGGTGATGGTTGATGCTTCTACTCGTTTGATTGGATGCGGCGAAGGAGAAAGATGCTGAGATAGTACAAGTATTTTAAAAAGGAATAATGAAAAAGTTAATACCTTTTCAAAAATTACAGTCATCCAAGACACCTGAGTGCTACTAAATTCATTTTTAGTAAATATCTACTTGAAGTATGAATTGGAAATATCTCCTTATAGTATAAATAGGTATCTACACATATATACTGCAAATTGCAATGTAATATTGTAAATCTAAACATATTATTGTTAAGTGTATTGCAATATACAGGTTGGTGGAGGTGAAATATAAGACAATTGAGTTATCATGCTAGGCATCTTGATATACGTGGAATACTGTCAATGTCAAAGTAGCTGTCATATTATTGAAATTTTTATTTTATCCGTGGATTAAATCATTGGCCAGATAGGTCTGCGAACTTAGCTCCCCAAGATTTTTACTTGTGGTGTTATATTAAATCTAAAATTTATAGTTGTCAAGAAGAAAAGAGCGATAATCCTGGATGAACTGCAAATTAAAATTTTAAATGCATTTGCAATAATTACGTCACAAATGTTAAATAATGTTAGAACTGGATTTTACAATCGCTTAGGCTACTGTTGGGCAGAGAGAGGAAGTTTTGAATATTTATTGTAAATTCTAGCTTTATAATTTATTTAACAACTAAAATAAATATGCTCCTGCTTTCTTTTCATAATAATTACTTTTACTATACTAAAATTCAACATGCACTTTTAGATTTTATTATTTTTTCTGTTATTAATTACTCTTTTTATCAAACAAATTCACATTACTTCGTTTTGTGACACTAATACAAAATATATCAAGATACCTGGCATGAAAGTTCGATTGTCATGTATGTTCCCTATGTTCGCATTTCACCTCCACCAACCTGTATATTGCAATAATTGGAACTATTATGTCCTGTTGAATAATAACAAATAAATAAATAATAAATATATAATGGAAATTGATTTGTAAAGCGTAACACAAGCAAAATAAAAACCAGGAATTTTTACAATAAAGTTTTGTAATACAAGTTTCTATCAATTTCCCCATCGGTATTATCATACATTATTATACATGGATTATGTACTCTAATTATCCAATGATCTACAAGTGTTCATGTTGTTTTGTTTAGTTCATCATCATCAAATCAGTTATTATTCTTTTATTCATAACAAGATTATAGTAAGTTTCTAAAGCCTTTAAAACCTCCCTTACAATGTGACAATAATTAGCTCAATTTGTTTGTGAGTAACCCAAATGTAAATCCTATAAACCAGTATTTTTATTCATCGCCAAGATGAAAAGGCCAGTCGGAACACATATCATCTTGTTGCCATTCAACCCTATGGACACCAATACAAAGTTCCATACGAGTTTTAAATTGCATTGTGTCGAATTATCTACGCACACAGACAAATAAATATAATGACCTTTATTACTTTATGACAGTAATTCATAAAAACCGAAAAAATACATGTGAAAGAGCATCTCAGTGCAGAGTTCCTACAACAATGGGCAGATTACAATAGAGTCGGGCCATGCGTCCTGTCATGTCACATTACCTGTGATTGATCGTCACTAGTTTCACAGGATAATAATCACTACGCTAGGAAGACATAAAGGTAAAATTCCTCTAGCACACAGAAGTGTATTCTTCTGTGAGAACGACTCTCTGAAACCTAGACGGCATGGCCCCTTGTTGAAATAAATTTTTAGGGTGTGAGTTTTTTTCGTCTTTTCGTAAACAGTTATTAAAATTTGTATTTTCTTTTCTACCATTCATGTTTTTATGGATCTTGAATTTTATTGTTATATTGAGCTGCGTCTTTTACCCTCGGTATTTTATCTTGTTATTATATTTTAAGAAGAGAATATTAAGCTAGATTCAGACCTGCCCATTTATAATTATATATGGCTAATTCAACGAACCAGCGGTCAACGTTTGTACTTATAATTATTATTGAAATTGGAATTTTGTAGAAGCGCTGTTTGGTTAATTTAGCCCTTGTACATTACATATATAATTGATTAGGTCTGAACCTAGCTTAAGATTACACCACCTATCTAAATATCTATTGTAACTGTCCACAATAGATAATCCATTTACTCAAAACTAGTGACCAAAAGGATGAAAGAATACGCCATTCTTGTAATATCTTTAAACAATTCTTCCAAATAAGTTTAAATTTAAAGTCTCATTAAGTTTTTTTATTCATGTTTAATAATAGCATCATGTAAAACATAAACGTAAAATCACGTCTTCTAAAAATAACTGTAACACCATAACTCTATATACTTATTTAAGGTGCTAGTATACTTAGCGTGTTGTAGTTTGTAGTATAGTAGTGTAGTTCCTTATTAAATTAATTACTCGTGCATTTCGAGTGCTTTATGAAGTATGTTAGTTATATGTATCGTCTTTTCTGACTTTTCGCACTTGTTTTGAATTATGGAAAGTCTAGAAAAACATCAAAAATCGTACTTTACTAATTACTCATGCTACGATTGAAATATCTTTTTCAAAAAAATTACACACAATCTAAATTAGTATCTTAACATCGGATTGTCAATTTTTCTTCAAAAACTATTCCCAATTTTTTATTTAAAAAAAATCTAATTTTGAAATTTGTTTTTTTTGAGAATTTTGAAATTTTTGAATCAATCCGATGTTAAGCATAAAATTATAGACATTTTCTGTAAAAAATGTTTTTCTCTAAAGTGCACGAACGACACTTTTATAGTAGATATACCGGGGCCTTAATAACAAAGTGGTTTTCCCCTCGTCGCTGACTAGACATTTTACTCTATTCTTTTTTCAATCAAGAAACCAGCAGTTGTGCAGTTCGTATTTTATATTTCAAAAAGTTTTGACTAAACTTGCAATCAATATCTCGACTAAGCCCTCGTGACAATACCTCATAATTTCCATCCTTACAAAACAATTAATTATTCATTGCCAAACACTTGCAATCCGGTACAATAAATCCCAAAACTCAGTGTTATTCGCAACCTGAATTATGTGACAACCCTTGGCGCGCTACAACCGTATCCTTTGCTCTCCACACACCATCACACATCACAGTACTGGATTCAGGTGTTTTTGATTCCTAGGCTAATGGGCCTCTAACTCAAAATTTACATTTTTATCAGAAAAAGTAAACTTAACGTTTTGCCTGCTTTATCCATTGCAGTAAGTAACTGTTACTAAAACACGAACTTATGTCGTTGTAGTAACGTCGACTTCAACGATTCTGACTATACTTATTATTGAAAATTTATAACGGTATAATGTAACGTAAGAAACGATGACTCATAATTATTCATTAATATGTCGATAAATGCATCTTATACCTACCTTACATTATTGTGATAATCTAAATCTGAAGTTTATCATTTTTACCGTTTAATAATACGATTTATTCGTATAGCCATACATAAAAACTAGATATGTGAAATTCTAATTTTTTTATCAATTTAAAAAAATATAAAAACAAGGAAGTTTTTGGCTACTCTTGTTGTTTAGTTAAACATTGCACTTATACTAGGTGGCGCAAAATGCAAAAGTAATCACCTAATCACTCTGTCAGATGATGCTTTCAATTTTGCAGCTGGCGTCTCATATGTCATCGCGGCTTTATTTAATTAAATAAATAATTAACTATTGAATCACACAGATGTAAAATATACGTGAACGAATAATGAATTGCTGTACTCCTCAATAACGCGGAATAATTGTGGCAAAATGTTTTTGACAAATATTCGGTCGGTGGTTTTGGCTCAACGTAAATTTCGTTGTCGATTCCTTAGTCGTAAGGCATTAACTGGAGAAATGGATAAACACTGAGGTATTTAAACGCCCCGAGGAGACTGGCTCAACACGGGACAGTAGCAGACATAACCGGTCTCGGAGCAGCCGTTTGATCGAGGATATCGCTGCTGAGGCAACACTATTACTGTGACTGGTGCATAGAAAAAATAATTTTTTTTTTGAGGGTAACCAACCTACAGGATTAACTCCCAATTACAGGATGGTAGATGTTATTATAGTGGAATCCACCCAATCGGACCCAGTGGTATTATTGTCGGTCGTGCTGGGAATCGAACTGGGGACCGCTAGCATGCTAGGCGGATCCTCTACCGCTGAGCTAACCACTGGCCGTGATGAACAACTTCATGTTGCCGCAAATTGACGAATTGGGTTAAGAGAACATGTGATTCCAGCAGGACGGTGCATCTGCACACACAGCACGATACGAGCGACAGTGGACATTCTGAAACAAGCATTTTCCGGCCGTTTTATCTTTTGTTTTGGCAATTTGCACTGACCTGCGGGACCGCCCAATTTGATCGTTCCAGACTTCTTTCTTTGCGGTTTTTTTGGAACATATGTCTATACAAACAAGCCACAGACCTTGGTGTCCCTAAAGGAGACCATCCAACAAAAAGTATAGATTTTATTGCCAGAAGTTTAGACGTGAGTAGTGACCAGTGATTAGCTCAGCGGTAAGGGGTCCGCCTAGCATGCTAGTTGTCTCCAGTTCGATTCCCAGCACAACCGACAATATACTGTGTCCGAGTGGTTGGATTCCACTATAAAAACATCTTCCAACCTGTAATTGGGAGTTAATCCTGTAGGCTGGTTACCATCAAACAAATCCAGTGAAACGAGCCCGCATGTGCATCAACTATGGCGACGGACACTTGACCGATATGATCTTCGCGACTTAATTGGCAAAAATGTACATGTTTAAGTAAAAATAATCAGCAAACAGAACCAATTATTTTCAATTACAAACAAACTTACTGCCTCAGGAAATCGGGTAATTAAATTACGCGCCACCTTGTTAAACAAAACATAAAAAGAAATGCCATTTAAAAGACAACTGAGATGACCAAGTGTGTTATGTGAATCTAACAACCTGGTACCCTGAGGTGAGTAAATTTTGGCTCTCTTTAATATAATTCTATCGATGTTTGCCCTGTATCCTTTAGGGCTCCAATGTCGCGGGGCTCTAGACTCTGGTCAATCTGGCCTCTACGTAAATCCGGCACTGAAACCTCACAACAATTTCTCATCACGGATTTCAACCCGGAGAATTCCTCGGCCGCGCTCGGCCCAGCGGGAGCGCGGGACATTCTGATGCCGGCGGGTGTTCTAGCCGCGAGCCGCCAAGGTGTCTGCCGAGGCACAGAGTCAAATATGTGCATATATTACCACGACCACGTGTGGTAAGTGGAAGAAGGTGTGCGTGCATGAGGCGAGTTTGTCTTCAAGTGCTGTTGGTCGGAGAACTGAGGAGTGTTGTGTAACATGCCGGGAGGATAATGAATATTGAGGGATGGGTTTTAACGAGGAGGAGGCAATGAAACATGAAGCTGATATGCAAAGATCGTGTTCAGTTATATATGAATTATTTTATGTTGATTTAAGGGACTCGCCAACAATCAATATATTAGTACCTATATTGTATACTTGTCCATTTTTACCTCCCGCTTACCTATTAGTGAGGTATTGGAATTTTGCAAAAAATCGGGTTGTGTGTGTGTGTGTGTGTGTGTGTGTGTGTGTGTGTGTGTGTGTGTGTGTGTGTGTGTGTGTGTGTGTGTGTGTGTGTGTTTGTGTGCGTGAGGCCGGAATTCTGGAGGTCGGATAACTCAAATACGAATTACCCAAAAATATTGATATTTGGTGTTTCACATTTGTATACTAATTGGGAGAGATGCTAAGATTTTAGTACAAATTCGTTGATCGGAAGTGGTATTTTCTTGAAGCATTCTAACATTTGTTGGAAAAAAATATGGGAAATTCTGCGATAGTTACAATTTTCCACAAGAGATTTGAAAGAACACATCTTACAATATTTATTTAACATCTTTTCTATATCTCTTACCAGTAAAGAAAAACTATATTTCAAAGATATGTAATTTTACCTACCAAGATTTGTAAATTACAATATAGGGAAAAATTAAAAAACAAAAATGAATAATGTCAATGTGACAGATGAACAGACGTAGGTATATACACAATTTCTGAAATGTTTGTGGCACCATTTTTAAAGAAATGTATAATATTATTAACTGGACCTAAATAAAGTAAAAATTTTAACTACAAAGAGCTAATAGAAGAACTAAGAACTATAAAAAAATTCGTAAAAAGTTTGTGATTTATGAAATTTGTTGCAAAATTATAATTTAAGAAAGCTTCACTAAAACCAAATTAACATATTACAGTGTCAAGGCGGGAGGTTATGTGCTGTCCACATCAGATTTTCTACTTGATAAAATATACCTTGGTAACTTCCTGTACGTATCTTTCCCACAATTTTATCTGCACTTGTTTTGAATGATGAAACTATATCAAAAAGCGTAGTTTACCAACAACTCCTGAATTCGATTTGGAATCTTTTTCAAAAAATCTAAAAAAGTATATATGATCGATCACATTTTTTTAGTATCATATTTCATTAAAAAGTAACTGCTTAAATTTTCTTTTACAATACCATAATCGTCATAATTTTGTAGAATATTATTCTTGCGCTGGTATATAGAAAATATTCTCAAGCACAAAAAATTTGCATTGTTCACTTTAAACTTGAATAGATTATAATTTCGACAATTGAAGTAAATTTCTATTAATCAGATCAATTTAAAGTATACAATAAAATTATAAATTAAGAATTACAAAAATTCGTAAAATTAAGGGTGGTTTACTTAATGGAAACATGTTGAGTGCCACTGGTTTCATAGCAGTTTGTGTTGTTTTATTCAAATATTAACAATGCACGTAATTATCTAATCCAACGCTGATATTGTGTAATGAACAAATTTAATTAATTCAGTAATGAAACCAGTGGTACTCAACATGTTTTCTTTAAGTAAACTACTCTTAGTTTTACGAATTTTTGAAAAATTCTTTTTGTTCCGTTATCAGTTGAAGGTGTTACATATACCCTTAAAGTTTGATCCATATACAGAAACACCCTGTATAACATGTTTTGTTCTAATTTATAATGGACTTGTGTTTTGGGACTTCGAAAAAGAAATTAACTATTTGTTATTAGCAAAACATAATGGTGAATTCTGCTGAAATGAAATAATATATAATAATGTAGTAAACAATACACGGTACCTAATTTTAGAAATATGTTTGTACAATTTCCTGGTATAAGTATAAACATCAAACATGGTTTTATAGAATTAATATGACGTAATACTGCCGTTATGATAAAATGCAGTTACAAGCCTCAGGTAGTTGTCATCAGTACGTAAATTTACATGTTTAGATTTAAATGTTTAGAAATTCAAATATTTCCAGTTAATTTATAATTCCTTAGTTTATCCGTTATCGGCTTTGTCGTGTGACAAAACCACCATTGAAACATTCTCATAATCCGAACAGAAAAATGAGAAATACACTCAATAAATTTCCACAAAAATCTCACATCATAAACATAAATTCCGGTTTACATACTTACAACACACACTGTGAACAAATTCATAATGTGACGTCACTAGGTCCGTTAAATCTCTAAATCTAAGAATGGCACCTGCTTTCAAACACGAAAATTTACAGCAGTAATAAAACCATTCTTATTCGCGAGTGGCAGAAAGCTCGGCTGACAGATGACGTCATCACGGTGAAGTATTGTCCTCCCATTTAGGAAGACAATGCTAATCAATCTTAGCAGTGAAGTTTATTGTTACACTAACAGCCGAGCAAATATACAAGCACTTCACGTTCACTTCACACTCTGCCGCCATTCATTGCTTATAAAACGTTTTTGTTGTACGTGTGTCGTAAACTTTATGTGTTGTCTGGAAAACAATTCAAATGTCTTGTAAATATTTGGAGGAAATTGAACGTGAAATTTATGTGGGGAGAGAGATTGCGTTTGTGGTTGAATTCATTTGAAGAGAGAATTTTTAAAATTTCATAGGTTTTATTTCACGAGTGGTATTTTGGTTTAGTTCGATATATTTATAAGTCGTAACTAAATCCAAATAAATTAATTTATTAATAATTTAATTGTTTTTATTCCACGAATGGTTGTTGAAAACAAAAATAATAGTATAATAATTATACAACGACGCTATAATGGACGCTATTATTCCTGAAGATGAAGTTTACAACACGAGCGAGCAAAGCGAGCGAGGGTTTTAATCATCTGAGGGAATAATTGCCATTATATAGCGAGATACAATTTTTTAGTCAACGATAACTCAAAAAGTTGCAAACAGATAACAAACACAAACCGGAAGTAGTACTTTTTATAAATATTTCGATTCATAATTATTTTATGATAATTTCTTTTATTTTAAATAAAAGATTATATTGTTTTATCTACAATTAGTATTTTATAAATTTTTTTGTATAATGATACGAGTACTATTTTGGAAATAAGTATTATAATAATTTAGAGTTTGTAATTTCGGTATCTTGTTATCTTGTTGTCCATGATTTTTAAACATTTGTTACTTATGTAAAATTTATTTGTTTCTGACAGTACTGACACATCGTTCATATCTTCTTCTGCAGTTTACATCAAATGACTAAAATATTGTGAGTACCTATATATTTCTATAGTAAAAAGACTAGAGTATGGCGAAAGGTCTTGTGCTAGCCACTTCAGATTTTTCTCATGTAAACAGTGAACAATTGAACACATCAAACCAGGGTTGTGAAAAACCCGGGTTTTTTCATGATTTGCCCAGCCCAGTGAGTTTTTTCAAAAATGCAGTTAAAAAATATTATTATGAAATTTCTGCTTTCATTTTAATTTCAATGCACTTGTGTTTTATATCGTTGAAAAGATAAAAAAAATCTCTATTAATACGGACCATAGCCCACTATGAGCTCCATATGAAAATTTGAATTTGGTTTGAATTTCTCAAAATCTGTAGGAGATAAAAAAAATTGAAGACTGCTGTGAATTTCTCGTTAAAAACTGCCTATAGAACGTGCAAATTAGAAACTAATTCAAACAAAAAAGTTATAGTTGAAAAACGAAATTGGCAAAATTTACATTTTTGCGTATATCTAGTCACCTATGCATTTTTGTGAGAAAACAGAAACATTTCTAAATTGGCCTCCTAAAGAGGTAACTTTTGTCTAATTTAACCAACTTCGTACCTCCTATGGTTCTCGAGATCTCCATGCTTAAACAGTTTCATATGACACCCTGTATACAATTTTCAAATAAAATGGGTTTTTTCGGGTTTTTTCAGGCGGCAAAATCACAACAACCCTGCATCAAACACACTCATATCGCTCAAATCAGCAACTAGATAGACGTGACGTTTCAAGTTTCTGCCTTCATTTATAAAAATCCTGCATTCAAATTCGACAAGTTTAATAGGGCAGCATTGAATAAACAGTGTTATTACACTCGCTGTTTAGCTGGTTTTGTCTATTACGATCCTCTACCGTGCCCGATAACAGCCAAAATAGTATACTGTGCAACTAGTGCAGAAAAGCATCTATTGCCCACGAGGTGTGAGAGTTCCAGCATATATATATATATATATATATATATATATATATATATATATATATATATATATATAATAATCTAAATATATTGTTGAAGATAAAAGTACAATCTGCAAAATGCAAGATGCAGAATTTCTCAATTTAATAATAAACCTACTTTTTTTAAAATAAAATTTCTGTTTTACATAATATTTTCAATCAAACATTAGGTACCAACTACGTACTACATAGTAGTTGAAATCTCATTTCCAATACCATGCAAGCAGTCCATTAAAACTAAGGTTTTAAAAAATAGATGTAAGTATTCTATTCATATTCTCTGAAATACACGTCCCTGAATAAAACGAAATTCCAGTACAAAACCTTCTTCACACAAACAATTACACCAACACAACGCACAAAGCGCTGAAACTAAATCCCTAAAATTACGTTCATTCAACAAAGAAATTCAGAGTGCAAAATCGCAGCAGCAGCAGATATATCTCCGTATGGTTGGTGTAAAAGCAGGTAACACAGTGTCTCTACAGAATGAGAGAAACAGAAACGAAGAACTAGAAGAATGAGTATTATGGCAACTTCCTTCTCAGCGAGCCACAGCCACACGGTGGACAAAACGACAAAGGGCCGAACCTTTCGGTATTCGCAACGCGTGTATATTTTAGCGGGCCCCCATTGTGGCCAGCATAATAGAATAAAACTGTATACGGCATAGATTCAATGCGCATTCAATGGCCGATATAATACATTGTCATATGGTCTTTTCGCCCTGTGACAATGCTGCCTTGTGTGTGTGGCATTGCCGTGAATGGGGTATTACTGTTCCACAATGTAAAGAATACACCTCGGATTGCTTTCGACTCGAGTTTTTCCATTCACCGGACGAGATAGCACCGAGCGGCGTTTTGTTTCACCAGAAATGTGGAAACAAACGAACCCACGCCCCAAGTGATGATGTTATCTTCATCGGCATTCGGAGCCAACGCCATCTATTCTCTTCTATCGCGATGAACGATTTTCTTTTTTGTTTTGCAGGTTTTGTTTCTCGTTCGTTCCAATAAATAAAGAGCCACGTTTTGTTGGCTCTATTCCTCTGTGTTTGGACAAGTGTTTCATTGGAAATCAACCGCAATTCTGAATATGTTTTTGAGAAAAATACAAACGAACATATTCAAAAAAAAATCTGATGTGGCCAGCACAAGACTCCCCGCTATACCCTGCACTTTTAGTTTTAACTACTAATATAAATATACCGGGTGGGGCATTTAACATGTTATTCGAAAATATTTCGAAAACAAAACATTTTACGCAGAAATGACCTGGTAGAAAAATATCGTAAAATATCGCTGTGTCGCTATAACATGGTCAACTCATTTTTTACCTCTCGCCTCATATTCTATAAGAGAGGTATTGTGACGGGTCAAAATTTTAGAGTATGAGTTTTTGGCAGATAAGCACGTTTTAGGGTCTCTAGAATACGAATTACACATTTTTGAGATGATGTCTGTGTGTGTGTGTACGTGCGTTCGTTCGTTCGTTCGTATGTTACAATTTTTTCGGACACGATAACTCCAAAAATACCAAATTTTGTATTTAAGGTTTCAATACGATTCTTAAAAGCCCAATATAATTTTGGTTTCAATCTACAAACCGGAAGTAGTAGGGGAGAGTGTTGTACCTTGGGACGCATGTACCTTGGGACAACATCAATTGCAGTCGTATCGAGCATTATATACAGGGTGTAACAGCGAAACCAACCAACGTCTATATTTTCTTTATTATTATAGTTACAAAAAAATGTTAAATAGCAAAGTTGTAGGAGACCAAGGGGGACATCTGATTAAAGAATAAAATTATTTTTTAAACCAGTGGTTCTCAAGTTAAAACACAAAGTTATATTTTTTCAAATGGGAATATACATATTTTTTAGGCCTATTCGATAGAGTATTTTTTTCTGAATTCAACCATGTATTCGTTTTATATCCGTACATAATAAAAATATTGAGAAAAATTCAGTTGAAATTTAAATAATTTCTAATTTTTAATATTAATGTGCAGTAATCTATGGATGAAAAACAAGTGATAAATTAAATATGGACGTGGTTTGTTTGGATATCTCGTGGCATAAATATCGCAAGCTTGTATGGTATTTTTATTACACTTAACATAAATTACAAATAAATTAAACAAATCTTCATTTCTATAGATATCAGCCATACTGTCACAAAACAATCTTAAACACACAAAGAATAAAAATTTACATCAATTAGTACAACAATTATTATTACTTGACAGCAGCTATATTTTGTTCATTTGTTTTTGTTTTTCATCCAGATTACTGCACATTAATATTTAAAGTTAAAAATTATTTAAATTTCAATTGAATTTTTCTCAATATTTTTATTATGTAAGGATATAAAACGAATACATGCTTGAATTCAGAAAAAAGTACTCTACCGAATAGGCCTAAAAATATGTATATTCCCATTTGAAAAAATATAACTTTGTGTTGTAACTTGAGAACCACTGGTTTAAAAAATTATTTTATTCATTAATCAGATGTCTCCCTTGGTCTCCTACAACTTTGCTATTTAACATTTTTTTGTAACTATAATAATAAAGAAAATATAGGCGTTGGTTGGTTTCGCTGTTACACCCTGTATACTAATTTCAAGTAGAATTTGATAACACTGTTGAAAATAAAGTGATACACGTTGTTTCAAGCCTCATGCATTTATTGTTCAGTCACTGAAGATGAATGTTTTTTTTCAGAGGGAAATGTATTTTTGATCGTATATTGCATTTTGTATTACTAAGTACCTATTTGGTACCTTTCATTGTCTGATAGTCCAGTTAGTATATACATTGTTACTTCTTTGAATACTTCTTGCATTGATATTTTAAATTGAATTAAACAAATACTGCGTTACATTTAATAAAAATATTTGCTTAATTGTACCTTGGGACAATAATTTGCTTGTACCTTGGGACATGGTTTCAAGGCATAAGTACATGTCTTCGAGGATATGTAAACTTTAAATTTAATTTTCAAGGATAATGGAAATTATAATTGCTTACATTTATCGCTAAACTAAAATTTTAAGTATCGCGATACGGTATAGACTTTATATCGTATAAAATGGGATCATTTTATTTCTCTTTCCAAACTCAATTATATTTCTTTGAATAAATATGTGTAACATAAAAAATGTATAAATACATTCGTTTAAAATTACTATACAGTTAAAACAAATTGTTTCTGTTCGTTTAATTCTGTCTTTTTTCCTTATATTTTATGTGTCCCGAAGTACAACCAGCTCTGTTCCAAGGTACAAGACCGTATTGTACCTCGGGACAGTTTGCCATTTTTATTTCTTATATAAGATTTTACTATTATTCTTTCAAATATTATCACAATAAAAATAATAGTTATTAACAAAAGATAGTTGTTCTTTAACGTACATCATTTTCCGAAAAACTTATCACAAAAAAAATATAGAACAAAAAATGTAATTTATGTCCCAACACCTTCCCCTACCTTTTAAAAATATTTCAATAAATAATTAATTTAAGACAAATATTTTTATTTTAAATGAAAGATTATGTGATTATTACCTACAATCGGTATTTTATAAATTTTTCTGTATCTGATATCATTTAAGAATAAGTCCATGATCGTATCATTTGTTACTGTAAAATTTAAATGAATATTTTTTGACAGATGGTTTAACCAATCATATTGCGTAATGATGACGTCAAATGACGTAATGCAACCAATAGAATTGAAAATGTAAAATGATGTATCTGACAACATAATTTTGTAGATTAGGTTTTATTTTGTTACGTTAGTTACAAAAAATAAATAAATTTGTCACATGAAACGTCAAAAATGTTTAGCAAAATGAGTCGTTTTGGTAGTATTTTTAAGAAGAAAAATATTCTTCCTAAATACCATTCGAGATAATAATTTTTTGAGAGAATTTTTGTCTATTCCACGGCAACTTATTGCAATTTCACTCCACAAAACATCATCTGACAATTCCCCTCAACTTCGTTTCGGGAAATTGATAGATGATGTTTTGTGTCGTGAAATTGTTAGAAAATAGTATATTACATTACAAGTCATGAAAATGTTTCATTGCAGACGAGGAGGCGTTTGAAGAATGCGAGGATGCGCAGCGTCCGAGCATTTCTTCAAAGCCTCCGAGTCAAGCAAAGACATTTTTATGACGCGTGATGTATTCTATTTTTTTTAAATCGGCAATTAAGCTTAAAATTATAAAAAAATTAGGTTTGCATAAATCATCAGAGCTGTGACAAATCATCAGAGCTGTCACAAATTTTAGAAAAAGTTGTCATGACAAGTAAACAAAGTTGAAAGTAAAAATCTGACGTGGCCATCACACAACCTTCCGCCATATCTAGACTTTAAACAAAAATGTATACGTACAATCCGGTGCCCATTTAAAATATACAAATACAAATCTAAAATATTCAAACACAGAAATTTGCATCACCTGAATAAAAAGATTAATTCACAGGAAAACTCTTCTGTGTTGAAGCCATCCTCCGTTCAATTACTACATTTAATATCTTACTTATGACTGACAACTTGTCACCCGTCTCACCTGTCAATATTTTTTACGCAGAAACAAAAATCAACCGAACATGGATTACAAGATTTCAACGTTTTATTTGATAAATTTATTTTTTAAATTTTACTGCAGTTCTTTAATGCTACCAGATAAAGACAATGTTTTTATAACGTAAGTTGCAAATAATTTTTCCTGTTATTCTTATTACAAATAAATGCTATATTTATCAAAATTTATATACAATTTTGACAATTAACCTTTTCAATCTTCAAAAAATATCACTTCCGATGAAGATATTTGTACCAAAATCTAAGGAGCTCTTCCAATTTATATACGAATGTTAAATACCAAATATCAAAATTTTCGGGTAATACGTATTTGAGTTATCCGACTAACACTCTTGACCACACACACACACACACACACACACACACACACACACACACACACACACACACACACACACACACACACACACACACACACACACATACACACAGACATCATCGTGAAACTATCAAAAATGAGTTAAAAGGACCCTAATTCGTGCTCATCCACTAAAAACTCACTACCCGATTTTTTGCATGATTCCAATACCTTCCTTTACAGGTAAGCGGAAGGTAAAAATGACTAGGCATGAAAATTTTATTTTCATGCCGCAAATTAGTCTGGAAATGACGATTTTCATGCCGATTTTGAAAACAATTCTCAAAAAATTATCATCTCTTATGGTATTACCCCCTGATTATGACATGACAGTGACAGTGTCAATAGTAAAATATCGTTTATATCTTTTTCTGCAGTTTAAATAAAATGACTAAAATATATTTGTGAGTAGTAGCAGTAGTAGTAGTATTTATATAATGTTAATATATTTGTATAATAAGTAAAAAGAATAAAGTAGGTCTGGCGCGAGGTCTTGTGGTGGCCACGTCAGATTTTTTTATTACGGTTCACGTCCAATTTTCCAGTTCGACTAAATTAAAACTTACCATAAAATACTTCACGCTTACAAAACAATTTACATTACCCATTAAAATTTCATAACCTTTCATTTAAGAATATTTTTCAGGGTTTCTTTTCACTATCTACAAAATACTTATTTTGATATGCATTATGGCAAGATTGGTAACAGTATCCAGATGCTCTGGTAGTTTTTACGTATTTCTACCAGCAGTTGCTTTTATGTTATAGATGAAGAATTGAAGAATGTGTTATGAAGTTTGTAGCACAATAGTTAATTTCTGACACGCGGAAAATTAATTTCGCACTCGATAAAGCAACGAATGACTGTCGATTTTTGCATACCGAAGGATGGATGGCGCGTGTCGGATCAGATTAAAAATATCTTGAAGTGATCCTGATCTTTGAAGATTCAACTTTTTGTTACGATTTTAAAATTTGCTTTCAATACTTGTAGAAGAATGTGTACCTAGCCTAATGTGGAATAATTGAATTGGAAAATCATAAACATATAGTATTCCGTAAGCCGAGATTTCTTCTTTGTCACTACAGAAAATTTATATATTTCATCTCACTATTTACTATGAATATAGGTTAGGTCATATAATTAGATAATTTTAATTGCCTTTTAACTACTTTGATATTTAGGCTAGTATTCAATTAAAAATTAAAAGAAATCCCATTGTAAACTTTAACGTTGAAAATAGTGTAGAGCATATGACATTGACACTGATTTTAAGATTATAGCTTCCTCAGGAAAAACTAAAACAGTTCCAATGTTGTTAAATTGTGTACTGTTCCATACGTAAAATAGATTAAAACAACAGCAATTTTAACAACCACATGTTATTCTTACCAGGTAACCTGTGTAACAGCTTTATACAACCTCATTGTATGAAATTTTCAAGGAAATCATCAGATTTATAAAAATAATATTTAATTTTAAAATCAATTTATCGAAGAATTCAAGCTATGAAGTATCAAAAAGGCAACGATATTTCTATTAATCAGACATTTCAAACATAAAACTTATTTCCTTATTAATAATATAATACATACATGTGCCTCTGCGGTACGATAATTCCAAATTTGTTACATTTTTTACCCTCTCCGAAATAAGCTACACTTCATGAAGTCTTCCATCCGATATCGCTAGTTTCGGTAGGCAACAACCTTAAAAGGAATTTCTAGCCTTCTATTATACAGGATGAGTCAGCTAAGTGTTCCCTATTTCATTTGTTTGTAATGTCTCAAGTTTTTGTGTAAAGTCCGCCAAATTTTTGCTGTAAATACAGTAGCCACTTGAGTTTTTGTTCGCAAAGTTTTATCATTATTGCTCTATTGCTTCCTAATTGGTGACTGAAATAATGATTAATTAATTAATGATTAGTCAAACGACTATTTGTAGGATTTTAAAGGACCTTAAGTGGCATCCTTATAAGATTCAAATTCTGCAGGCAATTTCTGAAGAGGATAAAGCAAACCGATTGGAATTTGCAGAAGACGAAATTGAACGAATGAATGAAAACCCTGGTCATCTGAATAACATCATGTTTTCTGATGAGGCACATTTTCATCTTGATGGTGGATTTAATACTTAGACACAATCATCGGTATTGGTCAGATGAAAATCCCCACTGGATTGCTGAACAATCCTTGCACTCTCCTAGAACGACTGTTTGGGCTGCAATTGGAGATTTTGGATTAATTGGTCCAATTTTCACATTGAAGTGAACCACTCGTGAAGTTTTTGTCTGATCGATTTGAAATTTCGGCAGTAAAAATTCCTTTAGATAGTTCATGTCTTGCAAAAATTTCGTCACTTTCTGATAAAAATTGCCTAAGTTATAAAAAATCCAAATAGGGAATAGATAGCTGACTCACCCTGTAAATGCAGAGAGCATAGAGTCAGGTGCAAGAGATTACTGCATAACATACCCATATTGTACACTACACACCAGAAATTAGCTGAAATAGAGAAATATGATTTATTTTGTTATATAAAATGAATCGCTCAGCGCGAGAGTGGCTCAACTGAAAAAATCTGCTGTGTCCACCACAGTACTTCCCCTACTATAAGTTTTAATAACTTACTTTCGTAACGCTTTTAATTTTCTGCTTTACTCAGCAAAATTTAAATAATTTCTTTTTGCCCAAACTCTTTAAGTTGATACCAACTTCGGCATAATTTAAATATGTGAAAAAATCTGATGTGGCCAGCACAAGACCTCTCGCCATACTCTACCCACTCATTTTAGTTTTTACTATAGGTACTATAAGTAATCACAAATATATTTTTTTCAGTTTATGTAAACTGTAGAAGAAGATATATACGATGTGTCACTATTTTGACACTGTCACTGTCATAATCAATTTAAATTTATGTAGTAACAAAAAAATGGTAAACGGTCATGGTCCAAAAGATACTGAATAGAAAAGTTTCATACTCTGTATTATTAATAATAATTTATTTCCTAAATAGCTTCACGTACATATAAAAATTTTAAATACGAATTGTAGATGAAATAGTTATTTTTGTATTAAGTGTGCAAAGTGATTGTTTTTTTTGTTGCGCGTGAGAATGTCAATTTTAACCGAGACCGTCAGGTCGAGGTAACAAATTCATTCGAAAGCGCAATAAAAATACAATCACTTCGCACACAAAATACAAACAATATTTTTTCGACAACTGTGAAAAAATAATAGATCAACAATAATTATTGTTTTATTCAGTAAAACGTAGGTAAAAAGTACAAAATAAAATTAATTTGCTACCATCTGCAAAGTCACCTGGGTATTGTAACCGAGGGAATGCGCAATTGTTGTTTGATAAATAAAGAACTGTCAACGAATTCATTATTTTTCCCAGTTTATTTTCCCTGTGAATTTGATTAAGAAACACTAACAATGAGCGATAGTGATACTCCCCTTGAGGTAACGAATACTGCAAACGCTGCAATTTCAAATTTATTACCTGTTAAGTCAAAACGGCAATATGAGAATGCCTACGCTGAATTTCGTGAATAGTGCGCTACAAAGAAAGTGGTAAAAATATCAGAAAATGTAGTTCTAGCGTACCTAGAAGAAAAATCGACCAAATTAAAACCACCTACTCTATGGACTTTATATTCTATGCTCAAAGCAACTTTGAATGTAAAGGAAAACATTGATCTTCGAAAATTTTCAAAATTGGTTCCATATCTCAAAAACAAAGCAGTTGGGTATAGAGGGAAGAAATCAAAAATCTTTACAAGAGAAGATATTACTAAATTTATTGAAGAGGCAGATGATGAAACATATTTATTAATGAAGGTATTGACATTTAATTGTTACCCATATCTATGTACCTAGCTACCTCAAAATATTTTATTGCAGACTTTGTTAATTTTGGGAATAAGTGGCGGTTGTCGTTGTGAAGAACTTGTCAATATGACAGTTGATGATATTGAAGATGTAGGTTCTATAATGATTGTAAAAATACCAGATTCAAAAACACATACTGAACGAACTTTCACTGTTTCAAAACCAGAATATATTGAGATATACCGCAAGTACCGATCTTTACGACCGACCCACGTTTCAAATCGTCGATTATTTATAAAATATAATAAGGGCAAATGTTACAATCAACATGTAGGGATAAATAAAATTGGAGAAATTCCCAGCTTAATAGCAAAGTGGCTTGGAAAGGAAATGTTTGAAAGGTACACAGGCCACTGTTTTAGAAGAAGCTCTGTCACTCTTTTGTCTAATGCAGGAGGTAACATGATTGCCATTAAACGCCATGGTGGATGGAAATCAACCACCGTAGCAGAGGGCTATATTCAAGATAGTTTAAATAATAAAATTGAAATCTCAATTAAAATTTTAAACTGTCATCCGTCTACTTCTAAAGAGATCAATGACAGTATCACAAAAGAAGTATGCGAGAAGACCCTGGAGAAGACTTTTAAAAGCCAACAATTAACGTTGGAAATAATTGCTCCAACTGTACAATTAATTTTTATATTCAGAAATAAGAAATGTTTTGTGTACTACTCGTAAGTTCTTATTTGTTAAATACCTGTTGTTCCTATACTTGGTTGTAACATTTATATAGATATGCAAAAATAAAATTTATTTTTTCACAGTGAAAAAATACGTTTCATTTTTTCACTGTGAAAAAATCACAAACTTTGCGTATCCATAACAATACAAAAATGTCATGTTTTTTTGACAGTTGTCGAAAAAAAATATTATCCATCATTTGAAATAGAAAATATTATTTATCAAATTATTTAAGCAAAGTACTACGTCCGGTTTGGGAATTCCTACAAAATTTAATTGGATTCGTAAGATCTGTATTAAAACCTTAAATGAAAATTTTGGTTGTTAAATGTTTGATATTTTTTTAGTTATCGTCCACAAAAATATTGTAACACACGAACGCGCGCGCGCACACGCGCACACAAACACACGCGCACAGACATCATATCGAAAATACTTTATTCGTGTTCTATGGTTTGTAAATCGTACTTGTAGAATATAAGGCGGCAGGTGAAAACAACTGTTTATCGTTTAAATGTTGTTTTTGATTGTTCGACTAAATTTTTTCCCAGAGAACTTTAATTTGATAATACACTTGAAAAAATTTGAATAATCTTTTGAGAAACAATTAAAATCGCATTAATGTACTTTTTTGCATTTTTACTATACTTATCTCCCCGAGAGATTTAACTTGACACCAAACTCGGTATAATTTTAATAATGGATAAAAAAATTGACGATCGTTTAAATGTTATTTTTATTTTTCTACTAGAATTATTTTCCCCAGAGCTTCTTTGATACAACACTGTTGTGTATTTAAAATAAAGAAACACTCATGCACGCTTTATCAAATATCGTTTATTGTTTCTGTTGTTTACTCGATATGCAACTGGTCTGCGTTCGCGCCGGTCAGATTCACATTTAGAAACAATTGTTTAATTATTGTATATAATAATGGCAGGAAAATTACTGGGATTCAGTCATTTGAGGATGATCCTGGGTTGGATCAAAACGTCGATGTGAAATAAAATTTTTAAATGACTGAATCCCAGTAATTTTCCTGCCATTATTCACTATCCAGTCAAGAAATTTCAAACTTCATTGTATATAATAATAATAAATGTCACCAAGTGTATATTTATCTACGATAATTTCAAACACATTAAACACACGATAGTATTTTGGTTTTTTGAGAAACAATTGAAAATCGCATAAATGGCATTTTTACCTCTCGCCTCATATTCTATAAGAGAGGTATAGAGTCCATTGGTGTAACCGAAATATAATGGCGCCAAATTGCTTGCATTTGGTCCCATGCATTTCTTATGGAGAAATATGACCTTCAAATTTGCATGCATTTTTCAAGCATTAAACATAATTTCTTAGTAATAATTCAATAAAGAGTGTTACATTTAATTTCTCTATTTTACGATGATGTTCAAAACATTCATTATTTTTCATTATCTTTTTAAATAAACGAAATTTTAAAATGTTTTGCACAAATACGTGCACGTTTGTCGTAGCTTTGAGAGCTGGATGTACAGCGCAAGCGCAGGCAGTGCAGCGAACGCCACCGCATGTGAAAGACGACTACGCTACGACATACGTTTTTAAAGCATTTGTGAATATTTTTAATTTGCTATTAAATTGTAAATATGAAGTAAATAATTTAAATTCTACAGGTTATTGTTAAATAATGGCAGGAAGTTAAAATATACCATTTTATTGTTAAGAAATTAGTCATTTTCAAAATTTTCAAGTTGAAAGTTGAAGGTACATATGAATTGTATAGAAAAGAATTTGAAGATGGATTGCCCGCCAAGTATAAGACATAACCTTACTAATGGACTATTGTGACGCGTCAAAATTTTCGAGTATGAGTTTTAGCAGATAAGCACGTTTTAAGGTCTCTAGAATACGAATTACACATTTTTGAGATGATGTATGTGTGTGTGCGTGCGTGCGCGCGCGTGTGTGTGTGTGTGTGTGTGTGTGTGTGCGCGCGCGCGCGCGCGCGTGTGCGTGTGTGAGTGTGCGCGTGCGTGCGTGGGCGTGCATGTGCGTGCGCGTGTGTGTGTGCGTATGTTACAATTTTTTCGTTCGATAACTCAAAAAATATCAAACATTAAAATTTCAAATTTTGTATTTAAGGTTTCAATACGATTCTTAAAAGTCCAATATATTTTTGGTTTCAATCTTTAAACCGGAAGTAGTACTTTTTTCAAATATTTCGATAAATATTTAATTTAAGACAAATTTTTTAATTTTAAATGAAAGATTATGTGATTATTACCTACAATCGGTATTTTATAAATATTTTTGTATCTGGTATCATTTAAGAATAATTAAAGTATACATTTATAATTTAGTATTTCGGTATCTTGTAGTCCATAATCGATTAACATTTGTTACTACGTAAAATTTAAATAATTATGACATGACAGTGACAATAGTAAATTATGCTTTATATCTTTCTTCTGCAGTTTAAATAATATATTTGTGAGTATAGTAGCAGTAGTAGTAGTAGTACTTATATATTAATATATTTGTATAATAAGTTAAAAGAATAAAGTAGGTATGGCGGAAGGTCTTGTGGTGGTCACGTCAGATTTTTTAAGCTCACGACGAGTCCAACCTCGACCTTCGTCTCGGTGGACAATATTCACGTCTAGTGCTTAAAAAACAACCATTCAGACACTAATTACATAAATAGCTATTAATTCACTTGTGAATAAAAATAAACAGTTGTTTAACACGTTAGCTGCCGCATGACCGCGGGCGAGTCATATGGCGCATCGACTATACCTTTGCAATTTCAAATTGGGACTAAACAAATTCAAATTGGGAATAATCAATTTCAAATTGGGACTAAACAAATTCAAATTGGGAATAAACAATTTCAAATTGGGACTAAACAATTTCAAATTGGGAATAAACAATTTCAATGGAAATAAACAATTTAAAATTAAGAATAAGTTAAAACGAATAGGCCGGCACAAATTAAACAGTGTAGTACACGGTCAAAGAAGATTAGGTTTATCAACTAATACGATTTTGCCGGTCACCCGCCAGACCCGCCGTTGAGCGGCGCTGGTGTATCACTGGAGGTAGAGCGGACTGGCCATATAAGCGTCCGGTGCAATCACCAGGCCAGTTTGATAGTCCCAATCCGCCTCTGGTCTATATAGAGTTTAAATGAACAACATAAATGTTTTAAAAGGTAAATCAAGATCAGTACTAAACGTCAGAATTGACACATCAACAACGCGCGCTATGGAAACCTACCTCCAATGATACAGCAGAGACATCTATCCAAGGGTACTTATTCTGACCGCATAGCGCCAATGTAAATGGATAGGGAGTCATACAACCTAACCTTCTTTGACCGTGGTGTAGTACAGTCAAATTAGATTTTTTAGTGGAAAAAAATAGTAGAAAGCTGGATTTTAGTATACATCTTCCCAGTACCTTTACCAACAACATACTAAAAGTCTCAATCGATTGGACTGGAGCTTCATCCGCCATCCGCTATTTTGAAAAAATGGCCGTCGTCTATTTTTTCATCTTTATCTCGTAAATGATTAATATTACGAAAAAACAGTTAATAACAAATTGTAGAGCACAAAATTTGCTATAAAATGGGTAAAATTATTTTCAAATTTTCTGACGCACGGGTCACAATTTAAGGATATTCTTCTAAACGTTAAACAAAAAATGTGTTTTTACTTCCTTGTACGGAGTAATAAGGAAGTATTGTAATCGCGAAAAATTTCGGTTTTCAGATTTTGATGGAAATATCCGTTTTGACCTTTTCTGAATCCATTATGACTAGTTTCGTCGTGACGTCTGTACGTATGTACGTATGTACGTACGTCTGTACGTATGTATGTCACATAACTCAAATTCGGTTAGACGTAGAAAGTTGAAATTTTGTATTTAGGACTGTTGTAGCATCTAGTTGTGCACCTCCTATTTTTGATTTCAATCTACAAACCGGAAGTAGTAAATTTTAAAAAAATTTCGATAAATATTTAATTAAAGACAATTTTTTTTGTTTTAAATGAAAGATTATGTGATTATTACCTACAATCGGTATTTTATAAATATTTTTGTATCTGGTATCATTTAAGAATAATTAAAGTATATATTTATAATTTAGTATTTCGGTATCTTGTAGTCCATGATCGATTAACATTTGTTACTATGTAAAATTTAAATGATTGACATGACAGTGACAATAGTAAAATATGCTTTTATATCTTCTTCTGCAGTTTAAATAAAATGACTAAAATATAATTGTGAATATAGTAGCAATAGTAGTAGTACTTATATATTAATATATTTGTATAATAAGTTAAAAGAATAAAGTCAGATTTTTTTATATTATTCTACATTTTAGTTATTAAGAAAAGTATGGACAGTTTAATAGGCGTACAAGGAAGTCATGTGGTGTCCAAGTCAGATTTTTTTAAATGACGGACGAAGCTCCAGTCCAATCGATTGAGACTTTTAGTATGTTGTTGATAAAGTTACTGGGAAGATGTATACCAACGTCCAGCTTTCTACTAATTTTTTCCACTAAAAAATCTAATTTGACTGTACTACACTGTTTAATTTGTGCCGACCTATTCATTTTAACTTGTTCTTAATTTGAAATTGTTTATTTCCATTGAAATTGTATATTCCCAATTTGAAATTGTTTAGTCCCAATTTGAGATTATTTATTGTAAAGGTATAGTACGCCGGTAGATGGCGCATAACATTTGCTTCTACGCCGAACAAACTTTGCTAATTTGCGTTTGACAATTTTTTTTTTTTTAAATTGGGTTACAAAAATCAAACTAGCAGAAATCGATTAGGAGTGTTTATTGAGAATGACAGCCGGCGACCAGACTGTAATAAATGTATCATTATTCTGCCAAATGTTCGCCGGCTGACAATTCACTCAAACATTATAACATTATATATAGGGTTGTGAGCGCCTATGGAGGTTTTGAAAGGTGTTGACGACACCTGCGAAGATCGCCCATTTATTTGTGTGGATTGTTTCCCCAGCCATTTTTGATTTTTTATTTCTATGGACAAATTATTTTATTTTTATTTTATATTTGTGAAGAATGTATTATAATTATTTTTGTATAAAACATTATTCTAAATTATTTAGTTTTTATCTGCACAAATTCATCCATCAAACTAATTTGTATAAGCATTTTATTGTAAAGGGGCTGTTTTTGCCGATATTATTACTGCTGCGCCGAACCACTGCAACCAAGGTTTACTTGTACGCCGAACTACTTCATGCCCATATGATAGAGAATTTCTTGCTCTATTTTCATGTATGTACTACATGGGGTAACCCTTATAGACCGGGAGCTCATGACAGGTGATGGTCTCCGATTTCATACAGCATGCCAACATGCCATTTTGAGGATAGAATATTACGTAATTAATTTGACCTGAAACTTACTACTTATCACCTATCAACGATAAAAATGAATTTTTACATGAAAAAAAATATTTATTTACTTATTACATTATTTCCAAATTTGTTTATATATATAAAATTTCATTTTTTCTTTACTTTTGTCATGACAGTATGTTCGAAAGCAGATACAGCTGAACGACTTGGTAATATTTCTCCAAGGCATTCTAAATAATCTGGTGATTCTGTAACGACCTGTCGAAAATTTTCGAATGATACTTTACCATCTCTGTCATAATCCATCCTACCCATTATCATTTCAACCATATCCTACAGATAGATATAAAAAATGTCACAATAAATACGCAATGTTTCAATACGCAATTTACTTTTGCCGAATCTTCGTCAAATTCATTTGTTTCTGTTCGCAAACTAGTTTTTAATAAATTAACCATATTATTTCGTAGTATAAAATGATGTCTAAGTGAAGTTTTTTTATAAACCTTATAAACAAGAAATCTATTAACTATAATAAGTTAAGATAAATTGCACACCAGGAGGTATGAAAGTAATTCTTTGCAAACCGAGGTTAGGATATTTATACACTTTATGTAGATACTTTCAACCAGTAACCAGAGGTATACAAATAACAATTTTGGACAATTTATTCATTTTTCATGACTCTACACTGGTACTCTATTTTCTGCTGCCATGTTTAACTTGTTAACTTAAAGAAGGTATTTATTTTGCAAAAGTAGACATGAACTTTACTAAGCTAATACATTACAACTATCATGTCCAGTTGCATTACATTTCCATAATTTTCAACTTAACAAAGTATTAATTAAAACTAAGGAATCCTTAAATTTTAAGTTTGTTGCACGGATTGAATTTATACATACCTTAACAAAGTTCAGTTTAGTTGAAAATTTGATATCTAATACAAGTTATCTAAAAGTTTTTATGAATAAATCTGATGTATCCAGCACTCAACCTCCCGCCTTACTCTGCTCTTTTTACGAATAGTCATAAAATTATGTAGGATAGTTACCATCAAAAATTTAAAAAAATAAAATTATACTCACAAATTCATATAATACAATTATTTAATGTAAATTGCATAAAAATTATATAAAACACTAGCTGCGTTCAATGAATCTATCGAATATCTTTTCGTTGATTGGTGTACAAGTGAAAATTTGACAGTTTTACTGGCAAATTATGTCAACAGTGCTAGCAAAAAAACTGCTGCGCCAGCAATATTAAAATAGATAGACAAACCATAGTAACATTATTAAATTTACACTGTTGCACCAATCAGCATAAAGAAACTTGCTAGCTTCATTGAATGCAGCTAATACCAGCAGGTTTTTTTTGCTAGTAAAACTGTCTAATTTTCAGTTGTACACCGATCAACGATAGATAAATTCGATAGATTTGCTAAGTTAATAATTATATACACATAATTATAGAGGGTTAAATAGGCTCCAATTACTCTTGGAAATAAATATAAATCATAAAAATTAATTTGTGCTTTCAATATTTCATCATTTTGACTTGGAATTTTATATTTTATGGTCTCAAATAAGCAAGAGCGAGAAATTTGACAGATTGTTGATTTGTGCATGGTACCAGAATCTAGAATTAGCCAAATTTAAAAGAAGGTTACCTGTAGCGTATGCACGTATAATAGTATAACTAACAACTGATTTATTGAAAGTAGGTAAGCAATTATTTAAAGCAAAAAATTTATTTTCATTGCGCAGAAATATAATTACTTCAGAACAGGTCATAGCCACGTTTCAGTAGCTTCTGATGTTGTTCAAAGAAAAAAATGGAAACAAATCATCAATTCATATTATTCTCGGAAGATTATTTGTAAATTCGATGTCTTGCAAGAAATCAATATTGCCTTTGTTATAATCAATATAGAGTCGGCAGTACGGCAGTGTGGTAACGTGACAGCGTTGTGATTGATATAGTCAAGCACGCTTCACAGCGGTTAAAACTTGGATGGGTGACCATCGTGACAAAAGTAATACCCACTGCGGCTCGGTGTGCCCGGCCCCCTTACACCGAAAGGTATAAAAAGGGGTTACTGACTATATATATATATATATATATATATATATATATATATATATATATATATATATATAATCAATATAATAATAATTTAACATAATTAACTAATGTAAAAGATTTACGTATGAAATAAATAATAAACAACATATACCTGATAGTTACATAATTAATGAGTCGT